>OX411311.1:43052132-43687976 GCA_948150685.1 Rhaphigaster nebulosa | reverse complement strand
AAAAAATTAAGTAATTTCTTAATGAAGATTTGTTTTTATTTATTAATGATATGGAATTTAATTAATACCATTAAATAAGATGACAGTCTTGAAAATGGGCCCGAAATGTTGCCTGATTTGATTGAATAAAAAAATGAAGTTTGAATGGGTTGTTATCCTGGAAATATAATAATATAGAAAAAAAAACTGTAAATCTTTTTTTTTTTTTTAATGGTTTATGCAGTTAAATAGTTATTTGTAAATAGTACAGGAGAATTTCACCTATCTAATCTTTACTTCACTGGGATGCGATATTAACGCTACTGGCGATGAATAAATGAAGCACTAGATCTCCGCAATGTCAGTCAGTGAACAACCTCCCGGTAGGACATATCTGTTGGTCAAGTGTTTTCTTCTAACTTTAACGTTCCTTGAAGATGAGCAGGTTTTCTAAAATAGGGACACTTCCACCGATCGAAGTATTCGCTCTTAACAAAGCGTATTTAGATGATCCACACCCCGATAAAGTTAATCTGGGAATAGGAGGTATTAATTCTATATTACATTATAGTGCTACTAACTTAATTTTATCATTTTCTGAATGATTAAATTTAGCTTACAGGACCGATGAAGGAAAACCTTGGGTTCTGCCTGTTGTTAAAAAAATCGAACAGTTGATGGCTAATGATGAAGGTTTAAATCATGAGTATTTGCCTATAATGGGCTTAGATTCATTTTGTCTGGCTGCTACAAAAATGGTTTTGAGTCATGACAACCCTCTTGTTTTGAGTGGATTGGTAAATGAAGAATCTTAAGAAATCTATTGGAAGGACTAGTCTGGATTATCTGTCAGTGATGTATATTTTTATTACAGGCTTTTGGAGTTCAATGTTTGTCAGGTACTGGTGCATTGAGAGTTGCTGCTGAATTTTTATGTAGACAGCTGGGGTACACTTCTGTATATTCTTCAGAACCATCATGGGGTATTTTCTTTATTAAATTTCTTTTTGGGTTTTACAATCCTCCCTGTGTATATATTTATTTTTTTATTTTTCCAGAAAATCATCAGCTTATATTCAAAATGTCAGGTTTCCCAAACACAAGAACATATAGGTATTGGGATAAAGTAAATAGATGTTTGGACTTTGAGGGTAATTTAAATATACTTTTATCTTATATTAAACTTTATGTTCAAATTAGTTACTTTTAAATTTAAAAAATCATAGGTATGCTCGAGGATTTAAATAATGCCCCTGAAAATAGTGTCATTATTCTTCATGGTTGTGCTCATAATCCAACGGGTGTGGACCCCACTGAGGAACAATGGAAAAGAATAGCTGAAGTTATGAAGGTATCTTTTACTTGATAAATTTAATAATTTAGTTTTATCTGTAAAAATTATTATTTTCTCATTGAGTATAAAATGTTTAAGATTCATATCTGAACAAAGTAAACTTCTGCTAAGTGATAAAAAAACATTTATAAGTACTCAAGACAGCGATGTAACCTTGATGTATACCCCCCCTCCCACAACCCTATTCCAAAATCTAAAATCGATAACGAATGAACTGTTATTGGTTTTTAAAAATAACAGAAACACACATCTCTATTGATGAGATATTGAAGTGATTACGACTGCAAGTTGTGTTTATTTTCTCCATCATATTATTAAAACTAATGAAAAGATTTGAGTAATTTTAAGTATTACTTTTCTAATCGTTAATATTCATCAGTAAACAGTTGTTTTATATCACAGTTTAAATATAAACTTTAGCAGAAATCATTTGCATTTAATAAAACTAAATGTCCTGCTTAGGAGAATTATTTGACAGCCTGCTGAATTACTCACTCTGCTTTCTAAATTGAGAGTGGAATTGGGTGTTATACCCAGTAAAGTATTAAAAGGAAAGTTCTAATTTATTTTAAAATAATTTTATGATGATTATCATAACTATAATTAGTAATACTAATTAATTAGCTAATTGACATTTTAATCAGTATCAACTAAATTATTTAACCATACCTTTAATTATCACATTAATTTTAAATCATAAATTATTGAATACCTTTCAATTTATAAGAATAAGAATTGCATGTTCACTAACTGAATAACAATGATGCCATTGTTATTGAAATCTGGAAAAAATGCATGTTGATGGAATGATGAGATCAGTTTATAATGTGAGAATTACTTGAAAACTAGAATCTATTGAGTTTGATGGTTATTGGTGATGTAAGTACATATCCAGAATTTAAGGTGTATTTTGATAAAGCCTCTAATAACTTAAAATAATGAAATCACTAGTAACTTTTAAGAATATGATTTTAATAAATAGCAAATAGGTAATGTACACAAAATATTATATTCCAGTTAAAATATCATTTTTCCTTAAATATATCTTTGGTTTTTTTACATGAATTTAATACTATTTAAATGTTTAGTGTTTACTGTATGAGAAATTAGACACGATTAATTTCTGTACACATCTCTGAATTATTATTATTATTACTATTTAAGGTGGTAATCAGTTAGTGGTGGGTATAATGCTTGTGCTCATTGTTAAAGAACTTAAAGTCTTGGAGTTTTCCAGGTTTGATCTCACTACACTCACAGTCATGATTACTTTTCTCGGATTATAGATAATCTGGAAATCAGTCAAGATAACTTATAATGTGATGTGCACCGCATGACTTCCTTGTATGCCTATTAAACTATAAATCGGAGGCTGAAAAAGTGATCCTGAATTTGGTTACTAATTTCGGAAGATTGAATCTCAAAAAAGACACTTGACATCGTGACATCCATTGACACACAAGCTGTCGTTTCTGGAGGTCTCATTCCGTTATTATAAGTCGTTTTCTTTTAGTAGGTAACAAGTTCCCTAGAGATTTTTTCGTGTTCCATGACAACATTACAACTGTGAATGTCACTCGATAAAGCATTGGAAATCGACCAGTTAAATGTTTAGTGTTTTTTAAACATTTTTTTAACATGGTTAGTTAAATTGACGTTGAAATATCAAAACCGAAAATTTTCGCAACAATACTTACAATACTTCCTTTACTGCTTACAAGGAAGTAAAAACATTGAGTTTCTTATTATTATAAGCCAACATCGTGGCCCTCTTTAGAATAAGAGAGCAGTAGGATGGAAGAAGTTGAGAAAAAAATCTTTCTTCTAACCATTTAATGTATATGTTACCGACAAAGTATAAAATAAGGCATTGTATAGAATGCCTACCGATTATCGGCAAAGTATGAAATACTTTCATGTTGTCATTTGCTCGCCTCACGCCTTCATGTACATGTACAAAAACGTAACTTGAAATGATACTGAAATTTACATCAGTTTGTGCTAATCTTGTCAGAAAAAGAAGAAAGGTTCTAAAAAAAGGTGCTATTGTTAAGCCTAAATATGATTTCAAAGGGGTTCAATTGACCTAATTAATTTTCAATCCCAGTCAGATGGGCAGGCGCGTACGCAGAATATTTTTTTGGGGAAAAAGGATTTAAATTATTTTTTTTTCGGGAGAGGGATTTAATGAGAAGGCAAATAATTATCAAGTGTCTATAATCGTCAAACAGAGCGTAAGTTTTGAGGACAAGAATGAAAATTGAATAAAAAATTATTACTCAAAATACAAAACTTATATGAAAATCATATTTTTTCAAACATTGCGGGAAGAGAGATATATTACCATTGTCCTCTCCGATCACAGTTTAGAAGTTGAGGAAGAAAATCTTGATTTAAATTTTCAATATCGGTGATACAGTAGATATTACTAACAGAGTTTGTTGTGTTTAACAAATCTCAAGCCTGCTGAAACAAGTTGCTTCAAGTATGTAAATCATAAGAATAACATTTTGAATTCTTTTGTCATAAATACATAACTTTTTATTCATAAAATAATAACTATTTATTCAAACCACCTTCATTTCATACTTTTCCAGATGAACAACTGACATTATATGAAATGTCTAGGTATTTTACACAACACCTAGACATTATATAAAATGTCTAGGTATTGTACACAATACCTAGGCAAAGTATGTAATATAGAGTAAATTTTATTAAATTTCATATTCTGCCTAAAATGCCCAGGCTATGTATAGAATGCATTCTATACAAAGCCTAGATTTTATACTTTACTGATGATATATACAATATTTTAACTTGATTTCTGTTTTTAATCTTGCATTAAATTTAAGTTAATTTCCTAACATCTTGCTGATTTTTGCAGAAAAAATCTTTGTTCCCTCTGTTTGATGTTGCATATCAAGGATTTGCATCTGGTGATCCAGATAAAGATGCTTGGGCTGTGAGATACTTTGCATCAGCTGGATTCGAACTTCTTGTTGCTCAGTCATTTTCAAAAAATTTTGGATTATACAGTAATAATTTTATTTTTTGTCAAAATGATCATTAATAATATATTAAGAATCAGTTTTTACTCTTTATATTTATTTAATCAATTAGAGTTGTAAAAACATGAAATAGACTCGGAGTTATTTGAAGGAGTATTGTGGCATATCTTAAAAAATTTTATTTTTTGTCAAAATGATCATTAATAATATATTAAGAATCAGTTTTTACTCTTTATATTTATTTAATCAATTAGAGTTGTAAAAACATGAAATAGACTCGGAGTTATTTGAAGGAGTATTGTGGCATATCTTAAAAAAGGTTACTAATTTTTTTTTAATGTATATGTGGCCGCTGGAAATACACAAATATATTGTCATTAATTGTATTTGTCTGAATTGGCTTATGAAGTTTTAATATGTCAAAGGGATCTGTGAAACATAGTTGATGTATCAGAGCCTTTTATTTTTTTAAGCCAAGAAGAATAGCCTGATAATAATTTTATATATTATCGTGAATTATTTGCAATCAGCAATATTGAGTAATGTATTTCTTGATATAATTGATGAGTTAATATTTATATTCTTTTTCCTAGATGAAAGAGCTGGAAATCTAGTCTTCGTCGTGAACTCTCCAGAGTGTATAGCACCGATTAAATCTCAAGTGTCCATTATAATCAGAGCAATGTACTCCAACCCTCCTAACCATGGAGTTAGAATAATTGCTAATATTCTCAATAATGCAGATCTTACTGAGGAGTGGTGAGAATTGTATTTACTTACTAACATTTAATGCAGTTAGTATTTTGAGGCTGTATTATTGTTCAACTGTTATAATTCAAACGTTCACAAAGTTATAAACAGTTTTTCTCTGTTGAACAGATAGTCAAACTAGTATGTCTTGAGCTAATACATCATAGTGATAACACAATTTTAATGCGAGGAGTGAATGATTCTGTGTGAGAATGATGAAAATTCTGTTTAAAAAAATAATGAATCTCTTTTATTCGTTGCTAAGACTTTCTTCAAAAATAGTTAGATGAAAAATATCAATTCCTGAATTTAGATGTAGATGTCCGATGTATGTATATGTAAATATTAGCTTTGTATCATTGGATAGATAGATCGATGAAGTGGACAACGAAACCTATGTAAGATTGACTCTTTTTCTATTAGCAATTTATTTACGGTCCCTGCTCCATTTCAATGGGTCGTGGCGTGATAATATAAAGCCTAAAAACTTCGTTAATACACGCTCTTTCTGACCTAAATAGAATTTTTCAAATTGGACTGGTAGCTCCAAAAATTAGCGCATTCATATAGACTCTTGAAGATAATTAATTCTGCTTGAATTTTTCGCATTGGGTATTTGCTTGAAAAACAACCAGTCAACGGAAATTTTTAGTTTAATCTCAGAATTCCATTTTCTATCAGTACTAAGCAAAAGAAAAAACAAGATAACAAAACATGTAATAACAGTGGCAGTACCAGTAATAATAAGAAGTTAACAAACAGTAAGATGAAGAAAATATAAAGTATAAAGAAAAATATGATCATAATATGCTAATATTAATGTGAAAATAATAAATATAGAAAATTATGTTAATAAAATATAAATAACATTAATAAGGTACAAAGAAAAATATGCTATTCATAATGTGAATAAGAAGAAATAAAGAAAAATATGTTAATAGATAATGACCAGAAGGTATTTAAAATTATTGTGAAAATATAGAAAGAAAGATAATGAATACAATGAAAGATATAGTAAAATGAAAAATACTAATTATAATAAATATTAGAATGAAGATTTAGGAGTATGAAAAGTACCTCAAGATTTCTATGTAAGATATAATGAAATACATATACAAAATGTATGTAGAAAATAACAAAGTCGTAAGATATAATGTTATGTAAGCTTAAAGATAGAGTAATATAATCATCGTATGTGGGGGAAGAAAAATTGACCGCACTCCCAACCAAGATTCTCCTTTGTAAATAAATAAAAATTTATGTATTGGAATAAATTTCACCATAATTTTATTCATAAACTTATTTTACATTACAAACCAGTGAACATATTATAAGAAGATGAATGTAGACCAGTTGAAATTCAAACTCAGAGCTATTTGGGAACCTATTATACCATTTCATAGCCTCTCTTGTTCTCTTATCAGCAGCTAGAGTGACCCGTTAATGTGAGGCTAAACACAGTATGTGTGCCTGAGTGAGAAAGAGGGACTCATGAACAAAGTTAGTGGAAGGAGGCTTTTTCTAGCTTTCATTTAATTTGAGACGGTATTGTTTTCATTTTTGGCGATGCGTTGAGCCCTCAGTGTAAGAAGTTAAATAAAAAAAATTCTTTATGAAACAGGACTACAACCTTTATAATTATTCAGATTCATTCTCAAGTCCGACCTGTACATTTTATCATAAGCTGACCAAGTATATTTTTTATGGTATTTATAGTATAGTATTTTATGATTCTGATTTTGTTTTAAATTTAATCCAAAAAATGCCTTGAATTTTACAGTTCACAGCCTTGATATGCTTGAATTTTTTATACTCTATCGCTGGACTCCCTGTATATACAAACTCTTCATCTTTATATAATAGTATATCATGACAACTAAATGTATGCAAGTTAGACACTTGTCTCTAAACTTTTTCTCTAAGCAATTTATTTATAATTACTGTTCCATTCGTATGGGTCATAGTGTGATGTTAGAAATCGTAAAGCCTTCCTCGATAAACAATTTATCTTACACAAAAAATAATTTTCAAATCGGACTGGTAGTTCCTGAAATCAAACATGTAAACAAACTTTAACTTTATATAAACAGTACAGGTACGTATAAAGATAATTGTTTTATCAAATGACATCACTGTCAACCATCATGATGTAGTGTAGAGAGCGTTTTGGCATGAACTTACATCGTTCGAATTTCTGTCCTTTATTTCCAGTTTAATATATTATGGATTGGAGTACAACAAGAAGGACTCATATTTTGTATGTAATATCTCTGTATTAGGTGATTTAATAATCATCCTGGTTGTCCATTGCTACCTATGTATTCTGAATTAAAATTTAATCTTGAATTACTCATGTAAAATTCTTCTATCAAACTATTTCTGTTCACTTTTAAAAATTATTTTTTTAAACTTAAGCATAGAGTGGATTAACTTAGTGTGTAATGAGTTAGTTATATGAAAGTGATTCAGGCTATTATAAGTAGATTTGGGGAAAACTGAATTTGTCCTACATTATAAAAGAAAAATGCGTTGTTCTGTTTTCACTGTGAGCTGCTTACTTCATAAGCAGTAGTTTATTAATTGCATAGGGTATTAAAATTAGAAATTGTGCTAATGTTAGATTATTTTAGGAAACAATGCCTGAAAACTATGGCTGATCGAGTGAAAGAAATGAGAATCCATCTTCGGAACAAGCTGGAAAGTTTAGGTACTCCTGGAAGCTGGGAACACATAACCAATCAAATTGGAATGTTTTCCTACACTGGACTTTCAGGTAAATCACACCGTGAACTTTTTATTGCAATAGTAAGTAAATAAAGATTTCTAAGAGTAAAATAAATTCAACAACTTTAAAAAGAAGTTGGTCGGGTGGTGTGGTCAATGAAGAATACACTTATCAATGTAACTTAGTTTATTGTATGTCGTTTCAGCTTAAGTTTTAGGCCATCATCATGGCTAACAAAAAACTAAATAACTTCAATTCTCAAATAAATTGGCTTGAATGTTTTTGAAACATGAAATATATTTCATCCGTACAGAATTAAACTGTTGTTGCTATCAGGATGCATCACAACAGACAGACCTAGTTGTGTTTATTTACTTTGAATTTTAAGTACCAATTACTATTTTTTATTAACTCTATGGTACAGTGCACCATCTGTAATAACGCCATCATTCACGATGATAAACATAATGTCTGCTGCTCAAATTGCAGAATAATACATCATGGTAAGTGCTGTAGTATAAATGATAAGGAAATAGAAGTCCTTAAATCTTAAAAAAAAAACATGGACCTGCCCAAGATGTGAACAGGCCAAAAACATTACGATAGCCACTGAAAAAAATCTGAATCATATCAATCAGCCGAGCTGACAACTTCAGATATACTAGCGGCGGTAAAACACCTAGATAGCCATCTTATTTAAGATATAAAGAATATAAAATCAACAACTGACAAATATGGAGAGCTGAGTTTTGTAAATGAGCGACTGTCAAGAATCGAGAGTCAAGCGAAGCATCTCGAATATATCATCACTGAAAACAAAGCACTCAAATCTAGGATGGACGAATTGGAGGTCTGCCTAAATAAAGCCGAGTAGGGCCTATTATGTAGATCTCTAGAGATTTACGGCCTCCCAGTTCGAGCGGGCGAGACTCCCACCGTCCTGGTGACAAGTACAAGTGCAGGCTTGGGTATCAAGCTCAATATTGAAGATCTGGACATGGTGCAGCACCTCAGAACCAGGAAAGATGACCCGCAACCGCTGCCTGTCATCGCGTATTTTGTCAGGCAGTCAGTGAGGGATGACCTAATAGAAAAAGAAAAGTAAAGAGAGACTTATCGGTCGTGATATTGGCTGGCAGGAGAGCCACTCCCACCAGATTTATCTTAACGAGGAAATGATTCTCACAAGCAGTTACCTATACTGGCTGGCCCAACAGTGGGTAAATTGAAATATGTCTGGTTAACGGCTGGTAGAGTGAAGATGGCCACCAGGTAGTCCTATCTGTTCCAGCGTCTTTTCATCAAATGCTGAAAGTTCTCTCTTATGCCCCATCCATGTCTGGTGTCCTAACCACCTGTCACCTTAACTCCCAATCCCTCCCAGTCCATTATGATAAATTCCTAAATATTTTTCCCAAAATTTCAATCGCATTATTGTTATTTCTGAAACCTGGCTCAAGCCTTATATCCCTTCCTTCTCTGTTTTCCTGCTTAACTACAACCTCATCCGCCATGACCTGGTAGGACGGACTTGTGGCAGTATAGCTATGTATGTCCATGACACCCTCATCGATCACTTGTCTCCATCCTATCGTCGAAACTCCCATTAGTGTTTCTCCTTTTCTATATGATTTTTAATCAACCCTATTCAATTTTTTTTCTCTCTCCTCAAAAATAATTATCTCCGGGGACTTGAACACTAATTTTCTTTCCGATTCCAATGATAAGTCCTATCTGGAAAACCTGTTCTTCTCTCTCCACTTCTTCATCGTTCCTTTTTCTCCCAATCGCCACAACTACAGGTCTGTCACTTGGTTGGACCTGTACATTATTGATTCTACACACAATTTCCTTTCCTCTTCCCAGTTGCCTGTTCCGTTTCTGTTCTCTCATGATCTAATCCAAATTTCATATAATATCCAAACTCCACCGACCTAAAACCATTATTTTTCGCAACATGGATGCCCTCACTCATCAAAATATCCTACCTAATCTCGAAACCCTAGATTGGAATGGAGTATATTTCTATCCTATTATAGATTCCATGGTGGATTATTCTCATTTCCAATCTCTCAAAACCTGCACCTTTTGTCACCGGCCTGCATCTTGGATGTGTCCTGAAATTAAGGATCTGTAGAAGGGGCGTGACACTGCTTGTATATGCTTTGGACGTACTAGGCTTTCAGACGACTACCAAGCGTTTAGGCTGCTCTGCAACACAAACAAGGATTCAGCGAGCCAATTCTACCTACTTTCATGAAGCCCTTTCCTCAGCTCCTGATTCCAAATCAAAATGGCTACTTCTCCGTAAACTTTCCCTTTGTGAATATTCTAGATGCCCTTCCATACTAGTCTTTCCAGTTTCACCTGACGATCTAAATTCACATTTTATATCTACTTGCTCTGTCACCTCTCCACCTACCCCATCCAGCTTTCTCCCTGGGACTTCATTTAACGACAAAGACTATTATTTTTCTTATATTTCTCCCCTTCTGACCTTTTATCAGCCATAATAAAATCACATATTAATTCTATGGGTGCAGACGGCATTCCCATCAAATTAATAAAACCAGGTCTCCCTGAAATCCTTCCCCGGTTCTCTTTTTCATCCTACCAGTTCTCTCTTCAGAATTCAGTATTCTCGTATTATCGAAAAAAATCATTGCTCATCTTATAAGTAAAAATTCTAACCCTTCTCCTGACGATTTTTGCCCAATTTCAATCCTTTCTAATCTTTCAAAACCTTCAGAAAGACTAATCACAAGTTTCCAATTTCCTTGAAGATTCCAGCCAGTTTGATCCTCTCCAGTCTGGTTTTCGACCTGGCTATTCCACACAATCTTTCCAAATTAAAATTATTAGCGACACTCAGGCCGCTTTAGATGATATAAAGTTAGCTTTCCTTGTACCTTAACTTCTCCAAAGTCTTTGATTCCATAAACCATTTCTTCCTTTTTTCCTAACTAAAAACATTATTCTTTTCCAACAGTTCTGTTTGTTGGTTTCAATCTTTCCTCTGCCAGCATGCCCAAGCAGTTTCTCTACCTAATCAACCTTTACCTCCCTATCTTACCCTCTCCTCAGGAGTTGTGCAGTATTCGAGCATATCTCCTGTTCTTTTTAGCTCCTACATCAATGACCTTCATAAATTGATCCGTTTTTGTTCCCACCACCTCTATGCCGATGATTCCCAAATATACTTATCCTTTTCTCCCTCTGAATTAATTGTAGCATTTGCCAAGATCCAAGAAGATTTAGACAGAATTAATGCCTGGGCGAACTTAAATCAATTAAAGTTTAACACTGCAGAACTCAGGCCATTATTGTTTCCAAACCTCTTCTCAGATCCCATACCAACTTTCCTACCTTATTCTGAAATGACTATCCCTTCACTTTCTGCTCCTGTGTTAAAAACTAAGGTTTTATCATTGACCAAACTCTCTCCTGGAACACATCTCCCGACGATCTATTTTATTTTCCCTTACGTATATAGTGAGGGGAAGTATTGCGATCTTGAAAATTTTCGAATTCGAGTTTTCAATGGAAATACACGTTTTAAGGTCCCCTGAGTCCAAATGACCAAGTCTTGCAAAATGGTCTGTGTATGTGATCAGTCTAGCTCAAAAATGGAAAGCAGTACGATACTGAAATTACGTATTTAAGGTTGGAACATGCATGTGATATTACAGCAACATTTTCGTCAAAATCGACAAACCGGAAGTGCCACTTAATATAATCGATTTTACACATTTTTACAATTTTCTCAAAAACGGCTCTAACAATTTTGATGAAACTTGCCTAAATTATTCTTCATAAAGACCTTTAACTTTTCATTTATGTAGTAAATCACCGAGGAATTGCAGAGAAAAAAGTCATGATGAAAAGAATGTGTTATTTGCGCATAGCTTAAAAAGTATGCATTTTACGGTAAATTATCTAAAGACTTTTATGAAAGGTAATTAAATCATCTTAAAAACAAAAAAAGAATCATCAAAATCGGACCAGTATTAGCAAAGATACAACGCATCAGACTAATCCGGAATTAGCTATTATATTGTGGATTTTACAATTTTCTCGTAAACGGCTCGAATGATTTTGGTGAAACTTGCCTAATGTCTTCAACTCAAAGACGTTTAACTTTTCATTTATGTGGTTAATCAACGAAAAAGTGCAGAGAAAAAAGTTATGACGAAAAGAATATTTTATTTGCACTTAACTTAAAAAGCATGCAATTTATAGTAAATTATATACAGAATTATATGAAAGGTTATTAAAGTATCTAAAAAAAAAATTATCAAAATCGGAACAGTATTAGCAAAGATACAGACAGTATATTTTATGAAGAGCATAAAATAGATGGATAACCAAGTGCATCCGAAAGGAGATGGATGCGACCGAACCTCCTCCCACCAATTCGCCAATCTGTTGAAAACAATACGCTCTGTCACAAAGTAATTTAAGAATACAAAAGTGGAAATTAACTTAATAATTTCTATTTTCACATTATTTAATGGAAAGAAAATGTTTCCATGGAAACTAAACCAGAAATTTTTAAAATATATATGCAACTTGACAAAGTTAAAATATATAGGTAGTGTACAGAATTGTTGTACTAAAATTGTTTAAACACTCTTTTATTGTACTTAAGTGGGAGAAGAAGTGAATGCTGCTGAGTTTATTTCAAGTATTGTTTATGTGTTATAGGACGGTAAGAGAAAGTTGTGTAATGCGCGCACCACACCAGATTTTTTACCCTCAAACTATTTCATCGTTTCCGCCATCTCCTACCCAAACCTACTCCTCCCTTATCTTCCTCCTCTTCAACTATGGCTGCATGGTGTACGGTGACCTCTCGATGGATCTTGGGGACAGACTAAAGAGAATTATGAATATCTTCGTAAGATTTGTTAATGGGATCCCGAGACATTTCCATGTTTCCCACCACTATACTGAGTTAGGGCGGCTCTTTCCATCCTTTTGTAGACAATATTTCCTAGACACATTCCTTTAACAAGTAATCAACAACCATCGTCCTTCCTATGTCTAAAATCTCCTCTAATTCAAGTCCTCTATCCATTCTCTTACCACAAGATCTCGATCTTCTGACCTTTATATCTCTTTCTATAGATCTGCCTCTTTTCAACAATCCTTTATTGCCCGCTTAATCACTTTCTGAAATTTTTCTCTTAAAATCCAGTTCTTCTTGACAATACAGTCTGACGCTGGCTGATCATATATCTCTCTGTTTTAAGAATGTGGTTCCAATAATAACTTCTTTTTTTTTCAATACGAACGTATATTTCATATCATTCTTCATAGATATTGTTTTGTTTTGTCTATGTATTTTATAAGAATTTCTTTCTTTTTTTTTTTTTTTTTTTTATTTCATTGTTTTTCTGTTTTTTCATGTAAGGATTCTTTTTTACATAGCTATAATATTTATGTCCCATATAAGATTTCTATTTTTATTTTTGCTATTAGGTTTATGTATATTTATCTTGTTAAATATTTCAATATTATGAATGTAAATATGTTTTTGTTTTCTATGGACTTTCCTTTTAATGTATATAGTGATGTTATTTTATTTACTATATGATTTTTGTTCATGTTTGTTATTCTAAAGGGGCTTCGTCCCAGAATAAAGTTTTTCTATCTATATTTCTTATCGAATTAAGTTATTCATAGGGTTGGGGTGGAGGAGGCTGTTGATTAGAAATATAAAGTTCTAAATTTCAAAAATGTTGAGTATCCAATGTGGTACATAAATTTGAAGTAAGAATCAAAATTCAAAATTTCTCCCTATTATCTGTGGAATTGAGTGGCAAGATTGTCACAGATAACCCACATATAAAAAAAAAAGTTGTAGAACCAGTAAAAAATACATTATTTCACAACAAACAGGAAATTAAATATACAGAACAATTTATAATAATAATAAATAATTAATTGTTTAAAATGAATATGTGATCATGCGTAAAGGATAAAAAAAATAATCATTGACTTGTTTTTATTCAGAAAACACTTTCTTTTAATCTGTGGTTGAGTTTTGTGCAAAACAGCTGAGCCGGTCAGTAGCACGTCATTGTCTTGCTCTAAATAATGAAGGAGGCCGCTTACATGTTCCCGTTGTTTCACTGTTTCTACATGTACTTTTAAAAAAATATTTTTTTCATTTCTCTTGCTGTGGATAATCGGGAATTAACTGTATAAAAAAAAAATGGAAAAATTTTGTTTATTAATAATCTATGTTAGTGTTCCATAATATTAAAAGAAAGTATTTCTTGATATCTGTGCTTCATTCTTCAATCAATTATTTAAAAAAAATTATGTATTATATAATTGTTTATAATTATTACAATTTTATAATTTCTTAGCCAATGGTAGAAATATTCAACTTCTTGGATTCATTAAGAAAAGGGTTATGCTCTGTTTACTTAGTTTTTCAAAATCTTCTTATAATACTAACTGTCCTCTCCGCTGTATAACTTGTTTTTCTCCTTTCCATGAATAATTTGAAAATCCCAATTCCTTGGAAGTCCATATAGTTTTCTCAAGAACCAATCCATTGGCTGAAATGCTTAAAGACAATGCTGGTCCTTCTTTTTAAATGCTGGATGATACTTGCCTGTGATAGGTGAATCCAGTGAATTTTCTTATCAGGGAGGGATCAAGGTGATCACTAAAAACACTTTACTGATCTCTGATTAAAATATTTTCTTTCCTTTAGGTTGTGGTAAAGCAGGGTGTCAAGCAGCCTTAAATCAGGAATTAGGCTTGAAAAACAGTCAGTTATGGGAATTTTTAGTTTTTAGTCTAATTCCATTTTTCCATTAGCACTTGGCAACACGTGTATGAAATATTGAGAAGAGCGTTGATGTCTTAGTTGTATCCCATATCATCTTTAATTTAAAAAATACCTCCAACTTTGTCAAAGACTCCGTCTTTCTTTAGCATTTACTTATTCTATGTTCTTTTTCATGTATTCTATGCTCTAACTGTCAATAAGTGAACAATTCTGTTGGAACTAAATAGACAGGAAGTTATTGAAAAGGTGGGATTTGAATTTGGGAAGGTTATTAGATTGAAAGATGAAAGAAGGAATGGAATTCCATCGTACAAGGATCAGATGTGGAAAGATCTGTTGAAAGATGTGGTTTGTTGGGCTGTTTTATATAAATCTGAAGACCGAGAATGCGTATTCTGGGAATGAACAGAGAATTGGAAGTCATGGAGATCAGAGGAGCATGATGGACGGTGGGATTGAATTTCAGTAGAGGAAAGATGCCAGGAAATACTTATGATAGTAGGAAGGATAAAGCCACTTCAACTCATCATAAAATGGAGAGATTGAGTCATACCTAGAAATATCGAAAATGAATCGTACAATTACATTCTTTTACCAAATTACGGCAGAGTATGGACTCATTTTATTTTTTTTTATATTTTAATTAATCAATCGCTGAAATATTGTGCTGTATTTTCTTGTTTTTTTTTATTTTTAGCAATGCTTTGAGCTCTCAGTATAAGAACTCAGGTAACAATTTTGCATCATCAAACGTTTATAATTATTAAAATTCATTATCGTCTGAATTTTATATTTTATCAGAAGTTGGCAAAATATATTTTATGGTTCCGATTTAGTTTTAAATTTATGAAAAGCGCATTAAATTTTATGGTTCACAGCCTTGAAATCCTGGAATTATGCTTACATGTTTTCTTGCTATCACTGGACACCATGTATTATCACTTTTTCATTTATTTATACAAACTGATTTCAGGTTAATTGTTTGTCAATCAGTCATCATAGGCTAATCTATATCAATATTGGGTGCTTTATTGAACCAAAACGGCCTATGATTCCCTAAGTTAAACATTATTTTCTTTTACCAACTCCACATTTATGGTTGTCGTCCTTTCCTTATTATAATGAGAGTGCCAAAGTTCAATTTACGCGACTGCCCCAGAATAAATATTTACTGACCCAGATAGTAATTGAACCTGCATAGCTATAAACAGAGCATTCTGGGATCCTTGGCCATGATAACTTCCTAAACACCATGTTACTATTTAATAGTATTATTTGTTGATGTGTGTATATTTATTGATTTTTCTTCTTAAATAAATATATATTTTTAAGTAACATTTTAAAATGTATAAATCTTTATTTTTCAGCATCACAAGTAGAAAAATTGATCCTGAAATATCACATATACCTATTGAAGTCAGGGCGGATGAATATGTGTGGCCTAAACAATAGAAATATAGACTACGTTGCTAGGGCAATCAGTGAGGTTGTTTTAGATGATCTGGATACCAATGATACAGATGTACAAAGTGCCAAGCTATAAATATCATTCAAAGGTTATCACTGAAGCTAGTGCCTTTCTGTAAATGTATGAAATAATAGCCATTAATTACTGGAAATGCTGGGTTTTTTCATTTGTTATAATCATAAAATTGTTGCTACATGTAAAAGTCTGGAAGGTATGAACCAATGGGCGACTGGTTGATTTCTTATGCTTAATACTCCGTGACTATTATTAGTTGTTTCTTAAATATAATGTCAATCTAATGATCTAAAAAAAAATTAATTAAAGAGTTCTTACGCAATTCTTGAAGAGATGATGAGAAATTTTGTTTATTATTAAGTGTAATGTAAGATGAACTAAGTACAGTGAGTCAATTGTATTAACGGATAAGGTCCAATTACATTTCATATAGTGCAATATGTAAAAAAAAATGTAATGATGATATATCTATATATATTACTTATATGTATGTATATCTGCAGGTATGAATAAGCGTTGTTAGTATAAAAGTGAAGGTCTACTTTTAAATATAAAGATATTTATTTTTTATATCTAAAATATTTATTTTATTGTGAATTAGAAAAAAATAAGTGATGTTTGTTAATTTTCGACATTTGCTCCAATATTCTTATTGTTATCTAAAAAATACTTGAACATTAATTTATTTTCACTTTCAAGCAGTAGAAAAAACTAACAGTACTTTTATTTAACTATTTGGTAAGGATTGAGGGATGGTTAATCATTATTTAGAAGGTAGAAAATCATCAGAGATAATTGGAAGGATCATTTTTGGTTTAAAATGAAATAATTACTTTCAGATTATCATGAATGAATACAATTTCTACAGATGATGTTGGAAATCAAAAAAAGGCAGTCCTCTTAATTATTATACCTCGAATATTACTTTTTATAAGTGAATTATAATCTTTACAATCAAATTCCATTGTTTATTTAAAAAAATTAATATATAATTAAAGTGGCCAAATGTTTTACAATGGAATGGGGGACAGGCAATTTTTTTTTAAATATTAAAACAGTATTTTAGCCATATCTCATATCATCCCCAACTTCGACTTAGTAAAAATGTAAATAATTAATTAATATAATTTTTTTTTTTTATCCTAAAGACTGTCCAAAGTCTGTTCACTTTATACATAATCCAACTTGTTTGATTATATTTTTGGTCCTTCTAAAGTCATGTAATACTGTTCGACCAGTCTACTAAACCATTATATTTAATGTCCATTTCAACCATAATTACATTGATAATAAAGCCATGCTGAAATGTAACACTTGCAAATGGAAACAATTCCCTTATATAATAGAAAAACTTAAGTCGATATCATATTAATATTTTGTTATAAGATGTTAAGATCCATCTAGATGGATAAGAGACTGATTTGTGTCTTACAAAACAAGTGAGAACTGGATTGACAGATATTGAACACATGTTTTTCATATTCTTAACTTCTAATGAAGGAGTGTACCATAATCATTTATTTTTGTAAAATTAAAAGGTCGCAGGAATACTTTCTCAATCAATCAATAGAGCTTCAAGATTTCGGTATTATTTTTAATGGGGAAAATCATTTTGTATAAATAGAATGATGATAATCAGTCAAAATTCAACATATTAATTGGTAGGTTGATTGACAAAAATGTAATGTATATAGAAATATTGCAATTTTTCAATTATATTTATTCATTTAATTCTAATTACGAGAAATTTTGTTTGTTAAAAAGAAAGTTTAATCTACTGAAAAGATAAATAAATAAATCTAAAGATTTATGAAGAAAAAAATATGTTACCGGGATTGGTTCAACTATACATAAAAGTGATTCGTTCTAGTTCTAGAAAAGTTAAAAACATCTTTTTAGTCAAATGAGAGTTAATAATTGGTTAAACGATATTGAAGAGAATTTAATATTTTGATTATTAAAAAATAATTAAGTGTTAATAAAATCATAATAATAAGAGACACTTTCATCAACAGAAGAAATACATTTCCAGCGATACTATGATTGACTATCATATCACAAGAAAGCTCAAAATACTACTAATACAATAAAAACAATTAAAATTAAATCATTTTATTAATTTATAAAGAAATTAATATCTTGAGTGTTGGAGTCATGAAAGATTTTGTGATTGTATCAATATTTATAAGAGATGAGTTGCTAGTATTAAGTGATATTTTTGTATTTTCTTTTTAATGTTAAAAATGCACAACACATAGCTAAAATATTTTGATATTAGTGAGCAATTTATATTTTTGTTGTAGGTAATCTACATAAGATATATCTTACCTTTCTTTGTTTAATAGTTGTTATATAATTCCCATTACATATAGCAATGGACTGTGCTACATCTTATAGGAATTATAATTCAAAACCATAATTGTCTGTGTTGGAAAACAAATATTTGATCAATAAATAAATAAAAATCTTTCAAAAACAAATCAGTTGAAATATTTTATCATTATTGAGTTTTCAATATTTACCTCATAGCTGCATATATCTTTACTTTGGTAGTAATTAACCCAGCAAAGTTATTTATGATGTAATTGTGCAACATTCATTGTCATGATTATTGTTATGAAGCTCAACTATTATTAAAAATATTATAAGAGTAATACTGCTTTGTATTATTAAATGTGTATTGTATGCATTGGCGTAGCTAAGTCAACTGGAGCCCAGAGCTTGTCCCTCTCCTCAGAAACGGAACTAGGGGGAGGCAAAGAAGAGATTTTCCTCAAGCGGCAGAAGCTAGAAGATGGCAAATTTGTTTCTTCTTTTTGATAGTTTTGGTTTTACCTCAGTCAATAAAACAAGTTACTGTTATGAGATTATGGTATTTATTTCAAAATATATTACCTAAAATACAGTTATAAAACTGTTGACTTTTATTGGAGGAGGTGAAAGAAGAGGCAGCAAAATTAAGCTTGCCCTGCCCCCTCTCTCTAGCACAATTCCAGGTTATCTGCTTCTAGAGACATATGATACCCACTCATTTAAGCACTTAAATCAAATCTACGATATCATTTAGATATCAAAAGGTATACCAAAACTACTTGGTATTGAAGGGAAAGTATCGATACTTTACATGTAATGATAGTATCCTAAGTCCCTATCTGCATTTGTTTTCCTTGGTCAATAACAAAGATTCATTAATGAAAATAATAAACCGGAAAAAAACTTTTTGTTTCTTTGAAGGTTGAATTGGATTCTCTGACTTTTTCAGAATTAAAGAAATCCCAGACTTTTCCTAGTCATTAGACACCCTGCATTGAATCAAAGCATTAAAAACTGATCTTTTAACAATTCCTTGATTGTTATCATATCTATTAATGGGCTTCTTGATGCCAGAGTTTATCAGCTAATAGCCTATTAGTTGGCTTTTGGACTCAGACCCTAAAACATGGAAGTTAGGGTGAATTTAACAAAAAAAAATTTGAGCGATTACTATACTTCCTTCATTTTAGGAAGTTATATAATTTATTAAGTGACTTAGAACAAGAAGAAATTATTTTAGTAAAAAGGCAAATCAAAATTTTGTCATCATTAGTTGATATGATCTCTAGGTAATAAATTTTTAATTTCTGGTTTATATTCAATAATTCTAACAATATTTTGCATTTTTTTAGACTTAAAAGTTGTACTGGAATTTCATTTTATGATTTTGACGATAATTATGTAATCATAGCATATCCTTATCATTTAATCCTCTCACCTTCATGTTGTGTTCTGAATACTGTTTTTTAATATTATAACTGAAATAATGAGAGTAAAACTAAAAAAAATGACAAATATTAAAATGGGATGAATCATAAAAATGAATGGGTTTTTTTTTGCTAATTTAAACACAATTTTATTTTAACAAAAAATTTTTTTTTAATATTCGAAGTATATACCATTGTGTTCTGTAGTTTGTTGCCATAAGGCTAGCTGTCGGATTCAATCACAATATCACTCTCTAGGTTTTGCAACCCCGAACTTTGAAGAATTCTGCAATTCCATTTTGAACCACGTCTAGAGAATTGAAGATTTTTTCTTGAAGATAGTGAGTCATTAAGCATTAAATATGGTAGTCAAAGAAGTCCAAAATGTAAGCAGAGTGTATAATGAAAAGTATGTGGTCAGCCATTATCCTGTTGAAACAAAACCTGATTGTAACATCATATATTCTTTGAAACTGATCACCAAAAAGTTCTGAAACAATAGTTCGAGCTTTGGAATGAATTATGACTTCGTAAATAAAGAGTATTTTATTTTTTCCAAATTGCCCGTGCTTAGAGACTGGAACAGCAGGCTGACCATTGTTTCTTGGTGTTAGGGCTTCTCCAATGCACTTCTCATTGCAATTAATAATTCTTTTAATGAAACAATAATCATATGGGTTTTCAAAAGTTGTAAACAAACTTGATGTCATGCCTTCTTAGTGGTCAACAAATGGGAAGCCACTATTGATGAGCAATTCACTTTTTCCAAGTTATGCAACCCAAGATTTATGGTGGATTGGGAAACTCCAAGCTTTCTGGTTTGCCTCAACAGAGTCCCGCAGTGCTTCCGCATCAAATGATGATTTTCGTCCAAAACCTTCTTTCCTCTCAAGGCTGATGTCACAGCTTAAAATTTTTGGAACCACCAATTCAAAGTCTGCTCAGGAAGAGCATTCTCTTCTTCGAATTCCCACACAAAATGTGTTGTTTCAGTAGTTGAAAACTTAATTTCCAATATTGACATAATATTATCAGTATTTCAAATTTTAGTATCATTTTGTGGCCATGAATGCTATGACAAAACTGAAGGCAAGACGAGGTTATTTTGCTTACAAATTCATTTAGTATATTCTATGGATTAAAGTGATATCAACCTTAATGGAGGTGTCTCGAAATCAAGGTGTATAAAAGACATTTTTTCAAAAACAGAGTTAAGTGCGGTAATGTATAAATAATGGTTGTGGCAAAGAGGAACCAGTAAATTTATATCCTGTGCTGGGATCTAGGATAGACAAAATTATCTACTACTTAAAAAATCAACTATTTTGTTTGGTGGAAAATGGGTACAAGTGACACTTATAGTAGAAGTAAAATGACAATATAAATAACAAAACTTGTACCTTCATGAAACTAAATAGGTAATAACTTTGTCTTGGTAGTAAGTATTGAATCTGCCCAAATAATTGGGGGACAATCCTCCAAGGGGGAGGTTGAAATGGTGGATGGGATATTCACAAAAATAACTTGCACAAGTTAATTAAATCAAGTAAGATATCGTTTCTGAATCGAATGAGACCACCCAAATGAAAATACAGTTCATAGTTTTGAGTGATCACTTTCTATTTAACAAAAAACATGACACTTAAAAAAACACAAAACATAAATTTAGTAATAATTTCCAAACTATTGACTGTGTCGTCATATGAGTGGCCTGGTCTTATTTGATTCAGAAACAAAAACACTTAAAGAAACGATACCTTACTCGACATAATTTGTGCAAGTTATTTTGCAAATATTCTGCCACCATTTTGACCTCCACAGGGAAGGTTTTGCCTCAAAAATTTGGGCAGACTCTACAGTTTTCGATTCTTACTACCAACAGAAAGTTTGATGAATGTACAAATTTTATTGTTTACTTGCTCGATTTGTGCTTATTTTTATCATTATAGAATGATATAAGGTGTATAGAATTCATTTTTTTCAAAAGCACATTATTCAATAATCAAGGGACATACAGAAGAGCCATAATATAAGTATGATACTAACATTAACGTTTTAGGAAATTCATCAAAATGTTTTAACTTTGAACTGCATTTTTACAAAATGATAAAATTGTTACTTTTATGCCTTGGCTTCTCATCCACTCAATTGGATTTGAAAAACAAATAAAACAGATCAGTGGGTTACAATTTTCAAGAAAACTAAATTGGTCATTTTTTTTACTCAATCCATTAATTAATTTGAAATGATAATTTAACAGGAATTAGTCAGATTTAATATGATCTAATAGTCGCCACATTTAAGTAAAAAAGAAAATATAGCATTATCATAAAAAAAAAAAAAAAAAATTTATAAATTTATACAATTATATGATAATGTTCATTAAACAAAAATATACCCAAACAATTCAGTTGGATAAATATAAATGCATCTAGAAACCATATTTATTTCATATACTGATCCTGATGTTTTGCTAGTATTTTGGCTGAAGATTTTGCATCTAAAAATAGTTGTCCCACTTCTGCTATATCTTCTCTAGTGATTGTAGAACGACCATTCACTTTTGCTGTTAAATTCGAGGGGGTTAACAACTGAACCACATACCTGAATGACAAACAATAATATTAAATTTACTAAATAGAAAATGCAATGCAATAAATTTTATTTTACAAAAAACAAATAATGACCATGCTCTACCACATATATACAAACCAAAATTGATACAACTGATATAAACACTACTGATGTGTGATGCGGAGCGCGCATCACACAACTTTCCCTTACAACTCTATAATGATAATCTGTTTTCAAAAATAATTCACATAAATTTATCCGATATATTCTCAGCAGCATGCACTTCTCATGCCTTCGGTCACAAAAGTACAATTATAAAATAGTTTTTTTTAACAATTGCAGTAAGACAATTCTAAGAACTATATATCTTTGGTTTGTCAAGGTGAAAATAAATTATAAAAGTTTCCATGAAAGCATTTAGTTTCCATTAACTATTATAAAAGTATAAATTATTAAGTTAATAATTTCTAGGAGATTAATATACAGGAGAAAGAAAGGATATTAAGCAGAAAAAAAAAAAATATGCTGTATTTTTGCCTGATACTTGTCCCATTCAGATGATTTTTAAAATTTTTTTTTAGAAAATTTAAATACCTTTCATATGATTCTTTTTCAATAAAATCGTTGGAGCCATTTTCAAGTAAATTGTAAAAAAAAGTTAAAAATTGATGATATAAAATGTGGCACATCTAGTAAGTCGATTTTAGCCAACAAGTCATAATCACATTAGATTATTAAGCATGTACTGTAGAGAACAGGATGGGATGTGGTAGGAGGTTCGGTCTAGTCTGCTTTCGGACACACTCGGCTTTTCATCAAGGGTCTTTTCTTGTAGTCCATAAAAGATAAGCAGTATCTTTCCTGTCTCTCTTTGCCTTAATAGGAGAAAGAAAGGATATTAAGCAGAAAAAAAAAAATATGCTGTATTTTTGCTGATACTTGTCCGATTTAGATGATTTTTAAAATTTTTTTTTTTAGAAAATTTAAATACCTTTCATATGATTCTTTTTCAATAAAATCGTTGGAGCCATTTTCAAGTAAATTGTAAAAAAAAGTAAAAAATTGATATAAAATGTGACACATCTAGTAAGTCGATTTTAACCAACAAGTTGCTATAACATTCCAGGCATATACATACTTTAAATAACTAATTTCAATTTTTTCAACTTTTCGTTTTTGAGCTAGGCTGTTCATCACTATACAAACACACACATACACACAGACCATTTTGCAAGAATTGGTTATTTGCACTCAGGGAACCTTAAAGCATGAATATCTGTTGATCTCAACAGAAATCAAAATTTATTTCCCCTTACTATATATTTCATGCATAGGTAAGGGAAAGTAAAAAACCATAATAGATTTGGATTTAATAAACCTTATATAACGAATTGTATTAATAATGCCTGTATATTTCTACATGTGAACTAAACAATTGTAAAAAATTAAGAAGGGTTCTTCATTGGATACATTAGTTACTGGAGATCTTATTCAAGTGGATTGTCTTAAGCATCCTCCAGTCCTAACTTTTCGCCATATCATTTCATACAGAAACAGAGATAGCGTGCCAGAATTTGACTTGTTAAAATCAAAATAAAACATTTTGGAGACCTTTATAATTACAAGTCCTATAAGAATAAGCAATGACGGAAATATGTCTTTCAGTGCTTAGCATTAATGTACAATGAATCACCAAAAATTATCTTAAAAGAACCTGATATCTGTCATGTTCTGCCCACTTTGACAGACAAAAGGTTTTAACTAAGAACAGTGAAAACATTCATTTTCTTTGAGAACACCAAAACTTAGCCTCGTATTACCAAACATGGTGATTATAGAAAAATTATATCATTTTAGCTCTTATCTTGTAATATTCTATTGATTTATTTAGAAAGAAAAACAAGGATGTTCAACCACTTGAGTCATGTTCACCCAGATTGAATTGTTGTATTAAAAAATTATAAAAAGAAATTCTCAGATTTATTCTTCGTCCACCTTCATGATGTTATCTAGCGCAGGATATTTAATAAGTTTTTCATACCACATATTTTCAAAGTAACTAGTAGGATATGCTTAAATTGAATTACCTGAGAGTTGTTTTGCTTCCAATATCACTCAACTCTGATAATGCATCATCATCAATGCTGAGTCCCTCTGTTACGGCCCTCAACTTAAGAATTTGGCACATTTCTGATTGGCTGTAAGGTGCAGTACGAATTATAAGCAATCTATCCAGCAGATCCAAAGGTAGTCCATGTGGTGAAATAATGTCAGCAGCCCCTCTTAATAAAAAAAAAAAATTGTCAGTATAAGGATCTACTTTTGTGCAATTGAATAATTAAACCTTCATCATTTATTGAAACTAGTTTCATCAGCAAAATAAACGAAAAATAATACATATTTAAATGAATTATTTAACAATTAGATAAAGAATTGAAAACAGAACGTAGCAGTCTATTAGAGGGTACTAGGTAAACAGACTCTACGCCCAAGTATTGATTTATAAAAACATTAAGAAGTTGATTGGGGAGGGGAGAGGGGGTTCGGCAAAGAAAGATAATACACAGCCAGGCCCACTTTGAAAATTTTTCCAGAAGCAAATAAAATGAAAAATCGTTTATCATACAAAAAAAAAAAGTATTTATGTTACTAATTTTTTTTTTTATTGGGCTACCAATTTTTAATTGAAATTGAATATGTAACAGATATGATACATTACATTAAAAGTTTATTGGTTATTTACAACACAAAATTGGATGTGTAGACATGTCCGTCTTTTTAACAAAAAATGCAGACGTGAAACTATGAAAGTGATTCTTTGAGATTGTTTTTTAAAAAGTAATACACCTAATAAAACAATTTTCAATTAAAAGCTCTTTGTTACATTGCTTTACTTATCTACATAAAAATCTTTAATTTACAATTTCCAAAATTTCATCAAACTCATTATGATTGTTAGTTGCACATTCACTTCATTTTCAGTTCAGCGTCATTGGTTAACATAGTATTTTCCCCTGATATGTCCTTATACCAACTGAAGTAGCATACTTTCGTCCAATTGGACCCATAGTGTTTTTTTAGGAGTTATCGGATGTCTTTTAGTTTAGTGGATTAAACTTGAAAAGATCCTGTAATCAGTTTTTAGACTTTAATAATTTTTTTATATTCTTGTTTGTGCTGCACTTATTCATTCCTTCATTTCCCACATTTGGGACATTACCACAACAGAGCGGCACACATCACACGATAATGCTTCAGGACGATCTTCAAGATGCTGAGCATCTTGGACCAAAATATTTATTTATTCACATGGCTGTACTCACTGTATATGGCGAGTACTCACAAAATTATAGTTATACAGTGCAGCATCGATTATTTGAACATCGATCAACCGAACAACCGAACGCGTTCTAGGAGGCGAGATTCAAATCTCCGCGTCTTTCACAGCGGGAGTTCCGGAGTGAGGACTAGAAATTTCTCAGAGGGGACCAGGTGTTTCCGCCCGCGACCGCTTATTTTCCTGCCTATTTCATCAGTCCTCCTGTGAGACTAGTTTAGAATGACATATAAATATATAAGTGCAGTTTGCCGTGCCACACAAAATGGAATCAAAACATAAACGTGTTGTTCTCAGTGTTTCTGATAAACTTAAAATAATAGATCGGTTAAAGAATGGTGTTAGTGCATTGAGTTTAGCTCGTAAATATGGAGTTGGAAAAGCAACAATATCAGATATTAAAAAAAACAGTGACGCCATTACGAAATTCGCGAGTGTGCTTGACAGTGAAGATGGAAGCTTGCACAGAAAAACAATGAAATTAGCTAAAAATCAAGACTTAAATACTGCAATTTACACATAGTTCATGCAGATACGTAGCCAAGGACAATCGATAAGTGGCCCCTTGATTTGCGAAAACGCCATCGAAATGAAATGAATAGGAAACTAGGAGGTAACCCTGATTTTAAAGCGACTACCGACTGGCTCATGCGATTCAAATCCAGGCATGGGATTAGGGAATTGGACATCCGAGGAGAAAAACTGTCAGCCAACACTGAATCAGCTGAATATCTCAACAAAAATTTTAAGAAAATGATTGATGAGGAGGGCTACAAAAAAGTTAATCTATATAATGCAGACGAAACGGGTTTATATTGGAAAAAAATGCCAGCAAAATCCCTAGTTTCAAAAAAAGAAATGTCAGCACCTGGCTTCAAGGCTAGCTAATCACGCCTTACTGCTATGGTATGGTATTACTGGATCGCATAGACTTCCTTTGCTTCTCATAGAAAAAACTAAAAATCCGCGGTGTTTTAAAGGGATAAAAAATCTGCCAGTCATCTACAAAAACCAAAAATCTCATGGATGGATGCAAGCCTTTTTGTAGAATGGTTCGACACCGTATTTACCCCTGAAGTAAAAAAGAATCAGACACTGTATTTATCACTGAAGTAAAAAAGAATCAGACACCGTATTTATCACTGAAGTAAAAAAGCATCACGGTGCCACTGGGAATACAGGAAATGTGTTGTTATTGATCGATAACGCTCCAAGCCATCCAGCAAATCTTTCGCTAGAAAGAGAAAATGGCAAATTTAAAGTCGCATTTATGCCACCAAACATAACTTCTGTCCTCCAACCAATGGACCAGAGGGTTATCGAAGCCTTCAAAAGATATTATAGAAAGGCATTGAAATGATCGGGTAAGACAACGAATGCAATGTCCAAGAACTCTACAGACAAATAAATTTGAAGGATGCTCAGTACATAACAGCAGAAGCTTGGGCCTCAGTCAAAGAAACTACCCTTGCTTGTGGAATAAACTCCTTCCATCAAATGACTCTATCACTGCACCTGAAGAGCCATCGGATGAATTTGCAACAGAACTGACTGACATGATCAAAGAGTCTTCTGGTTTTGAAGACAAAACTCTATGTATGTATGTATATACTTTTTTATTTTGTTTCTTTTTTTCTTTATATTTCCTTTATAACTTTATTTCTTGATATACATAATGTTCCATTCTTCTTGATGTAAACATCGAAGTTCAAAATACATACACATTTGTGTTTATTACTACTTTCATTTGTTTGCTATGTTCATTTATAACCCTAGTTGTAGGTTTTTCTAAAATGATCAGTTATCCGAATTATCATTTATCCGAACACCCCCTGTCACCTATTAGTTCGGATAATCGATGCTCCACTGTAGTTATTTCCAACCATTATCCAAAAGAGGAGGATAGGATTGGCATGCTTGGGACGGGGAGAAGAGATCTGCCATATGAAGATATCGCACTCAATTATGGGTGATTAAAGAAACAACCAATGTTTTTTATACACTTTCCTATTTTTGTAATCATCTTTCTTGTTCTTTTTTTTTTCATTCTCTTTATTCTAGTTTAATAATTGATAGATTAAGTAAAGTAACTACTTAATAATTTCTTACATAATATTTCACTTTCATGAAATAATAATTCGTTAATATTTTAATTTAGAGAAAATATATAAATATGTTGTTTGTTTATATTGCTACTATTCGGCATTTATTTTTCATTTTTATTTATTTTGTTTGTATATGTATATATGTATATATGTATATATGTATATATATATATATATATATATATATATATATATATATATATATATATATATATATATATATATAAATTTTCCAATTAGTAAAATGTTGTGTTTGCATAGAAAAGAAAATTACAGTGGTCAAATGTCAGCATTCGCAACAGGTAAGTTGAAAGTTAAAATCTAGAAGAGGTGAGAAAATTAAAATATTTCATAACATAATAAGGAAAATAAATTGAATAAAAACAATAGAATTTGTTAAGGAATTTTAGATTTTGCCCTCTCCCACCCAATAAACTGTTGTAGCAACATCCCTGTTTGATCCACCACAATAATAAACACTCAACGACAGCAGAAAGGTGTAATGAAGCTGTTCAGTGTCACATGATCCACATACTATGATTGGTTCCACTGCATATGACCACATTTCAAACTAAGTGCTTGTAGAGCTGGCCATTTTTGTAAATAGATCATATATTTGAATGCATTTTTAACAAGACTCTGGTCATTTATTTGACGAATGTGCTTTATTATTACACAGAGAACGAAACCAGCTGACAGAAATAATGTAACTCATTTTTGACAAAATGGACCTGGCCATGTTTGTAAATGTACTACTCACATGAGAGAATATGAAACAATTGAATAGGATACATAGATAAATATGAAATATTTTTAATATAATATGAAGTATATATTCAAATGAACAATAATTAAATAAATTTTAATAGTTTTAAATGATTTATTTTATCTCACCATTGTCCACATCTATTGAAATATAACTGGGACCAACTAATTAAATAACAGTCCCTACCAATAGTGATAACAGTTTGTTTTGTATAAAAAGATATGTCTGTGGTGTTGATGTAAAGGGGTACAAGTAATTTTTTTTTTGACACTGGGTTTAAGTCATATTTTGTTTGTTTTTAATGAACTTAATCTTTAAGAAAAAATATTTGAGTCAATGAAACAGGGTTCACATGGAATGTGGTCATGAAAGAAGATTATTAGTTTTTACAGCTTTACATTTTAAATAAGCTTTAATTTTACCATAAATAACAAGTTCTAAGAAAATCACTAAATAAAATTACATTACATTCAATTTAATTAAAAGAAAATTTTGTAAAAACTATCACTCACCTGACTTGACAACGACCTCGATTCGTAGCAAAGACTACAATAGGAGCAATTGCACTTTCAAGAGCCTGATGAAGGTAAGTGAAGGTTTCTATATCCAGCATATGGACTTCATCAATGAAAAGCACACCGGGTACTAGTTCAGCAATACCTTGGTCAATGTATCTAAATAGAAATTGTGCGTCAATGATAGGCAAAGAAAGTTATTCATGAATAATATAGTTCAAATAATGAATGTTGTGAAACTATTAATAACAAGATTGTATAAATAGAAAAAAAAAGTAGGTTCCTTATAATTAAATGTTTTGTCAATCTATTCAAAGTAGGTGCTCTGACTGGTCAAGAGATAAACAGATGGTTTCTGATCAGTCGCAAAGGCCATGACTACAAGAACATCTTAATGTAAGTCACTATCGAAAAATTTTATTTTATGTCAGGCTCGCCATTCAACTTACTTGTTAACATCCAGTGATGATTCATTTTAATCTGATTTTTGTAAAAATTTATTTTTCATCTCAACAAATATATTTTTGTCTTATTCATAAGTGCATTTGAAACTGATATTAAAAATGATTGAACAAATTTGTTCAATTCTTTTTTTTTTATTTATATTAAATTTTTTTATATTCATATTTTTATATTTTTTATATTAAATGCACACAATGATGCAAAGGTTTAATGATGGTATTACAATTTCAACTTCTTTTTATTTAATCTATTCAACATTTGGATTAATATCACCTATATTATATTAAAAACACTAACCTGTTGACAACTTTATTTATTTCAGCTCTTAATTTATCGGTAATTTCAGTTTTCTTAGATTTGATGAGTTGTCCCATTATAGACAAAACATCTTGCCCTCCTTGTGGCCTCGCATTGGCAACATCTAGATCATGCAGCGTTACATCTTGGATGACTTCTTTTTTTTTATGAACATCACCTTTAGGAAGAGGGACATATTCTTCTGCCTATTTACATGTAAAGTATGTGATTAAAAACAAATTTAAGCAATGGACTACAAAAACTTGCTCCTAGGCATAACTGATATTAAAATAAAGATTAATCTTATAGATCATTAGTAATATGCAGAATTAATTTTATTATAATATAAATTAGGTTATGTGTATTATAAGATATTGAGAAACTTCAAATAATTGCAGTTTGCATAATCACCTTTACAAATTTTTAAAACAAATAATATGAAATGGACAATAGCAATTGAAATTAGTATCAATATTTATATTTGTCCTTAAATATGTGAAATTTAGAAAAGTTTAAAGTATTTGAAGAATTGCTTGGCAATTTAATTAAAATTTGAATTTATAATACCTCAAGATCATATTCGGTAGCATATGTATCACTCCTTCCTTGCCTCTTGACAGCGCCACTGTTTGCCTCAATGTATATAACATCTCCAACTTCAACCTTCTCCTTGGTTAAGCTTTCATGAATACTTGGATCAAGCTTCAACTGTTTTGTGCCTTTTGCTGTTTTCAAGCCAATAATTACATGGGAAACTGTTTTACCATATCCTGAAAAAAATGAAAGTACAAATTATAATCACTGTATTTTTTTATTATAACAGAAATATTGGCAAACCATTAATCCTTCTTTGATAAATTTCTATTTCATACATATTAAAAATTATATATATTAAAGATTTTTTTAAAAATTATTTTAAAGATCTGATTCATATTAAATAAGTAAAATGGTTAAGCAATTGTTATTTGTTTTTATTTTCAGCAATGAAGACATGGAAAGGATTCAAGATGCGGCAAAATTGATGTTGAATGAGAATTTATCTGATGGAGAATAAATACTTAAATACTTATAAGGAAAGTGCATACGAAAGGCAATATCGAGATAAGGCTAGAGAAAGATAACATCCTTATTTAAGCACCGTTCCTAAACAAATTATGTTGGGTATTGGTCACCAACATTTCAAGATGATTGCGAACCATTCCTAATGGCCGTGTATAGTGTGCCATCAGTAGTTCATTACCACAGTATAATATTTTAAAATATTAATCACACCAAATCTAACGTATTCTGGTAATTATTCTAAATTTAATAGTAATTATAAAATACCTATATATCTCGGAAATAATTCATTAACCAGGGAGTCCAGCAATAAGGCATGCAAAAATTCAAGCATCATTGAAGGATTTCAAGGCGCTTTTGGTAAATTTATTGCATTAAATTTAAAACAAAATAGGAACCATAAAATGTATTTGGTTGGATTCTGATAAAATGAACAATGTTGGACTTGAGAATGAATTTGAATAATCATAAAGATTGTATCTCTGTTTGATAAAAAATTGTTACCAAACTTCTTACACTGAGGGCTCAATGCATCACGGAAAATAAAATAAATAGAAAATACAGCAAAGAAACAAAAATTTCAAGATTACATAAATAATATTCACTTATTACAATAAATTTTACGATTTAAAAAAAAAAAATATATATATATATATATATATATATATATATATATATATATATATATATATATATATCATTGAAGGATTTCAAGGCGCTTTTGGTAAATTTATTGCATTAAATTTAAAACAAAATAGGAACCATAAAATGTATTTGGTTGGATTCTGATAAAATGAACAATGTTGGACTTGAGAATGAATTTGAATAATCATAAAGATTGTATCTCTGTTTGATAAAAAATTGTTACCAAACTTCTTACACTGAGGGCTCAATGCATCACGGAAAATAAAATAAATAGAAAATACAGCAAAGAAACAAAAATTTCAAGATTACATAAATAATATTCACTTATTACAATAAATTTTACGATTTAAAAAAAAAAAATATATATATATATATATATATATATATATATATATATATATATATATATATATATATATATATATATATATAATTGAGCTGTTGGTGCTACTGTGGTATGGTGGATTTTTAATAAATGTTCTGTAATTCCTTATTAAACCGGAATACTACATACATGGTGTCCAGTGATAAGGCATGAAAAAATTCAAGGATTTCAAGGCATTTAACCAAAAAAATGTATAGGCGCTTTAAAAAAAAAAAAAAAAAAGAGATCAGAAAGATAAAATGCAGTATCTGGTCGTCTCCTGATAAAATGTACTATCAGGACTTGAGAATGAATTTGAATAACTATAAAGGTTGTATCTAAAAATTGTTGTTCTAAAAAGGTTGTAATTGTCTAAAAATCAAACTTCTTACATTGAGGTCTCTGCGCAGCACAAAAAATAAGCAGTTAGATAATTCAGCATAGAAACAATAATTTCAAGTATAATTTCACTTATTGGAATAAATTTCACCACAATTTTATTCACTAACTTATTTTACATAACAAAAAAATCTGGTGCGGTGCGCGCATCACACAACTTTCCCTTACTGTCCTATAATAATTATCTTTTTAACATAAATTTAAAGAGTTCACATAAACAATACTTGAAATAAACTCAGCAGCATTCACTTCTTCTCCCACTTAAGCACAATAAAAGAGTTTTTAAAACAATTTTAGTACAATTCTGTACACTACCTATATATTTTAACTTTGTCAAGTTGCAAATATATTTTAAAAGTTTCTGGTTTAGTTTCCATGGAAACATTTTCTTAAAGACCTGTATGAAGAATAATTTAGGCAAGTTTCATCAAAATCGTTAGAGCCGTTTTCGAGAAAAATGTAAAAAAGAGTAAAATCCATGATATAATTACCATTTCCAGTTAGTCCGATGCGCTGTGTCATTGCTATTATTGGTATGATTTTGATGATTCTTTTTTTGTTTTTTAGATGATTTAATTACCTTTCATAAAAGTCTATAGATAATTTACCGTAAAATACATACTTTTTAAGCTATGCCCAAATAAAATATTCTTTTCATCATAACTTCTTTCCCTGCAATTCCTCAGTGATTTACTACATAAATGAAAAGTTAAAGGTCCTTATGAAGAATAATTTAGGCAAGTTTCATCAAAATGTGGCACTTCCGGTTAGTCGATTTTGCTGAAAATGTTGCTGTAACATCACATGCATGTGCCAACCTTAAATACGTAATTTCAGTATCGTACAGCCTTCCGTCCACCGGACCACTGGATCATTTTGCGAGACTTGGTCATTTAGACTCAGGAGACCTTAAACCGTGTATTTCCATCGATAATTTTCACGATCGCAGTACTTCCCCTTACTATATACTTCGTATATAGGTTAGGGAAAGTAATATATATTTGATTGTCTTATAATTTATTTTATATAATTCCGTATAACCATGGAAACATAGTGCGAGACTAATCTTCAGACATAGGGATCAATTAATTATAGTGAAATAAACACAAGAAAAATAATAAAATGAGCACCACAAAGTTTTTTGAAAAAGGTATAAGCACCACTTAGCAAACTTTTCCCCTAAATAACAATTTTTTTTTTTATTATTATTTATTGTGTACAGTACAAGTTTATAAAGGTGGCAAAACCTTTATAATTACAATATATTTTTCAAGATCATTTGTCCGGTTACTAGAAGTGTCGCTAATAAAAATAAAGCTTTTAAAATACGAATCTGACTAAAATCTAAAAACAGCACAATAAATAAAGAAATAAAAATGAAGTTGAACTTGAAAATGCAGCAAAATATGTAAAAAGAGTTTGTAGCAATCTAATTTTTTAAAAATTAAATAAATAAATTGTAAAATAAATATGTAGATGTACATATATCTACATATGTGCTAAATTCAAATTTGTATGCACATCATTGTTTTATTTGGCAGTTCTCTAAAAAATAATGCCGTTTCATTGTAATTAAAAATATATTTTGTCAAATAGCCATCATATAACTGGTTGTTTTGCTGATCATTCACTAACCAGATCAGATCTACTTGGCATGGGACGAACCGGCGAACTTATTAAAAGAAGATGAGTGTAAATTGGTAGAAATTGAAGCTCAGAGCTGTTTGGAGCTTGAACTCTTCAGAGAACTTAGAACAATAGCGGAGTTGGAAGGTTTGGAACTAACACGTTATTTTACTACACCATAATATCTTTATTTTATTTAGGGACAGAACAAGCCATGTAAGGTAAGATAGAAAATAGAACGAGTGCGTGTTTGAGACAGACGGCTACTGGACACCCTGTAAACATAAAAAATAAATAGTTAAAACTAACATAAAGAATGGTGGAGATATCGTTCACCAAAGATGTAATCAAGGAGAAGTTGGTTGGGAGTTCAGTCAAGAAAGAAAACACAATAAAAGTGTTAACCATCTTCTAATGCCAAACCACCAAAAGTGGAACTATCATAGTTCATTTTCTTTGTTCGTTTCAACTATTAAGTTGTTTTAAGTTCTTCTCTTCAAAATTCTCAATTTGTGGAGCGGCTTGTCACCACCATTAAAAAATATTAACTAATAGTACTGTTCAAGTTGATTTGAAACAATTTCTAATGTTACCTAAAAATTTACTTTTGTAAGAAAAATTATACTTATCTCTTTAGTGGTTTTAGTGTACAGTTTGAAGCCGGTTTTTTTTTTTTTTTTTCTAAAAGGTGTTTATTTATTCATTTTTTGGGTTCTTGAGTACCGATTCAATGCATTTTTTTCTTTCACGATCCTCAGTGGATAAACTTAAAATGTGAAATGCATGAGTAAGACTTATTTAACACGATGCTTCTCTGAGACAGCAATGATTAGCTTATTTACTTATTTAGTATACAATAAAAACTGTTGGATTCACCTCTTTTTAGTCGTATTTTTCCCGAAAAAAATAGACTATTGCAGTGGGTCGAAGGTCGGCGGGACATATATATATATATATTTTTTTTCCGCTACATTTGAGCACCTCCAGCGGCCCTTTTGGTCAAATGAGCTGAAATTTGGTGTGTAGGGCTTTCTTCCAGGCAGAACGATACTATTAAAGAATGGGTAAATTCCAGTCAAAATTTCGGTATGTTTACCTGAAATTTCGGCATTTTATAAGTTTTGCGCTGAAAATTTGTATGTGAATTGAGTTGGTGTTGGGGAAGTATCTTTTAGGGGTCTCGACTTGGTTTTCCCAACCACCTGGGTTTTTTGATTTTGTAAAATATAAATATCTATTTTTTTCTTTTGTATGGAAGGTTAGCAGAGATGCAGAATCTTATAATAAAAGTACGGTTAAATTTCGGTTTGTTAGGGAACTGTCTTTTGTGGGTCTCGATTTTTTTTCTTACTCTGCATTTTTAAAATATACTTTTTAAAGTTAAAATACGACTTTAGTGACGGAGTTCCACTGCTCATAGATTTTTTTAAATTTTTTTAAGTGCCTATCAATGATTATTAATTGTCCCACTGTAGAGAAAACGACTGTTTTATTTATTTGAAAAGAGAAGAAACAAATAAATTAAAAAATGAACCTGTAAACTAAACTATTGTAATTATCACGAGTGATTAGCTGTTGTCCAGTAAGAAGTTCGTCCCTACATCAAACAGTATTGAGAAAACGTTTTATAATGTAAAAAATATTCACAACTTTTTGTTGCTAATTCATATTATATCACATGTAAGTTCAAGATCATATGTAATAAAATATAAATTGCAAATACCTGAAAAACTAAAAAAATACTGTACTCTAAAAGGTTTCGTTGGATTCTAGAAAAATTTATATCGAACCACTCCCAAGGTGTACCCTTTAGTTTAAAGAAAAGAATCATAGAAATCAGTTTACGAATAGCAAAGTTAATATACATAAAAACAGTTTTCATCAGATTCTGATAAAATTGTTATGGAATCAACCAGGAGGTGAACCCTTTTGATTAAAATAATAATCACAGAAATCAGTCCAAGATGGGCAAAGTTATGCCTGGATATACAAAGAACATATTGTCAAACTGATAACCTCCATTTTTTTAAGTCGGTTAAAAATGGTGGCAAAATAACAGCGTTTCAAGATATTTGGGCAAATCATGAGGCTCAGGATATGATACCAGGCAAAATGGGGTGTATTTCTTAAATGAGATCACAACTCTGCCTTCGTGTGTATTTCTGCCATTGTGATACAAATGAACTCTATTAATTTTAAGCCTAACATTCGTATTTAGCAATATTTTAAACTAGAGTGTTTAGTACGAGAGGAGTTAGCTGCTGCAGTGAGCATTTTCAACAAAATACACAAATAGTAACTACACTGGACAGTTCCAATGAAATCCTACCTTTATCCAGACAAAGCCTTTGTTGAGTTAAAAAACAAAACAACTATTACCTCCCATTTGATTTAAAACAATCATTACCTCCCATTGGATTTTCTGTTTCCACAGGTGTAAGTTCTGTAACTTCACCTTCGTAAACCTCTTTAGTTTCTTTGATTCTAAGGCCAATAGCTCTTCTAAAATTTTCCATCAAAACTTCTGTTTTTTTAATTTCAGAGCTGAAAACTTCTGATCCTACCATTGGGCAAAATGGTACCTAGAACATTCAATAGTTGCAAAAAAAAACAACAGGACATATCCGATTGAATAAAAGTAAAGTGAATTTTAAATACTTTATTTCCTAATTCTTGAGCCATAGCTAGAGCTATTGCTGTTTTTCCAGTTCCTGGTGGTCCAGCCATCAAAACAGCTCTTCCAGCCATTTTCTTTGATTTAATCATTTCAACTACTATTCCAGCTGCCTGTAAACCAAACCTTGATATCATATCATCAATATTACACAAACCTAAAATAACTTTGTTATTCACTCACCTCTCTGGCATTTTCTTGGCCTACCAAACCGGCTGCCATTTGGATAGGTACTCCATTTTCATCTAAGCCCAAACCTTTAATATGACTATGACTAGATATTCTTTGTGTTTTAACAGTACTCTTAACTTCTTCAATCTTCATATTTTGAGAAGATAAATCGACGTCAATCAATCAAACACTTACTTAACAAAAACAAGCACTCAGACTTTGAAGTATAAAAACGCGCTATGGCAACAGAAGGTAACAATCATGTTACAAAACAATGTCAGCAACTATAATGAGTTACCACATATTCAGATATGAAAAAAAAGAAGATAAATATAAGACATTGACGCCTAGTGAAAATAACGAAATAGATAATGGTATGAACTCAAAAAAATTTCTTATAATACTTTTTATTTCTTGAATTAGTTAAAAAAATCGTTTTACTTTTTAATTTGGGAGGAAATCTACTTTTGATTCTTTATAGCCCAATATATAGGTACATCTCAGCGTGAATTAATTGGTGGCAAATGATTTTTTTTTAGCATTGTTTGTTATGGCAAGGTTAGCCTGAAACTAAGTTTGCGACCTCGAAAATCTCTGGAAGAACTTGTGGTAGGCGAAAAACTAGTATTGCTGCAACTAGTGTTTTGCAGCTGCAAAAAAGATTGCAACAGTTCGTGCACCTGCCGAAAAGCTGGTCTCATGTGCACCACAATATGCAAGAATTGTTCGGGCACATCTTGCTCCAACTTCCCACCAATTGAAATCGAGAATGACATTGATGGGGGTATAGAGGACGAGGAAGGACAAGGAGCGGAAGAAGAAAATATTACCGAAGCTGAAGAGGAGGAACAAGTATTTGCGGAGGATGAGGAATCTCAACCTGGGCCTTCAAAACGTCTGAGAATTAGATGAATTATTGACAAATATTCTTTTATTATTATTGTAAATATTTATGCTTATATATTTATTAAATTTGATCAATTTTATTGTAAATAAAACTACTTTTTTTCAATTTTTCCCTATAATTTTCCTGAAAACCATTATATTTTTGTATATATGTATTTATATATTATAGGTTCCTATGGTTATTGCATACTTGTACAACATAATTAATGGTTATTTATCATAAACAAATAGAATAAAAGAAAACAGTAGGCACCGTAAACGATCATATACAAGTCAAAATGAGCAAAATTCTGTTAATGTTATAACTTATCTCGTATACTATATTTATGTGAGTGTTTACGCCAATACATATAAATACATCCTATTAATACTTCTACAACATAGGTATAACTAAAAACATAGAATACGCACCATAAACGATTATGTAGAAGTCAAAATGAGCAAAATCCCGCATTTTAAGATTTTTTGGAAAATTTCATCAAACTTCAAAGACCTGTAGGTAAGGGTTAAAATGATATACAATTAAGTTTTACCAGTGCATTTTGTAGTAAATTTTGTCTATTTTAATTTTGGTAAGAATAAAATTTTCTGGAGGACATGTAGTTTTTGAGTTATAAGAAAAAAAATTAAATAAGTGCCAAAATTTCATGGTTTTTCGCCTACCAAAAGTTCTCCCAGGGTCTTTCGAGGTCCTGGTGCTTTTGAGAACTTAGTTTCAGGCTCACTTTATCATACCAATCAATCCTAAAAAAAAAAATCTTTTGCCACCCATTAATGCACGCTCGACTCCTCTCAGGTCACCTGTGTACTGGGCTATTAAGGGGGTCACTGACGTCCAATCACTTCACACCTAATGGAACATGGAACAACCATAAGAATGGAATCCTATGTGGAGTTGTTGGAGTAGTGTGAAGGAGCTGGAATTCCATCGGCCTTAAAATTCACTGCATTAAAAGAAAATCCAATCACTCCAACCGATTCTGTGTGTGGAAAACGGGTGGATTGAAACAATGAACTGTCCAGTTAAATCTGTGCTATACTGGTAATAATACAAATTTTTTGTCAGTAAATATAGTCTTGTTACAATTTACGATATTTAAGGTACAATTTTTCAATCGAGACGCCTTATCACTGACCCCTGTCGAAGTTACCCACAAGTCACCGCACTACCACTCTATAACGCCAATTGTGCTAACTGCTTTTATTTAATTCTAACATTCGTATTCATGGGGACTATTAAAATTATTATTGCTATAATTAAATATTATTTAAAATGATCAGTGCTGTCGACTTCCGCTCACTACGTTTGCCCAAGAGATACAAAAAACACTGTCGAATCCTCTTCAGTTGAGGACGGGCCCTTAACGTAATTTAAATTATTATTGCTTTGTTTAGATCATAGCTATCGTCTTCCGCTCGCTGCGCTCGTTCAAGAGGAAAACGACGATTTGAAGGCAAGACTAGCCGAATGAAAAATTAAAGACTAATAATCTTTTGAAATACTTAGACTTAAGACAGATAAACCCATTTATACGAGAAATTATAGATAACCTCAACATTTCAAAGAAAAAATAAATAAATAAACTATTAAAGAACGGTATTAGAGAAAGCAATTCCCTTATAACAGCCCAATATGGATTGCCCCTAAGAAAGAAAACGCGTCAGGCCAAAAAAAGATCAGGATGGTCATTGATTAGAGGAAATCAAATGCAGAAACAATACCAGATAGATTCCAAAGATTCCAAATATTGTAGATTTATTAAATAAATTACATGGATCTAAATATTTCTCAACAATAGATTTTACATCTGGATTCCATCGGATAGAGATGTCAGAGGAGTCCATAGAGAAAACTCCGTTCTCAATAGACACAGGCCCATATGAGTTTCTAAGAATGCCCATGGGATTGATGTCATCACCCCCCACCTTCCAAAGGGCCATCTCGTCAACATGGACGATATTTTGATCTAGTCTGCTACACCTGAAGATCATCTAAAACACATAGAAATTGTATTAAAGAAATTAAAATAACATTTCTTATCTAGTCAACTTGACAAAACGGAATTTATGAAAACAGAATTACATTTCTTAGGCCATGTATTAAGTTTAAGAAAATTGAAGCAATTGTAAAATTTTCTCTATCAAGAAACATTAAAGAAATTAAACAGTTCCTCGGAATGTCAGGTTACTACAGAAAATTTATAAAGTAAATTACACTCACATAGCAAAACCTTTGACAAATCAATTGAGAGACGAAATTAATTTTGACCCTAATAATTATAAACATGTTTTTGAACAACTTAAATTACATTTAATAAACGCACCAATATTACAATATCCAGACTTTAACTCTCTATTGATTTTAACAACAGACGCAAATAAAAAATGTAACATTCCATTGGGAGCAGAGCTTAGTCAACGTTGACAGGGGAGGGATCACCCTATTGCCTCTCACATTCTTTCCGTAACAGAAAAAAATATTCTACTGTAAAAAAGAAACTCTTAGCTATAGTCTACGCATGTAAACATTTTAAACCATATCTGCATGGAAAAAAATTCACACTACTAACGGTTCATAAGCCTATTCACAATGGAAAATAATTATACAAGAATTATGAAGTTGATTTTCTTATTAAGTGAATTTCAATTCGATATAAAACATATAGACGGCAAAACCAATGTAGTAACCGACGCTTTCAAGAAGAGTTAATATAAGAAAAAATAGACAAAATATTACAAGAAGCATGTAATGTAGAGTTAATTCCAATACCTCCAGAAGGTTATTATGAAGTTTTACAGGAGCTAAATCCTAATCAAGATGAAAAATTAAAGACTCCAGCAATGAACAAATTCTAATAGTTCCAGAAGATAGAGCGATAAACATAGACAAATTCCAAATTTTAATTCAAAGATGCTCAACAAAATCTATTATTACTAAACCTTTCCGTAAAACTCGGATTCATTTAGAAACTTCCTACCCTTGGAAGAATAATTTAGAAGAAACTCTCATTGAATTATCGAAGCCTAAAACAGTTTACAGTTTGAAGCTATATACAAAAAATAACTGAAATTATAATTCATAAATTCCTAACCGTTAAGGTTAAGAGATATAAAAAGAAATTGATTGATGTATTGCAAAATGAGGAACAAGAACTTTTAGAGACATATCTCATAGGAAAATCGTATCACAAAGAAATAATAGAGACATGAAAAACTAAAAAGAAATTATCATTGGCCAAATATGAAGGATGGCATATCTGAATTTAAAAATAAATGCTCAATTTGTAAACAAGTGAAATATGAACGAAAGCCTATTAAAACTAAATATCAAATTACGCCCACAATGGAAAAACCTTTTGAAGAATTAATGATGGATATATTAAAATTTGACTCTCATAATATAGTGACAATAACAAATAAATTCTCAAAGAAACTTTTTGCCAGATTATGTAAATATGTAAATGCAATCAATATATTTCAGATGCTAATAGAAAATCTAGCTGTTTCCAAACTCTATTAGAATAACAATGGAAAACGGAAAAGAATTCAATAATAATCTAATTCGTAATTTTCTGGAATCATTAGGAATAGAGGCGTCTACTCCAAATAATTTTTGGATAATAAATTTAAATACTGCTGCTGCTGCTAGCCAACGCCCGCCCTTGGCAGTTGAGCCATTTGGCGACGCGCTGACCAATAGAGATGTGCTTCTTCAAACTCCGGGCTCTTATTCCGTGCGGTGTGGTCCAAAGCTAAGCAGTCTTTCAGATGTTCAGCATCCATTGTACCGCAACCACATAGTGGACACTCGGAGGATGTCAGAACTTTGATACGGTGGAGATGGCTAGCGAGGTAATCATGCCCTGTTTTCAAACGGAAGGCGGCTACGCTGATTGCTCGTGGGAGGCTTGTGTTGATGGGGCCCTCAGTGACCAATGTCTCCCATTTTTTACCAGCAGCCGCTTCAAAGAGGCGCTGTTCGTTCCATCTGCCGACTGTTGCCCTAATTAGTGCCTTGGATGTTTGCAGAGACATGGGGCAACTAGGTTGAGGTAGAGTACTTCCTAACTTGGCTAGTTTGTCGGCATCCTCATTTCCATGTATATTAACATGATTGGGTATCCATTGGAACATTAATGTCCATCCACGATTTCGTAGATTTTCCAATATTCTTCTACGCTCAACCGTCCTCTGGCAGTCTATTTGGGTGTTGCGCGACAGGTTGAATATGGCGGCTTGCGAGTCGACCAGAAACACTGCTTTTGAAGGAGAAGCAATCCATTTAAGTTCGGTTGCCGCGGCATGCACTGCTTCAACTTCTCCATCATAGTTACTAAGGGGAGAGCCTACAGCTAAATGCCCTTGAAATAGACGGCAGTAGTACCCAGCTCCAGTTTTTCCGTTATTTGGGATTGAAGATCCGTCGGTGTAAACGTGAATCCACTCGTCTTCTGGGTATTCTTCAGGAATGGTTTGTAGAGCTAGCTGCTTCAATTCATGTATGGAGGCGGGTTTTGACATCGAGTGGTTCTTAAGGTTGTTGCGAGCTAACGGTAGGTTGTTAAAGAAGTCCTGGCACACATACAGTGGTGCCGTATCATCCATGGATGGGTTATCATATTTTTGTCGAAGTTTTTCATATTCAGCTAATGGAGCCGTATGTGTTTTCAGCCTCGATGTAGCCTGTTGATAATTTGTCCATTGATGCTTATTTACTCGCCTAAAACGCTCCCAAAATCTCAAAGCTGCCTTTTCTCGGTAGGCTTGGAGAGGTTCAATCTGAGTCTGTGCCTCCATGGCTGCAATAGGAGTGGACTTAGCAGCGCCTGTAATTATCCTTAAGGATTTAAATACTAACTCCAAATAATTTTTTTTAAACACATCTTTGTATTGCATCTGAATCTCTCTAAAAACTGCGTTTTTTATGACTTTATTAAGCCCTAAATTCAATGTAAAATCCTAACAATTAGTTTTAGGACTTTCTATTGTCGTATAATGGTTTAGTTTTTAGATTAATTCGAGTAAAATACAAAAATGCATTAAAAAAATTATTTGGAGTTACGGTCTTTTAGCTTATGACGGCAATGTAAGACGCATTCTCTTAAAGACACCCTCGTAATGCTTCTGATCTATCTGAGTCGCTACAACCAAGTATTACTATTCTATCATGTTTTAAAACAATTCAAACAGTTATTTTAAAAACAATTACAATTCAGCTATCTTATCTGTCAATTTATCTATTACTTTCATTTATACAGTTTGTTAGTTTTATTTTTACTTTCCCTTACCTATATACGAAGTATATTGAATGGGGAAGTATTGCGATCGTGAAAATTTTCGATGAAAATACACGTTTTAAGGTCTCCTGAGTCCAAATGACCAAGTCTCGCAAAATGTTCTGTGTGTCTGTGTGTATGTGAACAGCCTAGCCCAAAAACGAAAAGTCGTAGGATGCTCAAATTACGTATTTAAGGTATGGCTGTGATGTTACAGCAACTTTTTCGTCATAATCGACTAACCGGAAGTGCCACTTTATATAATAGATTTTACACTTTATTACAATTTTCTCGAAAACGGCTCTAACGATTTTGACGAAACTGGACTAAATTATTCTTCATGAAGGCCTTTAATTTTTCATTTATTTAGTAAATCACCAAGTAATTGCAGGGAAAAAAGTTATGATGAAAAGAATATTTTATTTGCGCTTAGCATAAAAAATATGCATTTTACGGTAAATTGTGTGAATAGTTGTATGAAAGTTAATTAAATTATCTAAAAAACAATAAAAGAATCATCAAAATCGGACCAGTATTAGCAAAGATAAAGCGCATCGGACTAACCGGCATTAGCTATTATATCATGGATTTTACTCTTTTTTACAATTTTCTCGAAAACGGCTCTAACGATTTGGATGAAACTTGCCTAAATTATTCTTCATAAGGACCTTTAACTTTTCATTTATGTAGTAAATCACCTAGGAATTGCAGGGAAAAAATTTATGATGAAAAGAATATTTTATTTGCGAATAGCATAAAAAGTATGCATTTTACGGTAAATTATGTGGAGAATTGTATGAAAGCTAAATAAATTATCTAAAAATTGTATTAAAAAGATAATTATTATAGGACGGTAAGGGAAAGTTGTGTGATGCGCGCACCGCACCAGATTTTTATCTTAAAGGCCTATAATTTTAGCTACTTTATTTTTCTTTGGAGTCTCATTCTAAAGACGTGGTCATTTTTGCGGTGGTTTCAACAGTTCGTTTGATAGACAAACAAGCAAATACTTCAAACTCATCTTCAAAGATTGTCCAATATCTGAAAAGGAAAGAATATAATTAGTAAAACATGTTCTACTAAATGGTGAAAAGTGGCTATTAGATAAATGAAAATAAAAAACAAATCATAATTTTACCAAATGGCTCTGCTTTGGTAGTCGCCAGGCTTAGTCGTGATTTTCATGGGACCACATGATCCGGATCTGTAGATATTTTATTGGGGAAAAGGCGAATACTGGGAATCCCATTTCCGTCGGTGTCACATTTTTCAAGGGAGGTCTCTTTTTTGCGAGTCACTGGGACAGATTGAAGAATTTCTCACGAGGCTGTAAAGTTAGGTGTAACAGCAGAATGATTACTTCTTCAGTACTTTCTGCAAGTAGATGCATTGAAGGATAGGTTTAAGAGAGAAGGATCAGCAAGTTTACCTGGTTCTCCGTGCGAGCATTGCATCAGACCCCTGTAAATGAAAATTAAAAAATATTTGGTACCACAACAGAACAGTGAAAGCAGCGGAAAGTACCGACCGTGAATATATCTAGTTTTAGAAACTTTTTCACAGTCGGTCACCTTTATAAGCGAAATAGGTCCTTTCGGAATAGTGGATCTCAAAAATGCAAACAGGGTGATGCTATGAGTGCTTCCAAGCTTAGTTATATGGCCTTGAAAAGGATATTGGACCCTCGTGCCCCAGATAAGGGTTGCCATAGATTTAGGTCAAACCACTAAATTTTGAACTGCATGTATTGGGTCCTAACCAATTCAACTTCGGAACAATAAAGCCTGTCCCTGAGATGCCGCCGAATAGAGGAAGCGCCGAAGAAGTCGTTTTTTTACTGAGATACATTCAAGGAGGAAAATCAGTAAACTTTAGGAACTTCAAACTAGTATATTTGTATAATTTAAGAAATAGATTTATTCTGATGGATAAGGTAATCAAAAGAGATTCCACTGCTTTCAACTGAGTAATGGACGAATTAGGAGGTTATTGAAGAAAAATATAATAAATGAAAGGCTTGGAGATCTATGATTGTTGGCCTTAAAAACTATATACGTTCTGACGCAACTTTTTACTTTATTTGAAAGTAAGTATTGGAAAAGTCTTCGTTGGTACATGAAATTCATAAAAGAGAAAAGTATATGTGGTTCAGCAATGTTTCGGTTCATTATTCATTTACTGAAATATCAAAATGGCATTATTCATATGACATTGCAACAATAAACAAATGAGTAACCTTCTTACGTCAGTATGGAAAGCTAGACATCTCTTAAATTAACTTATTTCGGATCGTTGAGCTATTTCTATTACGCATAAATTATTGTTATTATATATGAAATAATTTTATAAGTAATTATTATGCATATAATATTATGTAATAATAATTATCGTTATATGAATAATACTATAATTATTGTATAACATTACTCCGGTACACTTTGAAATTACATATCGGAGGATCAATTTCTTTCTAACGAGTTGTATTGGTACTCATTTTCATTTGTTGAATTCAAGTGTTTTCATCATGACAGATGATTCACAACAGGCATCAAGAAACTTGGAGTAAGCCTTTTGATTTTTCTGATTTGCTGTAATAATCAGTTCTTAAATGGTTTATTATTTTTTTGTCAAAATGTGTCATCAGCAATGGCAATAATGTGAAACAGTGTTGGATATGCTTTGCTACAGAAGATGATGATTCTGCTGCACAATGGATTCAACCTTGCAACTGTAAAGGTACAACAAAGTGGGTAAGTAAATCTGATTGCTGTTAAACTTTGATTAGTTATGTTAAAGGCATCTTTAGATGCCGCAATTTTGATGGTTTATTTGACATATTCATTGTGTTTCTTAGAATGATGTCCTGTGACTACTATGAAACTTATTTAATATTTTTGTGTCAATGATCTTTCCAACAAACCTACTTACTGGTTATCTTTTGTTTTCAACTTAACTTCAAATTCATTTGATGAAATTTTATGATTCAACTCCTGATACTAAATCTATGTTAGTTACTTGTTCTGCTAAGTGTTGTTTGAACTGTTGATAAAAGATGTGATATCTCTATTTGGCTAACCTGCATTTGCTTATTGAGGTAAAATATTGTCAATTACAACGTAAAACCACTTGAGTATAAACCGTTTTGATTTAGGGTTATTTTGTTTTGGCTAAATTTTATTCACAATAATTATGTTTTCTACTCAATAGTGCATTACTTGGTGGTACTTATAATTTTTTTTTAAATCATATCAACATAAAAAATTAATTTTTAAAAAATTTGAGAGGGTGTGAGATAGAGAGAGACAATGTCGGATCCAGGAATTTTCCTCCCCTCCCTCCAGAGAATGCATAAAAATATGAAATGCTTAGTTCTCGTTTTAAAATCCACATTTAATCATTTTAAAAGTCCCTGCTGTGTATGTAATAGAAAACAGTTTTAAAAAAAGGTTGTTTTTTTCACCTTTTAGGGGAGGAGGAGGAGCGCCCCCTCTGGATCCACCAATGGAGAGAAATCATTTGTAGATATATTATAATGGTAAATCTTAATTAGAATTAATAATAATTTAATGTAAAGGGGACATTTTATTATTTTATAAGTCTTTGTTTTAAAAACTCTGAAATTTTCCAAAAAAAATGTTAGTGAAATCAAATGACCAGTGAAAAATGTGCCGAAAAACGTTATAAAATGACGATTAAATTTGTCTTTTCTATACATATTAAAATATTTTAATGTTAAATGTTAAATATTATCTTAAAAATAAATCTATTAGAACTAAAATGTTAAATTTAAGTGTGGAAATAATAAAGAATTACTATATAATGAAAAATTAAGAAATAAACGGACTACTATTGGTGTCGAGTCATTAAGCGTGGATGACGTTTAAAGAGATTTAGATGAGCATGGATCATTGTTGTGAGTAGTGAGGTCTGCCCTGAAAAATAAATAAATTTTTAGGTTTTATAACTTATGACTTTTTGTTAGTAAATTTTGTTTGTATTGTTGAATTCATTTTTACTCTTTTAAAATCAATAACTAATAACATTATTTTCTATATTTCAATATGTATAAAGATTAAGAAACTTTACAACATATGAATGTTTAATTTTCGTTGTAGGTTCATCAAGGCTGCTTACAGCAATGGGTTGATGAGAAACAAAAAAGTGGCCGCGATGTTAAAGTAGCGTGTCCTCAATGCAAAACAGAATATATTATTTTCTTTCCTAATTCTCGTAAGTAGATTCAATTTTTTTTTCTATTTGTTCTTATTCATTTATTTCTTTACTAATGTTCAATTCTGCATTGATGATGAGCTACAGACAAACTTGTAATGTTCCTGGACAAAGTGGATGCCTTTGTTTATAAATCATGTCCTTTCTTTGCTGCTGGCATTATGGTTGGCTCTCTTTATTGGACAGCTGTTACATATGGTGCAATAACTGTCATGCAAGTAAGATTCATTTGAATATTAGTTTATAGTTATGAATTTATATCATTACGTGTTCAACTTCGTAATTTATCAGGTTGTTGGGCAGGCCCATGCTGTAGAGGTGATGGAAAGGTTTGAACCGGCTGTATTGTTAACTGGTCTCCCATGTATTCCTGTCTTCCTTATAACATTCAAGATGGTACAATGGGAAGATAGTCTTCTAGAATTTCTAAGGAAGGCTGGACCTCGTCTTCCAGTTCTAAGGCATTTTTTACCTGCACCTGTGTTAGTATGGCCTGTAGATGTAAGGTTCATAAATTAAATATTATACAGTTTTCTAAAAATATATATATTTTTTTATGTATAGAACAAATGAAAGTGGAACTAGTAGTGAAGCAGTGGTTACAGAAGAAATGTCATGTACGAGAGTCTTTACAGGTGCTCTTCTTCTTCCCACAATAGCCACCATTACTGGTGATATATTATACAAAAATACTGTTCGTTCAGCTGTTCAAAGAACCTTTTTAGTAAGTTCATTTTAGTTTCATTCTTGACCATTCTACTTATTTTGTAAAATATCAAGTATTGTATCAATTACAATTTTTAAGAGTAACTAATAAAACAGTAATACACTTCTACAAATGCACATCTTAGATTAGCCTTAGACTCCTATGAAATAATGTTTGATTTTAACAGTTATGTGTTAGGTAGCTAACAGATGTATTAGATATATAATAATAATGGCTCAATATATAATTTATTTAATATAAAATTCTTTTAAAGTAACATTATGATAATTTGTTCAAAAAGAGAACTTGTTCAACAGACACTCAGGTAGGTGGTTGTTCTAGGAGAGGATTTGGTCCAAAATGATTTTTAAATATTTGACAATTGGATGAAATTTAATCAAGTTATTTAGAAACAGGGTAGAAATATAATGTTTGATTTTTAAAAGGTGACTGGAATCTATTACAATCATGTTTTGTCTTCTTTACAGATGAAGGGATCAGGGAAAAAAGATCAGATTTATTCTTGTTATTTTATTCAATAAACTAGGGTAATCTACTTCTGTCTTTCTATTAGTACTGCATATCAGTTTCTTTGTAATACCAAGGACTCTGTTTATTTTATCAAATGAATGAATTGTTTTATAGAAAGCTTTCATTAAACCCAAACTGATTGAAAAAATGGACTCGGATCATTTTTCTCTTGTACTTTTCACTTAATATTAGTTTGTTATCAGACGTTTTTTGTGACTTGCAATTGATCAGATGGTGGGAAGGATATGTACATTTAGAAATTGTTTGCAAATCAAAGTATAGTATAGAACTAAATTGGTTACAATTAAACATAGCTTAGAAATAAAGAGGTAAATTGCTTACCTTACAAAAGTAATTAATTATAAATATTTTTTTCATATGTTTTAACCTTTCAGAATTTTTTTTATAAACCCTAAATATTTTCTTTTATGTGGTAAATTGTGGTAATATACAAAAATATGACCAATAAGTAATTGTCCTTATTGCTAAATTCCTTATATAAAATATCGGGTTATCCGGAAAATAATACAGAATTTTAGTTTAAAAAGAAAGATTTACAACTGTTTTATTTAATCAAAATAGTCTCCACTACTATCAATACATTTCTGCCAACGTGTTGGCAACTTTTCCATTTCCTCGGAATAGAATTTCCCATCTTTAGAATTGATAAACTCCAAAAACGCATTTTATAATTCCCTTTGTCCATTAAATTTTTTGTCACGTAAGTAGTGATCCAGGTGTTTAAAAAAATGATAATCTGGAGGCGAGAGGTCCGGAGAGTAGGACGGATGTGGCAGAGTTTCATATCCAAACTCCAACAGTTTTTGTGACGTTAAACGTGAGACATGTGGCCAGGCGTTGTCATACAACAAAATGGGCCCCTTCTGATTGACCAAAGATGGCTTCATTATTGCCAATTTCTGATGCATTGCATTACCAAATTAATGCGATACGATACAATACGATTCGACATTGATGGTTTCTCCATGATTTAAGAAGCTGTAGTGTATCAAACCAAATGAAGCCCACCCAACAGTAACCATAATCTTTTTTTGATGAGTTGGAGGCTTTGGAAAATGTGCGGCTTCTTTGTCAAGCCACTGTCCAGAATGTCTACTGTTATCGTTAAGTATCTACTTTTCATCACAGGTAACGATTCTGGACCGAAAAGGGTCGTTTTTGTTTCGGCAAAGAGGTGTAGCACAAACTTCATAATGCTGTTTTTTTGGTGGTCGTTTACTGTGGGTAGAACCCAACTTTCAAGCTTTTTTACCTTTCCAATCGTCTTGAGGTGGTCATCGACGGTCGATTTGCTAAGGTTAAGTTTCCCTGCAAGTTCTTGAACAGTTATTGAACGTTGACATCTTAGTAAAGACTGAATTATTTCTAAGCAGCGAAATACTACAGAGGTAAACAAACATTATTGTTTGGAAGAAGATTAATAAGTGTTGACATTCATACAAATGAATAATCCTGTAAACATAAACAGTTTGTTATATAGAGGGGTATTTTAAAGAAAACTTAAAATCCTGCATTGTTTTCCGGAGAACTAAATAATTCATCATTGAACTAGAAAAATTATAATACATTATTTGTTTAAACTTATGTTTCTTCCTAAAAAACATTGTCAAAGTTCTGTTTGTTGTTTATTTCAGGGTGGTCTCACGTTTATTATTGTACGTGGAATCATTAAGATGTATCATAAGCAACAGGTTTATAAGAGGATCCGTAGGAGGCGTATATTGGATTATAGCCCTCCTAGTGAAGACCAGGTCACCCAAAGCAACCAATAGCTAGCATGTGATAAGTAGATTTTTTGTCAATCTAGTTCTTACCCATAAGTGTTTGTTTTCATTTTGCCTATTTATTGCTGTCAAAGAAAAAAAATGTACTGGGAGAAACACATTTAGTTATTTATTTTCCATTGATAATACATGGACTAAAATAATTTGATGCTGTTGTTTATATCTTTGTTGTTGCTTAATAATCTTTACTAAATGTATTTTAATGGAAAGTTTTTTAATTTTTGTTTCTTTTGAGTGATTTATACACCCCAAGCATATATTTAAAGTTAAATTTTATTCTTGCCCTCTGCTAAAACCAATGTTCGCTTTTTTACCATTTTGAAGTATTGTTCATTTAAAATTATATCTTTAGTGTATCTTCCTATTTGATAATGTTTTAGTATGTTCATTTACAAAAATGTGGTTTATTTTTGGCATGGGTATGTTTATTGCTAATATCGACCAGACTTATGTTTAACCTAAAACTTGTATTCACCATTAATAAGTTTATGATATTAAAGCAGTGTATGTATAATATGTATTCACATTTGTATGGTTTCATAGATAGTAGGCTATTTCTCTATACAAATTTCTCTAAAACTTGTACTAGCTTAATAATATTGTTCCCATGTTCAAGGGTTTTTGGCTCCCTATTGTGTTTAAAAAAAAATCTGAACAAAAAAGTACTCAAAATAATTCTTGAACATTTAGTACTTTCCAGATGTATATCTATAAAGAAACTTAGTCATACAGGTGTATAAATCAAATTATGAATCACTAAGGGTGTCTACGATTGTGGTATCACCAATTTCAATGAAACTTTTTTTGGTGATACTAAGTTGGAAAATATTAGACATGTATCCGAGGATTCTTGACAATATTATTGTTTTGTGCCTTTGATCTGCACGAATTTCAAGATTCTCATATACTAATCGATTTGTTTTTTTGTGTAAAATAAAAAAACAATATTGCCGTTTGTATAAACCAAAAGACACTTCCAGTAAAGTAGGAAAAAAAAAAATTCAGATTCGCTTTTAACGTTCTTTGAAGCTCATAAATACGAATTTTTATAGAAATTTTTTACTTGATTTTTCTGGAGGATTATTTTTTCCTGCCAATATCTGGTATTCACTAAAGCATTCATGACTCATCAGGATTTTATCCATATTCAACCTTTGGAAAGCTGAATATCTGATCTCTAAGCCATACCAAAAACTTTTAGATTTTATTCCTTTATAAGGGAAAAAAAGTAGTGTGAACTAAATAAAAAATCTTCAAACGTTTTATTTTATATCTCCTGTTTTGATTTGTTTACAGAGGTCAGGTTTGTTCCATTTTGTATTATTTATAGGATCTTAAACCACTTCTAAGTTTCGTATGGATCGGTGAAGTCGTGTTGAAGTTATCAAGGTTTTTGTGATTTCAGAGATAAAATTGAAGGACAAGTAAGGCGAAAATTTTGAGTAAAAAAATTTTATATTTGATAGCTATGGCAATTCATATTTAAGGGTTTCTTGAGGAGTGAAAAACAAATATCAACTTTGTTTCTCCCTAAAAAAAATATTTTATCCCACTTTGTTACTTTGCACAGTGGTCTGAATTCTCCCAAAATGCTGAGAAAAATCTTGCCATGCTTGCTATTCCAAATTATGGCAAGTGGTTTAGGGTCCTATAAATAACATGAAATGGAACAAAGCCGACCTCCGTAAACCAATCAAAATTGAAGATATTAAATAAAACATTTGAAGATTTTTTATTTAGTTCACACTACTTTTTCTCCCTTATAAAGGAATAAGGGAATCTAAAAGTTGTTGGTATGGATTAGAGATCTGACATTCAGCTTTCCAAAGATTGTAGTAACGTTGAATTTGGATAAAATCCTGAGGAGTATAAATGCTTCAGTGAACACCGGGCATAGGATGGAAAAAGAAAAATCCTCCAGAAAAATCAAGTCAAGAATGTTTATTTTTTTATTTCTATGAAAATTCGTATTTATGAGCATTGAAGGACGCTAAAAGAATCTGATTTGCTTTTTTATAAAACTTTACAGGAAGCGTTTTTTGGTTTTTGTACATTTAAGCTCATTTAATACAATCAGCAATATTGTTTTCTTATTTTACACAAAAAAAAAACCAAATTGATTAGTATATGAGAACATTGAAATTCATGCAGATTAATGGCAGAAAACAATAATATTATTATTAACAATAAACAATTGTTAAAATTAGATAAAATATTTTTTTTCTCGGCTCTCAGGACATATTGGTAAGAACCCTCTGACAAGTGTCTAATATTTTTCAACCTAGTATTAGCAAAAAAAGTTTCATTGAAATCGTTGATGCCACGACTGTAGCCTCCCTTTTTGTAAGTAAATGGTGTAACAGAAGTTGTGATCCAAACTGTACTTCAACTGTTATGTGGAAGTGAAACTTAAAAGCTATTATTCAGTATATTTGTTATTGCAATGTAGACATTTTTCCTTTTTATTTTTGTCTTACTATATTTTTTAAAAAGTTATACCTAAAATGTAATTGATAATTATATTTAGTTTTCCAATACTTATTACTTGATTAGAAAATTATAATTGACTAACTTCAGTTAATTTTGATTTGATGATAAAAATGTAATTATTTTTATTTATTATAGTGCAATTCCAGAATGTGGTATACCTTGATGCCAACAGACAATTTATGGAATGGTATTTTATATGATAAAAAATTTCCACATTATTTTGAAAAGTATATAATTATTATTTTTTCAATTCACCAGAAGATACTTAGGCAGATTGGTTCAGTGGGGTGCTCTTGGAACTATTAATTATACTGGATGACTGGTATCAAATTCTCGAAGCTTAGTTGAAGTTGACTTTTCAGTTAATGAATTAAAGTTGAATGTCCATAATCTCATTAATCGCTATCATTCAGTTTATAACAGAACTTTTAAAATAATACATACTGAATATCATTAGATATATTTTGTAAATTATATAATTAATTTATCCCTGTTCTTCTTGGATATTATAGTCTATGAAAATTGTGTCTTTATGTAAAAAATTTAGTAAATTTTTATTTCATAATTGTATGTTAATAGCTACAGAACATTCTTAAAATTAAAATAAATATTTAGAAGAGAGAGTATATTTGAAATTATCCAAAATTAATTGATTTGATTACGTGTTCGGTAGGTGTGGATTGTTAATATATCATACTTCATTGTTTCATGTTTAGCCTCTAAACATTTGAAATTGTTTATGATTCCCTGTGTCACCATCATGAGTAGTAATTATTCTATGATATGCTGTGAATAATTTGGTTACTTAGTGATTTAGTAAAGACATTTATGTCGTTGACCGCACCCCCCGACCAACTTCCCCCTTTAAATAAAGACATTTGGTTTGATTTATCAACAAATAATGATTATTAATTGATCTGTCAGGTTTTAAATTATTTAGATCAATATATGTCAGATTTTATGTTTGTCCTTTAATATGGCAACAAAAAAATTAATGGAATATACATCAGTGGATGATGCTTTGAAAGTATATACTTAAAAAAAAAAAATTAATTCAGCTATACTCACAAATATGAATTATTTAGTTGTAATTACTAAATATAAGCCAATTTGATAATAATGCTATGTTACAGCATCTCTCTTTAAATGTAAATTAGTTTCATTGGTCTATGAAGATAATGTGCGAATATGGTATCAATTACAGATTTTGTATGCTAATATATTAAAAATCCTTATCTCTTGTAAATTCCTTTGTTGAAGGTTGTCTGATTTCCTTAATGGTTAAAAAAGTCTTGTATAGAAAGAAAATATATATGAGAATGGATAAGAAAAGAACAGGATGATAAATTACTGTTATAACCATTCTTTCTTGTATTTTTATAGTCTTCTTAATAGTAAATCATATTCAAATCATTTTTAATTGAAATTTACAATATATATAGATATTAATATATTTTTTGTTTTGTTCTTCAACAAAGAAATTTATTTAAATCTAGTATGTTAACAGAATTTCATAAATATATTTTGTAATTGATAGTCTTGTTTTATTTTTTTTCATTATTCCATTTATGTTTGCTTACAATTTTTTGTAACCACCATAACCTAACAACTTTTAAGAGCTAATGCTTATGATATCTGGTTTTACCACCTAAAATGTTAATTGGTTTTAATTAGGTGGCAATATCACATGAATACATGCATTATAATTAATCATATGCTCCTTGGTTTTTAACAAGATTTTAAATTCTTTTTATAAAAAATTGTTCCCAAGAAAGAATTTTATATTTTACCATATTTGATTTTTAAATAGGCAATAAATCAGTTGCTGGTTGGCTAGGTGAGCACTGAAGTTACAATTTGTAAGTATTGGCATTTTAGCATCAGTCTGTCTCAAATTGAATAATCACTGATTGTATAGATGAATAAGCCTGTAACACTTAAAAATTAAATTTCTAGTATAATAACAGGTTATAAATTTAAAAATTATTTACTTATTAACAAATTGTAATTATATGCAGTCATATTTATTAATATTGTCCCAGAACTGTTTTAATTTGATACAACCAGACTAATACTTCTTACATTTTTTTTTTTTAATTTAGGACTTATTTTAGAGGACTTTTTTCTATTTATCTCAAATAACTGCCACTAACTGGAAAGATAAAACTTGAGCTTTCATTTCAATAGCTAACTCAATCCATACCATGGTTAACTTGTGATTAATCTTATAAAGAATATATTAATGTTAATAAAGATTCACAATTAAGATGTTGAATAAAAGATCTGAAATTGGTAGATTTCTAGGGTTCAGCTATATATCAATTGTCATTTTTTGAAAAAGGCAAAGGTAAAGTAAACTTTACAGGAAAAACATGAAATGTTTTTTCTCCAAATATATATATATATATATATTTTTTTATTTTATTATTATTCATAACTTTTATAATTAGAAAATATTTTTAAGGCTTCTAGCAGTAGTTAAGTCCAGAATCAGTATTTGGTGCTGTCATCAATAGTAGATTCTTAGACCATCTCCAATTTTTTTTTTTTTTATATATCGTTAATGGAAATCGATAGACTTAGAGTTTACATAAATATAAATTGAAACATAGGTTTCAAATTTTTTGTGTTTAAGCCTTTTTCAAAAAACAGTGTTGATACGTACATTTGAAGAGAATAGATTTTTAGCACATTCACTGCTGTGTAATCCCTTTAATAATATTATCTGAGGGCAGAAATTTTTTTTTAAATCTCAAGAAATTGATTTTTTAAAGTTGAATTTATTCAATTCATAAATATTTCAACTGATTCTATATATTAAGTGAATGTTCATGCATTAGTTTGGTTATGCAAACCAGCAAGACGACCTATCAGCAACAATTTCGCTTTTCTCAACACGGCATAAGAAATTACGTAGACCATTGTTATCAGTTTCTAAAAGGGGGCCCCAGTGTGCCTTAAAGATTCAAGAATTCAATTGGGGAAAATATCAAGATAATATTCACCCAGCAACAGAGCTAGGCAGTGAATAGGGCATCTTCAGATGTTCACCATTACGAAACTTGATTAATAGAAAAACAGTACTTCCTCTATTGGCTGATGTTAAGGAGTTAGTATTTCAAAACAATGTTTTTAGAAGAAGAAATAATAAAGTTTGAAAATGGCAAAAGATTTAACGAAATGAGTTTTGCAGAACTGATTAAATTTATTTACAAGTTTCTGAAGTTGTCTTTGAATTTCTTAATTGAAAGTATTATAAATTTATGATGTAGCAAAATAAATGCAGGATAATTGGAAACTAACAGTTGATAATTTCATTGAAAATGAACATATACATATATATTGCAATTATTTTTTTTTTTTTTTGTGAGTGCTAGTTAAACTTTATTTCTTGAAAATAAGTAAATATTCTGTTTAAATTAATTTCTAAAGTTAACAGTAAATTTATGGCTCATTTAAATGATAATAAATATCGTTTAGCTACTTACTGTATATTAATACTTATTATGCTTGTTCCATAATTGACAAGTATCCTTTTATAAATAAAGTCAGGCAAATGTGCATCTAAGTCCATGAAATTTGGTTATTCTCAAGGGTATTTTTTCAAGGACCAATGCCTCAACTTTCCGATTACTTCTCTATTTTAGAAAAGTTACGAATTCAAAATCATTTTAGCACATTTCACAAAATTCATGGGGAGGGGAGTGAAAATAGAGCATTTATTATATTAGAATTTTAATAATTTTATCTCAAAGGAATGCAATTTCCGGACATTTAAATTATAGTGGTATGACAATTTTTTATTTTTCTGAAAGCTCATGTTTGGTAATAATGACTTTAATAAAATAAACAATTTAACTATGAAAGATTAAGGGTATTTTGAACACACTTCCATACACATATTGATTTGAAAAGAAAAAAAAAAAAAGAAAACAATCTGACAAAATATTTTTACTAAATTTTCTATTAGTTCTTTAAAATAATATTTACAAAGCTAATAAATGAGGCGTACCTTTATACATAAATATATTTATACTATGTACAATATAGTTCATACTATAATTTTTCTCTTTTGCAGGTATGTAAATGAAAATTATAGCAAACAAAAATATATAATTTTGGAGAAATATCTAAACTATAAAACTAACAATCACAGCTGAGATAAAAGAATAAGAATATATATTAGACTTTGGACTAATGTATCCCTTATTAGTTACATTAGGTTATATATACATAACAATAACAAAAAAAATAAATTTCATCATTCATTAGGAATTAATATAACAACTTCGTCTTGGCTAAAGAAAAAAACTAAAAATTATATATATATATATATATATATATATATATATATATATATATATATATATATATATACACATATATATACTATATGTATATCTATCCTTCTATTCTGAACATGGGAAAACTGATACTTAAAAACATTACAAAACTGATTAACAGAGAGTACACTTAAAAGTAGAAGTAGCTGATGATGTGCAGAGGCTCTAGACACAGATGAGTTGAGCTATCCAGTCTTATATTTTCCAGAATCGCACAGCGCCAACCAATAAATTTATCACAGCTAAGGGATTTGTTTTTTCATGTTCAATTGATATGTTGATAAGGAGTGAAGTGCGACAAATATAGATCAATGATGGAGACTTCCTAAAAGCGATGCATGGTGCACCATCTGTTAACACAGCAAACTCGAAAAACTTTAAGAATCAATTGTTTGGTCAAAATAGAAGGATAGATATTTTAAATTGATATGACTGGATATAATGTTTGATTTCTTAAGATAAATGACGACTTCATCTACAAAAACCTAAAAATAATTTGGCTAAGTATTTTGTGTTTACCATTTTCTAAATGACTTCATAATTGTAACCTACATTTGCATTAAGTCTGATAAGAAAATATATTACATCATTTACAAGTTTTTGAGAAATACATTATTAACATAAATAAAGCAATTGATGATATTTAAAAAATAAAATAAAAAAGATGGAATTTACAAATGTTTTTTAAAATGTTTTAAGAGATCAAATGTTTCAATTTATATATCTTTGTGATAAAATGTGAGGGAAAACACAATAACGAAACTACAAATGACTAAAACAAAATGCCCGCAAAAAGTGGACTATTAAAAACTACGTGAATACATGAACATTACAAACATTTACATCAGGTTAATCCAACACTATATACAATAAAAAATATAAATTATCAACTCAATGAATCTGAATCCTCTTCTTGGTTATCTGAAAAAAACAAAACATCAAGTTGAATTAAATATACTGAAATATATCTGAGGGCAAAAAGAGAGTATATAGGGATAATAATATAAAAGAAATAAACGGATAAATTAAATAACACTTCTAACATTACAGAAATATAAACAAAAACCATTATTGTAAAATATAATCACGGTATTCATACTAATGAAAAATTTATATAATGAAGAAAAAAAATTTATTTAAAAATCCATTTTCCATTTTATTCAGAGGATCTGAAATACCCAAACTAAGAAATAAAAAGTGTTTCAGGAAAAACACAAATTGAAATCGATTTAATTATTGATTAATTATTTAAAATTATGAAACTTTGTAATAAAAAAAACTGTCCGTCCTCCGTTTGTGGCTTTTCTCCAAGACTACTGGACCGATTTTTACCCGATTCAGCACCAAAGTCACAGGTCACCCCAAGATTATACGCCCATGTCTCCACCATTTATGAAGATAGAGGAAAAATATAAAAAGTTTTGGAATCTTAATAACAAAGCCTAAAAAATATAACAAGTTTTTTAATCTTGCAATAATCATTCTAAAACAATTTTAATAATGTAATTAATAATTAATGATAAATTTAACAAACAATTAACAATAAACTATTGTGTAATTTGCAGCAGTTTTTCTCTTGAATTGAACACAAAAATAATTTAACCAACCCAGTCCATTTCAATATTTGCTTAACTCATAGGAGTAGCACTAGTTGAGCTCTTCTGTGACTAAATAAAGCTCATACAAACTTGCATTCAATATAACTATGGCCTAGGCAAGCTCAAATGTTGTTTAGGCTTAGTAATTAATTAATATCATTGCTAAATTGGTAAATAATCAATAAAATAAATTTCTATTTGCAGTCCCTTAAATTATTATTTGTTTAAATTTTGGATAAAAATGTTTCCATTTAAAAAATATTTCAAATATAGTTAGGGCAATACCAAAAGTTTCTCGATGCCAGAAATCTACTAAATTGGAAGCTAAGATATTAATTCCTTGAAGTAATATAGGAATAAACCATGGACACAAAATTTTCATAATCAACTTATTAATTAAAATTTCATGACCATGGAAATCAGAAAGCTGTCTATCAAACATATTCAAATAGAAAACACATTTAAGAATTGATATTCGATAGGCAACTCTTGATTTTTAGCTTAAAAACGTAATAAATATTGTAAAATTTATCACCTGTTTCAGTAATTGAGGAAGGTCTCTTATCTAATTGGGCAAGTCTCGTCTTCCAGTTGTTTCTTACCTTTAGGATCGAAAAAAAAAACAAGTATTAAAGCTTATGGATAGGTCTAAATAACTTAATTTTTAAAAATTAACTTTAATAAGTTTAAACATTAAATATATGGGTTAGGTAATTTTTTTTTTTAATCGGTGGTTAACTTGGACAGGCAAAGTTACCAATACAGTAAATTATGAATGATAATTTTAAACAATATGTTGTAGTTCTATAATATCTGCTGTGTCCACTACCATGACTTTCCTCACCGCTTTGGGTGAAAGTCCTAAACCGAAATTGTTAGCTATATCTTTGCTAATATTAAACCAACTAAGATTTTTCTTTTTTATTACTTCCTTGTACGAAGTAAAGGAAGTATTGTAATCGCGAAAATTTTCGGGTTTCAGATTTTTGACAGAAATATCCATTTTGACCATCCCTGAATACATTTTGACTAGTTTCGTCGTGGCGTCTGTACGTACATATGTTCGTATCTCGCATAACTCAAAAACTGTTAGCCGTAGAAAATTGAAATTTTGTATTTAGGATTGTTGTAAAATCTAGTTGTGAACCTCCCTTTTTGGTCACTGCTTGATCACCGGAAGTGGTACTTTACTTGAAGGTAATAATTGATTTCCATGAAAAACTATATTAAATTACTATGCAAAACTTCTGAAATTTAGTATTTATAAATTATAAATTGATACTATATTTGATACTATATAAAAACATACTATATTTTGGTCTAAATTGTAAAACCGGAAGCGGTATATTACTTGAAGGTCATATTAGACTTTCATAAAAAATTATATTAAAATATAATGTAAAACATTTCAAATTTGGTAAATAGGACTTTTATATCGATATGAATGTATTTACTATATTTTGGTTAAAATTGGTGAGCCGAAAAGGGTACTTTACTTGAAGGTCATAAAAGCTTAAATCAAAAATTATATTTAAATTAAATTCATAAATCATATGTTTCGGTAATAAAGGTTACAAACGCGATTTGGTTTTCAATCCAATTAAACATTTTAATTACTTGTTTTAAGTGTTAAAATTGAGTGTAAAATTTCCTCCCCATTTGTGTGTGTGTGTGTGTGTCAATAGATGGATGCCGCGAAGCCGAGTGTCGTTTTTGAGATACTGCAATCTTCGGAAACTAGTAACCAAATTCAGGATCACTTTTTGAGCCACCGATTTATAGTTCAATAGGCATACAAAGAAGTCATGTGTTGTCCACATCAGATATTTTTGTTTTGTTTTGTAGATAATTTAATTATCTTTCGAATAGTCATAACAAAAACAAACTCAGTTTTAGAGACTAAGATTAGCTTTCAAATGATTTTATATAAAATTGACCATAAATTGTATACTTCTCTAGCAAAAAGAAAATTTTCTTTTGTCATATAACTTTTTTTCCTACTTTTTCTTGGGTATGTACTTTATATATGGATGGCTAAGAGCCTGGAGCAGAATACTCAGGCAAATTTCCTCAAAATCGTTAAGAGCTTTTTTGGTGCTAGTCCATAGAAAAATAAGTTTTTCGGCAATTTAGTACACTGCTCTCAGATGCAGAAACCCAACAAAATAAAAAAAAATCGGTCCACACTTTGGCACATACACACAGAGCCCAATTAGATCAGTCAGTAAAATATTATATAACATAGGATTGATAGTGCCTTTACTCATCAATGATGGTATAATTACATCATTATTAAAAAACTATAAAGGATCATTAGTTGTGATTAACCAATCGGAAGCTAGGTCCTGTTTCAAATCGACCGTTTGTCGGTTTGTTATGCGATTAAGACCAAACTCGTATTCGATCTTCTTCAAATTGTGAACAAATGTTCCTTGAAAAAAGACATTTTTTAATAACTTCTTAGATGTCGGTCGTTTTAATGGCCCAGTATCATCAAAATTCTATTTGAACATACTTATTCTCAAAAACATTGTTGTGCAATTATAAAAAAAATTTAAACATTGTTGAGAGATTTCAAGTGTTTCAACTTGATTGGGATTTTAGATTTTTCCACAAGGTCTACAGTTCACTGAACTAATAGTTATTTACTATAATAAGAAATAATACAAAGACATTTTTAAGAAATCCAAGAAAGAGCAAGCATGATATCCATAATGAACTTCCCATTTATGGCAACTCGGCTTATTGCTCCTTTTTTCTAGGTAATTATAAGAGTGAGTGTCAAAATTTATATCATGCGACAACCAAAAAATAAATATTAACTCATGGGAATCAAATCCCCTTCACTCTTAAGACTGGGCACTATTCCCTCACTTCAAGACACTTGGCCATCATGGCCTTCGATGAGGTAGCATATGAGAAATATAGCAGAATCTTATTTGTTGAGACTACTAGACAGAAATAAGCAATAGTTATCAAGCGCATATTAAATCTACTATAATCTTAAGCTATTTTAATAGTACAGAAAATAATAAATTGGATCAAGGGATTAAATCTTGCCTCCCATCCGATCGTAGCACATCGTTATCTTTTGTCAATCCATATTAATTATTTAGGTAAATAGATGAAAATATATTGTTATAAAACATTTTCAAATACTAAAGACGTGGAAGGGGAACTAAACTACATAAGGCATATTTCTCTCCATTTATTTACAAGCAAATGAAAAATGGGAAAAATGAAAACTCTTGAGAGATATTTCATTTGTTTTTATGCTAAGGTATAAAAACGTAGGGTCACATGTTTAATCTAGTATTGTCATAATTGATAATTTTTTAAATACTGGGTGGAGTTTTGTACTGAGGTGTAGTAATGGTATTGCTGAAAAAGTGGTTAACCATAAATGTACCATGTATTGCAGCTTTATCATTTTGGGAAAACTTTTTTCAACTATCTAATAATCATTTTATTAATATTTACTATTCAGAGATAGAAAATATTTAAAACATTAATAAACTCAGGCATAATTTTTATTATGATTTTATTTTTAATTAGTAAATGTATATTTTTAAATAAAAAGACTTTTTTCTGTTTTAGCTTTACTAGCCAACAATTTAAACTTGAAAGTATTATCTTCAATAGTTAAATAGAGATAAAATCTAAATTCAAATTGAAAATAGTAACCCTGTTTGAAGTGAAAAATAAATTAGTACTTTAGTTATAGCCATAGTTTTCTATTATTGTAGATTTCAATATAATAGGGGTTTATAAGTTAAGATTAACTATTAGAACCTTAACAAAACAAAAAACACTGCTAAGTTTTGATTTACTCAAGCTAACACAATACACTGGATAGTACTTTGAAGGCCCATTAAAATACCAAAACCATACAGCCAACTGCTAAAAATCCCATTAATTTCATCGAAAACGGTCCAATAGTTTCTTTGACGACAAACATTTTTAGAAAAATTCTTTTTTGAGCTGAGTACCCTAAAACATGTAAATCAGTGTTGGGCTGCAATTACAATTATTAATTAAGCCAAAGTAATTGTAATTTTATTTCTGCAATTCTTAGTAACTGCAATTACTTAACACCAAAAAGTTTTTTTCATAAATGTGCTAAGAAATATGTTAGTATATAGTGGTTGTCAGCACAATGCGAGAAGAAACCAGCACAAACTTTTCTGTTTGATATAATTCATTTAAATCTTGAACTGAGGATGAATGTATAACATTCGAAACTAGTTTTCAATAAAAGAAATTTATAGAAGTGGCAAATAATTTATCAATTCCTAAGAAATATGTTTCAAAATGGGGAGTTTCAGTGGACCGAATAGAAATTTACAAAAATTATGACAAAATTAAATATAGAGTAAATATTGTTACGACTTGAATTTTAAGTAACTGTCATTTTAATTATTTAGCTTCAAGAAGTAATTGTAATTGTAGCTGCAATTAGTTACCATCAAGAAGTAATTGTGATTATACTTGCAATAGCTTACCTCAAGAAGTAATTGTAATTAGGAGTCTCAACTACAATTACAGTAATTGAAAGGAGTAATTGCAAATACTTAACACAATTACAGTAACTGTAATTGAAAATGTAATTAAATAATAATTTAATTAATTACTGCCCAACTCTGATGTAAATTAATCAAGATCCCGACTGAGATTTTTTGACCAATTACTATTGCTAAGATAGTTGAGGAAGTAAAAGCAATAACGATGGATGGAACAAATAAATGAATAAAAAAAAAATATATAATACCTGATGCAATGCTGAATGATTTCACACTGAAATTCACAAGGTAACTTTCATGGTGTTCTTATTTTTCAAAATGATATGGTAACTTTTACGGTTATAATTATACATCAAATTGTAAAAATACAATTTAATAATGACCACAAAGCAAAATTTATAAAATTCTTTAAACATAACAATTTAAATGACGCATTAAATTTGAGTTGTAACTAAAATAACATAATTTTTGCGTATTGCACTAAATAATAAATGAATTATATTCATTTAATTTATAGGTTTGAATAACCTAGCATGAGATCATATAAAAAACAACAATCTAGTCATTGGATACACATTGTTGAAATCACAATAAACAATTTTATGAATAATGAGACAGCTGGCTTCATAATTTTCAATAGAAAATGACTTCTGATGTTCTTCATCTCTTCTTTCTTCAGGTAAGTTTCTAATTTGATTTATGACCAAAATTATAGAATAATAAAGTAATAATGTAATTATAAATTTCAAATGTTTCTTGACTTTTTTAAAAGCCAACATCATATTAATCTTCAAGTTTGGCACTGTTTAATGCATAAAAAGTTGGAAGATCTTTCTCAAAATATAAAAAATATATTCAAGACTAGATGTTAAATAATGAAAAAAAAAGACTGAATTTAAAGGCCACTAAGATTAGGACAGTTCCAAAAAAAGAAATATTTACACATATATTGATGTGTAAGATTTATAGTTTTCGATCATCTTCTTTCTTCTGCCTTCTTTTATTAGGACTAATTTAAAGTTATTGCAAGAAAACTTATATCCAGAGAAAAAATACAACAAAAATTACAAATTTTGAAAAACTGGTAATAACATTAATTAAAATTATAACATTTTGGCTTTACTGAAAATATAAACTGAAAAATTGATATGATTTTAGAATTGGTTGATGTGAATACATAAAATAAACAAATTATTACCTCAACATTTTTTGATGTTGAACAATCTTGTTTATCTTCACTCTTCTGACTTCTTACTCCCAGTGACACATAGCATATCCCTGGGTCTCGAAATGGCTTCGCACTGGAACTGGCTTCCCGATGCAATTTTATATTTTTATCACCCCTCAACTGGTCTTGTTCTTCACCCGAATCTGGCCATGAGGGACGAAAAGTACGAAGCCTTTCATTTCTCCTTGACGAAGGATGTTTTGAACTGAGTTCAATAGTCCTTTTTAAATAACAAAGTTTCCTTCTAATAAAGCAATTGCCCACACAACTTTGACTAATGGAATTGCTTTCCAATGAGCAACCACAAGGTAATTCATCTTCAAAGCCCATAAAATCGTCGTCAGAGTCTTCTTCGTTTTCAGGAATCCCTACAGCTTGATTCAATCGTTTCCAGACAACATTATATAAGATTTCTTTCATTGTTCCCCGAACTTTCAAAACAGCATGATGACCAGTAGAACAACTAGCAACAGGTACTTCTGCTTCTATTTGACTGCCTGCAGTTGTTAATGTAAATGGAGAATCTTGGGCAAATATTGGTTTTTCGATTGTTAAATAATTCACAGTCTCAGGTTTATTATAACTGCAAGAGACCTTGTTATCCAGATTAGGTCTTTTAGGTGAAGCCTCATTGCAAATTTCTGATTCATGATGCCTTTTACTAGTTGACAGAGCAGCAGATATTGAAGATCTAATAGTTCTTTCATGGAAAGATGAGGATTCAGATAGACTCTTAACTTTAGTTGACTTTTCAATGTTCACACTAAGTAATGATGGGTCATTGACATTTGTCTGATTCTGAATACTATTAAGAGCCTTATCCTGTGCCGTTCTTTTATCTAAACGTCTAGAAGATCTTTTTAACCGGGTCTTAGATGAATGATTTTCATCATCTGTCCTAGACAAAGGGCTCTTTCTCCTCCTCCTTTTGAACCTACTATATCTATCATTAGATTCCGTGCAAATAATTTCTACATCATGATATATAGATGGTTGACAGGTATCTTTTTTTAAGGAGTTGTAAATGTTGCTAGGAATAAATGCTCTCTTAACCTTGTTTTTATGGCTACACTCGCGAATACTTCTAAAACTATCAAGTGCAGACAATATTACACTTGGGCAAAGATTTCCAAAAGTATTAATTTCTGTTTTCACATTCCTAAAAACTGTACTTTTACTTCTTAAATTAATTCTTCTCTGAACCTTCTTATTTTTATTCACAAAACGAGCATCATCAACCAATTTAGGAGAGTGCAAAAGTAATATTTTGCTAGGTGGTTCTTCCTGATCATATAATGTATTGCTATTTCTCTTTACACCCTCACTATGATCCAATATTTGCCGCTTTCTTTTCTGAACAGTGCTTTCAGCATTAGCTATACATTTGATGCTAGAAGAATTATTTGGAAAATCAATTTTTTTAAGTACAATTCTGACATCTTTAACATAGTTTTCTGCAAGTTCTTGAGTTGCTTTAGAAAGGACGGAATCGGCACTATTAGTTTCGACAATTTCATCAGTTATGTCTGCATCACAGCTTATAGAATCATGGAGTCCCATTTTTTTCAAATTATTGCTATTTGTTTCAATATTAACCAAAGTTCCAGTTTTTTTATTTATGTCTACTTTATTTACCTCATATTGCTTGTCTAATTTAAGCTTATTTCCTACTTTATTATTTTGATCAATTGATGAGGAAACAATGTTGTTTTCATTTACCTCTGACAAAACTTCATCTTTAGAGAAAACTCTTGGTGTTTTTTCTAAATTAATGGTATTAACTATAAAATCAGTCTTATCACTGTCATCGCGTTCATTAACAATTATTTTATCTATCTCAGATTTTTCGAGTAAAGGAATTTTCGAGTCCATTGGTTTGACTAAAATGCTAGATTGAAAATAATTTGCTACTATTACATTAGATGCTGATTCTAACTGCTTACCATCAGAATCATCACTCTGCCTCAGGTTTTTGTCCTCTATTGGTTCTGATTTTGATTTTTTAAGATTTTCTGATTTTTTCACAGTCCCTGAATTAGGTTCAGTACAGTCTGGACAAGTTAAATTAGATTGTGGAGATAGCTCAATTGAATCAGTTACTTCAGATTCATTCATTTCTTCTGGCATTCGATGTATATCACTCTTGCAGCTTCCCGCATATTGAAATTTTTCTTCAATCAAAGATCCATGTTCCAAAATAACCGAGAATTCTTCTGTTCCTTCTGATTTCAATTTATCTTCTCTGTTACTAGATGCCATATTACTGTGATTCTTTGAACATGAATGTTCTCTGTTTCTAGTAACAACATTTTCTTGCTCATTAGGGGTATCTGTACTTGTTCCTTTTGTATGTTCCTCTTCGTTGATAATTTTTTCTTCTAATGAATCAGCAGCAGAGTAATTGGAGTGTTCAGTAGCAGATTCTTCAGTTTTTGTATCAGAGGCCAGTTTATTTATAACATTACCTAACTGCAAACCCTTTTTAGTAGTAATAATATTATCAAGATGAGACTGCTTGAGCCCAGTTGAACCTGAAAGTGGTTGAACAATAGCTGTACCAATAGCATCAGAATCATTAGAAATAACTGGCTGATTTTCAGAAGGACATAAATTTCTTGAAACTTGTGAAGATAAAGTAGAATATGCTTTTAGATTGTCATTACCAATCGCAAAATCGGAATTATGTTTTGCCACTTCAGATTCAGAATAATCACCTACTGGTAATTGCACTACCTCATTCTTGCTGCTTTCTGTGTTAATTTCTGAATATTCAATAGGTTTGACATCATTATTGTTAGATAAATTTGAATCAGTTGTGCCAATTGATGGCTTAGTGTTATCAATAGCTGAACAATTAGAAGGAAATCTTTTTTCTTTAAGACTGTTTACTTCTGGTTTTAGATTTACAGGTGCTATTTCTTCAATTTTATTTTCTTGATCAATACTTTCCGGAGAATTGCCAGATGCTATAACCTCATCAGATTGATAATTATTGCTTGGACCTGAATTATCATTTATTACCAATAAAGATTGATTTTCTTCCCTTGCAACAACTCTCTCAATTTGAAACTTATTATTTAAATCAATGTATTTAGCAAATTCTTGAATAAAATTTTCAGGATTATAATTGACCTGAGGACCAAATTGTTTTGATGAATTCATAATCTTCATATTATCATTCTTGATAAATTTATTAAAATCAATAGACTTGACACACCTATCATTTTCAGATGAATCGTAATTATTTATAAGAGGAAATTTAACCTCAACCAAATCTGACCCCTGCAAAGGTACTGTAGGCTTGGAATTCAGCTTTTGATTAACATTTTCAACAGCAATGTCACAATGTGTTTTTGACTCAGCAACATTGTCTCTATTGTTTAAAGGCTTGTCAGAAATAGAATCTTCATAAGTCAGCAAAGGTGGTGATAAGCTATTATTTAACAAGTTTTCAGGAACAAGTTCATTTTTGTCGGTCATTATACTACTAGTTCTAGAACCATGAGGATCACTAATAATAACCACTGTAGATTCATTAAGAAATTTATCAGAATAAATTGTTTTAATACATTCATTTGATGCATTTCTTTTAAGTACTTTTGATGAACTATTGGTCAGATGCTCATTAATTCCCTCTGCTGACTCCAAATTATTTAATTCTGTATCGGAATTGGCCTCATCACGAATTGTAATTGATGGAGAAGATAAATCGTCTACTAAAGAGTCAACTGTTAGTTTTTCAATAACCTTTTCTTCATCAGGTGATTTTGAACCATTACTACATGCTGCAGATTCAATGAGTGGGCTGGAGAATTTTGAACTTAGAGGATCAGAAGGGAACACTGAATGAGTTTCAGTACTTAAATCACCTAATGTCAATGACGGCTGAAAATCGTCGCTCCTATTTACACTTTCAGGACCACTAATTTGGGAATTTATAAGCTCTGTAGGATTTTCTTTTTCAACGTCTATTGACATCTCACTTTTACTTAACTCACTTGTTAAATCTGAAGACTTTTTTCGCTTCACATTATTATTTTTACCAGCCTTGGGACCAGAAAACAGAGACTTCTTTAAATTATTCTGTTTAAAATGGCTTAGTTTTTGTGATTTTTCTATTTCATTTTTACTGTTAATTTCTGATACTACCATATTAATAAAAGCTAACTTATCAGTTTCATTAGATTTTTTAGATTGATCTTCAATAGACGTATTAGAATCACTGATTAGTATTTTTTCATGTGAAGAGACTAGAGGTGATTTACTGGTTATGCCTGGATCACATTCAATTTCATTCATTAAGGCTTCATCATTTTTATCATTAATAATCTTTTCGTTATCAGTATTTTCTATCGGTATTGTGCTGATTTCTAAAGTTAAAGAAACGTTAACACCCTTTTTCCCATCACTAACAGTTGGATTAACACTTTCGTATATACACAATCGTTTATCAGCATTTTCGGTGAAAATTTTCTCGGTCACATTGATAACATTTCCATCACCAGAAACAGTATGATTGACACTTTCTGTACCTGATGTCTTCTCAGTATTTTCATTGGTATTGATACTATTTTCATCATCACTGATAGTTTGATTAACAATTCCTAAACTAAGTGTTTTATCAGTATTTTCAGTGAAAGTTTTCTCAGAGGCATTGATATTATGTTTGGCATCAGTAAAAGCTCGACTGATATTTTCGACACTTTGTGGTTTATCAGCATTTTCAGTGAAAGTATTCTCATTGGCATTCATACTATTTTCTTCGCTATTAACAGTTGGATTAACACTTTCAACACATTGTAGTCTGTTAGCAGTTTCCGTAAATGTTTTCCCGGAGACATTAATACCATATTCATTGTCACTAATAGTCAAATTAACACTTTCAATGCTCATTGGTTTTTCGGAACATTCATTATTAGCCGAGAATGTTTTTTTAGTAGTATCAGTTGTCTCGGTGACATTAATGATTTTATTAGTTGCCTCAGCAGCATTCATACTGTTTTTATCATCACTAACATTTTCTATACTTAGTAGTTTTTCAGTATAACTTTCCTCAGTGTTATCGATACCATTTTCATCATCACTAACAGTTAGATTAACACTTTCTATACTTGGTGGTTTTTCATTACTTTCAGGGAACGTTTTCTCAGTAGCTTCAGTTGTCTCGGCGACATTAATGACTTGATTAGTTGCCTCAGTGGCATCTATAACATACGTTTCATCATTAACACTTTCAATACTTTGTTTTTCAGTAAATGTTTTATCAGTGTCATCGATACCATTTTCATCACTAACAGTTGGAATAACATTTTCAATAGATAATGTGTTGCCAACTATTTTAATTATTTCACTAACATTAGTGATTTTATTAGTTTTAGTGCCATCAATACCATTGTCATCACTAACGATTGGAATAACATTTTCAATACAGGATATGTTATCAGTTGTTTTAGTTATCTCAGTAACATTAATCATTTTATTAGTTTTATCAGTGGCATTAGTACCATTTTCATCATCACTAACAATTAGATTAACATTTTCTATATTTAGTGGTTTTTCAGAACTTTCATTATTTACAGAGAGTATTTTCTCAGTAATATCAGTTGTCTTAGTGACATTAATGATTTGATTAGTTGTCTCATTGGCATTCATACCTTTTTTATCATCACTAAAACTTTCTATACTTTGCAGTTTTCCAGTAAATGTTTCTCCAGTGTCATCGATACCATTTTCATCTCTAACCGTTGGAACAATATTTTCAATGCATAATGTGTTTTCAGTTGATTCAGTTATCTCAGTGACATTAATAATTTGATTATTTTGATTAGATACATTAATACAATTTTGAGCATCACTAATAGTTAGATTAACAATTTCTATACTTGGTGGTTTTTCAGTACTTCCAGAGAATGTTTTCTCAGTAGTTTCAGTAACACTAATGACTTGATTAGTTGTCTCAGTGACATCTATAAAATTTGTTTCATCATTAACACTATCAATACTTTGCAGTTTTTCAGTAAATGATTTCTCAGTGTCATCAATACAATTTTCATCACTGAGAGTTGGAATAACATTTTCAGTACCTAATGTGTTGTCGGTTATCTCGGTAACATTAATGATTTTATTAGTTTTATCAGAGACATTAATACCATTTTCATCATCACTAACAGTTAGATTAACACTTTCTATATTAAGTGATTTTTCAGAACTTTTATTGTTCACAGAGAATGTTTTCTCAGTAGTCACAGTTGTCTCAGAGACATTCATACCACTTTTATGATCACTAGCACTTTCTATACTTAGTAGCTTTTCAGTAAATATTGCTGCAGTGTCATCTATACTATTTCCAGCACAAACAGTTGGAATAACACTTTCAATACATAATGTACTGTAAGTTGCTTCAGTAACATTAATACCATTTTTATCATCACTTACAGTTAGATTAACACTTTCTGCACTTTGTGGTTTTCCAGTACTTTCAGTATGTACAGAGAATGTTTTCTCAGTAGTCTCAGTGATATTAATGATTTGATTAGTCGTCTGAGTTACATCTATAACATTTGTTTTATCATTGACACGTTCAGTGTTTTGTAGTTTTTCAATAAATGTTTTCTCAGTGGCATTGATTCCATTTTTATGATCCGTTGGGGCATTTTCTATGCATGATGGGTAGCCAATTTTCTCAGTAACATTAGTACTATTTTCATCATCACTAACACACCTCAATGTCGGTTGGACATTAGTTTCATCTTTCTCAGTAATATTTATAATTTGATCGGTTTTGGTAACATTAATAAAATTTTCATTACCACCAACACTTTGATTATCAGCTTCTATATCTTGTGATGTGATAGTATTTTCTATGAAAGTTTTCTTACAGGATTCTAATTGACTTCTTTCATTTGCTGAGTTTGCATTATTTAAATCTACCATTGGTTCTACAAAATCAGTAGCCAAGTTTTCATATATGGTTTTTGTAACTGAATTTGATACATTATTCGCTAGATTTATGTTCTGACAATTAGCTAATCCCATGACTGCAATATCTTTATTGTTTTCTACCTTATTAAGAACTTGAAGGTAAGATTGTGAAGTTTGTAATATTTGTTCGTCATTAATAGATCTGATTGATTTCTGAACTTCACCACTAAGATTATTTAACATGTTTAGATCCTTATCTTTCTTTTTGGTAGCTGCATCAGAAGGAGTGCGTAATATGTTTTCTGTTTCAGATTTTTGTTTCACTATTAAACTGCTATTGTCGTTTCTTTCCCTCTTTCTACATGATTCTGTAGCAGCAGCTGACACTATTTCATGAATTTTTTTGTTAGTAATAATTGGCAGCTCAGCAGGTGAGTTTTGATCTTTCTTTTTGTGTTGAAAACCAGCCTTCTGACAGGAAAAGTCAACTTTAATTTCTGATACAATATTATTACCACAGGAACTGTTTAAAAGTGGTGAAGACTTGGTAATCAATACAGACAAGGACTTCTGTTCGTTGATTGCTGAATTTTTATTAACAGGTAACTTTGATAAAAAATTGTTTAAGTTATTTTCATTTTCACTAGAGTTTGAATCAGCATTAACTTTGTTAATGTCATTAATTGTTACACATTCATTCAATTTTTCAGTTTCAATCTTATTCAAAACATGTGGTTCATTACAATTTTCATTTGTTTTAATTAAATCCATATCCTTTTTAATAAATTCTGATTCACTTGTACATATTTTATCAGTTACAAACTCACTACTGGTTACTGAATGAACTCCATTCCCAGATGATTTAGATTCTGAATTTTTTGAAACAAGTCCTAAAGAAGAACTCATTTCTCCCTTTATGTCATAGATTCTAAGTTTGTTTTCACTGAAAGTCTGGTTTTCTTGAATGCATTTAGACGAGGAATCATGGATAGAACTCTTAGATGCTACAGTTGATGATGTGGAAGAAATATAATTATTTTTTTCTGAAGAAAGAATCATTTTTTCATTACAATCATCATTAACATCATCACTGATCAAACTGAGAGTTTCTTTAGATGCATCAGTTAAACAAATAACATTTGAATATACATCTTTTTCGCTAGAGTCAGGCAAGTTTTCATCAGCAGCTATCACTGGATCTGAAACATTTGTTTCAATATTTGAACTACAAACATTCCCTTTGTGATTTTCAAACTTCTTAAGTTCACTATTGTGAAAAATGGAGTTCTTTTTTCCAGGGCATAATTCCAATTCTAACTGAGCATCAAGATTGTCATCGATAATTTCAGTTTCTATTTTACTAGAACAGCTTAATAAAGAATCAGAATTTTCTGGTTCAGTAACAGCATTTTCATTTGATTTCAACACACACAAATCCATTTTGCTCTCCCCAATATGCCATTTATCTACATATTCATCGCTAGCTTTCATTTCAGATTTTAATTTTTTTATGATATCTTCTAAGCCAGCTTTCTTTTCTTTGACTTCATTCTTTTTATTATGCTGAGGAGAAGTCATCTGTTTTCTTTTAACATTAACACATTCTTTGTTTACTCTAGGAGAAAATTCAATTTCATCTGTTGATGTAAGACCTCCAACAATCAGGATATCTTCATTTCTATTCTTTATAACGGTATTGGATTTGCTAATATCTGACAAGTTATTCCTCAAATCTGATTTTTCCAACGGAGACAAAGATATATCTTTAACTTCGATATTTGAAAAGCTGGCTTTGTCTTCTTGCATTCGTTTACATATATTGTCTTGAGTATTAATAATAACATTTTTATGTCTTCGACAAAGTAAGTCATTACCATCCACTTTGGAGGGTGAAAGTCTTCCATTAGAAAATTCATCTGAAGTTGCGGATATCTTACTAACAACTGGAAAAGTAGCACCAAACTGTGTGTTGGAATCATGTTTTTTAGTTCCTTCTGAGTAAGGGACTTGTTTACCTTTCTGTAGTGATGAGAAAATATTACCTTTTTTAGGAGATTTCAATGAACTAGGGTCCTGATGTTTTTTAGAAGCCCTTGTCCTTTTTCTGTAGCTAATGTATGACCGAGTACCTTTTCCTCTATAAGTATTGTTATTTTTATAAGAAGATGGTGAGATGTTAAATGATAAAGAATCTTTAGAAAATTTAGTATTTGAACCATCATGAAATTTAGTAACTCCTCTCTGAAGAGATACTTTTCGATTCTCATGTTTTTGAGAGGAATTAGCAACATTAGTTCTTATTTCATAAAAAGTGTTTTTACAATTAATTGTTGCATTCCTTCCATCAGTAAAGTTGTTCCTAGTAGGTAAATTAATATCTTCAAAATCTTCAACTATTTCAAAATCTCCGTCACTGATATCTTCAAGATAGTCATCGCCATTATCTTCACAATTTGAAGTATCTGATTTTAGTTTTTTATCAGACATGCTCGCATCAATGGTGTTATCATCAATACCTAAAAAAAAAAAAATAAATAAATAAATAAGTAATTTTAAGGAGTAATCTTATATGAGGCGTTGAGAACCAGAGTGGACCAACCTCACCAGTTGTGATTTTGAGAAAAAACCTTTAAAAGATTTTAAAATACAAACTGCTTTATAGTCAAGCCAAATTATAGATTTACCTTGCAAAAAGTTCTACCCCACTATGGTTTTATTGCTTTAACTTGTTTATATGGGCGGTAAGATTGGGGAAAGAAGTTATGCCCACCAAATTTATCATGGCTAAATTTTTTATAGCCTAAAAATCACAAAATTTTCGAACTTTTTTTTAGTTGTTCGCATATTACTCCTTAACGACGCATTCTAGCTGAAAATACTTTATTACAATAGTTAAAAAGCATTAAATTTTCTGTGATTTGCACTGGTTAAAACGTCTTTTTTAAACGGAATACATACCAAGATGTATCAAAGTATCAAATTTTTTTTTCAAAATATTGAAAACTGCAGGTTTTTGCGTAGTATCTTTTAACATTTCTATATGAATAAGATTCAATAACCTAAACAATAGAAAGCTTTGTTCATTTCATAATAAAGAACACAATTATCGATGAATAAAAAACGTATTTTATTAAAATTTATGCTGCATGGAGTCCAGTCAAATTGAAGATTTACCTTGAAAAAGGTGGGGCAGAAGGTTTTATTGTTTTAACATGATATTGATATTGATGGTTAGATGGTGAAAACAAGTTTTTCCACAAAATTTATTATGGCTAAATTTTCTGTAGCCTAAAAATCACAAAATGTACCTATTTTTTTTTTTAAAATAATATTTCAGTCCGTTATGGTCCCAGAAATCAATCGCCTGTTTCCTATTTAAAATAGCACAGAATTTGCCAAAAATCTTAATGCTAGAACTTTTTTCTAGATCATACCACAGACAATACAGATCCTCAAAACATAAGAAATTTCTCCATTATTGTAAAAAATGGAAGAAATTAGGAGTAAATAAAATAAGATAAAACATTAACATCTGCGTACAATAATTTGATTCTTATTCAAAATTTCAAATTATCAATTACATAAATAATAAGTAACAATCACTTCTGACGTTATGACAGACCAGGTTTCTCGGTGTTTTGGGGATTGCCTTTATTAGTAGTATCAGCAGAAACATCTTCAAAGCCGATTTGTTCTTCGATCATTGAACCAGCTTCTTCCATCTATCCATCTAACACCGGAGACGTTTTTGCATTTGACTTCCCTGCATTTTTGGTAGACAGAAGAACATGTCAAACCTGTTTTTCTGCACTGTTTTACACGATTACAAAACTAAGTGTAAAATTGATTCTGGTCCTGGTTTTTGACTCATTTCAAAAGGCCTGAGACCCTGATTGCTATGAGTCTATTCCCATTCCTTAGGACGTCAAAGGTTTCCCATTAAAGTTTGCACTTGTTGGTAAGTTCTTAAAGAATGTTGCGCAACATCATTGATTGGCAGCCTGGCAAGATTTAATTTACTTATCCCGAAGAGTCTAGCATTTGTAAACTGCTGACTGACACTTGCACCATACAATGCCATAAGCCATAATAAACAGGAATCTTCTTGTGCACCACTCTTGAAATTACTTATCAAGCAGGATTATTAAGCGGTTCATGTTTTGTTCTTTGGAGGAAGAAGCTGGCTGACTGATCAAAGAACAAATCTACTTCAAAGATGTTTCTGCTGACGCTACTACGGAAGACAACCCTAAAAACACCTAGAAACCTAGTCCGTCAAAGCGTCAGAAATGATTGTTACTTATGCCACTACATTATTTATGTAATTAATAATTTGAAATTTTGAATAAAAATTAAATTATTGTACACAGATGTTAATGTTTTATCTTACTTTATTTACTCCTAATTTCTTCCTGTTTTGCATTTTTTTTATAATAATGGAGAAATTTCTGATTTTTTGATGATCTGTACTGTCTCAGATATGATCTAAAATAAAGTTCTAGCATAAAGATTTTCAGTGAATTCTATACTATTTTAAATAGGAAATAGACGGTTGGTCGCTAGGACCATAGCGAACTGAAATATTATTATTTAAAAGAAAAGTAAAGAAAAAAGTATTTTTGTGATTTTTAGGCTACAGAAAATTTAGCCATGATAAATTTTGTGGGAAAAACTTGTTCTCACCATCAATATCAACAAGTTAAAATAATAAAGCCTTCTACCCCACTTTCTCAAGGTAAATCTACAATTTGAATGGACTGTATGTTAATGTTAGGAGATGTAAAAATTAGTGGGCCACAAATTTTTTAGCCTTTGTTTTAAAATTGTGTAAAAGGAAACAAACGTGTATAAAAAGAAAATTTAATTAGAAACTTGAAAAAATTCAAGCATAATTCGAGGATTTCAAGGCTATGAACTGAAAAATTCAAGGCACTGCTTGTCATTCTCCTTATATTCCCCTCTCAAGAAAGGATCCCTGGGGAAGATAGAAGTCTCCAAGGGCACTAAAATAATAGTGTACAAGAATCAATGGCAGCTCATAGCTAAAATTAGTGGGTGTTCATAATTATATAAATAAAATGAATCTTGGCATCATTGTACTCCACTGGGCCGAACATTTTATAAGAAGATGAATGTAAATCAGTTGAAATTCAAACACAAAGCTGTTTAGGGACCTAATACATTATTTTACCATTCCATAGTCTCCCTTGTTCACTTAGCAACAGCTAGAGTGAACCAGTAAAATGAGACAAAACATAGAATGAGTGCGTGTTTGAGAGAAAGCAACTGATTAATAAAGTTAGTGGAAGGAGACTTTTATTAGCATTCATTGAATTTGAGACGATAAGGGGAAGAACTACATCAACCTTCTTCTCAATATTTTATAAACTTGTTGCTTAGTATTGATGGAAAAATACTAAAAACTAAAAATTGCTGATGACTTGCTGTTTTTCAAACATAATACACAAATTTTTTCAGATGCGATAAAATTAGAGCAAATTTGTGATCTTCAAGAAATTCAAGGCTACCGGACACCCTGAATTTACTACCTACAATACGGTTCTAAAACTGTTGAATTTTATTGGAGAGAGGAAGGTGTGTTGTAGTGGTGGCAAAATTGAGTTTGCCCTCCTGGCAAAAATACAAGTAATGACCCCTACTCTGATAATTCCACCTAAAAACTACCTCTGCACACGATTAACATAAAATTGTGTTAAAACTTTATCTGATGTTAATTTGTTTTTATATTATCAGACAAGTTATAATTTAGTAATAAAAAATGACACATTATTAAGCACCTATAACTACTATTAAAACTATCACATATTTATATATCTAAATTATAACATTATTAAGATTATGTAAATTAAAACATTATTATGATCAATAATGACATTATCAAGAAAGCCTTAAAACCAATGATATGGATCCAACCATTGGATTTAGGACTTTTATCATAAAAAGGTATAATATTTAGACCAATTCCGATATATTAAAATAATATATTTAGAATAATAATTTGGAGTTAAGTGCGTTAAGAATTATAACAAATTAATCTGTAAAACGTTTTAGTATTTCTATGTTTTATTCTTTATTCTTTGCTTTATAATTGCAGTAATTATAGAATGCGCGAAACGACAAATGACAATAACGTCATTTGGACAAATTTCCCAAAACAATTATACCGCCTTTGCATGAGCTACACCCATACGAGATAAAAGAAACAATTCATAAAATTCAAAACTCTCTTTGACCACTGATTGTCGGACTTTGATTTAAACTGAATCGTATTTATCTTAAACAACCGATTTTTCGGACAAAGGGGAGTTGAAAAGTGTACTATTATTATACAATGTTATGAAATGTGATAATTAAACCAAAGGAATAATAGAAATCATAGATTTTTGGAATATTGGGGACAACACTGATTGTTAGTGGAGAGAATGCCATTAATATTACAGATAGTTATAAATGCCAGCATTAAAATATGTTATTTTACTTATTTAATTTTGTTTGTTTTTTTAATGAAAACACATATCTCATTGCTGGAATTCATAAGCTTCCAAATTTATTTTATACCTAAAAAAAATTACTCCAAAACGTTAAAAATAAAAAAAAAAGAGACAGTAGAGAGCTTTTAATTTAAAAATTCAACCAAGCAATTAATTGCACACTATGCCTTGGCATGAGCACAACCAACCAAAAAAACTTTATTTTTCAATAGATCAATAAATTTAATTTAAATTTAAACAACAATAATAATTGGAGTAAAATTTTTAATGTTTGAAATTCTTTATGCTTTTATCAATTTTATTTATAACTTTCTTATCTTTTATTAATTTATCCAGCAAAATTTGAAAATATTGTCAAACATTTTGTTTTAAAAAGATAAGAATGTCTGTTGCTAAACATAAAAAAAAAAAAGTATTAATTTTATTTTAAATACTTTAAAATATTTCTGTATAACCCATGTAAGATATAATAGTCAAGTCATAAATAAAAGAAAAAGAAAATGAAAGGAATTTTCTCTATGAAGATAATCAAAGATGAGCGAGAAGTAAAGAGTAAAGAAGTAGGAACAGGAGAGTCCTCGGAACTAATACGCTAAGATAAGATAAGAATGTCTGTTGCTAAACATAAAAAAATAAATAAAATAGTATTAATTTTATTTTAAATACTAAAAAATATTTCTGTTTAACCCATGTAAGATATAATAGTCATCAAAAATAAAAGAAAATGAAAGGAATTTTCTCTATAAAAATAATCAAATATTGGAGCCAAGAAATATGAGTGAGAAGTAAAGAGTAAAGAAGTAGGAAGAGGCGAGTCTTCGGAACTAATACGCTAACAGCTCCCACCAGATTCAATAGGACCCATTAAGCACTCCAGCTAAGAGAGCTAATGGAACTCTTAAGAGAAGTACTAGGTTGTTAGTCTTTGTGCATGAACACAACCGTTAACTCCAACTCTCATAATTAATCCTATAAATGTTTTTGTACCTACTATTTTTGTCAATGTTTACTTTGAGTAATCCTTTAATTCCTTATGACTTGAGTTGGCTTTGGGGTCATTTACATTTAAAAAAAAAATAAAATGATCACAAGTTAAGAAAAGTGTATATATTTTTTAAAAACCTAGCAAATGCATAAGGAGTGGGTACAGCCAGGTGAAGCTGCACAACCGGAGGTTCCCCAAGATCGGTTTGGAAAAAAGTGATGCTTTGTATTTGGTGGAACTTCGAAGGTGCTTTGCATTTTGAGCTTGTTCTTGGTAGTCGGGCAGTGGATTCAAACCATTACTGTGAAAAGCTAAATAGAGCATATGCAGTTTTGAGTGCAAAGTGCCCTGCTAAGGTCAACAGGAACCAAGTCATTTTGCAACACGACAATACCCCAGCCTTCGTTCTTATTTGATCAACGAAAAATTATCGAATCTGCAAGGAGTAAACGTTTTGCCTCACTCTGCGTATTTCCCAGATATTACACCATCAGATTATGGTTTATTTAGATCAATGGTTCATTCTTTAAAAGGTCCGATCTTAGATAATTACGAGGACATTAAAATTGGATATGAAGATATATTTGTCTCAAAACCAAAGGAGTGGTACCGGCAACAAATCCAATTACTGGCAGAAAGATGGGTGAAAGTATTTGAAAATAATGGACTTTAATTTGAAGAGTAGTATTCAATAATTATTAAAATATGTAATCTGAAATAAAGCTATACTAATGCAAAAGGATTTTTGTAACAACCTAGTAGAGAGAGGAGAGTTCTCGGAACTTATAGGCCAACAGCTCCAGCCAGATTCAATAGGACCCATTAAGTGTTCCAGCTAAGAGAGCCAGCAGAACTCTTAAGAAGAGTAAAGAAAGGAGAGTTCTCGGAACTGATATGCCAAATGCTCCAGTCGGATTCAATAGGACCCATTAAGCACTCCAGCTTAGAGAGCCAACAGAACTTATAAAAGAAGTAGAGAGAGAGGAGAGTCCTCGGAACGGATATGCCAACAGCTCCAGCTCCAATCCAGGGGTTCTCTTAAGCGTTTCAGTTCAATCAATTTACTTACTCTTCGTCATCCTCTCTTGCATATAATATTAATATTGAAAAATTATAATATAAAGAATAACAACACATAAATCTGTAAAACTTATTATTCTTTCTATTTTTTTTTTTTCACTTAAATACAATATATTCTTTAATTAAATTTGATGAAATACAATGGGACTCGAGTCTGAACAGTTTTGATCGAAGCCAATATGTGGTCCGTGCATATTAGATTCCGGAGAACGGGTCCACTAATTCCGAACCATCCCAAGCTCTGAGCGCTCCAGGTGTCTGTAAGTCGGCAATAGGACAATTCTGGGCTATGCATCCAGGTCGAAACAGAATTTAGAAGAGATGCTATGCAACCTTCATTTATTTTTGGTCGTGAAAGACAAAATTAAATGAAATATTGTTAAAGATTTAAAAAAAAATTAGGTATAACCAATCAATTTTGTAGGATTGAAGTATTCATTACAATTTAGATCTTATACTAATTCAGAAATTTCTCTTTAAAAAGATATTCAAGTATAAATCCAATTAGCATAAAATAATGAAACAAATTTTCATCTTAAATAAATACAGAAATTCAAATATTGAAAAATCAAAATGTTTTGTTGTACTGATTTAATAATCACAAAATGATAGATATTATCTGTCGTGATTTCATTACAAATACCAATAAGATATTTATCACTGAAATGGTCGTACGAATAACAGCCATTCCTGTCCATAGTAATAAGTTAAAAATCAGATATACATCTCCAATTCTTTTATTTTCTATTCACAATACAAGACACCATTCTGAAGAAGCTGGGCATTAATATGATGTTTGTTAGTACATAATGGTTAGCATTTTATAGACATAACCTAGCCTTATTATTGAAACGTGTGTTGATAAAATAAGATCACTATTCCGTCACCGCATTTATTTCGGTCCTTGCGAAATAAATGAAAACCATTAAATTTAAGCCTACGATTTTTATTTACCAATATTTTAAACTAAGATGTTTAGTACGAGGGGAGTTGGCCGCTACGGTGAGCAATTTGAACGAAATATACAAGCAGTTCGCTAAAACGGTTGGAAAAAGCTGTCAGCCACTACCGTGGGCAATACCGGCGAAAATCTATTTTAAAAGGTAGCCATCAGGGGTTGGCAAAAAGGACCACTTGCTGGGTTAGTTCTCCCACTAACACCAGTAACAGTAATGGGAATTGACGAGGAATCGCTTTTTGTCACAAATTTATTGATCCAAGGAGTAAATAAATGAGCTTCCTCGTTTTTCACTGACTTACACCTAGGCACACAGCAATTGGACATTTTGGTTTACAATTTTTTAAATTAACTTACTGTTACAATTTATTTCAACAATAAAGAATAATATACAGGAAATGATAGATTGAGACATGGTGGAAAGCGCTATAGTTTCACGAGTCGGCCACAGACAGCCGGGAGAGAAGAGGGGTTGGAGTATATAGTGATATTGGAATAGTGATTACATTTCTTGTTTCTATTCGTATGTACAAACTATATTTCCTGCACCGTGGTTTAAAAAAAGTACCACCAATACCTTAGAGGAACAAAAGATAAATGAAGTTAGGCATGAATTAATTTTTTAAACGCAATTCAAAAATCATTTACTGTAGACAACCAAATAACAAAATTCAAATGCGTATATAAACCTTAAACAATTCCTCACGTCTAGGTCATTTATCCGAAGACAATATAACATTACATTGCTTAAGCTCACTATAGAATATTTTTTATAAAAATTCATAATCATCAATTTGAAAAAAAATTAATTTACTGAAGGTCATACCATTAAATATATTTTAAAAAAATGTAAATAAATATATACTATATAAACAATCAATTATATATTCATAGAAACAGAACTCCTACCTTCCATCAACCAGTTCAAGAGACAAAATGAGAAATAGAATAAGCTTCCGTTTTCACATTATACAGTCAGCATTTGTTTTCAAGCCGTAAGTTGTGCATCATTATACATACCACATATATACGCTAATAATAATTGTTTCTGTTGTTTATTTTAAGTTTGAGAATATCATAATTACTCTAGTAAGTCACTTTATATACTTATGTAAAGAAATAGCAAGAATCGTAAAATTAGGATGTATAAAGCAATGTAAGCAACATTATCGATTTTCGACATTTAATCACACACCTTCTAGCTGCCCAACTATTCAACCTGATTGAAGTTGAAAAATATATGGATGGCATATTTAAATAACCGGAAATAACCTGTTATTTTCCTAATAAAATCTATTAGTTATGTTTTTATGGGATGTTATTATTTTTAAGTGTTGGTGAAGGGAATCGCGGAAAAAAAATAAAATAAAAATGATGAGAATAAAAACAAATGCTGGTTATTTAATCCACTTCTACTTCTCAATTAATAAAAATAATCCAACATAATGCTGAGAAGTCAATCAGCTTTCCGATAACAATAGATAAATCAATGCTAAGCATAATTTATTGATATACTAGGATACAGAACATCAAGTTGAATACCTACAAACACAGAATTGATAATAACAATGTGTTAAATAAGTGTTCTTCATGCAAATACAGAGGCAACAAAAGCTATGGAAGAAATGGGTGACACAGGTGTGATTTATTTTGAACTTTTTTTTTTTTTTACAGTGGTCAATCAACCATAAACAGCAATGTTTATGACCAAGACAATGTTTCAATACTGACTTGAGACAACTATAAAGGTGTGGACAATGATGTCTACATTTTGCTTTTTAAGTTGATGATAACAGTTTACAGACAGATGTTAATAAAGAAAGCTTCAAGCAAAAACTAATCCATACTTTAAATTTTTTAAAACTATATATACAAGTACCAAAACATACTCGTGAAGTGATCCAGATTCATTCCCATGTGATGTCCAAAGCTTTGAGTCTGTTAATCATACATGTTCTGTACCTGTCTACTTTATCAATTTTAGTTTTTTATTTTTGTTAACTGTACTTTAAATGAGTTCCAGAAGAATTGTCAAATTTTTGGCAAAAAAGTATGCTAGAACTGAAAAACTAGTTTCTAAACTATCCCATAGGTTATAGTTAATTCCACTGGCAAGTTTTAAATTTAGATTCCCACCAATCTGCTTTAGTGCAAAAATAATGAAAATCTGTGGTCAGAAAGTTGGATCCCTCCCCTATCATTCATACTTGTTGAATCACTCTCAGTATGAAACCTAATCTTCCAGAAGGAGAAGATCTCCAAAAGTGTAATAAATATTGGTGTACATTCCCTCTGAACCCTACAGTTAAAGACGGGGTAAGTCTTTTCTTAACTAATTTATTCAATTATGAATGCTTTTATGGTACTGTTTAAGTTTTACTAGTATTTGAAAAAAGCTTTAAAATTCATACTTCTTTATTAATGAAAATCAAAAATGGCAGAGAGATAAAACTATTGACAAAATTCAGCTCACGATGAAGCATTGATTATGATTTCAGTGAAAATTACACAATGAAATACGCCATTGAAAAAATATTTATTCATTGACAATGGGACCATTATTCTTAGTAATTTTTAAAAATGATTAATTTTTTTTATATTCTCCTTGCAGAGTCATAAAGTTTTAAAAATATTTCTGTAAATACACTGTACGAAAAGAGCAGCATAAAATAATTTTGAAAACTATAAAATACTTAAAATATCATATTAAAAAAACATTACAAATTTCTACATTTTTTGCTTATAATTGTGTCTATCTTTCTTTTCCTCATTGATATTGTTAATACCAATTGTTCATGCTACTCTCCCTTATTCTTTAATATTAGCTTCTCCTTTTAAACCCAATTCAGTTTTACTTTGTCTTGTAATATATTAGACTGAGCGTTTTTCTTACTAGTACGTTCCTAACATGACATTAGTTTTTCTTACTAGAGCGATTGGCTCAACTGGATACCTCTTAAAGTGACTTCAAATTCCCGTTGATTTGTGTGCTGTCCTGCCAATGTCCTATTGCGGGTATTGTATAAGTGCAGTCAACAGAAACAAAGGTGAATAAACCAAAGTACACAACCATAAAAATGTAGATAAATGATGTTTGGCTATCGTCCTTCGCTCACCGACTCAACACCGCGCTGGTAGAACAGTTCTATGCCATCCTGCCAATGTCCCAGTGTGAGTATACATAAGTGCAGCAATCGGAAAAAAAGTGACTAAACTATAGTCCACAGCCACCAAAAAAAAAATTTTACTAATAGAACTGAAGGTTACACATGTTTTTAATAATTTTATTTCACATGGCCACATGATTATTGATAAAAATTATGTTGGCGACAACAGTTCACCCACCAAAATTTTAAATGAAAAGTTTGGCTCATCAGCAGCGAGAGGAAAATTTATTTATGCCCCTATTGGTCCACCAACAAAAAACAATAATAAATAATAAGAACCTAACAAAGGATAGAATGCAATGTTCCACATGACTGCCCATTCTGCTACAACCACAGCAATAATGGAAGCACATGGAGAGCCAGCGAATAGGTTTGGAAGAGTGGACCTGAACTCTATGAATGTAAGTGCTATACAGTTTGACATTTGAAAGCAACTGACTTTGAATCATTTCAGCACAACATTAGGAAAATTAGTTTTCAGCAGAGCCAATGTTGCAAATAGCATCTTACAGCATAAAATGAACAATTTACCCGGAGAACAGTGCAAGGATTCTGAAATGTCACAGCAGGTATTACAATATATGAACCAAAACTTTTAATTAGAATGGAACAAAATTGAAAAATGTGAAACAACATAGATTAGGTAAAACTAGTGTAGTTTTACCTACACTACTACGCTCTGCTGGTTCCAAAAACTAACAATTTCACATTTTGTGAAGACAAAAATGATTGTGCGAAAGCAGCTAAAAATGAAGGCCAAGATCTTCAAACACCAAAATATACTAAAAAGTATAGTTACAGAAATCCCTGTTTTCTTTAGGTTGGCTCCAAGAATTATGTATCCGCCACTTTGGTCATAATGAGGAAATTAGATGAAATCTGGGCCTCTTACCCGAAGGAGATATATAATTTCTCAAGCAGCTGCATAGTCACATATCTAGCAGGAGGAAGTCTATGGTCTATTAAATATCTCTTGGAAATAGATTCCCATTTTGAGGTATCTGGTTTGTTGGTGAATCCAAAAGATATGCTGTTAGATTCTTCTGGATTTGACGCAGCTGGACAATCAAATCTTAGCGCATGGGGCTCATGAAGCCCTCAGATATTAAGATGACTGCCTGGGGACGTCATGGAGGCAATCCTTAGTTGCAAGTCATTTTGTGAAATAATTTCCAATAAAATTTCATTGGAATTTTCAGGATATGAGGCGACAAGGTGATCAGATCCTGAAGAATTTGATTGTGGCAGACATAAAAGATCAGTTTCACCAGAGACTGGGGAAATCTGAGTGGCGTATTACAGTTGTAAATCATCTGGATCACTAACATCTTTCGGCACAATGTCATTGGATTCATGAGAATCTAATACAGCAGTAAAATCAGATCCTTTACGGAGGAAAAAGTCCAGTTTAGTCAAGATGATTAACTAGGGACCTCTTGGAGAAAATCTGTAAAGTGTCAGAACTGCCAGGGTCTGAGCCGTATAGGCGATCAAATCCTGGGAGATTTGGACGTGCCAGCCAAGAAGTATCAGATTGACAAATTGACAAGAGTCTGGAGACCTCTGAGGGGTGCATCACAGTTGAAAATCATCTGGTTCAACAATATCATCCAATAAAATGTCATTAGATTCATACGTCTAATGCAGCTGGACAATCAGATCCACTGCAAAGGAGGATATCTTTACAGAGAGGGCAGATTAAAGATGGAAGGGTGTTACTAACAAAATCTAAACTATGAATCCTGGCTATGGTAGGTGAAGAAGATGTTAGTGGTAAAGTCATTTTAAAATACAGAACTTTAAGAAACATAAGAAATAGCCCTTGAGGCTGTAGAGGTTCGAGGACCTACAGAAGTGGGGTTCATAAACCGTACAACCTTCATAATAGGGGCGCATGACTTTTATAGGGGTGTCAGACTCAATGGGGAATAGAGAACGGTAATCATTTATAACAACTAGTTCCAAAATTCCATCCCATGTTGCATTGAAATTATCAAAGTGAGCTTCAAGTTGACAAAAGGAACCTTTAAATAAATGAAATTGGTTTGGATCAGACAAAGTTAAGCGACCAAGATCAACAATTTAATTAATTTCATTGACCACATCTGAATCTGGATACGAATGTCTAATTCCAAGTTGAAGCAGAAGAAAAAAAACAAAACTATAAAACAAGGAATAAAGCTGATCAAAGAAATGCCAATGTCCCAGAGTGGGTATGTCAAAGTGCAGCAATCAGAAGCAAAGTGACAAACCACAGTCCACAGCCACCAAAAAAAGTATTTTACCAACTGAACTGAAGGTTACACATGTTTTTAATAGTTTTATTTCACATTTAGCCACACATGATTATCGATAAAAATTATTGTGACTTGTATTAAATTTTAACATGTTGGCGTCAACATTCATAGAATTACATTGAGAGAAATTTTAAGTATTTTTGTCAACCAATTACACCCTATTTATATAGAGGAATAGTGCACAAATAATCTACTTTGAAAGAAATGCACACGGGACAACCCTTAGGGAATACAAAAGTAGGACATTCCAGCCGGGCAAGAGTAATAGACATGATAGAAATAATAATACTAAGAGAGGCTCAGGTTCTCTTGGATATTGCTAAAATAGTCAAAACATTTTTAAATGTCTGAAAATATTAATTTCTGAAGGTGGTTGGCTGCACTTGTCCCCCTACTCAGTTCTGAACCAGCAAACACGAGAAAAATCAGATAATAATAATATAAATAATTACGCAAATTATATCGTAATGATCAAACCAAGTACAAATTACCTTTATCAATAAAATCAACATAATAAAACCAATAAAAAATGAGAAATTATTCGTAATTGAATAACTTTTTATTTGATTAATGCCAAAGTCTGATTTTAACATACATACAATTTAAACTACCCCAGATTAAAGGAAAAAGTTCTATAGTCACTCACAATAGAACGTCAATAAAATAATTAAATTATTATATGGATTTTAATATTTTAAATTCGTCAATGTTTAAAATAAATAAAACTGTAGAATATGCTGTAACATAACCAGTAAAAAAAATTAGTTATAGTTAAACCTGCCATAAATAAGTTGAATTTTTAAATCAGAAGCAAAAACTAATACAAAAATCTATAAACTGATTAGAGCTCCATAGTTGTTTACTCATTGAGCCATGAAGTGCATTAAAAAATTTATGTTTAAACTGAAATTGGTGGAGGAAGAGGAAAACAATAAAAAAGTGGTATATATTTCAAAATGAAATTTTGAAATTTAGATTAGAGTAGAAATATAGGAAATTTATGGATGTTATTAGTTTCTGCATCTATAGGTATGATGTATTTATAGACATCATATAGGTACATCAATGTGCTAACTATTATCAACAGATTATGGCCAAACAGGCCTCCAGAATAAGAGATTTTTAACTATAGTGGAGATTCTAGAAAAAAGGCAAGATTGTTGTCACCTGAATTCTATACCACAATGGAATTGCTAAGAAACAAAAAGTGAATCCAGCAAGATAGAACAAACTAAGAAATATCTCTAAGAAATTCAGGGACTTGTGGATTACAACTAAGAGAAAATAGATAAAGGAAGATGTAATTCTTTACCGACTTATCATTTGTCAAAAATATTTAATCCGGCAAAATTAAGACAATCTTAGTGATCATGATATACCAACGTATGAGGAGCTTACTTTCAAGAGGCACATATCCATAAACTAAATAAAGTATTTTTTTTAATTATGTTTTTACTTAATTAGGATGAACTGAATCAAACCCTCTAACCATTTTTTATCAAAATTGAACAAACAAGTCTCTTTCTGTTGCAAAGCTTAAGTTAGGACAATCATTTAACTAGTACTTATCATTCATTTTTTCACCTTAACAAAAAAATTTCCAAATCGGATATGTGCCCTTTTGAAAGTAAGCTCCTCATATATCCTCGAACACATAATAAAAAGCTGTTTACTAATATTTTCTTGATCAATATAATTCACTTATAACATCAATAACAATTAAATAAAAGGGCGATTCTCAAAAAAACGTTAATTTTTGAGTAACCACGCCATTTAAAAGTTTAAATTGCCTCAGATTGTCATTTATTTGTTTTCTCTCATACCCTTGCATAGCCTATCTTCAATTTCAGTTAAAATAAAATGGGTTTTAACATGATTTTTAATTACATATTTAGTTGACATCCGCATGATGGTATAGAAGGATCAATACAAATATGTAATTAGGTAGGGATTCCTAATTACATATTTGTATCCGATCTTGTTTTTTGAGTATTATCCAGCTAAACATTTGTTTAGACGATTATAATTCAATATAAAAGTCTCATAACCTATAAAAAACAGGATGCTTACTCTATTTGATTGATTCTCATAATTTTAATAGCATCTTGGAATTGATATTAGTGTCAAGAGCTTCATACATTGAAAAAAACACAGTCCCCTCCCCCAGGTTCTGGTATGTGGGTGGATAAAAGTGTAATATAAAAACTTTTTTCCGTGGGCCAAGCAACACCTTACTGGATTCAAGTAGCTCCAAGTTACGGTATCGAAATGTCTTATCCAGATATCCAAAAATATTTAAGAAATGTCCACTGAATTTTTTTGACTCATGTAACAAATTTTGAGGGAGAGGAGGGGTCATTATTTTTTTCATGGTTGATTATTAAGTTTCATCGTTAAAAATAATAAACCAAAAGCTGTTATGTAGATTTTTTTTTGTCATGCTGATTCCAAAACACTTTTCAATGGCAGACTTATGAGCTGATAAAATCTCAAATCGGCCACCATTATGAAACGAAATAGCGGATGGTAAAGTCAAGTTCCGAGGATCATCCTGACATACTCAGTGACTTTGATGCCAAATCTCAAAAAAAATCGATCCAGCAGTCTAGGAGAAATCTGCAGACGGATTTTTTATATTAGATATTTGGATTCTACGTATCTTGAAACGTAAAACATCAATTTTAGAAAGAGGGGGGAGGGGGTTAAACTTATAAAGGGTTTAAACTTATTGATTATATAGGATCATTATTGAAAATAATAAACCAAAAAACAGATATATGACCTTTTTTCATTCTTAATAGAAACTATGCTTGAGTAAAAATTCCAATAACGACCATTAAAAAAGGGATACAACTTTAAAATCGGGACGCGTTATTACTGGCTCGGGGCGAATTTACCCTTAGGCCACAGCACTACTACTCTCTAGTGCCATTTGTGCTAATTAACTGCTTTCTATTCAATTCTAAAATTCGTATTCATTGGAATTATATCAAATTATTACTGATATAATTATATATAATTTAAAATTATTAGTGCTGTCGACTCCAGTGGTCTGGGGAAGTTGTAATAATTTAAATTAGAGTAAGGACCCGACTTTAACTGAAAAGGAACTTTTGGGGGTTTGTATATCTCTTGAACGAGCGGAAATCGACAACTGTGATCTAATTAAAGCAGTAATAATTGAAATTAGGGTAATGGCCTGACCTCAACTGAAAAGAATGTTTTGTGATTTTATTTATCTCTTGAGCGAACTTAATGAGCGAAAGTCGACAGCACTAATAAGTTTAAATACATAATTAAAGCAATAATAATAATTCCATTGAATAAGTATATTACAATTGAATACACAACAGCTAGTCCAGCGATCTTCGGCAGCAGCCAGTGAAAATGCACAGTTTACACTGTATACACAGTTTATGGTATACACAGCATACCGCACATCTAAAACAGGTGTTGGTAGATTTCTAAGTGATCAGGTATTACTTCCACTACGTTAAAAAGCTGTCTGAAACTGACAGCTGTGATCTAGTTAAAGCAGTAATAATTGAAATTACGGTAAGGGTCCGACCTCAACTGCAAAGGATCTGTTTTTGTTTTTTTTCTCTTGGATGAACGTAGTGAGCGGAAGTCGACAGCACCGTCAATTTTAAATAATATCTAATTAAAACAGTAATAATTCTGATGAATAGGAAAGTTAGAATTGAATACAAAGCAGTTATTTGCCACAAATGGTGCTAAAGAGTGGTAGTGCAGCGACGTTCAGGTAAGTTCGGCCCGAGCCATTGATACAGCATCCCGATTGTAAAATTGTAACAAAAAGGGAATACTTAAATTACTAATGTCTAAATTTGAAAAAGAAAAAAAAAATTACCTAATAGAACTAGCTTACCTATTATATTCTTCTGCTCACTTGAATAGTTTCCATCAATTTTATTTTGTTCAGGATGATCACTGCTTTCTTCAGGCTTTAATACATCAACCTCCTTACAGCTAAGCTCACTATCACATGAGCCCATTGTGACCTCACTACTCACAATAACACAATCTTCAGGTAATTTTGATTTCTCATGCATAGTCTCTTCCTGTAATTTTCTTTTTATAACAACATAGGCTGTTCTCATTTTATTACAATCTTGCTTTTCTTCCCTGGTACTTAAAAACAATGGTGATAAGGACGGATTTTTAGAACATCTATCGGAAATTATTTTATCACCAATAGAATTAGCCCATTCTCTGTCTAAAATCTGCTCAATTTTTTCAATTTCAGAAAACAAATTATTTTTAGAATCATTATATTCATTTTGTTCTGGAGCAATAGTGATAGGAAATACTTTTGGTTTATTTATGGCAGTAACATAATTGTCAAGTACTTCAGATTTTATTTGATCATGATTACTAGTATCTGAAATAGAGATAGTTTTAGAGCCGATTTCTTCTATACTATCAATTAATTTATTTTTCTCTACAAAAAGAAATGGTTCATCATTAATACTATTTACATCATTAGGCTTATCCAAGATGACTTTATCTTCTTCGAATTTAGTTTCAGGAATGGTAAAAGAAAGATCATTTTTATTAGAAAACTTCTCTGGGTTTTCGATACTTTCATTTTCCTGACTTTCTTCAACCTTACTAGAGGTTAAATCTTTATCAAAAAAGTTAAGAATAGGTGAAAATGTTCCATCATCTAGTGCTGATGATTGATAAGTTGATACTTGTCCCTCTTCTAAAATGTCACTTTTTAATAAACTATCAGCTGAACTTATAATTATTTCCTTATCAGTAATACCTCCATCTAATATATCAGCACCAGGCAAAACTTCCAAAATATCTGATGTGGGCTGAATATCTTTTATAAATGGATCAAGTGAATGAACTGATTCATCAAGTGAATTCGTTTGTGCTTTATCAAGATCAGTTAAAAGATTATCAAAAGTTTTGAAACTGCTATCAGTATCCTTAGTTTCAATCGTCAATGTTTCCAACGGAGAAGAAATGAAGTCAGGTGAGTGAATATCTTTAACAAAGCCATTACTCAGCTGTTTTTTATTAAAAGCATTCTTCATTACAGATTTTTTCATTTCTTCATTTAATTCATTCTTGCCTAATGAAAAATGAGTACTTTGAGCATTTGAATCAATTTCTGATTGCCGTTCATATTCCTCTAACCCTATTGCCTTAATATCATTGTGCATGTCATGTTTTACTGGAAATACTGTATTATAATTAGTTTTTACGCTTAAAAGAAGTTCATCAGGTTTAGAATTTTTTTTATGTTTAAGGACAGTTCTTTTATTAGGATTTAGTGATGTTAATTCTGTAATAGGTAACCTCTGAAATGATCTTAATGGTGTTGCAGTAGAGCGTGCTGGTGTATGTTTTCTGCCCATATTTGTATGATCAGTTTTTTTAGAAGTTTCACCTTTATTACTTTTTATAATCGGTGTTTGAGTTTCTTCTGTTGTAGGTGACAGCAGAATAGGCATGCTTGGGAGAGACAGTCTATTATCCCTCAAACTTTTCTTGATTTTTTCGTTATCTACAATTGTATCTGTTTTTACATTGCACACTAGACTATAAAAAGTATCACTTTTATTATTTTTCATTATTTCTTGGTCATCACATACTGCCTTTCTAATATTACCTGAAACTATTGGTTGTCCTTCAGTTATGAACTTATTTTGAATGCTACTTGACTTATCTGCTATATGGTCATAGGCTTCTTCATCATCAAATTTGTAGGTAGAAAATTTAAGTTTTTCAGGAACTTTATTAATTGAGTGAATTTGAAATGGAAATCTACTGTCAAAAGGAAACTCATTAACATTTTTGAATTCTTTTTTATCTTCGTTATTCACATGCTTAATACCTTTATGTGCACTTCTATAATGATTTCCAGAACTAATTCCTTGCCTCATATTAACTTCTTTGTTAATATTATCAGATTTATCAACTAAACCATTTAGCATAGTTGGAATAGCCATAGTTTTCGAACTATCATGTTTCAAAATCATAGCATCATAAAATTCTTGTTTTTTAATCATACTTCTCGGAGCATTTATTACACTATCCAGACAATGTGATCTTAGCCTGTTCCGTGTAATTACTTCAGTGGGTGGAGTTAATGGTTTTCTGCTGTTAGAAAGAATAGAAACACCAGAAATATTACTACATTGGTTGTCAATACTTAAATTATTTTCATGATTATAAGGATGAACAACTCCTATAACTTGTTCATTGGTTACATTATTTTCAGGAGTCAATTTCGGAGGTGGTCTATCTTCTTCAGAAAACTCAACTACTACTTCTTTTTCATTTACCAACTCTGGCATCTTGTCTACAGGGGACAAAAAAGATGGCTCTTGTAAGTCATTCTTATCATCATCAGCTAAATTAGAACCAATTGACTCATAGAAAGATTTTAATGAATCTGATTTTCTCAAGTTCTTGGTTTGAGGGAGATTACTCTTGTAAACAATTGGATAAGATATGGTTTCAGGCTTGTTTACATCACTATTTTTCGAAGAATTTGTTTTCAGCTTTATGAATGTTCTGTGATCTTCTTTTAAGTTTTGAACATTAGCACATTTATCAGGTAATGGGAGTTCCTCAACAGAATCATTACTTAATTTTCTAGCATCATCCAATGAACTAATATTAAGATGCTCAAATTGTCCACGGTTTTCGAGATCATCCAGCACTTCTTCGGTAGATACATCATCTGAACCTAATACATCTGAATCTATATCTGAAGATTCATGATCAATAAAATTTTTTCTGACTGATGAATCACTGTCATTAACAGATACTTCATTACCAAGACGAATTTCTTCAGCTGTTGCAGCTGCATATCCATACTGATGATCAGTTTCAAATTTAACATTATGGGCCACACCAACTGGTTTAGTCAATGCACTTAAATTTATTCCTGTATCTCTGTTCTCTCCAAATACATTGCTATCACATTCTTCTTGATCCACGCCTTCAGATTGCAAATAGTTTGTGTCTCCAACATTTGATGAGCCAAACCTTTTTCTTTCTATCATACCTTTAATAGCTTTTTCAATAAAAATATCAATATCCTTACTCTGTCCTGCATTGCCATTGTTTCTGTTATGCTGAAGGCCAAGATCATCTTCTTCCTCAGGAAAAGACCCTCTACTGATGGATGAATCCATTTACACAAACCTTACTATATTTACAACCTTCATCAAAAAAAGTCCAATGTAGCATCTCCTTACCAACTATAAGAACATATTTTCATAAATAGAAGAAAAATGCCAAAATGTTTTAAGTTGCAGAAGCTTTTCAAAGGCATTGTTTATTCTGTAACACAAACATGAACATATTAGCTATCGCTTATTTATAAAAGATGAATCTCACATTATGGCCAAAACACAATCCTAACTAATACCACCACTTCAATAAACATAAAACAAATTGATCAGTTCACGAACGTCAATCAAAATATCATAATATTGTTAAAAAAACCAAACAAAAAAAAAATGACATTTACACTTCTAGGCATAGCACTTTTCAGGGAATTAACAACACATCTATAAATCTATTCTGGTCATCTAATAACTACACTCCCCTCAATAATTACCCATTCATAATATTATTTTCTAATGCGTTTCACAGGTTACTAAATGGAGACGAGTTAACTGTCAACCTCCCCAAATCCACTACCTTTTCGATCATGATGTTTCACCGGTTATCATTAGTGGGAAATATATATATATCCGGAAAAATGATTAACGAAATATTAAGGTATATTAAATTAAAATCTGTTGAATATTATTAAGCATTTAATTAACATCGGAAAGTGGTCGGCAAGAAGTACTGTAGGAATTAAAATTAAAAATTTAAAACTAATGCTAATATATTATTATCATAGACGTCATCCCAAGACAAAGAAGAGTAAAAAAACTTTACTTTGAGAGAGAAAAAAAACAATGTTCTTTAAAATAATAATAAAATAAATAGATAGGATAGTTTTTACAATAAATACTCGTTTGATAAGAATTCTTAAATGAAAAATAATGTATGTGAGTAATAATTTCTATAATATAAACAATTTATTTAAAGAAACGAACTTTTAAACTTTTTTTTCTAAAATTAAAAGTAAGACGTTATCAAAATATTGGATGACTTTCATAACCTGCCACCAAATAAACCAGCATAACCGAGATGCCGAGAAGAATGTGATATCGTTGGTATTTAATTTTTTTAAATCATCAGAAAATGTTGAGATCGTGTTTAAAATGTAAACTACAATTTTTCTTAGTACTTGTATATAATAACTTGAGAGTTACTGAATTATTTTATTTTTTGTACAGCTGCCTGGCAAGTACTTTCTTCACCTGCATTGCAGTGCAGCTATGTTGGCTTAAGAATGTTAAGTAGACCTCTTTTGAAGCCCAATAGAAGTAATATTTCATATTTTCCAAAACCTATCTCCATTCAGCCTTCTATCAATGAGTAAGTCATATACATCTTTATTGATATAACTATTGAAATAACATAATCACACAGATATGTTTGTATGATATACATGGAGAGCTATTCATAGTGGCATAGGTCAAATTTTTGCAAGAAAGCTTTTTTTTATTTGGTATCCTTAAAAATTCAAAACCATGTATATAAACGAGGCAATGGCTGCAAGTTAATTCTCTATAATTCTAAATACATTCTCTAGCAAATTGAATATTTTTAGTGAAAATTGGAAAATTCAAACTTATGGCAGTGATTCTCACCCTTTATATTATCATTTTACTTATTCTATTCTTCCACCACTTGAAAATACTATAATATATTTATGACTTAAGAACTTTTGTATTTAGAAAAAGTGCTAAATTAAGAAAAAAAATTAAACCTATTTACTGTTTTTTATCCTTCATTTATATGCAATGCAGCACACTCAATATTCTGATTCCTGAGCGAATTTTGAACTGTTCCTAATTTCAAGTCATGTTTATATCTATTTCGTATGAAGTGCAAAATGTAATGAATATAAGTAGTTTTGTGAATGTTTCATTTTTCTTTTATTATTCCAGTATTAATTCTATCTATCAGTTGATCGATTGTTTGTTGGAATATTCATTTTGCTTTTTTATCCATTGCCATTTTCTCTTATTTGGCTCCAAACTGGCTTTCTTATAAATTCACTTTTGTGGAAGACATTAAAGAGATCAAAGAGGAAATTTGATAAAGATTTTGATAAATTATAAAACAAATTGTCTATGGATAGAGTCTGTTTTAAGGATTAGGAAAATTCTGCTTTAAGAGGTGGGGAAAAAGGGTTCAGTAGTTTTTGTAAAATCTTTTTGTACTGCAATTTTTTTATAATTTTGATTGTTTAATTTCTTTTAAAAAAGTCTCGAAATCTATTTAAAGGGGTGAGGAAGGGGATGGGTTGCTTTTCAAAAACTTGTGTTGACAGTAAGTGGCCTTCTTGTTTTTGAAGATCTCATGTGCCTAATTTCATTTGGATTGTAAAAATATAGATTTGTATAATAGACAAAGTAAACACATATCTCATGTTATGCATGGGATATCCAAAAGACTAGAGCTTTGGCGGGCGGAGCTTTTGTCAAATCGAGCTCTGCTTCAAGGAGGGTACAGAGCTACCATTCAACTCAGTAAGCCAAGCATCATCGCTAAGGTCCTGTTCATCTTATGTAAACTTTTTAGTGACAGTTGTTTTATCTGCTCGTCATTTTTGCAATGACTGATTCTTTTGAAAACAGCATGTGGTTGTAATATTTTGCTTCTTGCTCAGAAAAAAATAGAACAGAAACTCTTGAAATGTAAAAAAATGGCCGTTTCATATTATATTGCTTTTTTCTATGTATTGAAATTTATTGTGCATTAGAATTTTGGAATTTCAAAATTTACCTGTAAATAATTATTTATTAATGTAGAAATAACTTAAGAACAATATAGTATTCTTTAATGCTTACAACTTTGTTGAATTTGGAAAATATTATTTATTGATCTGTACCATTTCCACTCTTAAGGTGCTTATACAATTATGCGTTACATGGCACATGCAGCAAATTCTCTAGATTATTATTGGGTATTGGAACTGCACATGGCGTGTGATGATCGATCTCCTATCAGTTTTTTTCAACAAGCACTTTGTGTGTTTGAAGTTCAGCTTTAGACAGGAGCATGAGAGGTTTGTTGTTCTGCGCATGTGATTATTTTTTTTCAAGATAATTGAAATGTTAACCTACAAGACTTCATTTGAATTAATATTTTGATATATTAATAAACTTCTTTCAGGTACAAGTACACCTTCTAGATCGTGTGATTGTATACGCACCTATAAGTGTCATTGCTTTCTACCGAGAAATTAAATTTCAGAACTCGACTGGTTTGATCAAAATACAAAAATAACTAAATAATCTTGATGACAAAAATTGGTACAAATATATTTATAGCAAATAAAATTTATTTTAGCTGTGTCAGGACATTTTATTATTTAATTTTGGTTCAAATGCATTCTTTCTCATTTATTCAAGAGGAGAGCTTTTTTATGGTTAAAACTTTTTTTTAGATTTCTTAAACCTCCTGCTACTGAAGTTGGATTTAATCAAAACCGTACCTTAACTAAGTTTTCTCTTGGGAAGGGAAAAAGAAAGACAGTTAAGCCTGTTCTAAAGCGCTTTTATCGTCTTAATTGGTGAGTGAACCTTGTATATATGCTGCTTAATCTTCATTTTGGTAAGAATTACTTAAAATTTATAAAACTTATTTACTCCAGTACATTTTATATAATAATAAGTCTAAAGGCTTAGCGAAACCGAAGGTTCAAGGCTGATACCAACTATTTACACTATTTAGACCATCATCCAAACCCAAATCCTTAAGATCAGCCTTAACGCAATCCTCCCACCTACTCCTCGAAAATTTTATATAGATTTTTTTTTTCAAATTATGTTGGCTGATGATCACATAATTCACTTTTTCTGTTTTTATAATATTAAAATCACAAGTTCTTTATGAATCCATCTTTAAAATTAATGAAGGCAATTGTTTAGAATACCTAATTCTGATAATCAACACACCAAAATACAAATTTACTAATCAATACAGCAGTTTATGACTGATATTTGTGATATTGTGATTTATTCCTAAGGTACACCATGATATTAGTAATATAATCTAACCTAATTGTAATGATTATAATTTTATATATATATTTTTTATTTATTAATTTTTTTTTTTAATGTGGTAGAATAGCACTGCGACCTAAACAGGTCTATTGCGTGCCAATACTACTTTGTCATCAGTCAAAGATTATCAATCAATTATCAGTCAACTTCTCAGAAGATTTATCGGTTAAGTAAGCTCACGCTGCTTTGGGTTTGTTATATGGTCCAGACAAAAAAAACAAATCTCAGTCTTGAGAACCTGTTTCACAAGCAGATAATGTGATACACTGTTTCATCTTCGGAGTGACAGAATTTACATCCCATCAACTTGAGTTTGAACATGTGACTGTTTTTAATTTGTAGTGTCCTGTGTAGACTGCTGTAATTTTTTTGAGTGAGTTCCTATCCATTTTCAGTAGTTGCTCACTTCTACTGGCATAGGACCCATCCAAAAACAATTTTGGATAAAGTTGATTCTCCATTTATTTATTTTGTTTCCTTAATTTTTCTTTTGGTGAAGCTCAAACCTATGCCACAGACATGTTCCAGGGTAAATAATTGTATTATGATATAATTAATAAGATTATCCTATAATATTAATTAGATTATAATATAATTGTAATGCTAAATTTGGAGTATGTTTATTTTATAATATCAAAATGTGAAATTAGGACTTCAGAGTGGAAGTTGGTTTTGTTAATATAAATGTGTTTGAAACATTCATTAGAATTTTAATCTAAAACATAGTTATATTTTGTTTGTGAGCAAATATATTATTTTCATGTATAAAAACGTGTAGCTGAATTCATTTTGCAGAAACTTTTTTTTCATATTCAGTTTAAGAATAATTAACAGAGTCATAGAATCACTGAACCAATATCTGAAGTGATACAAAAGTGGACTACATTTAGTATATAATAACTTCCAAGTAATTAATAAATGATATTCCATCATAAATTAAAATGTATTGGATTTTACATATTTAAATGAATTATGAAAACAAATAAATAAAAACCCAGAGAGTGAGAAAATAATAGATAATAACGAACTATTTTTCTAAGATGCTAATGAGGACTCGCTTTCGTTTGTTTGACCTGACAGTCGTCTGGTAAATACAAAGATGTTCGTGGTAGCTACCAGTGTTTTCAATTATCAGTTCGATTTCTGTGATTATCTTCAAAACTTGAACAAATACAGGGAGTAAACGGAGAAAGAAAACATCTAAACAAGTATTTCAAAAACTCTTAACTTCAAATTTTTTTAATCAATAATTTTTTTGTTAATTACCTATGTTCATATGTTACAGATTTAAGTTTTAGAGAATCAGGCATTTCATAAACATTGATCAAATCCACCTTTTATTTTTATTTTTTTATTATATATATATATATATATATATATATATATATATATATATATATATATATATATATATATATATATATATATATATAATTTTTTTTTATATGAAAAAATAATCATAAATGTTCAATGTTTAAATTTTGTAACTTGTTTGAAACCTTTTAGTAAATTGTATTTCGAACCTGGAAGTTTTTATTTTTTTACTCATAATAAATGGGTATTATTCTAAATCTTTGAGGTGTTCAAAGTAAAATTTAATTAGAATTAAATCAAAATATATTTTATAATTAGGTTTAATAATTTAATGTAAGGTGAAGTTTAATTAGTTTTCGCGAATATTGAAACATTCGCTATGTTATGAAAAAACATAAGTGCTTTGTCTACTAGAAAAAGATGTGAGGTGGTGATCTTTTTACTTTCTTGTACGCAGTAACAGAAGTATTGTAATTATGAAAATTTTTGGTTTTCAGATTTAAACGGAAATATCCATTTTGACCATCCCTGAATTCATTTTGACTAGTTTCATCATGAGGTCTGTACGTACGTTCGTTCTTATCTCTCATAACTCAAAAACGGTTAGCTGTAGAAACTTAAAATTTTGTATTTAAGATTATTGTAACACCTAGTGGTGAACGTCCGTTTTTGGTTACTACATGACTACTGGAAGTGATACTGTACTTGAAGGTCATAATAGTTTTTCATCAAAAATTATATTAAAATATAATGCAAAACTTCTCAAATTTGCTATGTAAGACTTATATATTAATATATATATAACATACTAGATTTTGATTAAAATTGGCCAACCAGAAGTGATAATTTACTTTAAGGTCATCATAACAGACACTTATCAAAGATAATTTTAAAATTTAATACAAGTATCTTAAATTTGGTATACAAAACTTTGATGTCAATATAAATACACTGTTGTATGTGTTAAAATCAGCTAGCTGGAAGTGTTACTTTACTTGAATGTATAATAAACATTAATAATAAATTATATTAAAATATAATGAAAAACATCTCAAATTTGGCACATAAGACTTACGTATCAATATAAATAAGATACTATATTTCGGTTAAAATTGGCTAACTGGAAGTGATATTTTACTTGAAGACCATAAACTTTTGTAAAAATATAATTCAAAACTTCTCAAAATGGTCTGTGTGTAAATAGTTAAGTCTAGCTCCAAAATGAAAAGTTGTATGAAACTGAAATTCCTTATTTAAGGTCGGTATAAGCCTGTGATATTACAGCAACTTTTTTCTTAAAATCGACTTATCAAAAGTGTTACTTTAATCCTCGATTTTATACATTTTTACAATGTTCTCGCAAAAGGCTATTTTGATCAAACTCGTATCAATGTAAAATTAAATATTCTTTAATATCAGCTAGGTTGTATCATCATTGAAAAAGTCTGACAGTGCTTAAATGCCGAATTTTCAAAATGGCTCTAATGAAAGTACCTTTGATTTTGTTTATTTGGAATAATTAACCATCTCTCATTGTCAATACCTAATAAAAAATGGATAAATATAAATGATGAACTAATTTGATAATTAACTAAAGGAGAAAATAAGATAAATATGTTATCACGTCGAAAACAAATTTCCGAAAATGATAGTAGTATTATAGATGTAAAATATACTGTTGGAAAGCTAAAGATTTAAGTAAAATAATATTTAAGTGATCCACCCGAAAGCCTCTTAAATGGGATTTAGATAAGCCAAACTATATTTCTTAAAGGGAATTTTGTCTACTTTACTATGGTGCAATTGGAACTTATTATTATCTTCAATAGTTTTTTAGTGATTGCTTCCTATTAAAAAAAAAAATAACTTAAATTATCAAATTTTCTGTGTGGAATTAGCCCTTGGTCCATATGAACTTTTTGTTGCTCTTGAGTTTCAGAATCAGCATCTATATTAGTAAATATTGTGCATTTATTTTTACTTTTAAAGTCAAATTTCATAAACCCAGCATAAAATTTTCTTCTGAGTAGAATAGCTAGGCATAATAATCCTTTGTAATAATTTATATTGCAGGGGCATTTGGATTCGAACGATATGTGGACGACATAAGAAGCTATACAAAAAATCAGCTAACAGGAAAAGGCGACTTAGACAGCATGTGTTCACGAATGCAACCCAAAGTTGGCTGCTAGATAAGATGGTTACAAGGTATTGGCGAAAACCTAGATTTTATGTAGATGATCCTTATGAGCCATATCATAAGAGAGAAGAATTTTCAATCACAAGGAAAAGGCCTTTTGTTCCTTACAATTGATATCAGATAGTTTACTTAAAAATTTGGTTCTTTCATGTATTCGCTGATATTCTTTTAAAAATGAGTTGTTCTTTTTAATGTTATGTACAAAAGTATTTGCTTTCTTTATTTATTATGTAAAAATATATTATTTTATATTCTAGTATAAAGTACTTATTCACTCAGAAAAAAAAAATATTCAAAATTTATTGTGGAGATTCACTCGAGATAAGCACATTTGTTTTATGCTTTTAAAAAAATCAGAAAATTATCAAATTATAATTTAAAAGAGAAATGCCAGGATCCGGAGAGAGGATGCATCCTGGGCCATGACTGATAAAGAAAAATTTAAACTCTTTGTTCATTATCTTTATTCTATCTTAACCCTTTAAAGGGCATTAAACCTTCTCATGCAGGATGAAAATTTGTCTGATACAATGGATATTGATCCTAGCAATCCGTAATGACACTTGAAAAATGTTTAAAAAATTCCCTCCTCCAAAAACTTGGGTGCCTAGGTTAGGCACATCATATTTCATTTAAAATTTTTTTTTAATTAGATGAAATTTTTTATGCTGTCACCTACAAACACAAGATATATTTTTTTTTCTTTTATTTATTTATTACTATTAAAAAAAAGTATTAATAAATTTAAAAAAAACTTTGATCAGAAAGTCATAATATAAAAGCTCAATATACTTACAAATAATTATATAGACTAAAAACTTCAATAAATACAAATATCAATAAGAAATAAAATGTTTGCTGACCTGGGATAAGTTTACCAGTTTAGATGTCTTATAAATAAAAAGACAGTTGTATCTGTAAAAATACATTTTTTAAAAATTAAATTTGATAATTATAAATATTATTTTAAAATATAACATTAAATTTATATAGCAAAATAAAAGGAATAAGCATTTAAAAAAAAAAATTTGTTGGCAAATTCCTTTCACTGTTCCCATAATTACTGATATTTAAGTGGGAATATAAAATGAAATAATAATTGCACTAATATTATCTCAAATAATAATAATAAAAAGAGCTTCCCGTTCTACTGTGGAAATATCTGCCAGTAAATGGAAAAACTGTTAAAAACAAGTTTTAACTACTTTGAACGATTGCTACCTATATCTGTTCCTCAAATGGGCACTGGTCATATTTGTCCCACTAAATACGAAGTTTGGTTAGAACGCGCTGACAAACAATTCTAAGCCTTCAAACATATTTTTCTCTACCTTCTACCATCAAGTAGAATGTGACCAAACGGTTTTAAACATAAAATTCCCGCTTTTTGATAGGTGTAATATGGCTGCTGCCCATTAAAAAGCTAACACCTCTCGCCAACTACAGAAATATTGAACAAGATAACTTCTACTCAACTCTTTAAACTTATCCTTACTGTGTAAATACAAAATCCCCTCTTTCCTTCACTACAGTAAAAAACAACAACTATTACTTGATAGAAAAGCTTCTAATCATGATTTAATAAATTTTGAAGTCTGCAGATGTCTAGAAAAGCTTTAGTGTTTCTATTTATAATGCGATACTCAGAAAAACTAGAAATACTTATGGACAAATATCAGACCATCAATTTGTATTTAGATTAATTATACAGTGATGGACAACATATCAATGGCAGTCTGGGAGAAATAATATGCAACTGGAATATTTCTGCATGCTACTAAAAATGGATTCTGGCATGTGGGACTTTAACCTTTAGATAGTGATCCTTCTTTTCCTTTCTTCAATCCAACAATTTTATTCTATTTGACACACATCAGGACTTTCTTCTGTAAACATCAGCAAGAGCACCCCAAAGATCAGACCTTGCTCTACCAGATTACATAATATTCACACATGACATTCCAAACACCACTGACCGTTGTAAATTGTGATAGATTTGACTTAAGTATTTACTTAATTATTTAATATATACAGGAATGATTTCAAGACTTCAAATCATGCATATGTCTAACAGACCTTACAACATCATATAATAAAACAATAGGACTGGTGTAAACTGGAAAATTCAATTTAACTAAGACGAATCTCAACATATAACTTCACAACATATCTCTAGACACATAACAAATAACTTTCTGCCAATTTACTTTGAAAATGTTCAAATTCTACTGACAGAAACATCATGGGAAAGCACCTTGGGTTGACATTAGGCAGAAGAATGACATAGGGCCCACACATCAAGAAGAAAAGGAAAACTCAACTGATGATCAAGACCTATCTACTCACTTCTTACAAGACTATTGAATTTGAAAATTCATACCTATTTACTCAAAGCTATTGGAACATAAACATCACAAATATATAGGATAGCTAAAAAACCTCTTGAACAAAAACTTAATTATTTCGGCTAAAAATATTTAGAACTATAACAAGAGCACCCTAGTTCTTTAGTAAGAACTTCACAGACCACTTAGTTTAACTCATAGACCTTTGCATGCCAATAATCAACAAATATGAAAAGTAACACTACCAACAATTTCATGGCAAATTATTGGAAAATAATAATATACTCATACAAGATATGCAGTAGACAAACCTTGATCTGATGTCATCCAATTCACTCATTACCAATATCTCTAATTGATAGGTTTGGGAAAATAATATAATAGAAACAATACAGCACAGGTGTTAGTACAGTATCATTTCACCAAGTGATAGTAGTTATTTGATTTCCTAAAGTGTTGTTTGATAATTATGGTTAAAAGGTTCAATATTTGGTCGTGTTCAAACTATAAGATAAAGATGAGGCAGGAAAATTAAAAAAACCTAAACCCCCGTTTCATCTTCTGAAGCGTCTGCTATAAAAAAGCAATGTTCATTTATTTTGCTCTAATACAAAAATCTTTTCTGTTTTAAGTCACCTAATTTGTGTTGGAATTTCCACTAGCTTGCCATCTGATAACTGTTGTCTGGGCCTTCATTCTCAATTTGAATAGAATTTATGGGTAATTGAATTTGTTATATAATTGTGGAAATTAAAGTTTAAAGATATCTTGTCATATTCGAGAAGCAATTCTGAGCAGAGAAGAGAATTTTTCTTTAAACTTTGGAATCACTTTTAGGTAATCTAATTTAATAACATTTCAGACAACTGTGCAGGCTTATTAGGAGGAGAAATAAAATTTATACTTATGTATATGTTAACCATTTTTCAAGCTAAGACTCCTCATAATTCTCAGAGACATAACAATAATAATTTCTATAAACAAAGTTTACCACTACTCTTGAGCAGCAAAATTTTCAGTATGGTACATTTAAATTCGCAGAGCAAGTGGCTGAATTTAAAATACTTCCTAAAACTATATTCGATATCAAAATAAACGTCGTATCTGGATCAGATAAAAACTTCTCAATTTCAAAGCTAGCCAGAACTCACAAGATCCCTTTCTTTGGGACTGTAATATCAACAAAGCCGAGGGCTTTTAAAAATATTTGAACTGAGGCAGTTCATTAAATGGTTCAGAAATCTACAGGAATTAGTACTTGCCTCTTCAAATATAGTTTTAAGGCTGTGAGGGTACATTTAGAGTTTCCATCTTAGATGATTTTTATTATGGGGTTACTAGGAAAGAAAAGGAAAAGTTCCCCATAACGAATCAAGATAAGGGATTTCTAAGTGGTTGACAGAATTTTGAAAAGAATCCCATAAGTCCATAAATATCATATAATCACACCAGGTCATTTAGTTAATATAAAATTGAAATTTTTATCCCAAATGTTACTGATTAGGTTTATGGATCAATTGGTCACTGAGAGCCTCAAGAGAAAACATGGAATTAAGTAGTTTTTTTCCTGTTCATACTAAAGTTACATATAAATATATTTATTATAAAAAGACATATTTATTTATACACAATTAATAAAAAAAAAAAAAAAAAAAAAAAAACCTGAGCAGCACAGATCCATTACTAAAAATCAAAATGGTGGAACACTTATCTAACAGCAACATAATTCACTTACAAATTTTCAACCTTGAATTCAATTTGAAGTGACTGAATAGATGCAAAAAATCTTAAAAACCCCCCCAACAAAAAAACATTTAAACATGCCAAAATTTTGACTGAAATTTATCCCCACTTCTATGGTATTGTCCTGCCAAAAAAAAAAAAACCCTGCATACCAAATTTCAGCTAATTTGATCCAAAGGGGACCACTGGAAGTGCCCAAACGTAGTGGAAGGAAAAAATATAACTTTTTAGTAAATAAAATTAAGTTTGTTGGTTATAAATTGACACACAGAAAATACAATGAAAAAAAAATTAATTTATTAATAATAAATAAAAATTATATATTCAAAATTATGAAAATTGTTAATTGGAGGATTCCGAAAACTTATATTCAAAACATAATTATCTTGACTCTTTTATTTTTCTCTTTTATGTTATATTTATTTCTTAAATTTCTTTTTAATGTCTGCGTTTATATTTTACTTTTTAGTTTAAACAAAACACATTTTCATGTTTGTAGAATAAGTTTATTCTTTTTTTTATTATATGAAAAATATCATTATAATTACTGAATTATATTACATCTGTTTTTTAATCCTTCTATTATGCTCTAATTCATCCCATATTTCTGTTTTCCAGTGATCCTTTACAATTTCTTAACTTAATATATATCTGTTATATAAATGCAAAAATTAAAAAACTAATCAAATGTTAACATTTTGAATTTGTAAACCTAAACACCAAAATAAATACCAGAAAAAAAGATAAAGATAAATAACTATATATATATATATATATATATATATATATATATATATATATATATATATATATATATATATAAAAATTACTAAATATCTACTCAGTAAACTATCATACAGGTGATTGTGGATAATTTCTAGGGAGTCTAGTATAATATTCTTGGCCAGTATCACAACATACCTATTGTTTGCACATAGGTCTTCCAGGAAGCTCCTCATTCTGTTCAAGATTTTTCCATGAGATCCAAATCTGCCGCCTCTTATGGTGATCTCTCTCTCTCTCTCTCTCTCTCTCCCTCTCCCTCTCCCTCTCTCCCTCTCTCCCTCCCTCCCTCCATCCCTCTCTATCTCTCTCTCTCTCTCGACTCTCTCCGAAAGTCTCGTAGAATTACTCTTTTAGTAAAGAGATGCATTTCTCATAAATATCTTTCTTTTCCCCATACACTACACCTACCTGAACGAAATCATTATTTTCAAATTTCACTGTTAGTTCCAAAACCAGTGCTGTCATTCCAGTCTTGTGGAATGCAACAATATCTGCATAGAACGGATTGTCACTGCAATATACCTCATTGTAGCTGGTGAAGTTCTTTTCTCTAAGGAGCCTCATAAACTTAAACTTGACCCTATGGTGCCAGTCTGTTATGAGGAGGGAGTAGTTTGGACATTTTCCCAGCACAAGGGCTAGTGTTTCAGACTCAGCCACATTTAAGACAGAGGGACTCCAACTTCTCTTGACTGTCCTCTGGCTCCTGGGACTCCAACCAGGGGCGCATAGTTAATATTGAGTTACAAGGCATTGGACCATTCCGACCTCGGAAGAACTTACTTCTCACGCCTTTCCACCTATAATTGGCCCATTATTCAAAAGAATTTTCTCACAGCGACTGTCGTAGAGCTCTCACACTTTGGTAGCACTGATCCACACCCAGTCTTTCAGTACATTCTGCAATTTCCACTTCATAATCATATATTGACTGGAGCAAGGTACCCAGCACATTAGACAGTCACTGGGAAATAGACCAATGAATGTTGTAAAGGATAATACTAAATTCCTGTTGATGTTCACATTTGTTTAATTTCATATCTTCTCAAAACATACCTAAACTAGTGCCAACAAAAGAATTGACATGGATCGTCCTCCTCCACTCAGAAAGCCACGCCTCCTCACTCTATCACCCATCTATCTGTTTCTTGACAGCTTTCACTCCTACTATAACCTGAGCCTTTCAGATGACAGAATGACTAACTGCTATTTTTAGGGAAAAAAATGTTCATGTGAATATGCTGATCAATTGTACCAAACAAACTTATTAAAATTTTTTTGTTGGTTGTTTAGGTAAGAAAAAAGTTAATTTAAATTTCATTAAAAAAAAAAAAATCAATGTTCTTCAGAGACAGAATGACTAACTCATTTTTTGTCTATATTGTTCAATTATTGTACATTAGTTTAAAATTCAATTAAATCTTTAAAGAGAATTTTATGTCAGTTCCTCAGATCAGTTTGAGTTGAGTTTTAAGAAATCCGTAGAAAAATGGTAATTTTAATTTAAACAAATCTCATTAGCATAGTTGGCCAGAAAAACAAGGAAGTCATGGATCTCAAGAGGTAGCTTCATGTTTAGTTAAACATTGGGAAATATATGCTTCCAATTTTAAAAGTAAAGGCCTGTACTGCGACTCTTGTGCTGACCAAAACATAAATATAAAAGTAGCGTTAAGTTTAATGAAACTCTTAATAAGGCCAGATGTAAAGAAAAAGGTTTGAAATGTCTTTTTTCTTGCCGAATGATGCAAACATTGGCACAGCATACTGATTTCTTCAGTACAAAAAATTAGATTTCAAAAAGGGCATAAGATAAATTGGCTTAACACCAGATGGATAAGGTTTGACAAAAACAATCCTTTCAAAATATTAAAAAATATTCTTTTGATATACCTAGGTAAACGAATTTATATAAATCAATGTTGGAAGAAACTGTAGGTAGACCTGTGTAACTATCTTTAATAAATGAGGATTTATTATATCCAACTTCCTGAACTACATCTCTATATGACAATAAAAGACATGTTAGATTTGCTTAAATATTTTACACCTATTAACCATATTATTACATTACTATTTTTTAAAAACAATCGGTTGAAGAAAGTTGATAAAATGTAGTGTACATATTATATTTTTTTTTCTTTTTCATTTAGTTCAATATATCATGTTTTGTTTAACATAGGTACTTATTTTATAAGAGCACCCGACATAATACATATATATATATGTGTGATTTAACATCATTTGATATATCTAAATAGGTAAGATTATTTTTAGTTTTTAAAAAATACCTACATTACAAAAGACAAAGCTGTAAACATAGCAAAATTATTAACAGTACAGTATTGAGTGGGATAAGATGAGTTAAATAAAGAAATTTCTTTAGTTATAAAAATGATGAAATGAATGTCTTTTTTCACTTAAGTATTAATTTTTGAGTTCAAGATTCAAGCTATTATTCTTTTCTGAGGTTAAAAATTGTAATTTTTTGTTAAAATATTAGAATAAATGTAGCGGAATGATTAATAATATTGAAAGAATGAATTAGTAGCAGTTTATTTATGTATTAATTCATTACATGTCGACAATGTTTCGATGTCCGATTTCAAACAATGGCGAGGTTTGAGATGGGCGGAGCTATCTCCCCACTGTCCGAGTCGATTCTTTTGTTGGTTTTAGTATATGTATGCATCATATATAATTTATACTTTATAATTTATCAAATATATAATTTATACATATTCACAGGATTATTTGTTTAAGTTAATTTTTTATCTGACTAATATCCCTTTGAAAGACTTAGTGATATAAACGGGATTTTCAATTAACCTGACTGATCAGAATTGATGAGTGCTTCACAGACAACAGAACTATAAGTAATGCAATTGAATCATTTAGTTTATTAAGGTCAAAAGTCCAAAATTATAATTATGGACTTGCTACCTTTATAAAACAAGTGATTCTATTGTTAGGGGAATGTAATATTTAATAGATATTTTTTAATGTATTTAAAGATTATCCTTCTATAATAATCATGAATAACATACATTATTATGATTCATTTCTTAGAAAGTAGTAACAGGTGCAAATTATTTCTTTCATAATGCTAATGTTGAAGGTAAGTAATCTGTAAATAATCACGTTCTATTTGCTCTTGTTTCATCCAAAATGATACCAATTTGTACCCAAAGTGAATTGCCTTTTTTTCTCATTTCTAAATGATACTTGAAATTCACTAGAAGTTGGTATACTTGTTAAATAAAATACTACCTGTTAATTTAAACTTAAATTAAATCACTTAAAATGCAAATTAGCATCTAATTAAAAAGTGAGACTCATGTAAACCAATGACACACTTTATCATTATAAATTGATTCCATATCTAAGATTTAACATAAAAATTGTACAAAACTAACCCACCTTGCAAGCTAGGCCTCCTCTTGAACAATGTAAACATATCAGGAGTTTTCTTTCAAGAGTTAATATATCCTCTTCTTAAAAATATTTTTTGACGAATTAATATTCTGCACCTAAAAATTATTCAGTTTGTTTAAAGTCTTAAATTTTCCCTTGTCAAATAAGTATTATAAATCAACATTTTCAATACAAATTTGCCTTATATCCATGAGATGCCCCGATAATAATTTTCCAAAAGTGGGTATATTGTCTTTTGATAGAAAACTCCTTATATATATTATAGCCCCCATAATAATTTTCCAAAAGTGGATATATTGTCTTTTGATAGAAAACTCCTTATATATATTATACTATATCTAAATTTTCAAAAATAAAATACTTTATTTATAGCATAGTTTACAACAGTTACAAATAAGACTTGATTAATTATTGGTTCCAAAATTGTATTGTCTATTTAATAATATAAATATAACTCAGCCAAACTTTTTTTTTACCACAATTTATTTCATTATTTACATGGTAAGTATATTAGATATATTGGCCAGGTGGAAACGTTTTAACAGGAAATTATTGGCCCTAAAAGATGATCCAAGGGGTTTGATATCAAATCTTATACAAGCAAGCTTTTGTGATGAATAAAAAAACAAATCACTTAATCTCTGGATTTTAAAGAACCATTTGACTCTTATAAATTCATGAATGGGATTAGGTATCCTCACAAAACTTTTATAATAATCTCTAAACCTACAGTATGGTGCAATGCTAATGCCTTTTACAATACTCAAAACAGTAATGCTAATATTTACACTGCTGATAAATTGAGTAAATGTATTATAAATTTTATAAGAATGATATTTAAAAATAATCAAGTTTGTTATAACTCGTTTTCCAAGAAGCCTTGCCATCAGTATCAATATGTTACTAGGAATAATTCATTTAAATGCACAATTGATTTGGAAGATAAGAAGAAATTCTTAAGCCAGTTACCTATAAAATTTCTGAAATAGGTATATACTGGAGCAAGAACAGAAATGGTTAATAGTTATAAATTCAAAGAACCAAAAGACTGTTTTTTTTTTCTCTATAACTACTAATAAAAATCCAAACCATACATTCTATTAATTCATTCATTCATCATCACACCTGTCAAAGTTCTTGGGACAGAGAAGACTCATAAAGTTATTGCAATTGAATTATAGGAGATGGAAAAATATAATTAATTTTAAACATTTACTCAATTTTTAATATTTGATGTTAAATATGTTTGTTGTCAAAGATTCAATATTGCTTGATAAACAAAAATTTAAAAACTTACAAGTCACCCGCATGCAAATTTTCCCTTCAGAATCTACTTCTTTCTTCAGTTCTGTATAAATAGAAGTATGTTATTATAAACTCCCTATTTTTTTTTACCAAAAATAAAAAAGATAATCATAAAATGAGGTGGGTTTCTAAACTTGATAAACTTTTAACATGTTTTAATTCAACAAGTGCGCATTAACAAAAATCACAATCAAAAGATAACAATGGAGACAGTAACATGGTGAGATGCAATGATCAAACAATTCTTCAATGCAACAATTAAACAATTCTAATTTAAAATTATAGAATGTGTTCAAGTATGTTTGTCATTACGACTATTGCTGCCTCAATTACAATACTTTGTAGAAAATCACCATTAAATATACCTTAATATTTCCCAATCTTTGATAATAATTTTTTTTATGGGTAATGCACTATTTAATTTAAACTGGCTTATTGGATCAAAAAGTAAGTAAATACAAATTTGATATTTCCAACAAATAAGGCAGGTTAAAGAAAAAATTTAAGATGACTAAGGATTATGAGTCAATTTCTTAGTAGTTAAGAAGTAGATAATTATATAATGTGCACTTTCATAATAAAGATAACATTTGGATATCTAAAACTTAAAAACTATTATATGCAGTTTAAAATGAAATAACACTTAAAATTTTAAGAGGATTCAATCACCAAACAATGATAAAAACTTTTATAACTATGTACTCAATATAGGTTAGGATGTAGGTTCTAATTTATTATTATTTCAACACTCCTCACACTAAAAGTAGAAAATTTGTATTTTAACAGAAAGAAAAAAAAAAGAAGAAAACTGAAATTAAATAATTCTGAAAAGGTAAAAAATAATCATGAAGCAGTTGCTGGTAAACATGTTGGAATACTTAATTTGGAGTCTCATTAATATAAATAACTCTTTATATGAAACAATAGTAATCTACTACTTAAAAAACATTGTGATTAAAATAATAATTAAAGCAATCAAATGCAAACAAATTCTGAAAATAACACCTTCAGTTTCAAACAGCTTTTTAACGTAATGGAAGTAAAACCTTATCACTCAGAAATCTACCAACACCTGTTTTAGATATAGTGTAGATATTCAGTACAACTTTACAATCGGGTCGCATTATCACTGGCTGCTGCCGAAGGTCGCTGGACTAGCTGCAATGTATTCAATTGTAATATTCGTATTCATTGGAATTATTAAAATTATTATTGCTTTAATTAGATATTTAAACTTATTAGTGCTGTCGACGTTCGCTCAAGAGATAAATAAAATCACAAAACGTCCTTTTCAATTGAGGTCGGACCCTTACCCTAATTTCGTTTTCATGTCCAGACAAAAACATCTCCATCTCGAGAAGAGAACTATTTATTCAGTGGTAGATTTGTCCCAATTTCGACGCCATTTATGAAAATCGATGAACTCAATATGAAGCAGAAAGCATCACGGAATATTATCCTGTTAAGTTAAAAACAAATTAAAATTAATCATGTCAAAAATAAAATAAAATGGTAAGAAGTTGGGCGTTTAAGAACAACGTTCAACACATAAATATTACATAGCGGGACGTTAGATTTACGTTTTTGGATATTTGCCAAGAGAGCATCTTAAATGCTTCAAGTAGTAATGATGTGTCCCCAATCGGTCTACTCGTGAAAAAATGTCATTTTGAGTACATTATTGGCTGATTATGATATTAACACTGAGGATTTTGAGATATATCTTCGAGAAACAAGTGTTGTATTTAAGTCTTCATCCGCGGTATATGCCGGCTACTATATGTCGACAACAGTGCATAAAATTCTAGTGCACAACACGGAACTAATAAGGAATTTTTTAATGCCTATTGACATGCTATCAGAAGTGGTACGATAGGTCTGAAATGAAGATTTCGGAAATGCAACGCCGAGAAATCCTGGCGTTTAGACACCAATAAAGGCTTAATTTTAATGTGCTGTTAAAATCTAATCCCTTAATATATTCATTTAGAAAATTGCCTATGAGAATTAGAAAATCATTTCCTAAAGGAGTAGTAGGTCTTTTTAAAGCCCCTGATCTCAATATATCCCAGATAAATGAAGATGATTCAGATGAATTAATTTAGAGAAAAATTAATTTTATTTGGATATTTAATTTCTTCTGAATAACAATTATTCATTAATTAAAACTTAAAAGGCTTATTATTTTAAGATTTAAAATTATTTCAGTAGAATTTATTTTTTATGTATATACAATACACAATATACATACACAATGTAAGTATTATTTAAAAAAATTTGTGTTATATTTATGAAGGTACATTTTCATCTTTCGTAATTTTTAAAATAAAGTTTGGTTAAAATAATTTGTGAATTTTAAACTTTAATTTTCATTTAGTTATGCTAGTTCAGTTTCCAATCAGCATTTGAGTTTCTCTAAAATTTGATTTAAAATATCTGATGTGGACAACACATGACTTCCTTGTGTGCCCATTAAACTATAAATCGGTGGCTCAAAAAATGTTCCTGAATTTGGTTTCTAGTTTCCGAAGATTGCAGTATCTCAAAAACGACTCCTCGGCGTCGCGACATCTGTCTATTGACACACACACAAATGGGTAGGAAAACCAGTATTTTACAATCAATTTTAACACTTAAAACAAGTAATAAAAATGTTTAATTGGATTGGAAACCGAATTGCATTTGTAACCTTTGTTACCGAAACATATGATTTCTCTTTTAATTTAAATATAATTTTTGATGTAAGCTTATTATGACCTTCAAATAAAGTACCTTTTTCGGCTCATCAATTTTAACCAAAATATAGTAAATACATTCATATCGATATAAAAGTCCTATTTTCCAAATTTGAGATGTTTTACATTATATTTTAATATAATTTTTGATGAAAGTCTAATATGACCTTCAAGTAAAGTACCGCTTCCGATTTTCCAATTTAAACCAAAATCTAGTATGTTATTTAAAAATATATATAAGCTATAAATACTAAATTTGAGAAGTTATGCATTGTATTTTAATATAATTTTTAATGGAAATCAATTATGACCTTCAAGTAAAGTACCACTTCCGGTGATCAAGCAGTGACCAAAAAGGGAGGTTCACAACTAGATTTTACAACAATCTTAAATACAAAATTTCAACTTTCTACGGCTAACCGTTTTTGAGTTATGCAAGATACGAATGTACGTTGATGAGACGCCACGACGAAACTAGTCAAAATGGATTCAGGGATGGCCAAAATGGATATTTCCGTTGAAATCTGAAAACCGAAAATTTTCGCGAATACAATACTAACTTTACTTCGTACAAGGAAGTAAAAAGAATATAATGTAAGTATTATGTTCATAAATAATAATAATAAGGGATTCATATTAAAGAGCAGTAGCGGTAAGTTAGGGGATGGATGCGTCCTCGACTATGGAGAGAAGGAGAGGGGGGAAGTACGTCGTTGACTCAAGGTGGGTGGGCACCTCTGTGTTAAATGTTTGTATAGATACTGTGGAGTGCCAAATCGCACTAGAATAAAGTGTTTTGTTTTAATGCTAAAATTAATCCATATGCATTCATACTAATAAATGATAAATTTTTTGTTGTCCCTTATGTGTCAGATCGAAATCAGAAGAGTTAAAAATCATATAAATTATGACTTTATGTGTTTTAGTCTTTACATGTCCCTTTTAATTTAACACGAATAAATCAGTAAGGACGTGGATGAGCGGTACAAATGACATTTACCTGCGTACTTTGTAGTTACTTTGGATCAAGCTAAATGTAATACTATAAAACATGTTCGTAAATATTTCCCAGCCCAGTTGAGATGGATTGATCTTGGCCTCATTTTGAGCGGGCTATAGCTGCTTAAAGGTAGAGATATATTTTATGAACATAAAGTGTAAAATATTTTGTCTACTTTAATTTGTAAGAGGATGGTCTCGTTTGAATAAAACAATAGTTCCCAAGATATAGAAGAAAAACCAAGGTTCCGGAGAAAATATCTGTCAGAAAACCTCAAATTCAAGTTCAGAGACCCAAAAAAATAGTATGCACCAAAATTTTCGTCTGCAACTATTTTCCTTTTTGTGTCCTAATTTTATTTGGACCACCACATATATAAATTTAGTTTGGTTGTACTTTTTTTTTCTAATTATTTTTCAAACAACCGCTCCCTCCCCTAGAAAACCCAAAAAGGCAACTTTTCGACCCCTCCCCCTCAAAAGAATTTTTACAACGCAGCTTGCGTAGTCTCCTCCCATATGTGGACACCTCTGTTTACCACCTACTTGGACTAAAAATGGAACCTTCAGTAAAAACATGCACAATGGCGTAGCTAAGACAACTAGCGCCCGGGACTTCAACTTCAATAACTTCAAGTTTGCCGCCTCCCTCCAGGACTGGAACTAGGAGGGGCAAAGGGTGCACTGCCCCAAGCGGCAGAAACTAGAGAGCAGAAAATTTCGAGTGAATTTTTATTTTTAAGTTAAGCAAAAAAATATCAGTTTCTTCTTTTTGATTGTTTTGACTTTAATTCACTCAATTAAACGAGTTACTGTTAAAATGTGATGAAATTTATTTCGAAATATAATTCCTAATGTACTGCTAAAGCTGGTTTAAATGATTAAGATTTTTCGCAAGTAACTTACTCTTGTAAACCAGCCTTTATAAAAGTGTTGACTTTTATTGGAGGGGGATGAAATAAGAGGCGGCAAAATTGAGCTTGCTCTCCCTGGCAAAAATCATTTTCGGCCCTGCCGTCCTCCCACCATTCCAGGTTATCTGCTTCTAGGGTAATACAATACTGACAAAGTAACGATACCGGCACTCATTCAAGAACTTAATTCCAATATTCGAAACCATTAGATATCGAAAGGAATATTGAATCAGTGGTATCAATATCATGAATACTTGGTATCGAAAGGAAAGTATCGATACTTTACTTGTATCGATCGGTATCGCAAGTTCCTATCTGCTTATTATACACTTTATTTCATGATTTCAAATTTAAAGGTATGCCCAACTTAATTCCAACAAAATAAATCTTTTTTTTCTAAGGCGGAAAAAAAAATACTAAAAATTCTTTCTTGGCAATTTGTCGCCCCCCTCGCCCTACTCCAGCTACGCCACTGAACATGCATCATTTTTTTAAATTTGAAACACGTTGCGTATTACTTAGACACTTTCCCAGGCTCCTGGTTACTATGATTATTAATTCAAAATACAATCATCATTAATTTTAATTTTTTATCGGTTTAACGGAATTTCCAGGAAGTGGTATAGCTGAGTGGGTAAGGCACTGGGCTCTTAACTCCCGAGCCCAAGTTCGAGTCCGGCTGTGTCAGATTATTTATTTGTTCTGTTATAATAGCCGTGGATTGAATTTGGTATCGAAAGACTCTTCTGAACCACACCCAGCTTAAAGTAGATTCAGAAACCTTCAGGTAAAACCTTGGGAAAAAAACTAAGGATTCGGGAAAAAAAAATCTAGGGTTTTTTGAGTGATTCTGGCACATATTACCTCCACCAACAGTGATGGTCTAGAAACTGTAATGATCCCAATATCCTTCATGGATTAAAGTGGAACAGGTTTGTTTTTTCGAGTTGAATTAGAATTCAGAATTAATGAGAACATATTCCTAGAGTTCTGCTGAATAGGGGAAAATGATACAACGATTTTTTAAAAAAAACACATTATCTGTACTTTGGGAACTCTAAAATGGATAGCTTAAACAGATAGGAGTGTTAAGGTATTATTATCTGGAAAGAAACGGAATCGGAGGATGTGAAGAACTTGTCCAAGCCCTTAGCAATCCTTCCAAAATAAAATAATAAGGGAAACTGTAAGAGGTACTAAAAAATTAAACAGCAGAACTGCACGAAGCGTTAAGGCATTTTTTTCACTGAAAAAAAAATTAAATCGATCATCTAGCCAGCGAAATATTATCTGAGAAATCAGTAACAACGAATTCAAAATGTTTACTTTTAGAGCCCTAAAATTAGAACTAATTTTCTAAACCTAATAACCATCACGTACAAAGTGCATTTCGTTTAAAAGAGTTAAAGAGAAGAGCCCAATGATTACCAATCTTCAAATTTATCTAATTGATAAACACTTAACAACACCAATTAATGGGTAAACAACCATATCTACAACAATTTTTTCATTATTCGAGAAAAAGGATTTTTTATATTATTTATTAAATATATTTCTCTTCCCAGTCAGGGATAAACAATAAAATTTCACCGGACCTTTCAATGCGGCTTATACAAAAAGCAATATAAAAATGGGATAAGTTATTAATACCGATTCTGATACTTGATCGAGAGAATTTACCTTTTAATACGCCAGAATCTTTAATCGTTGGACAGTATGATGAACTTTGGTCACCCATCCTGCATAAAAGCTTAACATTTCGTTAATGCCCATTCCTCGATCCAGGATTAACATAGGAAGACGAATTGTTTTCATGGGTCCTTTCCCATTTTTCGCCTATTAGCAATAGTATCGGACTATGTTTTTAAGGCAATGTTTAACAGATTCCTTACATGTTTGTCCCGAGGTAAATATCATTCTCAACTTCATCCTAATCAATCATTCAGTATACATTGTTAGCCAGGCCCCCCTGCATCTAATTGTTAGTTCTCACAGCCTCGTCCCATTTTGCAGTCCCGATATTGGTTATAAATAAGTATAAGTAGACGGCGCCAAAACAAATAAATTGATATTTTTAGTGAAAAGGTTTCGTAAGCAATAGTTCTTTCAGCTCAACTAGCGTGATGCAAAAAGTCGATTTATAAATTCCTTGATTTTTTTTTCGCTTCCAGTATGGCATGGGATGTAAGAATTATCGCTTACTTTTCACTAAAAATCTCAATTTCTTCGTTTTGGACCTTACCCTTTTCTGCTTTGACACCTTCGATGTTTATAATATACTATCACAATATCACCTTGCTATCAGAATGCTATATATGTATTTGTATGTATAACAATTAATAGAGGTTATTGTTTTAACTTTTGATGTTTTTTAAACCCTGATTATTCAGACGTTTTTTTATATCTGTCAAGTGCTCAAAATTTTCGAAAAACAAGAATATTACAGTAATATATAACAGCAAAATGTACGTTTCTATTTTTCAGAGAGGAAAAGAAATGATATTCGCAAATGATATACTCCACGCGTATTCATTCTTCCATTAATTATTTGATCCCATATTTTCTTAATTTTTTTCCTCTTTCATTCTACATCCAGGGCTGGATTTAAACTTTGGATGCTACAGGACCCAAGATTATTTGCCACCTCCTCTTCGAACAATCGGAGGGGGGGGGGAGGGGAGACTGCTCCTTAAATTTTCCTCGAGAAAGTAATCTTTATGATAGTTTATAACACAATAACACCACTTATGTAAATGAAGACTTTTCTTGACTCATAATACACATTCTTTGTTATTTTCTTTTTTTAGCGGCAAATAAAAAGAACACCAAATGAAAGATTATCAAAAGAAGTGTTAAAAAATTGATAATAGACCAATGTACGAAATCCTTTTTAGTTTGATTAAAATGAGATGTGAATACTGCTATGTTCCAGAAACCCCCATTAATTTATTTATTTAATATACTCTGTATTTGTATCGGTTTCAGAAGGGAACTGATCAATCAAACTGTATTTATTTAGTTGCATTAGCTAAAAAGACCCCTCCTGCTATGGTCACTAGGTTGGGATATTATAAATACCATTGGAGATCTTTTCCAAGGGTGTCGCGTTTACCGATTCACTTAACTAACCTATTTGATGACATGCAGGGTAAATATATTAACAGACTTTGACATAGATCTGACTTTATTTAAGAGGATTTATTTATGAAACTGTTGTTTAATAATACACACTAGATTGTATTAAGATTTTACTATGGTGTCACATAATATAAAACAGAATGTACACATGAATATAAGTGACTATGACTTATCTGGTGTTGCCTACGTCGTCTCGGGTTCTGTCCGCTCGATGGTCTGGTTGCGTCCTCTCAGCTGCGGTCTCAAACTCTGCCTGCCAGACTCGCTGATTCCGTCTGGCATGAACTGCTAATCTGGTCTTCCTGCTTCTATCCTCATAACTTCACACTCCAGCTCTGACTATTCTTCCGTGTCGCCTGCCAGTTCTCTCTGTTTCCCCTACTTCCTCTTGAAATATCTATTTTTCATACATTTGGGCCTCACTCTCCTTTTGGACCATCTTATTGAGCTTTTAAGAATTTTGGCTGAGGGGGTGCCCCTTCCATCGGCATCGAATCATTTGAAGGTTTTCTCCATTGTCTTCGTCATTGGTGGCAGGTTTTATTATGCCTTGCCAGCAGGCTTCTGGATTTACTTTACACTTACACTGGATTTACTTATTTTACAATGCTTTTACTCGACTTTACCTTTATGACTAATTGAGCTCTCTGGCAGTGTCTCAAGCCGGGGTATCTCAAGCCGACCTTCTCAGGTAGACCTAAAGCACTCTACTCGCAGGTGTGTCCTTTTTTGAATGGGAAAACTATTTATTTTAATGTGGCAACTACTTAAATTACCTCTTATTTAATCACTGTTATTTAATCGGAAATATTTCCTTCGATCCATGATTCTCAATAAATATGTAGCATTACCTACAACTCCTACTTTTACTCAGGGTCGGAACTAGAATTTTTACCAGGGAAAGGCAAGCTTATTTTTGCCACCCCTTCTTTTAGTCCCCTTCCAAATTTCAGCAACTTTATAACAGTAGTAAGGAAGTATATTTCTAAATAAATATCATAATTTTCTTGACTGAATTAAGGTAAAAACAATCAAACAACATAACAAATATTTTTTACTTAACAATACAATGTCGCACGAAATTCGCCGCCCTCTAAATTCTGCCCACTTTTGCCCTCCTCCCCTAGCTCCGGCCCTCCTTGTACTCCCACAATTACGATAATATATTTTAGAGATATTGGTACAGTTAAATTTTATTAAACACCTCACATCAAGAACATCTAGGTGTAGCCATCATATATATGAAAAGTTAAAGGACTTCCGGAAGAAGATTTCAGAAGACATTTTTAATAAATAAAACAAATAATAAACGTTTTTGGTACTTTTAGCTATTTTACGGATTTGAATTTTGACTTTTTGTTATTTTGTTTTCGAAGTAAAATTTTGCTGTTTTCATTTTTCCTGTCATCTATTTTTTCTGTTGGAATTATTTCCTTTGAGATTAGCTAATTTATTTTAGTCGAGGAAGTTTTAGTTCGGACCCCACCACAATTACCCTACCTTAGCCTCCTTTCATCAACAGTCTGGTCCAAATTTTTAATTAAACGATTATTATTACTTTTTTTTAACCAAAAATATTAATTTGATAGATGGTCATTATATGTTATAGTAACTAAGTAAATAAACTGAATAATACTATAAATTATACACATTATAAAAAATGAATAAATATTCCCACATAAGTGCTAACCTAAATATTGAATTTCATTACTTCAAATAAAACAAAACATAACTAATAATAATTTCTGGGTCAGTACTGATGGGAGCAGGGTCCATGAGACGAAAGAAAGGAAATATTTAGGACGGAAGGAAAGGAGATGACACAGCGGGAAAGACACTCGACGTTTATCTGAGCGCCTGAATCACTGCCTCGAACTTTGTACTAGTTGAGGGCTACATATAGCCAACTGGATTATCGTCATATCTCATCTAGGTACCTACTGTCGGCATCAACATGTCTTCTGCAAGGATATTTCTGTGAGTACCTGTCACCGTGAAATGTTATGGTAGAGGAAGCGCGCCATAAGTGGACTGCCGATTTGTTTTGTCTTGATAATTTCCCTATGTTATTTGGTTAAATTATTTTGAAAATAATTTTTAAGTTGTACTTTGATACAACAGTTGTTGAGAAAGAATTGAATTTTTTTTTTTTTTGTAAATTTCGGTAAGTTGTCATATTCTAAGGACATGCAAATCTGCTCCTTAAGCGTACATCCTCCCTTCTTTGAGACGTGAAGTAGGACCTAATTTTTTGGATTCTGTTGGTGTCAAATTGTGAGACGACATTTATTTATCTAATCAATTGAATTACCTCTTATTTAATTCCTACATTTAATCAAAATATATTCCCTTTTCCATATCATTATATATAATAGAGAGCACAAATTAATATATACTTCTTAGCTTTTATTCATGAAGATCTTTAAATTCTCATTTAAAATTTTCAATAAAATTCATTAAAAAAAAAAAAACTTCCAGGCCAACAATCGAAAAAAAGAGGGGTCCACTTTAAGCACAAAATAACATTTTCTTTTAGCTTCATTTTTCATTTCTCAACATATTACACACACGTGATTAATTGCAAATTCTCTAATATTACTTCTTATCTATTGAACAATAACAAAATAAAGACACTTACCGCCATTCATGAATGATAGTGAGACACGAACAACACACCACAAATAATTTTCATAACATCGCTTCGAGGTTTTTGGCTAGAAAGGACCACGCAGTATATAATAAAAAAAAAGTGATTTCAATCAAATGCATTGAAACTTTGTAGGAACAGTGACAAAACGTTTTTTCGATCTGAGCAAAAGTCACTATAGGCACAACAAGATTCTATGACAGGATTTTAAGTTATTCGTGAATTAGGGCCTTATTTTACCAATACTGGAATGGTAAGGTATCGGATAAAATGCATTCAACCATGAATTCAATTGTCGCTGGTTGCCCTAGGGGCATACTCGCACAAATAAACACACACACAAATGTAATATATATATGTGTTTTTCTTTTTCTTTTTTTTTTTTTTTTATACGAGGGTGGGTGGAAATCTTCAAAAGACACACATATATATATATATATGTGTGTGTGTATGTGTGTTTGTGTGTGTGTGTGTGTGTCTATATATATATATATAATATATATATATATATATATATATATATATATATATATATATATATATATATATATATATATATATATATACAGACACACACACACACACACACACACACACACACACACACATATACATATAACATATTTATGTATACAACATAATAGATAATTCGATTTTGGCATCGAATGAAACCAGTAGCATCACAATTGATTAAACCCACGATCTTTGGTGTATTGTCGGATTTAACATGGTCATCAAAATATTTGATTACGTTGCTATCAAACCCCGTTTTACCTTTCTGAACAGATTTTGTTCTGAGTCTATCGGTTTTGAGAATATTGTCCTTTCTTTCAAAAAAGCTAAAACCAATTTTGTTAAAAGGGTCATGCTGTATAAATATTTATATCTCTGGGTGTGCATATACATCTGAACCAGTCCATATGTATGTATGTACATATGTAAGGATAACAAAACGTAATTTAAATTACTATTGCAATTACTGTAATTTGGAAGTATAATGTAATCCACCGCTGTCCTAATGCATAAGGATTAGATTCCTCATCGTTAGGTAACGAAAATCGTTGACAATAATTTAAACAAAAATATATCAAAATATTAGTGTAAACATGTAATAGGAATAAAGGAGTTTTTCACGATTATTTGAATCAACAATTTATCTAGTAATAATTAAAATCAAACCTCCGAAGCTGGAATCGAGGCGGGAGACAGAGGCTGGTTTTATGGATTGCTCATCGACCCCAGCAAGATTCTTCCATTCCCCACGGTGGCACATCTTCAGTTATCAAATATATTTTTTATATATGTTTTATTTAATAATTAATAATGTTTCAGGTTATTTCTGAACTTAGCATTTGTTCAGCCATCAATTATTTCGCCCTATTTTCCTATAAAGTTTGGAAACTGTAACTTTCCTTCAATGAAAGAAGAGGTTATCAAGGATGAAGTAGGTTTATATAGTTTTATTGTTTAATGTTATAATTTTGCTGTTAAATATATCATTAATATTTTTCACAAGTCACAATTTTGACTAGATGATCCGTCAAAGGTTGTTAAATTGCTATAAAATCTGATCCGAAACATAACTATTATTCAGATATTCTGGTTCTATAAAGGTATCTTCAGCAATATAAGAGACACTGAACTGCCCATGTATCTTTCCCTTTGATTTTATAAAATGATTTCAACATAAAAACAAATTTAAGGTTGCACTATGCAAAAACAGCATATTGCAAGCAAAGATATTTGCGAAACCTAATATTGAACTAGGTTATAAGGTTCTGTTTATTTTATCGTGGTGAAAATATTGACCAGTTTATAGCCTGCTAAAAACTAAAAATAAAAAAAAATATGCCATTAATTTTTTTTTTTTGAAGACCTAAAAAAGTTTTTCTATCAATCTAGGCTGAATAACGAAGCATGAAATTATAAATTAAAACTACCAAAAAAAAAAAAAAGAGGAAAAACATAAAATTATAATTTTAAAATGTTTTGTACTCGCCTATAGATTTCTGAAAGTATTTCTAGATCAAACTTAGTGTTTAATAGTCTCTGTCCCATTAGTTAACAATATATTGTTAGAATTTGGCATATTTTATTGAATTATTTACAATTAATGATAATTGTGATTACTAATTAATTATATAAACCATAGTTCTTCAATAAGAAGTGGTATGTGTGGATGAGTTCTGGCAACTACTTCTTTGCAATTCAGAGCAGATGCGCTGGGACAGAAACGCGAATTATTGGTAATGATATTGAATTTCTGCATTTCCAATATGAGAGCCCGTGAGTTTTCAATTATTTTTTTTATATTTTTAAGTTAAATTTAAAATTAAAATGATGCCCAAATTTACATTAAAAACACATATGGACTTTAAAATTATTAGAATTGTACCAAAATACAGAATGTTTATTGAGGAGAAAATGTACTCGGTAATTTACTATTTTAATGTATGGCGACGTTTCGGCCTAAAGCCAGGTCCTATAAAAATTCGTGGCGAATACGATACACGACGTAGAATTTCGTGTTAGCGCGGATATTTAATTTGCGGCGAAAATATTTATATAAGTGAACCCGGCTAAAGTTTTAACATCGGAAGTTAACACTTTCCTTCCTATTTTTTTGTTTGTTTTCTTTTTACTCGATGCTTACTTATGATTGCCATTACATTTACATTATTTTATTGTCACACTTTATGTTCTTTTTCATTGTATAGCTTCTATATTTTGATATATATTATTGTATTTTATCATATTTTATGTACACATACTTTTCCGATCATATACTGATACATATTTTCATATATTTTTATGCAAACTATTTTACTTTTATTATATTCCTTCACGTAGTCCTACTTAATAAATTCTTCTCTTTTCTATTATTCTTGTATCTCGTTTTGCTTAGCCTTAATGATGACGTACAACTTAGGCCGAAACGTCGGTACACACTGAAATAATATGTTACCTTTCTTTGTTTTATTTCTGGCCGAACCCTTAACGATTTTCTTGATTTCTTCTACGGTCAACTATAGCTCTGCATACCTATTTGTGTATGCGTGCGTGCGTGCTTGGGTGTGCGTGTGTGTGTGCGTAGCTCTGCATACCTATTTGTGTGTGCGTGCGTGTGTGTGTGTGTGTGGTTCATTTACGTAAGTCATGTTATAACTTCTAGAACCCTCAACTTGACTAATATCTTAAGTCCATTTTATTCAGTTCATTTCTACGTGCAAAAATTCATCAAAATCATATAAAATATAATAACAATCATGCATGTGGTAATGCTTTATTAATAATAAAATAAAAAATGTCAACGATTTCCAATATTTAGTACAAAATTTTGTTTTTTATTTCTTAAAAACCCAAACTCTGAAATCGATGAAAATCCATATGGTCGTATTTAATAAAAAAGGAAATTATAAAACCATAAAAAGTTTATTAAACAAACGATAACAAATATTTACATTTATATATATATATTTTTTTTTTATGCTTACTAAAACCATTGCAGTGATACGAGTACTTATCCAGCATTTTTATTGGAATTTATTGATATTTTTGGACTTGACATAAAAAAAGAATATATTGAAAAATAATCACATTAAAATGGATCACCACCTTAGGGGTTACCAAGAACTTGAGGAAACTCGTAACTCACACGGATCTGTTTTATTACAATTAATTTTCCTTCGTAGTTATTTATATACCTTTTTCCTGAAAATCGCTAGATCATTTTGTAAATAGATAAATAAGTTTTTTAAATTATAAATCAAAAATCTGTTTTGATTACATAATATATTTTTTTTTTCACATTTTTAATTTTTTTTGTTAGGCGAATGCCCGCCACTTTTTAAATTTAAAAAAATAATGAAGTACATGATAAAGGATTTAATGTAATTAAAACGATACAAAATTTTTTTCATCAACTTTTTTATTTATTTTATATTCATATATCAATCAAGTCTCATCAAATTCAATAAAATAAAATAAAAATGAACACGTCACACGTCCACATATTATATGCATAACGAAGCCGTGAAGTAATAATTTAAAAATAATATGAGAATGATATTTACAAAAAAACTGTTTTTAAGTTGAAACATTGGAATTATAATGTATTTATTTAAACTAAACAATGGTGTTTCAGGTTGAATTCTTTTGTCTCCATTAAAGGAAATGCACGAGCCAATTATCTTCGATACAAAAGACTTATGTTTCCCGTAGACTATAATGCATATAGTAAGTTTTGTATATATATATATATATATATATATATATATATATATATATATTAATTTATTTATGTATATATGTAGATCTGTATTAATGTAATTGTTCATGCTTTTTTTTTCAGGATATAACTTTACTTTGGCATTGTCAATCGTTGACACTGATTACGACAACTGGGCAGCCATATACTTCTGTCGACAGCTCCTCGGTTCCAAAATTGGTAAGATTTTAGCTTTAAAATTTCTTAAATATCAAGTAAAAAAAAAATAGTGCCTTTCACAAATTGGGTTAAAATAAAATCTGGTGTGGTGCGCGTATCACAAATATTTCCCTTACTACCCTAAAATAATAATACACCTTTTAAAATAATTTTAAAGAATTCACATAAACACTATCTACCAACTTGAAATATTTTCAGCAATAGCACTTCTTTACGTCTTCTCTCACAAAAGTACAATAATACAATAGTTTTTTAAATAATTGCCATTCAACTATTCTGTGTGCTATTAATTTTTGGTTTTTCAATTTATAAAAAAATACATTATAATCGACCTATTTTGACTTCCTTTTACGCAGTAAAGGGAGCATTGTAATCGCGAAAATTTTCGGCTGTCGGATTTCAACGGAAATATCCATCCCTGATTCTATTTTGATACGTTCATTCGTACGCATCTCGCATAACTCAAAAACAGTTAAAATTTTGCATTTAGGATTATTGTAAGATCTAGTTGGTCACTGCATGATTACGGGAAGTAGTACTTTACTTGAAGGTCTTATTAAACTTTCATCAAAAATTATGTTAAAATATAATGTAAAACATCTCCAATTTGGTAAATTAGACTTTTATATCAATCTAAATAATATAACAGATTTTGGTTGAAATTGAAAGACCCAAGAGGCACTTTACTTGAAGGTTATAATAAACTTACATCAAAAGGTATATTGACATTTAATAAAAAGATCATATAGTTAGGTGATGAAGGTTATAAATGCGATTTTTTTTTTTTTCCATTGAAACTAATCAGTTTTATTACTCAGTTAATGTGTTAAAATTGAGAGTAAAATCCTTTTTTTTTCTCCACATCAGTGAGCTGAACAAGTCTGCAGCAGGAGAATAAGTCTGCAGCGGTTTCTCCCGCTTAAAATGTCGAAACCGTCGATTTCCAATGCTTTATCTAATGATAGTGACAGCTCTAATGTTGTCAAGGAACACGAAGAAATCTCTGGGAACTTGTTTGCAACGGGAAGAAAACGACATATAATAACGGAATGAGACCTCCAGAAACAAGGGCTTATGAGTGCGTGTCTGTATGTGTCAATAAATGGACGTCGCGATGCCGAGTGTCGTTTTTGAGATACAGCTGTCTTCGGAAACTAGTAACCAAATTCAGAGTCACTTTTTGAGCCACCTATTTATAGTTTAATAGGCGTATAAGGAATTAATGGGGTTTTCCACATCAGATATTTATTAATAGAAAATCTGTTAGGCATACATTCGTAACCTTAGAAAATGAATAATTGTTCTGACAGTATAGATAACTCCAAATAATTATTTTAAATACATTTTTTGTATTGTACCCAAAGTGCTCTAAAAACTGAACTTTTTTATGACATTAGAAATGCCTAAAATCAATGACTAGACTGCTTTATTGCTTTTAATTAATTACTCGAAAATTGAATGTTTTCCCCCATCAATTGAGTCTATTTACTACTGCGAATCAGTTAAAATAATACAAAAAATCAAATTTCTATTGATTTAATCCAAGGTCAACCATTTCTAGACAATAAAAAAATAAAATAAAATCAGAATTTTAACAATAAATAAAAACCATTTAAGCACAGAAGGATTCATAATAAACTACCGACACTATGGTCTATAAGTTTGTCTTTCTGTAAATTTATGTAAATCTGGTTTAAAATCAGGAAATACATTTTGTATATATATATATATATATATATATATATATATATATATATATATATATATATATATATATATATATATATAAATATATATGAGACATTGATCCACAAATATAGAGCGCTAAGATGTTTAGACTGTTCCTTGAAAAAATTTACAACTCTTACCATTTTTCTGTTATATTCGAAAGTGACCGTTATTTAAACCTTCAATTGTTCAATTGATAATAATAACTGATAATTGATAATAATTATTCAAACCTAGGAATAACTTTTGCAGAGTTATCCTGGCTTTTGACGACGGACTGGAGGAAAACTCCTACGGAAGAACAAAATAATGAAATATCTGAAGCCATTTCCAGTTTCGACTACACCCTCGAGGACTACCTCCTTCAAGACAACAGCCATTGTGGCGTTGGAGAACCACATTTGTAGGCATTATTCAGTGGCGTATGCAGGGGAAGGGGGAAGATCAGGGGTACCTATCCTCCCCAAATGAAAGAAAAAAATAATTTTCATACCCACCAACATAAGATTTGTATTTTGTATAATTTTAACAATAGTTTTTGATCCATTTTTCATGCTTATCCTTAAATCTTACAACAAATTTGGCGATGATAGACGTTTAGGTGATTATTTGCCTTCTTCATATCAAATCCTCCCTCCTCCGAAAAAAAATTCTGCGTACGCCTTTGCCAGTATTGTAAATACATTTAAAACCATAGAAACTATTGACTACTCTTCTTCGTAATAAATAGTGATTATAATTCTTGTATATGCTTTTAAAATGGTATTTATCAGATGTATATATTTGTATACTATTTCTAGATAATCATATCTTAATAAATTGAATTTAATGCTATTTCAAGACTGTGATATTATATAATTTTGTAGTTTTATTAATATTTATTTATAGTTTAGGTTATCAAAACTTGCAATGTTACTACTATGATATATAAACAACATTCTAGTGTAAAAGAACATAAATATTTTATTAAAAACAATTTATTCTATAGTTTAAAACTATAATTGCAAAAGAAATTTTTAAAGAATTAGGTTGAGAATGTTTAATATTACAGTAATATTTGTAAATAAACTGAAAAACATTTAGTGATCTATTTTTATTTATGAATTCAACCCTTTATTCCTTAAATGGAGAGGTTTATGATAGGTTTGAAGTATGAGCAAGAAAATTAGATTAATTTTTGAGGTTATGTTAAATAGTTTTACATAATTATATTGTTTTTTGTTTTTTTAAAGAAATTATCTATAAATGTAAACATAATTTATAAAATTATGGCCGTTCTGGTCCTCGATCTCTGTATTTAAGTTAAGTACCTGTTTTAAGCTTTACTAATGTTAAACTTCAATTTATTATCCCACATAACTTTTTTTATGATTCAACTTTAGGAGACATCGCTGCATCGTTATCAGTTGACATCCGCATGATGGTATAGAACAGGGGTCGGCAACCTGCGATTCCGGAGCCGCTTGCGGCTCTTTTAGAAAATTTTGTGACTCTCTGAATATTAAATATTTCAGTAAAAAAACATTCCAAATTTTAGATACAATTTTTTTAAGGCATTTGATCCCTCTACACATAATATTAAAAGTGCCACAGAATAAGATAAAATAGGTACTTCTATGTTTTTCTATATTTTTTTTTTTCAATATAGATTTGTCTCTTTGTCACCAAAAGGTTGCCGACCCATGGTATATAACGATCAATCTAATTAGGGATTGATAAATTATTTGCCTCTTCTATAATTTTGTTTTATTGAAAACTAGTTTCGAATTTTATACATTCATCTTCAGTTCAAGGTTTAGATCGTTATCATCTGTTATCATCACAGCATCGTTATCTTAACGTTTCATCTTATAGCAATTTCATATTCTTTTGTGTCGAAATTCAACGCTAAATACAACTACTCCTCTACTCTCTTACACTATGGCATTCTATTTTTATCTTGATGGCTTAAACAAAGAAAAAAAAAAAGATAAATCAAATAGACGAAAGAAAACAAATGAATTATTTCTTTTCATTACATTAATTATTGTAAATATTACTATTTACTGAAAAAAAATCCCTACAAGACACCTCGGATACTTTCTATGTTGAAACATTCAAATCTTATAGAATCCGGTTCTGCGGAAAATGCATTTTCTATTATATTTAAAAAATATTTTTCTATAGAATATTGGCAGATGTATCCAGGTCGAATTCAGGCTGCCGCACAATGGTTGAAAAGCGGAAAAAACTGAAGTATATTTCTAAGTATTGTACAAATCATTTTTACTTCCTTGTGCGCAATAAAATATAATACAAAACATTTCAAATTCGGTATATAAAACTTCTATATCAATATAAATAATATACTGGATTTTGGTTAAAATTAGCTACCCGAAAGTGGTACTTTACTCGAAGATCATAATAAACTTTCATCAAAAATGATGTGTGAGTATTTATTATTTAAATTTATCGTTTTAGCCTTAAAAAATAATTAGTTGTTGACAAAAACATAACAAAAAGAAAATGTTTAGCTTTAACTTATTTTAAGTTATAATCTCGATACTTTATCATATTTAAGAACCTGAATGCGATGAAGTTTCTGGTATTTAACCCAAAAGAAACCATCAACCCTCCATCACCCCTCAAAATCACAATATAACTTTCATTTAAGTACTTTATAAAGGTGAGAAAAAAATTCAGTTTTTCTTTCCGGAATAGACATCTTAAGATGTCGCCCACTACATTAGTAGTATAAACTTGTGAAGCGTACATCTTAATACAAATTTCATTGAGATTAAGATGGTGTTAAAATTATTTTCAGTCGGGCTTTACAGAGCTTTTCCCGAAAAAAAAAAGATTGTCTACCACTGTGGCCCGTCCCATACTTGTATTTATTTGATATGTCATATATAAAAAAAATCTGGTGCGCGCAGCACACAACTTTCACTTACCTCCTTATTTGAAATAAATTTTTAAAGTTTCCATTTAGTTTTCACGGAAACATTTAGCTTCCATTAAATGATATAAAAGTATAAATTATTATTTACAACAATCACTGATGTTTATACGTTTTTCGTCACCCTCGGTTACCTCCTGCAATTTATATATATTTACGGAATATAATAATATATATATATATATATATATATATATATATATATATATATATATATATACAACTTATATACTGCTTATAACTTATATACAACGGAATATATATACAGCTTATATACTTACGGAAATACGTTTTTATTCTGAGAAAATATTTTTCCTTTTTTCTCCTTATCAAATTCTTTCATAGTTTATATTTATCCATTTTTCAATAACTACTAACAATGAGAGAAGGTTCATTATTTCAAATAAAGAAAATCAAAGGTACATTAGAGGAAGCCATTTTGATAATTTATGACCTGTGAGACTATTTCAATGAGGATAAGACCTAATAGATATTATAGATCATTTAATTGTAATTGGTATAGTGAGTTTCATCAAAGAATCATTTTCGAGAAAATTTTAATAAAGTGTAAAATCAATTATATAAAGTGCTCCTTCCTGTCAGTCGATTTTAGCGAAAATGTTGCTCTACCATTCTAAGCATATGTGGCACTTCCGTTAATTCCATTACGCTATATCTTTGCTAATACTTCAATGATTCGATAAGATTTCAATGATTCATATTTTGTTTTGTAGGGAATTTTATTGCGTTTCACATGATTAAGTATTTAATTTATCATAAAATGCATTATTTTTGAGTATAATAAGAATACAATTTTCTTTTCGTTATAACTTTTTTCCCTCCATTTTCTCGGTGATATACCATATATATAAAATTGAAGGGCTTTAAGGAGAAAACTTCACGCAAAACACCTTAGTCAAAATCCGTAGAGCCGTTTTCGTGAAAATTGTAAACAAGTATAAAAACTGTGATATATAGTAGTATACGTTAGGATACCTCCGGTAAGTCGATTTTTGTTGCTACAACATTACCGGCATATACCTAACTTAAATACGTAATTTCAGTTTCTCACAACTTCACATTTTTGAGCTAGCCTGTTCGCGCGCACACACTCACACGCAAACACACGCACTCACACACACACACACAAATTATTTTGTGAGACTTGGTTATCTAGACTCAGAGGACCATAAAACATGCATTCCCGTTGAAAACTCGAATTCGAATTTTTTTACGATCGCAACACTTTCCCTTACTATATAAATGATATATAGGTAAGAGAAACACGTTTGTTTTGTTTTTTGAACTTTATTAATGGAAATTTACAAATGAAAACAAATATAATAAATAAAAGTGCTATTTTATTTGCAATTCATGACATTTGTATGACGAAATAAAAATCTTCTATTTGTCTGATAAAAGGTTTGCAAAATTTATCTATCTATTTGTAAAGTAGCTTTAATAGACTGAAAAACTATATCGATACTTCAAATCTTGGGAACTACATTTTTTCTCATCTTTTAATCAATTTCAATTTTATTTTGTTTATTAGTTTTACACGCATATATTATTTAAAACCACTATGCATTATTATTATTGGTAACAATATATTAAATAATCTTTTATTGCATTTTACATATATATATATCAATATATATATATAGATGTAAAATGCAATAAAAGATTATTTAATATATATATTATTTAATATTATATATATATATATATATATATATATATATATATATATATATATATATATATATATATATTAATTTAATATATATATATATATATATATATATACATATATATAAATATATATAATAAAATGCTATTTAAAATTTTTTTTTCTAATTTTAGTAAAAAAAAAAGATTTTTTAAGCAGATTCCAATGAATGAGATCCTTCGAACCGACGAATGAATGGTTCAAACCCATAAAAGAGTTTGCCTGAGTTGGCTTTTTAATACGTTATGGCAATTTGTTAAAATACTGTTTCTTATATCGTAAATCACCTTTTGTAAAGGTGCGGTCGTCATAACTATTGACACAACGGTTTCTTCAAAGGTGTCAATCGCTAGAGCATTTGAGCCATAAAGATATTATCTAGTGATGGCAGGACGATGGTTTATATTTTATAGATAACAACATATTTTCTGGAAAGCTATTTATTCAAACCTGAGAACTGACTTTGATGAAAACATGTTAGGCATGCGGGAGAAAAATGCAGGAGAGCACTACTTTTATGATTCGGCTAATTTGAACAAACATAAAAGGTAAAACTTCTTTTCGTTTCCATTATTTACTTCTTTTTTTTTAATTTTTCCTAAATACTATTGCTACCTGTTTCCTTTTCCATATAATTAGTGTTAAAAGAATTATATAATATTTGCAAGAAATCAGTTAGAACAAATACAGCCTGCTTGAAACGGAAAAGATCTGAAAATTACTTCCTAAACTACCAAAGGTGATATGAAATGAAAATAACTTTTATTCTCAGCTATGTCACTTGAGAATAACATATTTCCTGTAGACTGTATGTGCATTTAATTGGCTATATTTACATATTTTTGTCACTCATAAATTATTTGCAGATGATTGTTACAAACAATAGATACTTGATTAATCATAAATGATAATATTTACATTGGTGTGATCATTAAGTAGATGATGAAATAATTGGTGTTTAAACGTCGCTACACAGGAGGAATCATGAATTGAAGTATATAAGGAATTCCAGAAAGATTTAGCACGAACAAAGAAGGGTTTCCTAAAGGAAGCAGTTTTTTTACTTTGTTATTTGAGTGTATAATGAGCAGATCCGCAATTTAAGTCAGAGGTTCAATTTTCAATAGGACTGCAATGATTCTTGGTTTTGCGGATGATATTGATGTAATTGAAAAATCTTTGAGACCATGAAAGATACATTCCTGGAGCTCCAAAGCTCAAAAGCTGAAAGAATGAGGCTCGTTATTAAAGAGGCTAAAACTAAGTATATGAGAATAGCCATCATGGTGGATAATCCTATGTACATATTGGACCGTGTTTCTTCGAGCGAATGGAGGAATTAATCTATTTGGGGCCACAGGTGAATAAGGTATATTTATGAAAAATATATTTCGTTTAAAAAAAAATTTTAAATCTTTATTGCTATTGATTAAAGCCTGAATAGTTTTTCTTTTCAAATGTTTGCAAACAAATAAGTTTTAATTAAACAAAAATGCAATAAGCGGATTACAATGAAAATAAGAAAGAAGCTAAGGAGACCTGCCGATGAAAGAAAAGGCTTTATCAAAGGAAAAAATTGGAGGAAATACAAGAATACTTAGAAAACCAAACTCAAGAAGGTTTTACAGAGGGGTGAGAAACGGAAAGGAAGGGTATAAACCGCGCCTCAACCTATGTAAAAATAAGTTATTGGAGATGGATTATCTCTTCTCATGGCTTTACACCACTTGGATCGTATAGTTGAGTTTTTGGAATGAGAAAAATACTTCATATTTCCGTATTATAGTGGTATCGCACTTTTCGTTATTTTCTTCCGCATTGTCACAAGCTATGGTTTTTACTGATCAACAGTATTCAATCTAAAAATTTAGCAAGTTTCAACAGAACCAATACAAAGTCGTTTAAATAGCTTTGTTGAATAGTCAACATATCTTGCTCAAAGGAATTTTTTTTAATTTATTAAGAATGTTTTTATGAATGTTAATGTTTTACGTAACTTTTGAGATGAAAATAATTCATTTAACATATTTTAAGAAATCATGCATATAACCAATTCCAAGAATGTCTAGAAAATTCAGCGCAGAAAAGTCTCAGCTAACAAATGCTACTCTGCACTGCTTGGGCATTTCAGAAATAGATTAGTATACTGAATTACGAAGATCCGCCTATAAAAAACACCTGTAATTCCGGTAACCACATATGCTGCAAAATGCTGGAATATAACCAGGAACTGGCTCTGGTAAAATTTGAGGAGCTGATCCTGCGGAGAATTTTAGGGACAATCTGTTTAAATGGAATCCAGCGAAAGCGGACAAACGTTGAGTTAATGGAGTTATAAGATAATGCTGACCTGGTTACCATCGTTAAGTAAGCTGGAGAATTCCGAACAGACCTCCTTCCTTACGAATGTAGGGAGCAGGACTCCATGATGCCCTAGTCTATTTGATGCGGTATTAGTATTAGAAATGTATATTAAAATTTTAGTAAAAGGATAATGATGTTTCTACTTCAGAGGAAACTGGGTTGTGCATAGGATAATATGTATATAAATAAGAAATGTAATAAGTGTTCGTGAAAGACGGAGGATTAAGTAGTTCAGATCATACAAAGGTGGTGTTCGGATTTCTATCTATTCGATTTATCTTTATAATCAATTTATGACAAACATTTTTTTAGTGATGACTATGATCGTGTAATAGAATTAGACTTACTAGGATATGTGTTCTCAAATTCCTGATCTACTTATGTAGTATTGCCTTGATTTAACTTGGTGTGAATAGCTATATGCCCAATCATACCAGTTTTTCTCAGTCCCGTCCTAAATACATGGGCGTATTTAGGGGAGGAGGAGAGGGGAGGAGGAGAAGAGAAGAGGGGCATGCAAGTTTTGTGCTTAGTTTGGGATGAGTAATCAATCAACACTACTAGGGATTCGATGAGCATTTGTCGAATGTGTGGTAGCGGCTGAAAGTTTCGTACCTGAAATGGCATCGGAAGGTCATTCCGTGACCTTTGCGATCACGTAGCAAGTCACAAAATTGCCAGCACGGATTCGAATGGTAAAATTATGGATACAAGAAAAGGATTAATGTTCACTGATAAAATAGATGTGGAGCCATCGGTATGAGTTGCTGAGACGGTATGATAGTTTTATGATGTATGATGAGGAAGTGAGAAGAGGGGAACTAAAATAATTATAGGAGACTGAGGAATTGTATTTATAAACAGATTGAGGAATAAAATACAAAATTTTTTTACTCTGTTTTTAAAATAGAACGAATGTTTTGATTACTTTAGTTAGGCATAATGCCAAGACTCTCCTATCTCGTTGTAGGTGAAGAAAGACACTCTGGAAGGTTACCTTTCATATATTGTGTTATTATTTATACGTAATTATGATTATTCAAAGACGTTCTTTCTTATTCCAGATCATGTATCATACTCTTTCTGTTTGCTTTCTGTCTAAAGTGCGATGCAAACTTCCATGACTTGGAACTGCAAAAGAACTTTGACGGGAAAAGGGTAAGGCAGATGATTTTAATTGATTTTAAATGCAAACATTTTAATGAAGTCATAAATATCATTCAGATTCTGTTAACAAATTGATATGAAAGTGCAAAACTGATATATAAATGTAATGATGGCCAAGACATTGGGTGCTCGAGATATTTATGAATTTAAATTGATTTTTTTTTTTTGTTAGTATTAGTAAAAAATGACAAAAAATATAAATAAATAAATTTATTTTATTCTAATAAACTTTTTGAATACTTTATAAATAGGGTATAAATGGCGGTTCTGGGTTCGCATTTGAAACACTTTGCTCCACAAAAGGGGCATTTAACCGGCAGAACGACTGTTTTTTGTGGATTCTCTAATCGTTTTTGGACCTGGAACCGACCTAACTTTAACAACTCTTGCCTACGTGACCGATTCATTATGTGGAGTTCCTTAACAGCAATCCTTAATCCTTAGTCCTAATCCTTAATCAAAATTTATATTTTTTTGATAATAGATTCGACCTGTCCGAACTGCCCCCGACCTGTCACAACCAATACACACACACACATATATGTGTGTGAGTGTGTGTGTGTGTGTGTGTATATATATATATATATATATATATATATATATATGATGTAAGAAATTATATATGTATGCGTAATGTAACAATTCATATATATATATATATATATATATATATATATATATATATATATATATTGGTTGAGCCAGGCCTAGACAGGCTTGGGGCAGGTTCGGAAGTGTCAAACTTATCATCAAAAATATTAATTAGGATTAAGGATAAGATTAGGATTAGTGTTAAAGAACTCCACATAATGAGCCAGTCACATGTGCAAGAATAGTTAAAGTTAGGTTGGAGTCGGTTTGGGGGTCAAAGTTAAAAACGATCATTGAATCCCCGAAATGGTCGTTCCGCCGGTGGAATGCCCCTTTTGTGGAGCAAAGAACTTCAAATGCGGACCCGGAACCGCCATATATACCCTACTTCTGTCATCCAATAATTATAACATTTATTTTTTCATACAATTTACCACCAAAGATTTTGAAACACGCTATAATCATAATTAAAAAATAATGAATAATTTTCATTTAAAAAAAAATGTAATATGAATAAATATTGTAACTTATTTTACATTTGAGGAATATTTTAATGTTTAGTTCTTCATTGGTACGTGGTATGAAACCCATCGACTAAACAAGACTCTAACAAGCTGGGCCAAGTGCATCAAAATAGATTCCTCAATACTTAAAGGCAAAATATATTGCACCACATCAGCTTACATACCCTTGTAAGTAAAGGTTGTTATTAAAATACGTTTTAATATTTAATTGAGTTGTGCATGTAGATACAAATATTTATATATATATATATATATATATATATATATATATATATATATATATATATATATATATATATATGACAAAAAATTGTCTTCAAATAAATCGCCAAATTTTGCCTCAATTCTTGGACTAAGATGTATTTTTCCATTAAAGATTAGTCTTTCAGTTTTTGAAACTAATGTTTATCAAAAAGAATCCCAGAAGACCGGTGCCTAAACATTATTTGAAAACAATATATATATATATATATATATATATATATATATATATATATATATATATATATATATATATGTTTATATATATATATATATATATATATATATATATATATATATATGTTTATATATATATATTAGTTTATATATATATGTAGATATATATGTCTATATAGGAACTGAAGTTCCTTTCATTAAACCAATACTCACGAAGCCGATGAAAAAGGGCTTAAAGAAACTTAGAATAACTCATACATTTGAGAAAGAATGATGTGAATTAGCAAAGTATATACCGATATTTTTTTACACTATGTGTTTTGGTTTATCATTTTTTATGACTTATTATTATTTATTCTTATTCTTAATGAAGCTACTTTTATTACATACATGTTATGTAATAAAAGTTCTTTCAATGAGTTATGCTTTTCTGCCCTCGCTATTATCAAAATGTTGAGGCTCTGGAGGAATTAAGAGAAGGCAAGGAAGAAAGGAATTTTTACCAGGCTGTGAGGAGAATGAGAAATGGTTTTCAGCCGAGAATGAATGTATTCCGTGATGAAAATGGCGCGATGCTTGGAAAAGATATGAAAGTGGTGAATAGGTTGGCTGAGCACTTTGAAGAAACCCTCAACACTGGCTTTTCAACTCAAGAAGAAGCCCGATGTGGAACTAAGGAGAAAAAGAATACAGTAGAGAACTCTGACAGTGAACCGGCTTCCTTCAAGGAATTTGAGGTCAGGACTTCCTTAAAAAATAATCGTGCTCCTGAAGAATATAAAATCCTTGGTGAAATCGTTATATGTTGTGGAGATCCTCTTCACCAAAGACTTTAGAACATAATTCTCAGCATCTGAATTAATGAGAAAATTCTTTCCAACTGGTGCTCTGAACAGATATTACCAATTATTAAGAAGGGTAATAAGACCCAATATAAGAATCGTGGGTAAATTCTTATTGGATATGACATATATGATTTTGTCAAGCCTCCTGGTGATTAGACTCAAGGTGTATTCTAAAAACGATCCTTACTGATTACCAATGCCGTTTTCAACCCAATACAGGAACCGTAGATCAAATATTTGTTGTAAAGTAAATACTGGAGTAGTGAGTGCTATGATCGCAATGCGGACGACCCATTCTTCATTGAATATAAGCAGGCTTTTGACCGTGTCAGCAGACCCAAACTGTTTCAAGCATTAGAAGAATTTAAAACCCCATAAAAATTTATAAACCTGATATTAAAATGACCATGGCCCAAACACAAGACAGTGTCCTCGTTGGTAATCAAACCAGCCGCAAAATAACGTTTAAAACCGGGGTGAGGCAAGAAGATATCCAGTCAGCAAGACTCTTTAATTTAATTTAATTACTACTGGTAACCTCTTAATCCGAAGGTCGCAAATTGCTGGCTATGTAGTTTAATTTTTATTTATAAAATAAACCTATTTTAAACCGAAATTAACAGTCGACAAAAGTTGCTTATGAATAGGTTAATTTGGTAAGCTTCTGTAAACCCCCTTTAAATATTTGCCGTTTGGCTTGGCGTTTGACAAGCCCAGGCTTGGCAAATATGTAAAGGAAAGATATTGTTTTTATAAGCTTGATATTTATGTGCCGATATAATTAAGATATTTTTTAATAATATCGATGTTTCTCTGCAGACATCATTAAGATATTATTGTTTTAATATCGAAATTGCTCTACCGATATCATTACCATATTACACATATTACCACTATATATATCCAGTAACACAATCACACCACACCACAAAAAAAAGCAAAGTAGCAGATACTTTTTGTTAATTAATAAGCTAAATTTTTTTACAGAAACACAACTTATAACTCTACTTTTGATTAATATTTACAGGGAAAATTAATAATTGTATTAACGTTTATTTATTATACGCAGTGTGTTTGCTTTGGTTTCAGATTTCTCGGCCGGAGGTCATTTAAGTCATCGATGAAATTAGATGGTCAGAATAAACCATATTTCCTAATGAACATTTCAATCATGAGTTAGTATTTACTTCTCACATTTATTTTTGTATTTTTTAAATCGCAGATTCCTATTGACCCTTTAGCAACAATGATATTATTAGAAATAAGTATTCCACCATATATAATTATCAATATAGTGGTTAGTGCCAATACGAGTAGAATACGAGTTATATTGAAGACAAGATGTGATAAATGGACAGCTAAAAAATTTGCTCTGTTAGTATTATTTTTCTAATCATACAATATATTGGACCATCATTATCTATAACACCGCAATAGAAGATTTTTTTCTTCAAAAACTTATTGATATCTCCGATTAACATATTCCCTCTATCTTACTAAGTTAAGAAAGTTAAACTTTGGTTTAATAAGTTATAAAGTGTGATGTGGGGTTACTGCGTTTTCGGGGTATGAGCGTAATTGTCTCGTTAAATCTAAATCCTCAACTGGTAAGAGTTGTCCTTTACGGAGCCTGTAGCCTAAAAACTGATATATCAGAAATCAGCCGAGGTAGTTCGCTAAGGTGAAGTACAACGAGTTGTAAAAATATTATTTTTAATCTGATGATAAAGATATGTCTTTCGACTTTTGCAGTATAGCTGCAACGATGTTTATCTCCTAGTAGGCCTTTCTTTCTTTCTTTTTTTTTTTTTGCCGTGAGTGGAATCTACAGAAGCTGTTTTTTAAAATACTTTGCGAGTTAAATTTCTCCTTGACAGTTTTCTATTTTTTAAGCGCTTGTCCCCTGTCACCCAGCAAAACTTGATAGTAGGGACAAGTGCAGACCTCTGTTGTGTGACAAGTGTGCGTGGTGTACATTTATACTTACTACCATGTTTTGTCGAGGCAACTACCAACTGGTGGCTAAAAATAATTATTATTTAATTTTTTTCAATACATTTATTCAATTATATGTCACATCCCAATTTCATAAGTTAGTGAAGATGGTAAAATGTGAATGTCAGGACAAGCTTTAAAAATGCTCCGAAAACCGAAATATGATACATTGCCCCAAAACCGCTCTTGTTTGAGATGAGTCTTCCAGATACCTTGTGTGCACTTCTATATAAGTGCGTATCAAGTACTTTTTAATTAAATTGTCAATCTCATCAAAATGGACGTGGTTGAGTTTAATAAATAAACATATTCGTCTAGGAAACATTTTAAAAAATAGAGGAAAAACCTAGCTTCAAAAATAAAAATTTTACAGTCCTGCAAAGTCGAACTTTGTAAAATTTAGTATGCACTTGCTCCGCATTACCCTATTTAAAATTTACAAGTTAAATTTTTTTTTTAAATTTTAACACGTAAATGTTGTGGTACATATCTTTAGTAATTAAAGATACAAATCTGTGGAAGAAAAATGTAATATAATTTCGTATCAATTTATTCTGAACAAAAATAAAAGTACCGAATGAAAAAGGGAGGAAAAAAAAAATACTCCGTATCTATCCGGGTTTCGTATATGTTGAATCTTGATAAGCGGTGTTCCACAGTATAACAATTTATTGTGGTTAAAATACTAACCTAGACATATTAAGTACACATCTCAAAATGAAAAAAGTTCGATAAATAGATTAAAATTCTTATTATACCATCTGCTAGCAACAAATAATTGTTTAATCACGTAATAAGGCATACTTACAACTATACCAAATCAATAATAAGATAATTGTTTGAAGTTGGGCCATTATAATGAAATTTATTATATGATTTTTACTTATTTATATAATTATAATAATATCATAATTGTTTAGGATAATTATAAATTAATAATAAATCGGTTTATCTTCAGAATGGAATGTTTCAATTATCTCTACCGACTATAAAAACTATGCTCTTGCTCACTCCCGTCCCCTCAAGGTGTCTTCGCACAGCGTCATCACTCCACCATATGCAGGTTTGTAAAGATTAATTAAAACAAAATCCAGTCATATTCAGTATATGTACGCATTTATATATTTAAATTTGTTTCTCGTTTGTAGAAAGTTTCTTGTTATATTTATATATTTGTTTTATTTTATTGCACAGAAATAATATTAGTATTCAGAAGAAACAAAAAACATAAAGGGCCTGTAAAAGAGCTTGTACGTGCCGCAAAGAAGATCGGAATATCCTACAATGATTTGAGCATACAAAGATGTTAACTTATAAATAGTTTTGTTAACTTTTTTGTTAAATATAAATAATATAAATGTAATATGAACAGGTGTTAAAAGAAAATTCCTAATTGTTCCTAATTCATCTCATCTATTCATTCCTTATTTTACCATAAACATAACATAAAACTAAATACTTTGAATATCATTTAGTAACATCAGATAAAGCGTCATTATAGTTTTTTTTTTTAGATAGGGGAAAAATATTTTATGAGACGATGGTGACTAAAAGTCCACAACAGTGTGAGATTCCTACTCATTAAAAAATCACTTCCCTATTCATGATTCATGATGCTGACACGCATTACTTTGCGGTTTGCGGGGGGGAGGAGGGGGAGGGGCAGGATGGCTATGCGTCTACTTCTTCATTAGACATCTTATTAAGCCTTTGCCTGACCTCTCCTCTTTCGCCTCTGTGCTCTGAGCTGCCTGCCGATACGCAGAGCATAGTCTGCAACAGTGCTCCAGTTCTGCTGCCTAGTCATCATTACAGCGGCTAAGTTTTCTGGAACTAACTGCTGTCCAAGGTTCCTATCTAACTCTCCCCTTTCTTTAGCAAAGCCTGGGCAGCAGCAGAACGCATGTTCCACTGTCTCATCCACACGGGCGCAAGTAGGGCACGATGATCGGTCCTCCAGATTGAACCGGGCTCAAATTTGACGTTAGCCCTGAAGCAACCATGCCCAGTAAGGAGCAAGATAATAATCAACCTCTGCATGTTTCCGGGAAATACATGCTGCAATGCCAGAAATCAGGTGGTGGGTCCATCTTCCTGAGGATAAGGCATTCCAGCATCTTTGCCATCTCGTGACCATAATTGCCGAATCCTCCGCAAAGCAGAGCGTGGTACTTTATTCCCGCATAGGGAGCCTGAATACCACGTCATGCATCACATTCCACAACAAGGGTCCTACAATGGAACCCTTTTGTATGTGGACATCATAGAGTGTGTGGGTATTATATATATATATATATATATATATATATATATATATATATATATATATATATATATATATATATATATATATATATATATATATATATATATATATATTATTTTTTTTTTTTTTTTTGACCGTGCGATGTGGTATTCATTTATTGCTTGCTGAAGCCTGGAGGGGGTCACCGAACCTAACTTTGCTATAAACTAGTGTGCATCTAGGCAAACTAGATCAGCTGCACTGCTTGCCTATAACCTCCAAAATGGAAATCACCTCTATTAAGTAGCTGTTAGCGAATAACAACATCCTGGTACAAAGCAGCCAACCTTCCAGCACTGAATTTTCCACTAACCAATTTTTCATCATCGTTTTCATACTATTTTTGAGCACAAAACATTTTCTTTGTTAGTCAATATAATTACCAATAAATATGTGAAAACTACGAATAAATGAAATGTGACTAACTCTGAACCTATTTTGTTACCAATTAAGGCAATAAGAGTCATTTAGATTTTAAATTTAAATTTGCTTGACTCATCTGGTGTTTCTCAAATCAATCAAATTTACGGAAATAAAGAAAATAACAATTAACAATAACTATATAAAAAAGTGTTGATTTATGATTACATTATTTATAAAAGTACATCTAGGAGTTAATTATTAGGCAATGCTATAAGTGCTCTCTATTAAATAGTTATAATTAAGTAATTCCTGCTGAATCAGTGGAAATCTGAGCGTTAGAGAGCGATAAGTGGGTACTTGACCCTTCTCCGACGTTTGGGGCAACTCGAGCTTTGAACGTGTCAGACTATACATATATACTGATAGGCTTTAGGCCAACCAACTCAGTTCTACACGCATCGCAACATGAAGCTGCAGATTTCCTTCCTAGTGTAAGTACATTATTTCTTTTTGTATTATTCAATAGTATTCATTAGTACATTGATTATTTTAATTAAAATGGCTTTGAAAACCTTTATTTATATAAAATACCTTTAATAGCAATTTAAGTGTTTAAATACCGAAGAACAAATGAAAGAATTAAATTCACCTTTTTTCATGCTCAACTACACTTGGGGATAAAAAAATTAAATCCTCTATTATATGTTTGTTTATTTTCAAATTAATTAATAATTAATGTCTCTAGAGCTTTTAAAATGAATAACAAAGCTATAAAACTAATTATGAATCTAATTAAAACTAAATTTAAAGAAAAACAGCTATAACGTAACTAGGGTAACTTTAAGACAATCTTTATTTCAAATTTGAACTTTTTATTGTCTTTTGATACAAACTAAAATCTGAAATGCGAAATGCGGTAACAATGAGCCTGCTTATTAAATAGTTCAATTTGAAATAACGATTGTCCTTAAGTTACTCCGTCAGTCTTAAAGTTACCCCAGTTTACGGTATTTTTATAAGACAAAGAAAGATCAGTTTCTTTGTAAGCATATCCATTTCTATAAGGACTGTTTCCACCTCCTGCGTTGATTACGGCTCGTACCCCAAATGGAAGTGGCCAGTTTTAAATAAATTCCTGAGGGATGTTTCCATATTCATCCACCAATACAACCCTTAATTATACGAGCAATTTCGGATAAGTTGGGGTTCTCTTTGAGATAGTTCAACCCAAAGATATTCAAGAGGGTTCACATCTGAACTACTAAGTTTACGTTGAGCTGGTGCATACTCAAATGTATGATGGTATCTATCTTATGATATATATAGTGTATATAATATGATATCTATGATGGTATCAAGAGGAAGATGGTATGACAGGTTAAGCTAGGGGGTTAGTTGATGAGGTTGAAAAGTCGTCTTTCTAGAGCAGTGGTTCGCAAAGTGGGTGTCGCGAAATATTTAAATAATTAAATTAAATTAAAAATTAAAGCATTAAATGAGATTAAACTAATAAAACAATTATTAAAAATTAATATTGAATTTTTTTATTACAATTGAAAACTAGAGAGGATGGTGGTGCTACGCAACAAATATTCGAACATTGAGTTTTACTAACGAATGAAGGGGTTATGTGCTGCAGTTAGGTTCATACCTAGAACAGGGACAGGCAAAGAGATGGTTTTCAGTGAGGAAGGAACTATCAGGGTAGAATAGGAATTTCTTCCCAGCCCTCTCTCCTCCAATAAAAGTCAGAAGTTTTATAACAGTATTATAGGAAGTATATTTCGAAATAAAAAACATTATCTCCTAATATTAACTTGACATAAAAATAAAATTTCGCTTGAAATTGGCCGCCCTGTAAATTATATACCTGTAAAAGGTATGTGCCCCCTTTGCTCCGGCACTATGTCAAGATGACCACAGATTTTGAGATACTCGTAGAGCAGACCGTAATTACACCAGGCTGTTTTTGATATTTTTTAATGGTTGTATATATGCTTCCTTTGAGGCGCCAACCATTTTTTATTTGCTATACATATTAATACGGTAATTTGGAAATAATAATAAATAGAATTATGTAATTGAGTTATCTTATCCCGGTTCAGGAAGGGATTGAAAGGATATCTCAGTAATTAATAACCCAATGGCAAATGATACAGTTTGAATTGATTTTTAAACTATTTTGACCTTGATTAGGATTCCATTTATACCAGTCCAGAGACTTAACCAATCACTGAGACCATATAAACAAGCTTTGAGTTTTGATCAGGTTTAAAAAATAATAAAACAGTAGAAGTTTAATATCTTATTTAATTTAAATTAATAAAAAATGTAATTACAATTGGCAATTATATGATTACGTTTGACAATTTCGATAATAAATTTCTCACAAGGTGAGACAAGGCTAATTTCACTTCAACTAAATGATAATGACAATTTGTCACAGTTATTCACGAGTATGGTTACAAGTAGGTAAATTTTAAATTAGCCGTAATTTTTTTTTTTTTTTTGTATATTTTAGGTTAGGAAATTTGCCGCTCTCCCTCCCCATGTGGATCCAACACGGACCTAGAAAATCCAGTTGTAATAGATGGATTTAATTTTTTCTTTTTTTATTGAGTTACTTACACCAACAGTGGATTGGAAAGATGGTGTCTTTAAAAACTTGCATAAAATATCTGGTGTGCCCACTCACTCACTCGATTTCTCTTACTGTTTTGAGTGCAAAGTCCAATACAATAATTGTTTGCTGTATCTTCACTAACACAGGTCAGATTAATTTTTTTTTTTTTTACAAAGCCAGCTTTGTAGAAAAATGAATTATCTTTGGAGATATATAGTTATCAAATTCTTAGAGGAACGAAAGAAATGTGAACGGATTTCCATAGAAACATATACGGAATATTTTAAAAATACTTTTTATAAAACATGAGTACAAAGTCTACAGCGTATCTTTGCTAGTACTGGTCTGGTTCAGATAATTTATTTTTTATTTGTGTTGGCTCTCGCACAATTTGCTATAAAATATATACTTTTGAGTTACGCGCAAATAAAGTTTTCTCTTCTTTATAATTTTTTTTCTATTTTTCTATTCGTGAATAGTTAAACGGTTTCAAGGAGAAGACTTTAGACAAGTTTCATAAACATCGTTGGAGCCGGTTTGGCGCTACAATCTATAGAAAAACAAGTTTTCAGATCTTGCGCAGCCGCTATCGCGCACAGAGTGTTCTGTTTTCAGGATTCTGCAACGAATCCACAGGGGTAAATTTCGCTTCCCAAAGTAACCACTGAGAAAAAAAGAAAAAAAAAATACGGCTAATTTAAAATATATCTACCATTACATTGTATACAAGATATTGTAATTAAATTCCTTATTAATTTAAATAATAAAAGAGTGTTATAAAAGAGTGTCTGAGTTATTATTTTTTAAATCTGATGAAAACATAAAACTGCTTTATCTAGTTGCTGGACTCGTATAAATGTTATCTTTATCAAAATCAAAATAGTTTTAAATTTGTTCAAAATGTATCATTTATTATTAGGATATTAATTACTGATAATCCTATCAATCCCTCCTCAAACAGAATAAGACATCATAATCACATAATTCTACATCTTATCCTACCGTTGGCCTGAATTGGTACATCAATGGGCATCACCATCCTACAATAACAAAAAATAATGAGCAGCAAAATCGGTGCATCCGTTAAAGAAAATAATCGTCGCACAGACAAAAGAATGGCCGAGAATGCTTCTTTTTTTTGGACTCAGGGAATTCAGAAAATAACAGATCCGTTGAAAACACATCGAAGATTTCACCCGATTTCAATACTTTTCTCAGCCGTAGGAAAGTAAAAATAACTTAATTTTATCGAAACTTAAAATTTGTAACATAACACCTTCATCCATTCATTTCTTCAATTATATTTTTATATTTTATTTACTTCAATGGTTTATTATTTCATCTATATAAAAATAATAGTAATAATAATAATAATAGAGATGCCGTGAATAATATTGATTTAAATATTAATTATTTCAGTGTGCCGTTAGACAAAAACGTTTTAGAACTACTGCCATAGAGGTTAGTTGATTATTTTGGTGTGGGAGTGAAAATTCGCACGAAACATCAAGCACATAATGGTTACAGCAGAGAAATAATGTTTTGACTAAAGTGCATGTAAAATTTTCTGGCATTTTTGTCCGTTCATCCCACTGGCCATCAAAAGTACCAGACATATCGTCTAAGAAGTGTTACAAAACAATACGTTCATAAAGTCCTAGAAATTCATAAACAAAAATAGAAAAATGGTACAAAAACGTTCAATGACATGTAAAACAATTTTTCAACGGTTTAAACTTCCTGATATTCCTATAATACAACAACAGAGAATTTAGCTGAATGAAATTTTACGAATGACCTCAATGGTTGAAGATGACAGTTCAACTAAATTAATAATATTTATAAGCTGTTAATGAATTTAATGTTTCCTAAAAATACTTCAGCATTAAATTTCATGTCTTCGCTTATAATTAATATTTCTTTATATTTTTTCAGACTCGTCGCGGTGTTATCTGATCTAGCATCAGCTTGGAATTCTTTGCCGCTGGTCGTTGGCTTATGCAAACATACCTCCGTGATAGGAGATTTGAATCCAGAGCAAGTGAGTTAGTTCATTATACATGACTCTATTGAAAAGATAGCTTCTTTCATAGTTTCATAGTTTTATTTTATTTGTTTATGTTCTTTTCGTGTCTTTCATTATCAAATCGTACTGTATGGAGAAAATAATGGAATTAAATTTAAATCAAATTTCATTAAGTGACGGAGAGAGATCTCTAATCCAGCTCCTGTTCCCGGTCACCTTAACTAAAGGCATTTCTTGTACCAATTGATCTACTTCTAGGTGAATTTTCTTTTGACATCAAATACATCGTAAGGCAATATTGTGTTATCAGTCATTATTATTTGTGATTATTCTGGGACATATCGTACCCTAAGAATAGTAAGAATTCACAGATTATGTTACACTTGTTTCGCTTAATTAATTGTGGTTCAATTACTTCATTAAATTATTTTATTAATTAATTTATTCGCATAGCATACATAGGTAGCAATTAATTCGTTATTTGAAATTATTTTTGCAATAAGTAAATTTGCGCTCATCCGATTCATATCGGTCAACTTAACAAGTCTCTAGTCCACAGCCTCGAAAGTCGTTGGGGTGGGTTGTATGGGTTCATGTGCCATTAAATTATAAAACAAAAAACGAATAAACGAAGAATGGAATTATTAAAATTAAAAGAAAGACATATTGTATATCTGAAGAAGAGCGTCACAACACGAAATAGTGGAATGCTACAGATGAAGAGTTTGAAGTTTGCCTCCTTAATTTTACGCTGATGCCTCAACTCACTTATAAAACATCAACTCGGAAATATTCTTAGTTAATACTACTTATCTTTTTTGTTGTTTAAAAAAAGTTAATCTTCATTTTTTGATCATTAATTATGAATCAAATTGTGGCAATTTTTCATAAAAAATAGTGCGAACTTCACTAGAGTTTATGGATAATAAATGTAAATTTATGGAAATAATTCAATAGGAGCCAAAACGTATATGATGATCAATTAATGTATTCGAATTACACCCATTCTTGTTTTCTTAATGATATCCCACAAATTCGCATTTCACGTGATACAGCGATTGTAACCGCTATGAAAAAGAAATTATGGCCATTTTAGAATTTAAAAGAATGTATAGCTAATGGAACATTATCAGTTGACATCCGCATGGCGGTGTAGATCAATCCCTAATGGAACATTGTGTCCGATATCCCAAGACTTCTGAGGAGTAGCAAATCTCGTGAGTTTTTACTTTCCATTATATAGTAATTTTTTATATATATAGTAAGGGGAAGTATTCCTATCGTGAAAATATTCGAATTTGAGTTTTCAACGGAAATATACGTTTTAAAGTCCTCTGAGTCCAAATAACTAAGTCTCGCAAAATGGTCTTTAATTATGTGAACAGCCAAGCTCAAAAACGAAAAGTTGTACAAAACTCATATTATGAATTAGTGAGAGAAGATGTGAAGAAGTGCATGCTGCTGAGTTTATTTCAAATAGCATATATTTGAACTCTTTAAAATTATAATAAAAAGATTAATATTATACGGTGGTAAGGAAAAGTTGTGTGCTGCGCGCACTGCACCAGTTTTGTTTAAGAACTATAATTATGTACAATAAAATATGTTAAATAAATAGAAATGGAGTTATATATAGCTATTGTGAATTGTAATACTAAATATAAAAGCAATTTATGATATTTTTAACTTTAACTGTAAATTAGGTATAAAAGATCTTGGAGTCAAAACAAATAAAAACGCATACTTTGAATATTAGTGATTTTATTTCGTCCTCCATTTTTACTTCCTTGTACGAAGTAAAGGAAGTATTGTAATCGCGAAAATTTTCGGTTTTCAGATTTCAACGGAAATATCCATTTTGACCATCCCTGAATCCATTTTGACTTGTTTCGTCGTGGCGTCTGTACGTACGTTCGTATTTCGCATAACTCAAAAACGGTTGGCCGTGGAAAGTTGAAATTTTGTAATTAGGATTGTTGTAAAATCTAGTTGTGAACCTCCCTTTTTGGTCACTGCTTAATCACCGGAAGTGGTACTTTACTTGAAGGTCATAATTGATTTCCATCAAAAAGATATTAAAATATTATGCAAAACTTCTCCAATTTATTTGTTTTAGTATTTCAATAAAAAATGGTACGTTTGGAAGAGCCATGGAGGATTTCTCTTCGAGAGAACTGGATCCTGCGCCGGACTGGACAGCAAGATCCTGGGCAAACAAGTACAACTTCTCAACTTCCAATACGAGTCTCTGTAAGTCAGCGATAATAAGCATTTTCGCTGTTTTATAACGGTGACTATTTATCATTTAGTTTAGAAAAAACCCTTAGTCAGATATTTTCCAATGGTCCTTTTGTGAAAAGGGGTGAAGAATCAGAATCTGATTTATCTAGCCTGTATGCACATTTATACAGAATTTTATCATCAATAAAGACTTTTGTTAGATAGTTATTAGTAACCACTAATATCCTTATTTTCGTTGGTTAATTTGTGAAACCCCATAAGACCAGAAAATTCAAATTTACATTTAAAAACCAGAATTACTCTTATTGTATTAATTGGCAGCATAATAGGTTAAGAGCTAGTAACATTTCGATTATCCAGTTGTTTTCACATGTTTATTGGTAATTATTATTTTCCTTGTTTCCTTAAAATTGATTGACTTGAGAAACCCCATAAGTCAACCAGATTTAAATTCAAAGACTAGGTAGTAATAGGTTCAAAGTCGATCGAATTTTAATTATCAGTTGTTTGGGTTACCTTGGACTATTATTACGTTTCGGCTTGGACTGTTTATATTTGTTTTTACGAAAATTGATTCTCAATGGCTTGTGGTGCTTCTTAAATCACAAATTCAAATTGTATAAGTTGTTATATTATACCACAATAAATCATCGCTTATATAACAGTACTGTCCTTTTATTTGAGTATTGGTTCGTACTTATACTTACTCTTTTGTCATTACCTAATTATAGTAATCGGTTATTTATTTGTTTAATAATTAACACAAACTTCATTTACATGTAATGGGGTCCAGAGGGCCCGAAATTTTATTTTATTTATGTTTTAAAGTTTCATTTAGTCGTAGTCCTCTTTTTTTTTAACACCTCCTATTTCTCCTAAACAACTCTAGAAGTATATTGTAAGTTATATAACAGCTATATTGTAAGTTCAAAGTCGTGAAGAATGTAAAGTTCATCAATACAAAATCATTGACTGTAATCTAGTCATAAAGGATTGTATTTGATGAATAGAGCAAATCAATACCTAATTTAATTCATAATTATTATTGTCTTCGTTCTTATAATTTCTTAGGAAGTTCCTGTAATTATTTTATTAAAGGGCAACATAGGTATAAACTTCTTGTTTATTCAATTTAGTTATATATTGCCCTTTAATAAAATAATTATTATGTGTTTTATTAAAATTACTATGTTTTTGTTTTTGTTGATATTATTATTTTACTATTTCGCGAGTTTCTTGACGGAACTCTTAAGAAAAATTAAAACTTACCTGAGCTCTCAGTTTTAAATCATTTCTCAGGATCAGGTTTAAAGTATAAAAACCAATGAATGGAAAAGAAACATATTGCTGTTCACGTTTGTAGTAATTTCTAAAAAATACAACAAAAATTCATTACACATTTTCCAGGTTTCGCCGCGAAATTCGCTTCAAACCAACGTTGTTGTTTTTTCGTAAACTACTAAAATGAAAATCGAAAACTATTTTTAATAAAATAGGAATGTCATAATCACTTGTCTTCAGTGTTTCAGTTATTTATATTTAATTTTTTTTCCCACCACTCTGAATAAAAGGAACTAAGGTTTAAGATTATTAATATATAATTCTTATATTGAATTATTGTTTAATCAATATTTTATATCTTTATATAGTTAAATCTAAAATGCTTCCATTTTATTTCAGGTTAGGAAAATATGTGACTGTAAGAGGAGAAGCCGATTCTTCCTACATTCAGATGGAAGGCCTAGCATTTCCCGTCGATTATAATTTCAGAGGTAAAATAAGTTTTTATTGAATAAAGCAAAATTTATGCAACTCAATATTGATATAGAACTTTTAACTCTTCCGATTCAGAAGTTTCAATTAAAAATAGGTATCAGTGATATTGCTTTTGAAGGTAAATAATTTGTATAATTTTAATTGCTTTTTAACAACTGAAAGGTATTTGATTAGAACAGCGGTTCTCAAAGTGGGTATCGCGGCATCTTAAGCCATTATTTAAACTATTAAATCAAATAAAATAAATAACCAAAACAATAATTGTTTTAATAATTTATTTTAATTGTTATTCATTATTAATTAAAAAATTATATTGTTTTTAATTGCAATTCTATGTTATTTATGTTTCTATTTTCTACTTTTCATCCTTCATAACTTTAATAACTGGAAAAAAGTTTTAAAAAATTAATACTTTTTTTTTAAATATCTCACTCAACAAGCAGGAAATTAAAAATTATATAATTCTTCTGTAAACCAAAATGGTGTTAATTTACTCTTGTCAGCATTAGAAAACTGATTTTCTGAGTCTCCACCCTGTCCGAGCCGAGAAAACTTTCAACAGAAAATTAAATTCAAAGTAGCATTTAAATGAATCTTAATAAGTTTTAAATCCGCTGGAAAAATATCTGTGTTTTTGTATCTTGTAGGAATGAACTTCACCCTAGCCTTTAACATCCTTGGGACAGACTATGACAATTGGGCAGCAGTCTATCTCTGCAGGCAACTAGTAGGACTGAAGATAGGTAAGGCCCGAAATCATTCTTATTTAAAGGTTACTAAAATGTATTAGAGGATGAACAGTGAAGTATTTAAATGACTAAATTGTTTACTGTAACTGTGTTGTAGAAATGTCCTGGTTGCTGGTAAGAGACAGAGAAGCTAACCTTACAACTGAGCAACAGGCAGCTATATCCAAGACTATCTCGAACGTCGGGTTGAGCCTGGAAGACTATGAATTCAAGTACAACCAAAACTGTGTGGCTGATGAACCACATCTATAACTCGTCTTTGGCCATATTGGCCATACTGCAGTTGTTATTAATTAATTAATTCCTCTAATCTTATAAGTTATTGTTGACTGTTTGAAAGATCTATTTTTGTAAAATGTTCACACGGACTGAAAATATTTTTGTAATAAAAAAGTTAATAATTAATATATTTTGGATTATTTCTTCCATCCAATAGTTGAGATACAGAACTAAAGTTATCCTTTGGTTTTCTGCTTTTTCTTTTAGCTGTAACTTTTTCTCCTGCATTATCTTATTGATATAATAGATAAAATATAGAAATATAAAAAAATAGATGAAAAGTTAAAGGGCTTTAATGATAAGAAATTAGGCAAGTTTGATCAAAATCGTTAGAGCCGTTTACGAGAAAATTGTAAAAAAGTGTAAAATCGATTATATAAAGTTGCACTTTATTTGTTATATAAAGGCAAGGGGAAGTAAAAACAGATTTAATATTTCAACGAAAGGTGTTTATAGCTACAATTTCCACTATTATTATCACAATTATACACAATCACATCATTGCCAGAACAAGTGTTCTTGTTGCAATGCATTCAAAAAATAAAACTTATAAGGAACTAAGCACTTCAAATCACTTAATGAAAACAAATTTGACAAACGTCTCACAAATATTCTGAACACCGAAACATAATTGTATACAAAGACAACAAATTTCCAATCCGAAACTTGTTGAATTGTTAAATAGGCTCGTTGTTAATGGAACAATGGAGATGGATGAAGAATATAGACTAAAACCTAATGTCGCTTTATTCTCCCCATAAAGCCTCTTAAAAAGTTCTTATTTCATGGCAGTGGATTCACTGACGGTCGTGTATAATGCGTTTTTTTGGACAAGTAGGAATAAGTCAGAATAGACAAAACAAAAAAAAAATGTTCTGGTATTAAATAAAAATTAACAATTCTGCGAGAGGTTTGTATGATGATAAATATATCTTATCTGTAAGGTGTAGACAGTTAAAGAGCTGTGATGGCATCAGATTAAGTTATCAAATATAACTCAAGGGTCAGAAATCAATGATCATACAGATATACAGGATGTTTTAGGATTCGCGGACCAGGAAGTCATTCCACATCTTATTTGCAACAAAAACGTTAATTTGGGCTATGGTCTGGTTCCAAAGAGGGAAGGAGTAAATTCAAATTAATTAAAGGCTTTTTATCTTTTTTTTTTTTTTATTTATCGGGTTTTGCGATTTCTCATATCCCGGTCCCCAATACGCCTTCCCTCCAATATCTTCTGTCAAAACAGTCTTCCTCTGTCAGACCTCTAGCAGCCATTTCTTCTCTGACCCCTTCCATCCACTGCTTCCGAGGTCTTCCACGTCTTCTTCTTTTCTCAGGGCAATATTTAAGTGCTCGAAGGGGCCATCGTGTCTCGTCCATTCTCATGACGTGTCCAAACCACAGCAGTTTTCTTTCACTGATGTCATTGAGAATGTTGAGTTTAGCCCCCACCTTATTTCTTATAATCTCATTGGAGACCTTCTTCAATCTGGATATGGCACAACTTCTTCTCCAGAAATCCATTTCTAGGGCCAGTAATTTATTCGCATACTGCTTTGTCACTGTCCATGATTCTGACCCATATAACGTTGTGCCAACCAAGAAGGAGTGGTATATCTTCTTTTTGGTTTCGAGAGAGACCTTTTTACTCCATAATATACCGTTTAAGAGACCTATTATTTTTTTTTATGAGTAATTTTGTTTTGAATATCCTTTTGAACTGTGCCCAAACTGTCCATCGTCACTCCAAGATACTTGAAAGCAGTACTTTGAGGGATCATCCATCCTTCTATGCAGAGAGATGAGATAGGGGAGTTGCATGCCATGTATTCCGTTTTTTCAGTATTTATCTCCAGGCCCCACTCGGTGTACTCCTCAAGGAGTCTTCTCATCATGAATTCCATATCATATTCATCTGTTGCTATGACAACCTGATCGTCTGCAAACTGTAGGGTAAACAATATATTATTTCCGACCTCAATTCCCATCCCTCGGCATCTTTGTTTCCATGATTTTAGTGCCTGTTCAATATATATATTGAAAAGTGTTGGGGACATGCTGTATCCCTGTTTTAATCCTTTCGTAATTCTGAAAGACTCTGAGACTTTTCCTCCTATCTTTACCCTTGATTCCGCTCCAATATACAAACTTTTTATGGCTTTTTTAAGGCCTCTACTTATCTTCATCAGATCCAAGGTTTCCCACAATTTCTTTAGAGGAACACTGTCATAGGCTTTCTGTATGTCAACAAACGTCAGATGGGTTTCGAGGTCGTATGCCATCCTTTTTTGCATGACTTGAGTCAGGGTAAAAATGTGGTCAATACACGATCTTCCACTTCTGAAACCTGCCTGTTCTTCCACCATCTGATCAGAAACCTCCTCCTCTAGCCTTTCCTTCAGGATTCGACTATAAAGTCTCCCAACACTGCTTAGCACAGTGATTCCTCTATAGTTTCTGCATATATTCTTTTTTCTTTTTTGTGGATAGGGATGATGTCTCCCATTAACCAATCCTTTGGTATCTTACCTGTCTTTAAGCAGTTTGTGAAAGTCTTTGCTAGTATCTCTTTGAGTTCAACTGGTCCTGTTTTAATAAGCTCTATCGGTAGATCCCCCGGACCGGGTGATTTTCCATTTTTCATCTTCCTTAAGGTTCTCTCCACTTCTTCCAAGGATACATCATTAATATCGTAGTTAGTCCGGTCGTTTTCCTGGTTCTCTACCATGTATTCTGACCTATCTTCCTGCAGTAAATCAGAAAAATATTTTTTCCATTCCTTCATTTCTATCAGTCGAGAGTTATTCTTGTACCGAGCTTGGGTCTTTATCGTTTTTAGCCTTTTCCATGCCTCTTTCACTTTTTGTCCTTGGATGCAGCGGTCGATCATCTCACAGTTTTGATCCCAGAACATCTCTATAGCCTCTCTCTTTTTCTTTTTAACGGCTGTTTTTGCTTTCCTATATTCAGTCCTATATTTATTCAGTGAAATAGAGTCATTTGCTGATAGCCATTTCTTATATGCCCCCTTCTTCTCTTCTACAACTTTAGCAACCTCATCGTTCCACCAATACTTATTTGTTAATTTCTTTTTCTTTCTTTCTCCTAATGCTTCCCGGGCCGCTTCGTGGCAAATCTTTTTTAACACTTCATAGGTCATATCTTCTTTTATGGACTTATCTCTTATTTTTTCTTGCAGTCTCTTCTTGTAAAGACCCCTTATCGATTCCTGAAGAAGACCTTCAATATTATACTCGACTTTTTCCTCCTTATCTCTATTTATGAGGTTTTTTATTCCTGGTGTCGAAGTGAATTTAAACAAGAGTTTTGCCCTAACCAAGGCTTTTTATCTGCTGAATCCAAATCTGCAATCATTTTTGGCGTGAAAAATCTATGAGGCTAGTTTACTTAATAATTTAAACACTTTTTTTAAAAATTTATTTATCCAAAAATCAATTATTTTGTTATATTATAATTGTTATATTATATAATGTTTATATTTTTCTTTTAATATACTCTAAAAAAAACAAATATATAGCTGAAAAAATCATGTTGATGTCATTCTTCAAACAGGAGATATAAAATAAAGCATTTTCAGCATGTTTTATAGCCCCATTGGACAAAACAGAAGGACTACTTGGGTGTTTCTACTTTTTTTCAATGTAGAAACACCCAAAAGATCTTGATCAAAATCGGCGACGGACACATCGCGCAATCCCCTTGTGAATAAAACTTAAATAAGAATTATAAATAATATTATTATATATATTATTATAATATTATTATAAATAAGGGTTTGAAAGAGGCTTTCAAGCGGCTACATTACGCAAAGTTTTGTTTTCATAAAATCATGAATAATCATGAGAAGCATGTCAGCATGCTACTTGATTACAGATTCCCCACATTTAGGAAAACTTTCTTCTTTATAAGCTTTAAGTCCATGTTAATTAAGTTGAAATCTGTTACAGAATAAGCTGAAATTCGTCTCCAGTTTTGTAAAACAATTACGTGATATGAAATTCTGTCTCCTTAACACATCATTTTTTTCAGCAAAAAAGGATTGCAATCATTTATTACAAAGTTTTTACTTCGTTTATTCTGCGATCTTGGATGTATTCTAATAAAATAATTACTGAAATATTTTTATTCATAAAAAAAAGATATTTAATGCGGATATAGCAAATGAAATTCTTTCTTAAAAAACATAATGAATTTTACAAATTCATTTAAAATAATAAAATTTAATAATAATCTTAACTAGCCAACAACCAGTTACGAAATCGTAAAATATCGAAAAAATGAGTTTAGCACTGTGATACTTGAACAAGCCAAAATCCGAGGTTTTCTTTAACGGTTGGTGCTTTTAATTGTTCATTCCAAGGGATTAATACAGAACAGTATCGTTTGGAAAGTATTCAGTAACACTGCCGTCCAATAACTCTTGTGAAAATTTTTAAAACTTAATCACTTTTAATTTACAATTTAAAAATGTCAAAATCTCCTGTTAGTGCTTAAAAGATTGCTTTTAATGACAGGTACCTATGGTTTCATTTCTTTAAAATGAAAACAACCCGGCAAATGAATTTATTTTAATCTATGGGACATTAAAATTATCATGTTTGATTAAAGTAATTAAATTTTCATTACGGTAAACTACAATGCTATGTCGGTATTTTTCCAAGAGGGAAACAAATGAATGTCCTATTTATCAAAGAACAATTAAAGTGTCAGGAATTTAGTTTGTCTAAATAAATAACGGAGATAGTTTAATTAAGATATGAGCCATCAACACACCAGATGGTTGGTGGTTTTCACCACGGTCTGGGCACAACTTAAATTTAAAATATAATTTACCACTTTCATCCGCTTGAACAAGTAAATTCATGAATCTGCGGCGAGAGGTTGAAGAGTAGCAGTCTGTGGGCCAGACCCCCCCTATCGAGCATCTCCTCTCCCCTTCCCCCACCTATAGCCCTACAACTTGCTTATGGTTGTGTTCCTTGTGGCTAATGATTAAAAAAACCCAATGTTCTCAAAAAAAAAGTGGCCGCATCTTGCCATAATGGCGTCCAAAGATGGCTGACTACCGACTTTTACTTGATTTAGTTTTTGATCACTGTCATTTTTTGTCTGTATTTGGCTTAATTTCGCCATAATTGACTTTGTTTCAAAACTGAATAGTCAGAATCAGAAACAGGGAATGTGAAGAAGGTTTGAATGTGAATTCCGAATGTGTGGGACATTATAAGTAAAATAAGCCTTGTCTGCCATTCCAAAGCCGCAACCTTAAAAAAATGGCGATATTTTATTCAAGAAAAAACATAAAATTTTCATTAATTTTTCATCCCTTGCTCAATATCTAAAAAACTACTACCCAAGCGAAAAATATTATAATAACCTTCTTTAAAGGACTTTAAATTTTCTAAAATTTGGGCCATAATAAAGCTCTATATGTTAATTAGTTCTCGAGATAATGTTAATAAAATTAACAACAAAAAAAACGTAAAATCGCAATTTTGTTATTTTATTTTTGCAAATATAAAAAAAGTTCTTCCTCCTTAGATAATCGTTATAACCCTTTTTAAAAACAAACCTTATGATGGTGGACATGAAAATTATATTTGTTCGTACATTTCGGAGAATATATCCACTGGCTCCGCACCCCTCTGCGTACGCCACTGGCTCCAGAGATACGCTAACAGCCCAGTATAAACCTTAAGTACCAGTCTTAAGATATAACAAGGATAAAATATCAATTAATTTTTATACCGCTTTGTTTTCTTTTGATATTTAATGCACTTAAGAACACAAATACAAGGTAGGAAGTATTAGTTATCTTAAATATATTAATTAACAAACTACTTCAGCTAGGAGAAGTCATGATTTATTCTGTTTTTATGTCATAAAATAGATATTAACACAAACAGCCAGAACTGAATGAGCCAATAATAGTGTGAAATACCAAAAACCCCTTTTTTAATAGTTTAATTGATTATTTTTTTACGAATAAAATAATTACAAGTTATACACTTTTAATAATAATACATCAAATCCTAAAAATCTCAAGTAGGATTAGTCACAGGAACATAGCTCGCCTTTCTTTGATTCAACATGAGCAAAGGTATAAAGATCAATAGCCAATTGTTACTTATCTCAAATCGTTAGTCATCTGGCTTTGGTTCCCAGAATGCTTTCCGTCTAATGTGAGGTGGTCTAGAGATAAAAAAGTAATATATTTTGATAATGATTTCATTATTTAAGGAAGTATAAAATTTATAAATAACTTGTGAACCATTCTTCCTTTATTGTATTTATCTTATTAATTCGTTATTGTGCAATAATTGATAATATATCGTTTATTTGGAGGATCGTGATGATGGATGAGGCGGAGAGCCTCGAAACGTTAGTGATGAATTAATAAGAAATATACAATAAAGGAAGAATGGCTCACAAGTAATCTGGTTTTTTTTTATTGATAAATAACAATGAACATTGTAAATTTTTATTTTTTAAACACAGTGACTTCATATATCACTTACTAGGTTCCCAATAAGGAATGTACTATGTTTTCTAATTAACAAAATGTTTCGGAGCTATACCTAAAATGGAATTGAATAAAATTGAGACAATCTATACAAATCTTGTAGCGCGTATTTGGGTTGATATATTATCTTCTAGTAGATATTATCTACTCAAATTTTAGTACGATAAGGATTGTACAGGTTGATTGAACTATTTAGATAGAGGTTCCTTATCCATGTACTTTTCGGCCTTACAGGGGGAAAAATAATAACTATAACTATCAAAGTTATAAAATCCATGAAATATATCGTATGCAATCGTAAACTAAAGAGTGCAGGCAAATCGGTATATAGTATATGGGAAGGTGGTAACCCCCTTCCCCTCATTCTAAAGTTGGAAACTTTCAGATTTGAGAACCTAATTCAAATTAGTATAAAATATTTGACTCAAAGAATTACTGAAATTCAAAACCAATACTTCTTAAGTTAAGTAATTGGGATTTTATCGATGCAATAGAGTGTTAAAAAAAAAAAATTATAGTCCAATGTCAACATTTGCAATAAGTAAGTGAAAAGTTCGAAGTAAGTTAGGTAAAGCACGTGAAAAGAGTAGGGAAAATTAAAATATTTCATAAAATAGTCGGAAAAATCTAAATATTTCTTATTATAGTTGGGAAAATTCAATCAGTTTTTTATTTAATTACTTAATTTTGATTTAAAAAATACTGATAATATATATATTGTGCAGTCATGTACATTATTAATTTTACTACTTTATTAAATATACAACAATATCAATGTAATAAAGTAACGATGAAAAAATATTACAACTCATTTGATTTTTATAATCATAAGAGAACTTCAGAAAACAATATACTTCCTCTGTTTTCTTTGCTGTCCAAAGCTGTCACTCTGGGCAGAAGAGGTTGGTAAACTGTATGACAACCACTTGAGACGAAAGGCGACGGCAGGTGCGAGAGAGACAGAAACTATCCAATGGTTTTCTCCCTATTTCTTAAGGAAAAATAGTCCATTTTTTATTCCAAAATATGCATATATTTTGTTATGACGAGGAGAATGGCGGAAAATAGATTTGAAAAGTTTGAAAATCTATTAAAAAATTATTACCTTATTTTATACATATACATATTATAAATATTTTGTTGTTTAATACATTAACCCTCACACTCATTTATATTATATATAAAAATATAGAGTTACATTTTGCCTGGTCCAATTTCACACAAAGTTCGACTAATAATAATAATAATTGTTACAGTCATCTTATCCTACTTCTCAGTTTATTTTGCTAATTTTTATAAATTAATTTTATTATTTTTTATAAATAACGTTTTTAGAGTTCTACATAATAAAATATCAAAACATTAACTCGTTTCTAACAAACTGACAGATAATAAATTGCATAAATCAATTCCGTCTATGATAATAGATATGACGCCTCAGTAAGCTACGACTCAAACAATAGGATCACCTCATGTTTTATAGTATTAGATACTAATGGCTGTAAAACAAATATATCAAAAGAACCAAAACAAAAAAAAAAATATAAATCAAATATTGTGTAAACAACCATTTTATTTCCTAACACTGATTGAGCCGACCAAGAGGTGGATCTTATCACTGGATACCGACTGATAACCAACCACTCATCGTTCAACTCACGGACGTTGAGAACATGAATTCCATAAACCAGATCCAGACCAATTTTAGTCCTGCGGAGGTAGTGCTATTGTCGGCATGATTCTCAGGTATTCCTTTTGGCTTTTAGTTGCTAAGTAATAAGTTATTTTCCATTGTACGTGACGTATAACGTTAAGTTTTTCTTGAACATAGGAGCTCTCTAGAGATTACATCATTATGCCTATTAAATCCTTTACTATCTCCACTTAAGGATTATATGATAAGATTACAGTGATTTCTTTTTATGCTAATTCAAAGAGGAGAATGTGATGTTACTAAAGTGGGCTAGATTCAGATTTGTAATAACTACAATTAAACAAACAAGACTAATAATTTGATAAATATCAAGTTTGCATGGCCGCCGTCAGCGAAACTTACTACTTCATTATAATAACAAGATTTAATTCTGCACACTTTTTTTTTTTTTTGCAATATTACTAAACGATAGTCGTATAATTTAATAATTATTACTCAAGTAAAATCTTCTTAGTAACTCTAGGAGAGTTTGATCTATATTTCATTTAAAGCGACACATTCGCATCATTCTTCATGGCTTCTTTTCCGCGAAAGATTGAATAAGCGAGTCAAAATTCAATGTTCTTCTTAATCTAGAATCAATAAACAACTCTTTCTTTTCTTATTACACTATGTATAAACAACATGCATATTTAATAATTAAGGTAAACTGTCGGAGTATGATAAAAGTGCGCGTTGCTTACGTTGTTTATTATAGATTCAAATGTTTTTTTGTTTTTTTTATTTGTTCAACAAACTTTGTGATTGTATACATTTTTTTTGTCTCCCGGACGGCGGATCTGTTCAACCTTATGCATTGGACCTATCAGTGTACCCGATTTTAAATGATAAATGTCACTTTGATCTTTTTAACAGCGAATCTGGCAAGATTTTCTATTACATCGCACGGTTCTCAAAGACAATGTAAGAGTCTTTATGTTTATATGACAACACCATTGCAAAACTTGAACTATTATGGTGATTATACAACGCGGCTGCTCCCAAGTTAATTTAAGTATGCTAATCATTAGAATCTGTAAACGAAGTTTTCCTAAACAGAGTATTCCCTGCATGAGGAGCTCAGTATCATTTCTAGTCAGAATGTCGCGGACCTATATCAGACATAGCAATTAGGTAACTTGCCATTGATAACAACAACGTGTGCTGTAATAATTAATTTTAACACTAAAACTAGCGTACTAGTCAAAATCATTGATTTTACAATATCACTTTTTAATTTCTACTGCATCCAAATTTATTGTTATTATTTTGTTTTTATTTCGAAACGATGTCGTGATTTTCGCTGCGATAACTATAGTAATATGTTGTTTATTATTTTTTATGAATAGTAATTTTTTTTTTCTAAAACTCATTTGTCTCTTCTTTTGGTATCTTATTTGGTCGCTTCTTATAATGCTCATTTCTTTTTCCTTTTACTGTGACCGTCCAACATTGTTAGGACTCTCTGTTCTTATCCTCAGATTTTTAGTATTTATAAGATATTTACAACTTGCCAGGTGATGGGGTCCACCCTCTATTTGTATACGTCTTTAACCACCCAAAATAATCAATGTTATTTTTCAATCGTTGGAGTGCTGAGCTTGGTACGATTTTATTAAATATCTCATTTTCCGATAGTTGCAAGCTATCGAAAAAATTTGTATTCTGTAATTTGATCATTTCTTTAATTTATAATATCGAAATTAAAATCATTGGCGGATTAAGGGGATGGCTAGGGGGGCGACAAATATTCAAAGGCGGGAAATAGTTAATAAAATGAAGAAGTTATATTCCAAAGAAGCTGTAATAAGACAAAGGGGCTATAAACCTCACACCAACATAAACGTAAAAGATTCTTTAAGACTGAAGCTGTCAATTTTTACCTAAAGAATTTTCTCAGAATGGGGGCGGCAGATTTCTTCAAGGACAGAGACCATCAACACTTTTCATAGAATGAAATTTCTTTCATTTTTTCAAAATTTCAAGAAATTGTATTTTTTTCTTGTCAGACTGTTGCTATGAATTATTAATAATAAGCACTCTTATTTATTTGTTTTAATAATTAACTAAAAGAAAAAAGAACAACAAATTATACACTACAGAACATCCCTTCTGAATTTCATTAAGAAAACCAGAAGGTTCGAGATGGAGGGTTAATAAGCTATCTCTATTGGTGACCACCCCCGGGGTTGGCAAAAAGGACCATTAGACCCACTTGCCGGACTTTGTCCCCCCACCCTTGCCAGTACACTACAGAAACTAATGCAAAACTATTAGAGATACAGATACTGGCGTAACTGGAATAATGGGCGCAGGAGTGCCGGAGGCAACCTCGGAAGGTACCAAAAAAAAAAAATCAAAGGGAACATTAAAAATTCCGTTTTTATCAAGTTCACTGGAAAAAAAATCTATTATTTAATCTTAAGTTTAGGAGTTTGTAAGATTAGTGAAATACCTCCAAGAAATTTTATGCAATGGACAGCTAAGTCACAAAATTATTGATATAAGATGACTTTGACGATAAGCAGCAATGATGCGACACAAAAACAAACGATCAATGTAGATAAATCCATTTTTTACCTAAAGGGGATATAGATGGATGAGTTGCATTGTTGAGAGGAATGTGTTTAGTTTAAATAAACTTATTTTTTATGGGCGATAACAAATATAGTTATAAATTTAGGTTGAATCTGTTTCAGAACTATTTTCGCCTCCACTTTGCTGGCGGTGGCAGTCCGTTGCCAATATGGTCATCAACCTTATAATAAGCTAGAGGAACATCACCTGTTTTTTGGGGATCAGATACCATGGAAGAAGGGAATCTGCAAGAACGAAATGCAGACACTGCAGCCAGATTTTCAGGCAGAGAGGGTGAGTGTGTAAAACAGGTGGCTAATATTCAACAACAGCCACTTTATCCTTCCAGCCATCTTATTTTTAAAAAGGCGATGATTTTATTTATTAATATTTCATAATATATTAATATATCATTTTTATTTTAATGTTCCAACTTTGTTCAACAATTAATTAAACTATAGAACCTAGCAATACAATTCAATTATCACAATTTATTCTATTATCAACCGATAACTATGGAATAACACAAAAACATTGATTACGAGGACTAAAAAAGTTCATATTCACTCACTTATTTTAGCTAAATATAATATTTCAATATATATAATACAATTATGGCTGATAGCCTTTAAAGCTCTTTACTTTAATTAGTTCTCGAGATGAAGTTTTTCAAAAAAAACAAGGAGAAATCACATTCGTTTAAGTTTTGTTGAACGTGGATGTAATTTAAAGAATACTTTGGTAGGTGGTGTGGTCAATGAAGAATAACTAATAACTAATAACTTATTTTATTAATTTTATAGTTTAATAAAATGTTATTAATTATTAAAAATAGTACTAGTATTAATTGTTAAATAGTAACCATCTGTACGTCAAACAGTTCTCTAGATAAACTTTTCAAAAAAACGTATTGTACACGATTTTGACATTATTGTAACTGAGTCGTATCTTAAGAAAAGTTAGATATCTCAGAAACTATCAGACAGACTGATGTCTATAATCATACAGTAATTTACTACGATTATCTTCGTAGGAAGAGCAGTATCCATGATATTTGCCAAAATTTAAAAAATAGCAAAATAAGTATTAAAATAAATAATTAATAGAATAAAATAAGTATTTGTATAACTAATAAAATAAGCTATTTATTAGTGTGTTCTTCATTGGCCGCACTCCCGACCAAAGTTATTCTTTAAAATGGGAAATCACCATGTTTGAATTTATTTTGGCGATTATCATGGAAACTGCTCTTCCTACGAGCATAATCATAATAAACTACTTTATAGTACATGTAAATAGCTCCATTATGAATGGTAATAGACATCTATTTGTACGTCAAACAGTTTTCGAGATATAGTTTTTCAAAAAGCACATAGTATACGATTTATGTATTAATGAAAAGTCAAATATCTCAGTAGCTATTAAACATACAGATGTCTATTACCATAAAGTAATTTATTATGATTATCTTCGTAGGAAGAGTTTCCATGATATTTGCCAAAATAAAGTTATGAAATGAGGATGTCTTGGGAAATTTTTTGGGTTTTTTGAAGAACTCTATCTAGTTAACTGTTATAGGTATGGACACTGGCACAGCTTAAATGAGCGTAAAGGTCCAGGCACAAAAAAAAGAAAAAAAAAAGAAAAGTGGAAATATCAATCAGAAGATTAAAAATTCCGTTTTCATCAAGTTTACTCAAAGAAAAAATAGAGTTTAATAAAGGAGATTGTAAGGTTACTGGAAAACCTCCAAGAAATTTTAGGCAATGGATATTTTAGACTGAGTCACCAAATTGTTGATGTAAACAAAAAAGATGATATAATTGAAAAAAAAAATCTGAATGGTGTCAGATTACTCATTGAGTAATCTCATTGTTGTTTGCATTGCAAAAAGAACAAAGAATGTAATTTTCAATAAACTAAAATATTAAGAAATATTTTATGGATCGTTGAATTTACAGCCGCTGCGTTTTGAAGCGCAAATGAATGAATATGAAATAAACAATAATAGACCATTTTTATCGAAAAAACATGAATCGAATATCAGTTGACGTCTGCTTGATGGTACGAGTATATTTGATGAATCGAATAGGGAATGTATTACGAGGTAACCTTGCCCAAATGCTTCATATGCTTAAATGCCGTGCTTAAATCCAAACCGGCCAAAGATATATCTGGGGTGTATAGATGGGGGGATTAACCTGAAATGTTATATAAGAAAGATGAACAATGAACCTCAGAAATATTGCCAATGCAATACCAGACATTTATAGTTTATCGCATATTTATAGTTTTATCAAATCTTTTTTTTTTCAAAGCTTTTTTTAGAGACTTAGCACCCTCCCCTCCCTCCTCTCGCCTCGAAAATAATATTATGTTTACGATATTTTATATATAATTTTATATATATATATATATATATATATATATATATATATATATATATACTTAATTACACATAGTTAATAGCATACTATTATATATATATATATATATATATATATATATATATATATATATAATGCATACTATTATATAATATAGAAATATTGCAATCACATGTAGTCATATCTGTTAATGTTTACAATAAAAGTTTGGAAATATGTACTGCGTTATTTAATTGTTGTTTGAAAATTTATATTCATCAAGTCGGGGCCGGTACTGATGATTCCTAGTTTTTCGGATTTCAGCTCAAAATTTTTCCAATGAATGTATTATTTTGGTTATAAACGACATTTTCATTAATAGTTTCTTTTTTTCACTAATAGTCGTACATAATTAAACCATTTTGATTTGATTATATGAAATTTACTTTGCGTGCTTTGGTCTGTGCGAATTTTTCGATCGTTTTGGATAAATCAAGCTTATCAGACATTTTGTTTTCGATCGATAGCAATATAAATGAATGGTTTTTTTTTTAGACGTTTAACCTTTTTGCGTCTTGATGAGCTGCACTTTTGGAAAAAAAAATCGTTCTCCGCCAGCAAAAGGCAATGCCAACCAAATCCCAAGATATAAGTAATAAGAACGTAAATATTAGAAAAGGCGTTTATCACATGTTCATGTTAACTATGAATTGGATAACTTCTTATAAACGTTTGACAGTTTCAGGTTTGAAAGAAGGGAATTGTTTCGGCTCCAGTCAATTGATATCCTAGTCACTTGTGAAAATAAGCACTCAACTCCTGACATTTTGGCAGTAAAAAAATGCTATTCATGACTGATTCTGGGCCTTCATAAAATTGGAAATAATGGGAAAGCCATATAAAAGTCCCTAAGATATTTGGCGCCTTGCGCAAACCCTCTCTTGCCTTTCCCGCTCGTCCTATATTCGCCAAAGACCAATAGGATTACATGTCCTTGTAATCCGGTGATAGAATCTTTTTGGTAGTTTTGGGTTGACTAAAGAAGATATATAGCAATACTAGTTAAAATATTTGAAAAGAGACCAAATAGAGGCTTACAATCTTCTTGACTGTCTTGAAAACATTTTATTATTTTTAATTTGATGTTTTCAATAAGTTTCATTAATTAAGGATAATCTTTTTAATAAAAACACGTGTTAATTATCTTTTAAACTTTCAACTAAATATGAATCATTTAAATGTGTCTTCAACAATTTTAGCATTTTTTCACCATTATTTATCTAGAGAAAATATTGGGTGAAATCGTCAAAATGTTTAAGGATTGGGAGTTGACATGACGGGATAGAAGGATATTAGTCATATGGTGCGAGAAAGAGGGATGTAAATCATGAAAAGGCTAAAAATAGAACATTTATTATTGTAATTTCTAAAAAAAACATAACAAAATTGAATAAGAATCGAAAAAAGTAAACTGTAAAAATATATTTGAACTATAAAATAATCTACGAATAAGTGTAGAAATGTGTAAAATGAAAAGATAATTCTTCAAATAGAATAAAAACAAAATTAATAATCTTTGAACAATGATAAGCTACAAACATTTAAAAATATAAATACTTAAATAGAATAAAAAGGAAAAATTTTTTTTTTTTTAATAATGATGATTTACAGAAATTTATAAAGATGTAAGAAATAAAAATATAAATCTACAAATATAATAAAAACAAATACTAATAATCTTTGGATGATGATATGATACAGGAAATTGTGTAAGGATAAGAAAAATATAAAACTTCAAATAGGATAAAAACAAAAAATAATAATCTTTGAATAACTTTAAGCTACGGCATTTATAAAGATGTAAGTTTCCTCCATTTTTTTTCCTGAGGAGACGGTTGATGGTTTTCCTTTAGGACCGGGAGGCCAAACTGATAAGGGGGGGGAAGGGGGCATTGCAGTTTTTATTCTGATTCTGAGAAATGTCGATGTCTGAGAAAGTCATATTTCTCATGATATAATCTAACAAGAGGAGCATACCAGGGTTCATTTATCGTCTCTTGAAATTACGTTTTGCAAACAGGACACAAAGTCACTGGAGGAAGTAGGAGCGAGTTGGAATAAGCTGTTGTCTTATCTCTGGCTGACTATTATCGGTAGTAAATATTAAGGCTTGGGTTTACCTTAACCTTCTATAAATAGTTCGCACTTTTTGTTGTTATTCGGTAACTACAAAGTTTCTAATACTTTAATTACAGCACGAATTCATTTAGGCCGACGAAATGAAGCATAATTAAAACGAGACCTGAAATTTAAGATGCAACCGAAATAAAAACACAGGTGTTCACTTGATGAAGGCAGACTAATATCTATGGATATACAGATAGATATATCCAACATGTTATATTCCTTCTTTCGAAAGTGAGTATCAAGTTTACAATTTTGTTTGTTGACAGTATTGTAAACTGTGACTTTTCGCGATTTTTTGTCTTCTACTTTCACTCCATGTCCTCGAGATGAAACTTGGTTGTGGTCTGTTCGCAATTGCTGATCTATTATCATATATATATATATATATGTATATATATATATATATATATATATATATATATATATATATATATATATATATATTATCATGTATTGATTAATGAAACAAATTTATACTGTGTAATAAATACTGAAGTAACAATGGCTGTTCTCCAAAAGTTGTGATATAGTTGCCAAAAGCCCTAATTAAAAAAAATTCTCAATATCTATCTATTTATATATTTAGAAATATACATATATATTTACTGAGCATATTCCTTTGCAGTTCTTTTCCGGCTATTGGTACGAAGAAAAGAGCATGGGAGCATTCTTCAGCCACCTCAACAGGAAGTGCATAACCGTTCACAGTATCTACCTTGGTGACACCGTCAACATGACTTTTTCTGAATATATTCCTTTGTAAGTTCATTTTATATATACGTATATATTCGGTTTGAACAGTTGGATTCATATAAATTGATGTTTGAGAGCAATTCATGGAAAGCGCTGCTGCCGCTCAGTGCGCAATTTCTCTCCTAACTTCTTGAGCCTTTTACTTCGATAATGTCAATTACTAAGCAAATTAGAGATCAGTAATTGTTTAATATTACGTTATAAGGCATACTAGAGTATAACTAGAGTTAGTCGAATCGATTTTAAAGAAATAGGTGAACAAAAATATTAAATAAATTAGGATGCATATAATTTTTTTCTGTTCCAGTGTTTTTGCGATAATGCATTGAGCGATAATGTAAAAGAAAAGTTGATTGCGGACCGATAATTACCCTAATGGAAAGAAAAGTTATTAAAAGATAAATTACCAAACTTCTTATAAATAGCTGTAGACATTTTATAACTAAATTAAAGTCACTACAGGTTATTCCACATTATCAAACTCAAGTTCTCAAAAAATATTCCTGGATATTTTTAATTTTAATAAAATCTATCGATACTGCGTATCCTCCCTCCTAAGGGACAAATTAATCCCAAATTACTTTCATAAAAATATTTGTCTCTACATACCTATACAATCATATATGCTTCGATTAACACGAAAAATTCTTTTTGCGTTAAATAAACAGCAAATTGAGAAAGTCTTTAGGTTTTATAACACACACTATGACCCATAGGAATGGAGTAGTACCCCATAGATAAATTGGTAAGAGTAACAATGTCATGGCAACTTCATACCCGTTGAATGAAGTTCACTAAACAAACATTTAAACCTGTTTAAATTAATTTTTCAAAGTCAGAGGGCGAGAATTTCTCCGAAATAAATCAATCAGTCCTTTTGGAAGGACAAATTACTTCCCCTCGCTCTTGTATACTGGTAGCTATAAGCTTCATAGACTCCACAATAAGAATTTTCTATTTGTTAAGATATTATTATCTATATTAGGTAATTACCTTCTAAGCTATATTACCTTCGATGATAGGTAATTGATAGTGAAAGATCTTTCTTTATCAATATAATTAATGACGATCACAGTTCTTGTCTATGTTTCGTGGTATTCTCTCGTCATCTGGACAATAGCTAATAATATCTTGTTATTTAACGTATTCGAACATAATTTCGTCATAAGTATTCCAAGATCCATTACATCCATATTCTTCATATTTTGTCAATTATTAAGATATTCAATAACTACAAATATTAACGAGGAATGAATCATTATAATTTTTATTGTCACAAAACTATTTATACTTAGATATAAATATTATATAATATTTCATTTCATGTAAAAAGATAACGTGAGATATTATTATCCCATATAACCAGACCTTTGTCAATTTGGTGGCTTCCTGTCTCCTTAGTAGTGTTATTTTTTTCGGTCTGTTCCTTCCTTATATCAAAGAGATCTCTCACCTCTTACAGCTGTACAATTGTTTTACTATTTGATACATAGCTCAAGAAAGCGTAAGTAATCAAGTTCGTGGAGAATTGCATATGTCAGCCTCCACGACGTTTTTCCCAAATAATTACACTAGATTAAAAAGGATGGAGTAGAGCTAATTTTAACAGGCTCATGTCTACGTAAAATGTAAAAATAGTAATAATGCCAGTTATATTATAACCATTGCTTGTTTTCTATTGTAGTTGGATAATTGCACGACCTGGAATCAAATTTGAGATTGAAGTCCACTAGTTTTAGTAGCATCTTAAAGTAATTTTCACACAATCTGAAAATGTCGGATTCGGATACGATACCGACAAGGGTGATTTTCACACGATCCGATAATAATCGGGTAATGCTAAGGTCATCACCATGGAGCATAAGTATTAAGGTTTTCCAATTTATTTGTATTTACTGCTTCTGCATTACAACTTTTCAGAATATTTTCAACAGTCAGCCAAAACGTTGTAGTCACAATGGAAGACGTCACAAGGCCCACATTCAACGTTACGATTCCATTTATCGGTAAGAGTCCTAAGCTTATTTTTAAATATGATCATATTTATTATCATATTATTAATTATACGAAAACATGGCTTGTCAAAAATTCACAAATATATTTCAGAACTTCTAATTATAAAGGAACGTTTATGAGTTTTAATTGGCAGTATCCTCAAATTAAAGTTTTCAATTAACAAATTGCGCTTTCAAAATAATAAAAAATAGAAAAAGTTTTAGATCCCAAAGGGAGAACATTTATATTAAATTTTATATTTTTATTCCTCCTCTATACAGAGCAATTATTCATGCAGATTTAAAAATCAATTTAGAATCTTCCGTTGAAAACCACTGAAGTAAAAACCTCATTTTTAATTAATTATTTATTGTGCAAATAAAATTTCTGGAAGTCATGGATTGTAAGCATGGATCATGTAAGGTCGTTAAAGAAAGGTTCTAATTAGATGGTGGGACTCCACACGCTGCATGAAAGTATAAACGTGGCTGAAATTAAAAAAATTAAAATTAAAAATTTAATAATCGATATTCCGAATAAAAATCTTTAAACCCAGCCTATTACCAGACGCTTCTTGTGAAACCCAAAACTAACCATCATGGACAAAAATCTACCTAAGATACATTTAGCTCTCAACAAATACAAGAAAAATAATACCACGGAATGCACTTATTAAACAGAAATCCAAAACATACAGATGGCTCCGAATCAATTAGCACGATAGATTGTCGGATTTGAAAGATGTTGACTCTTTTTTGTGTCTTTTTAAAAGAAACTAGAATTCTCAATAGATCTTTCTCGATCTTGAATACTATCTAGAGCTGTCAGAGACGTATGAATACATGGCAGAGTTGATGACAGAGTGCTCTGCTGACCGAGTTATCATAATTATAAAATTATATTAATAATTATTAATCTATCGCGTAAATACTCTAAAACATTCTATGGCATTGCACTTCTTGCATATTTCTTTCTCTGTCATTCTGGTTGAGCATGATGCCAGAGCAAATTCTCTTGTACGATTTTTATTTTTGTTTTTGGGTTGATATTTGTTTGTTTATTGTTTGACGTTGGTGTTTGACGTTGAATGTCCTCCACTTTAGTTTTTTTTTCAAAATTTCGTTTCTTGCAATGTCGACGTTTGGCGTATGTATGCAAACTTTCAGTTATATAGATTATTATGTAAAATGATGGTTATAGTAAATCTCTTTCCCACTCACTCACTCCCTGTCACCCTTCCTCTCTCCCTTCCTTTCTACCAACCGTATCCGAAGCACTTCACAAGAAGCAGCAGATAAGCAGCCAAGGAAGCAACATTTTTTTTTTTTTACTGAATGCAAAAGATACATAAAGTATAAAATAAAAGCCAATAATGACATTAGTATATTATCTTGCAGAAAACACCAAAACACAATAACTTAAACAGTGTTAAAAGCGTAAATTATAATTATTCATTGGTATATGACTTGTCTTGAATTGTAAATAATAGGTAGTTAAAGTACCAACTAGTAGTTCAAGAGCCGAGACGAAATTTAGTGACTTATTTGAAAAAAACTTTTTGTCATATGTCCATTTAATCAGTACCGTAGTCAGGATTTCGTTTCGGGGGAGGGGGTCCATTCAAAGATATACTTTAAAGAAACCCACCCAAACTGGGGTTTTAAGGGACACTCTCTCTATATAATATTTTCTATGCGAAAGTATATTATTTATGAAATAACATTCAAATAGGTTAATATAATTTTGGTTTACAGATAAGAAAAGGAAAAGTATTTTGTAATGGCTGAAGAGGAAGGGAAGGTCCGGACCGGCTGCACCCTCCCTCTGGCTACGCCACTGCTTTTAATGTCCATTCTCAGTATTCAGTTTGCACTTGTCTGCCATCTCAAAGCGAGCGGGTTTTAAAATGGCGGGCAAAAAAAAAAATCGATATTTTAGGAGTTTTGTTAGTTTTTCACCAATAATTCGTAAACGTTGCACTCGATCGAAAAAGTTAGCCAGCTTAGAACTGTCCTAAGTTTAATTTTGCTGAATTTTATTTTATTATAGTATCTGGATTATTCTGGCCATATTTTCCGAGTGTAAGCATCTTAAATAAACTAAAAAAGCTAAATATGCAACACTTCAAATATAAAGATAGACCACTATTCATAAAAAGCAATATAGTGTGATCTGAAACTTCTTTTTGCTCTCCAGTAAAACTTTTGAAAATGTTATTTACTACAGTCTACCTTTGAGGTACATAGTTAAAGTCCTAAAAAATAAAATAAAAAGGAAATATGAAAGAAACGTTTCAAAAGGGAATCCTATTTTGCCAAAAGTTAAATTATATTTATTCATCGGCTCGGCAGGCTCCTGAAGCTAACCTTGGCCCTTTCAACCGCCTTTTCCCAGTCATTGCGGTCAATAGCAAAAAGTTGAGTTAAAGAACACAAAATAATAAATAAATAAGCAGATAGTTGGGGGTGCCGTAATTACGAAGCGCGCATCACAGTGTACCGACGTTTCAGCCTAAATTGTAGGTCTTCATTGGAGCAAAGAAAAACAAGATACAAGAATTATAGAAAAGAAAATAATAAATGTAATGGGATTACATAGGTTCATATGAAAACGTAAAAAAATAGTATTAATAAAAATATAAACATAAATATATAGAACAACCAAAAATAATATAAGGTGAAACGGTAAACAATATAAATGTAGTGATAATCATTAGTTAGCATGGAATAAAATGGAGGAGTTAAGAAGGAGGGTTGCAGTAAATGAGAGATAACAAACGAAAAAAAAGGAGAAATAAAAAACTTAAAAACATACCTCATTCGACGGTAGTAGGAATGAGGAGTTACGAATGAGTAGCTATGTAGTGCATATAAAATGTAGTAATGTTACATATGTGTTTGTGTGTGTGTCATTTTAATAATAATGTATCAAATTTTTTTTGGTTTTTGGATTTATGGGCTTTCACACGACAGAACGGACGAACTTTAAGGTTTCTTATGAGGAATACTAAACTGTAAGATTACATATAACCTTACAAGCATATTCCTTATATGTTCCCTTATCATAATACAGTATTAAAGAAAGCTTTGTAAGTAAACATTTTTGTTGTTGCGAATACTGGCCAATAAACGCCTCCCTTCTTAATCGTCTCTCCATCTTGTACTGTAAAAAAACATGACATAATGAGTGTGAATTAACATATCTGATGATAAGCCTATATTCTGCAGGAATGGCCACCATCAACATGCCAGTATCCATCCTTTTCACCGACTACTATAACTACGCCTTGGTCTACTCCTGTTCCCCTTCTCCTTTGGGTCTAGAAGGGTACATCACCGGTAAGGGGAAAAAATAACAATTTAAAAAAAATTATCTCATTATTTTTATTTTTTGTATTTGAATTAATTCTTGATTTTCTAGAAATGGCTTTCGTCATGAGGCGAAGGAGAGGTGACAAGAGCAATGGTCTCTCCATCAGAGCATTGGCATGGAAGAACGGTCTTAAATACGAAGAGTTCGTCGACCAAGATAACACTAGTTGTAACTAAAACTGAATGTATAATAAATATATTGTTAAATTACGTAGTTCTCATTGACAAAAGTATACGAGTTGTACAACACAGCATTTGCAAACAAACGTTCGCTAGTAGCAAACTTTTCATGAATGTCGATGAATGATGTCTTGAAACATGTTTTGTTTTTTTCATTACCCTGGGGTTACGTTGACATTGCCGTGATACTTTTCAAAAACAGATCTTCTCGAGAGGTTATTCTCAGTGTCAGCTAGTGAAATTCACGTCCTTCATGGCAAGGCATACATCAAGGAGGCTAGCAGAATCTCTCCATGGCACAGGCGATATAATGAGCATTCAACGACTCCAATTTTATGGAGATGATGACTTGAAACTAGTTTGTATTTTATGTAGAATGAAAAAAAAAATCTGATGTGGACACCACATGACTTTCTTAAAAGCCTATTAAACTATAAATCGGTGGCTCAAAAGGTGATCCTGAATTTGGTTAGTAGTATCCAAAGATAGCAATATCTCAAAAACGATACTCGGCGTCGCGACGTCCATCCATATTGACACACACAAACACGCATACAGGCAAACACACACACGCGCGCGCACATCGTCATCTTCGGGATACACGTAACCTCTTATATTGATTTTCAGCCTGAAGACATTAGGACCTTGTCATAACGAAGGAATGTAGCAAGTGCTCCATATTCTTTTACATCGCTTAAATAAATAGGTGGGCGTTAAGCATTAACACCCAACAAGGCTGCTTATTTGTTGACTGGGTAGTCTATTAGGTTTGATGAGGGTCCGAATCTGTTTTGAGTACTAATGGTATCACTAACCTTCAAATGTTTACGTGGGGTCTCTTTTCGTTATTATGTGTCATTCTCTTTCAGTAAGTAACAAGTTCCCGAGAGATTTCTTCATGTTCCGTGATTCCATTAGAACTGTCTATGTCACAAGATAAAGCATTGGAAATCGACGGTTTCGACATTTTAAGAGGGAGATTTTAATGGGGAGTAAAATAAGTATTTTACAATCAATTGTAACACTTAAAACAAGTAATAAAATTGTATAATTAGATTGGAAAAAAAATCGCGTTTATAACCTTTATCACCGAACCATGTGATCTCTGTATTTAATTTTATTATAATTTTTGATGTAAGTTTATTATGAACTTAAAGTAAAGTACCCCTTCCAGCTCACCAATTTTAACCAAAATCTAGTATATTTTTTATATTGATATAAAAGTCTTATTTACCACTTGCAGTGGTCATGTAGTGATCAAAAAGTGAGGATCAAAACTATATTTTACAACAATCCCTCAAACAAAATTTTAACTTTATAAAGCAAACAGTTTTTGAGGTATGCGAGATACGAAAGAACGTACGTACAGACGTCACGACGAAACTAGTCAAAATGGATTCAGAGATGGTCAAAATGGATATTTTCGTTGAAATCTGAAAACTGGAAATTTTCGCAATTACAATACTTCCTTTACTGCGTACAAGGAAGTAAAAATGATATTATTGTGATAGGTCTACTTTTTTACTGTTTTATAATTTATAAATAACAATGATAAATAACTACAAATATTCCAATACTGAATGATAAACTGTAATTGAATATGTTAAATCCATATGAAGAGTACTGGAGAAAACATTATAACTCAATTTTTTTTCGATTTTGTGATTTTGGCGTAATATTGTAGCTCTAAGAAAGACGAATCGAATAGTGTATACTGTTCAGGAAAAATTGGTATAAATGTAAAAAAACAGTTCTTCATCAGAAAAACAATATAATTTAATCATATAATTTCGTTCTCCTGAAAATATTTGAAAAACGGAGTTATATTCTCCCATGGAAATCTCTAGACCAAAGATTTTTCATCCTATAACAAAATTTAAGTAATTCAATATGATATATTTGGATCAGTATCGAACCTCCGGCCCTCTTAAGCTTTACTACCATTATTAAAATGCCAGTCAAATATGTCCTGAGATACATCATGTCGACACATTGAAATTACACAATATCTCATGAGAAAAGTCCTACCGTGGACTACCAATTATGGTCAAATTTACTGTTTCTTACTTAGACAATGGCAAAGTTCTCCACCTAGTTCGCATCAAGAGCATCCCGAAAACATTTGCCTCTTAAGTGGCCTACACACATGGGAACATCGGTCCGACAACAACGGTTCGGCGAACCAAGTTCCATGTGTGTAGAGCTGACGAACAACGGTTCATAAGTTTTTCTTTTGTACGTATAGTGCGTAGAGAGCCACAAACCGATATTCCCATGTGTGTAGGCCGATTTAGCTAGCTAGTGGAGAGCAACACATCGCGCGTTTGGTGATATTCGACATCCATTGCGGCCTCCCATTTCGATGGCAGACTTTTCGGCGTGCCTTTGGAATGCTTCTGTTCTTCTTCTCCCTTTTCTAATTAATAAAAATATCAATTCGAAAATCTGTTACTTAGCACCTTCATCAACCATTAAAAGTATCGGTGGTATGATAATATAGAATTTTTCAGAAAAATACTGAACACAATTTTAAGAATCAATTAAAATTTACACAAGTTGTTGATGATTAATAAAACAAATAATTAGCATCACTAAAATTTATAAAAAAAAAATTCATAATTCGTTAAACAAAACATAGTAACTAAAGTATAAATGTACTACACTTATAACCTATCAATCACGAACCTGTCATATTACTTCTTCAGACTGGGTTTTGTAAATCCTTATCATTCATTTTCATAAAGACGGAAGTTAATAGTTCAATGAGAGGAATAAATAAATTATTTTACAGGATTAAATTTATTTAAAATATTAATAAATCAGTTTATTGGCCATAAAAGTATCTTAAATCACAATTCATAGAAAATGTAATTTCTTTGTTCCCTTATAAGATAAGTATATTACACCATAACATATAAAATAATGTTAATAAAAATTAAGCAATCGTATGATAAAACAATGATTGTGAAACATTATAAATTTGGCTGATAATAATACAAAAACCTGTCACTCAATTAAAAGGTTTATCAAAGGCAAACCTAGTTATCATGTCAAATGCTCGCTCAGGCTGATCATTAGGCACTATATGACCGGAATTTCTGACCAGGACTTCCGTCATTCCTTTGACCGTCTTGGAATATCCTGCCAATTCCCCGTCCACATACCACTGCTTCCTCGGTTCGCTCTGATATTGGGTAGCTCCACTCCACTCAAGGTGTTGCAGAACGTTTAGTGTCAGCGGGTAGGCGCAAATAATGTCCAGTTGGCCGTTGTAGAACAGAATCCTATATTCTTCGAGCAGATCCTCGATCCAAGGTTTCACCGATTGCATGACGTCATTTTCTAAATATTTCGCAGAGTAGTAACCGTTCTGAAACGTCATGTTTCCGACATGTATTTTTCTTCTGACCTCGTCACTCTGAAGAAACTTGGCAAGATCGCCATATTGACCTCTGTCATCATTCAGTACATAATTATAACATGATTCCAGCCCCGTCAAGTTGTAATACAAAGTTGCGTGTGGATTAAAATCCGAAACTAGTGTATCCACTACATTTTTAGCTTTAATATAATCCCCTTTTTTAACGTACTCTATTGCTTTCTGCTGCCCATCTAAGAATAATCGTCTGCCATTATGGTCAATCAAGCCAAGCTGGTAAAGATAGTCTCCATAATCCAGCATTAGCTCGGGGTCGGTCCATCCATCACCCATAGCTAGCCCTTTCAAGTTTATTTTCAAAGAATTGTTTCTGTTGCTGGTGTGAATAGTAAAACCAGCGGCCGGTACATATTTGCCCGCGTACGACTCCCCTGTTATAAAGAATTCGTTCTTCTGCAAATGGGGAAACAGGGTGAAGAATTGATAAAGAGCTGCATAAAGATCTTTTCCAACTTGAACTTCATCTCTTGCATAGCCATTATGATTCTCAGTGAAACTGAAACCTGTGCCAACGGGATTATCAATATAAATAAGGTTGAATACCTTGGACCATGAAATTTTTCTTTTATGCAGGGCCAAATCCTTGTCTAAATAGAATGGACCATTCTCGTTGAAAAGGCCATTCATAGAGGAAGCTCCCGGCCCTCCTTGCAGCCATAGCAATACAGGCGCTTTATTCGGTTCTATTTCAGCCGGAAAATACCAGAAAAACAGATTGGAGTTGTACTTCTCGTTGACAGTGAAGAATCCTGCATAGCTGGCCACATCGGATACATGTACCTCAGCGGCTTTTTGGCCTTCTTCTATCCTACCTGCTTCGACGTAAGCCGTCAAGAAAAGCGGTTCTCCTACATCGTCTCCAGCAGAGATTTCATCGTGGAATAGATAGTGACCTCTGAAGCTCAGGCTAAAATGAAAGCTGTAGACTGTTACAAGTATATAGAAGATCGACCTCATTTCTGCCTTACCGAACTCAACACTGGAAAGTAATCTCGAATCGGAATGTGACAGGACGATAAAACAATCTGTTGTGATAAACGGAGACTAATTTGAGTAGCGTTAGTTTTTTCTTAGGTAAGAGCCTTTCTTTGTGTACATATCACTTCAAGACGTCTATATTCTCTAGTCTCGTTTCGAAACTTCTTTGACTGGCATAGTATATATTAATAATTTCATATAGATAGCGCCTGTCAATAAAGCATGGTTGATTGAGATCATTGGTCAAAATGAAATGTTTGTTTATCTAGGTCATTAAAACATATTCCGTTTTTAATGTTATCTTAATTTCACTGGTTTGAGAGAATAGTAATGGTTCATGCTGTCTTAGCCAGTAAAGTAGTATAAAAAAAATGGTACATCAAGCAAAATTATACCCAAGAGACCTAAAAAGAGAATAATCAAGTAAAACTTTCAAAATATGTTGATGTTTTTTATTTTATTTTTATCAGAAAAAATTAATTATTCTGCTAACTCTAAAAATTCAAATTTTCTTTAGCTTTCATTTATGTTTCAAAAGACCATCAGCTAAAAAAAAGCAGTATGAGAAACATGAGGACAATTTTTTTTTTTTATAAATGTGCTTCGTTCGGGAGAGGAAAGCAATCGATTACTAAACTAACTTTCAATATTCATAGACTTCTCTAACAATCCACGGATTTGTTTAACCCATTTAAACGCAGGGTTGCGAAAACCTTCTTTAGCGCCGAGAAGGCTGTGATTCGCTTAATTAGAACAAGATATTGACTGTACTGCCACCTGTGATCAAGGGTAAAAAGGTCAATCGGCGAAGCCCCAAAATGAAAACTTTACAAGAGACGCAGACAAAAATTTAAACTGTTTTACTAGGATTTTCACGAACTAATTGAGAATAAATTAACAACCGACCCTTTTTTTACTTGTACCACCACAACTCATGAAGGGTCTTGGATTCACTCCTAGGTAAGGACCGTACTGCTTCTGGGCCAACGTTTGTGCGAAGAGATGATTCGGCCGAGATCGCGCTCAACCTCCAGGTTTTTTCACCAATTAAGGGTACCTAATTATAGAGGCTGAGTGAGCCCCAAGTGGGTCTCCCGATTCCTACCGAACTAACTACCGACATTCTATGTAAGTTCAAACTGGATGATTTTGCAATTACTATGGATGTAGATAAATAGTTGTTTAAAGAAATTCAACCTGATGTTTCAAGTGTTCTGATCGCACACCCTCCCGGAGATGATAATATTCATGGAAGTTAAGGAATGATAATATTATCATTAATATATGGATGATACAATAATATTAATGGAAATAAGGAAGGAGGAAGAAAGAGAGAATAAGTTTTCAAAGCGGAAGAAACGAAATGTAAAAAACAAAAGATTGCCTTGAAAAAGAATAATGGATTCCTGGTGATTTGTCACCAGACAATCAATTGAATTTGATAATTACCAGGCAGAAAAAACGAGTTTTTATAAGCCATTTTATTTTTTAAAGTCCATTCTCCACTTGATTTTTTCTTTATTTTTTACTGGGCATGTTTCTTTCTTTTGTAAAAAAAAAAACGGTAAAATATGCCATACAAAAAGATGTGGGACAACATAGGCCATCTCATATCCTTCCAAGAGAAACGTACTCGATATTAGATGAGTCACTCAACTACCATTAAAAAGTGCAGCGAATGCAATGTGGTTGGTTCTACATGAAAAATGCTTTTTGAATTTTCCTTCAAAAAATTTGCAATGATCAATGAAAAAACTTTTTTAATCAAAATAATGATATTAAGCTTCGTATTGTATTATTTAATGTCAAATTAAAAACAGGTTTTCTTAAGATTCTTATTTTCTAAAAATGACCACTCCAGTTCCCACTGTTTTGTTTTTGCAACAGGGCTTGTCTCATTTCCTGTATTGATTTTATTTTATTTTTGTTTATACATCAAATTTCGGGGTGTTAAGGGAAAAGTGAAAAATAAATGCCATAATTTTCCTCAACCAAAAAAGTTCTGGGAACAAATGGGTTAAGAAGAAATGTAAGCGCATTCCATCTCTTATGACAGATAGGGTTATTTCCGTAGTTTTTTTTTCGTATCTTAGAACAGCAAAACTCAAGTTTGGCTACTCCAACATGGCTAGTGGGTAACTGTAAAACTGTCATCAGTTATCTTATGTTTTGATATTAACCTGCACCTGTTTTATACCATTATTATTCTCATCTCATCCTTCCAAATCTATCCATCCAATAAATTAAAACTTTGTTTTTCATAATTGCACTGGATGCTTCACTGATTTTCATTCTAAAACGGACTATTGTAAAGGATCCTGAAACTGTACAGATCTCACTTCTCATAATTCGTGGACTTAATTCCACTTTCATTTTGGATGGCTCAATTAATTAATAATACTGATAATATTAATAATTCCAAACTGTTTTAAAAATTTTAATTGGTTCAAACTAACAGTGTTAAGAATGTTTAAAATTTGACTTTCAGCAACAATTTATAATTGACAGTTTTTCTGAAATCCTAAATGCAGCATTCCACATCCATATGCAGTCACCCTTGTTGATACAGCATCGAGATACAACACTCAGACAATTACTAATCTTTTAGATAAGGTTATCTGAAGCTTATAAATTTTGTTTTGTTTGCCTTTTTGCAAATGTGAGCCTTCATTAATCCAGGGAGTTATGATCTAACTTCTACAAGGACCAAACAATAATTCTGGAGACCACAGAACCTGACATAAAAATGTATTCAAGCAGTACTAAAGCCATAAAGAGGCTCCTATGGAATCTCGGGGTCTCTTCCCTTTTCAATTAATAATTTTATTGCGAAAACAAAAATAGAAGCACAACTAAGTAAAGTATAGAGTTAATATCTAATTTTTTATTGAGTCTGTCATTCTGAACCTGTTCAGTTTAATTCAGGTTTTATTAATCAATAAGTAACATTTAGTTTACCAATACTAAATTTCAACTTCCGTAGATATCACTTAATTTTTTTTACATTAATGAGAAAGTTTATCGTTTTTCCCAAAGCACTTTTCTGCACAAGCTATCAGTAAAAATGTCTTAACTCTTTTCTAAATTCGAAATACCTAAGAAAATTGACGGTCGCAATGACTGAACAAAATGAAAAAATTAAGGAATAAAAGTGTAACACATACAAAAATATGTTGCCTATGATTCAACTAAGAGAGCTAGGCGGGGAACCCACCAGTATTCTTTTTCATGTGAAACAAAAAGCAAGTAATCAATGGTGCAAACTTAAATGATACAAGTTTGTGGTGTTACTTTTGAATTTGTACTAAAATTATATTTAAGCATTGCTGAGTAAGTTGTCTGTGTTTGTCAGTATAGTTTAGTTTCCTTTTAGAGAAAAAATAAGAATGTACCTTAAAAAGTACAATATGTAGCTTAGAAGTTCATATATTGGTATTGTTGGTCCTCTATAAATAAGCCTAAAAGCTCAGTAAACCGAATTAAAACTCCTATCTTAGGGATCCAGGACTCCTAGGAGGTCATGGCACATTGCCTACATTTATACTGCATAATCCAGAATTGTATTCAAAGACAAATCGGGATATTTTGCACCTCAAAAAGAAAAAGCGACAAAACCTTAGTTTAGTTGTTGAATTTCATTAATCTAAATGTTTTTCTTTTAAACTTTATTTTAAAATAATAATAATAATAGATAAACTAGATAGTTACTGAAAATGGAATGTTTATTTTAAAATGTTCGTACTTTAAAATATATATTTCATAACAAAAAATAGAAAATATATTTAACAAGATTAAATTCTAAAAAGTTGTTTTACAACTAACAACTTTTCTTTTAACAACACTTATTAAGTATGCATGCATTTTTTACGAAACAATACAATATACATCAACAATAAAAAAATATAATATTTAAATATGTTCTAAGATATTGTCATGAAACATTTCATTTTAAAAGAAAACAATGTTAACTAACTTATATTTTTAATTAACATAGATACCTGTACTGCTAACATAGTACAACCTGTATACACCTCAATATATAGCATCAAAACATATTGAAATGCCAGGCTATATCAGTTACAATCTGTTCAATAACTGAATTTAACCTACCATAACCAAGAATAACTCATAATAAGACTAGGAGGGAAATAACTATATTGGAAATATTCTAATCTAAAAAAACAGTTGAATACTGTCAATAACATTAAAACTAAAATTGAAGACAACTTAAAGGATGTCAAAAGACAATGGTTTATGAAAGTCATTATAACCTCAAAAGGTTCACCTGTTCTTTATCTTCCTAAGAAAAATTGTAATATTATTGTGATAAGACATGATAAAAGATAAAATTTTACAAATGAAGATTAATTCATTTCAGAATTCTATTTCATAGTCATTACAATGTTAACTCTGTTTCTCTTCACTTTACTCTTTTTAATATGTAAAATTAAAAAGAGAAAAGAAAACTTCAAACTTGTTACAATTCAAATAGATTATATTTAGTGAATCAAAAATTATCGGATGAGAGTGTATTCAGTTTATACTTATTAAATATATATTAATATATAGAGCACATTAATATATAGAGCATATTAATATATATAGAGCACAAAAAAAAAAATCTTGAGTTTACCTCCATTAATAAAAAAAACAGGTGCAAACCAATTCTAATTTTTTTTTAAATCTTCAGAAAACAAACAGATTCAGCTAAAACCTCCATAGTACAGACAAATGATAAAAACAAGAATAAGTTCAGAAACATGGTACAATACTAGTCTACGATCTCAGATTTTTAAAAGTATCCCGAACAACCTTCAGATTATCAACGATAACAGATATTAATACCAAACTAGTTGCCGGTAGAAATACAATGATATGTGTTTATATAAACAACAGTTGAAGTCGCATATTTTCTTTTTACATGTATAGTAAACAAACTCCTCTCAAACCTATAACCTAGTTTTTGGAGTTACTAACTGTAATATCATTGCTGCCAGGTGCTCATCACCTTCAATATCAACTACCCCATGTCTTTCAGCATTCTTACAGCTGATTCTACCAGTTACCTGGAAATCCAGAACAATTTTAATGCATATTTATTCTCAATGAAATAGTTTGGTGTAAATTTGAAATTTAATACGTCTTTTAATATTTTTAAATCTGTCAAAGCTCACGATAAAATTTAATTTAAATCATATTTCATAATTATGCACAATGTTTTAATGTAAAGAAGAAAGTTGATTAGTCATTGTTTTTAAGAAATTGTGAATTTTTCCTATGGGAATATTAGTATAATCAGCTATGAAGTGAAACAAATACTTTTTAGAAGGTTGGAAAAAGATAAAACTGTAACAATGATCTTCTATATATCCAAGAAATTAAAAAATATATATATTTAAAAACTAGTTTCCCACTAAAAATAAACTTTATTAAAACTGGAATGAATAGAAAATAAGAAATAACGACAGACATTTTTTTTTATCATGATTGTTAGACTGACTTACACCAGGTCAGTTTAGTCAGAACCATCTTAGGGTGAAGATCAGTCCAGCTTAGAAGAGAGAACAGTGAAGTTTGTCTGTAGGTCAGTTGAGTCAGGACCATATTAGGGTTAAGATCAGTCTAACTTATGATATCAAGAGATAAAGTTGCTAGCAGTAATCGGGCTTGTGATATAGAACCGTGCAATCAGGCTGTCCAGTGTCAGTAGTCAGGAAGTGTGAAATGCTAAAGTTTAAAATTATTGGGTCTAGACCAAGAATTTTCAATGAGTAAAGAATTACTAGTCTAACAATAGAAAATTAACAAGCTGTAACCACAGCCAAAATCTACAATGTTAAGAATAGAAAATGAATCCAATTACGTCAAAACCAAGGAAGATTCAAATTTGTATCAAATTTAAATTTTATTTTATATTAGTACTACTGACCTGGCCGGCTTCGCTATCGCTAGATTTGAGTGTACATATGCATATATACATAGCTGACACGGAAATGCTTCGGTATTGCTACATTTGAGTATATAAATCAACACAATTGAAAACTTTATATCAATTATTTTATTTAGTTAAAATTACATATTTAGAAACGCATTATTATTTTTATGTTTACAATCATATAAACTGCAATTACTATATTATTTTATTACATTGCGATAATAAAGATTATAATAATCCATATTTTTAAAGATTATTAACCCCATAAAATACAAAAGAATCTTTAAAAGAATCTCCTTACAATACAATCTCCTTTCTTGCAGAGATTTTCAAGAAACAGGATCACAACAATAAATTTATCTTAATGGCAATAAAGTTTCATGTACATGTATTTCACACTATTTTTTATTTTATTATTTGAACCAATAATTTCATACATACCTATTAAAATGTTTTTGTATTCAACTCGCTTCCATGGGTATGAAGTTGTCATGGCTATGACATGTATGTAAATTGGACAGGTTTTCTCTTAGCAACCCATTAATAATCACTTTTTAAATAAAATTTTAATTAAAAATCAGTAGATATGATTATTGCTAAACCTTCCGGGTACTGTGAATATTATGTAGTTAAAATTTGGTATAGATTAATAGTTTTGATGGTCAGCGGTTATAACAATATTTGTTATTTTAAATTTTGAATGTTTGAGTGTTCATATGCAAATTTTTTATTTTTCAAAAATCCAAGAAACTTTAATATGCTTATGAGTGTGTGTATCAATAAATTGTACAATATATTTCATTGTGAATTTCATTGTACATAAATAAAAATATAATAAATAATATAAAATTAAACTAAAAAACCTGAACATCTGTAAAATCTTCACTTACCAAGCTTGTTAAATCGCTATCTTTAATCTTCAAAACAGCATCATACTCTTTATAATCAGAAGGAGTGATCTTACTAATATGGCCATTATGTATAACTGTAACAAGAATAATTGAAACATCATGCATGATCAAAATTTGAAATGATTTTCAAGGAAAGAAAGTGTCTATTACATAGTATAAATAATTATTCCGCTTATACAATTCATTAAAAAGGCTATCACTTACTCCATGAATTTTTTCTGCCACAATCATCAACTTCTAAGAGACAATTATAACTAAGGTCCCTTAAATTTTGTGTTAAATACAATTTTTCTTGCATAGCCTCAACAAATCCTGGACTGTTAAAAAGTGTGTGCCCTCCAGATGGAGGAGGGGTTAATTTCTTGTCAACAACACTATGCAGGTCAACATAGGCACCTAAAAATAAAATATATTGAACACAATAACTTAACCTTAACTGTGAAACAAAAATATATTTTTTTTATATAGCAAATAATTTCAATTTCTTTGTACATAAAAAATTAATCTGATTCACTTTCAAGTATTGATTATTTTTTGTTAATTATAATTATTTGTTACAAATAGGACCTTAAAAGCGAGTGGCAAATTGGCCTTATTCTTTCCACAAACAGAGTGCAGTCAGTGATGAATATTTTTTATTCTTTGTTACATAACATTTTAATTTGAACTCACTGTGCTTAGATATTATAACAGGAGCTTGTCTCCACAAGCACCAGATGTCATCAGTCTCCAAGAGATGAAAATCACTGGAATCTCACCCCATATAAAGAGTCGCGAACTTTATTTCTTTTCCTGCTACCTCTTTGCTATTCCTTGGCAAGATAGAGAAGGACGCCCCCACTCTTCCACTCCTCGGCCTTCTCTAGCTAGCCAAGGAGTACATACAGCATTTCATCTATTGTGAGTACCCCTGATTTGTTATATATAGGTATAAAAGAAATTAAGAAACATCCTTGGGGGGGTTCTAGTCAGTGGAGGTTGGACTGATGACAGTTAGCAATCTTAAGGAGATTACATTCTTGGCTAAAGCACAGAACACAATGATGCTACAAACATAAAATTTGCTGTTCCATCATTGTACTTATGGTATACGGAACAGAGTTAGTTCACAATCCATTTTCTCCTCCCCCTCCCTCCCAATCCATTTTATTAAATTTCTAACTAAACAACAGATATACTGATTGTAACATAAATGACACATTGGATTGAAGGGGAAAATGATTGGTTTTCAAAAAAAATAAAAGACATTTGTAAGGAAGGGAATAGAAATGTTTTGAAAAGCAAGCCAAAACAGTTAGTGAATTAGAGTTCGTGAGGTGGGAGAGAGGAAGATATGTCAGTACATATTCAATAGTTTTCTGACAAGTAGAATCAAAAACTTGATATATTGCAATATAGAAAAATATTTTTTGGCAGTTAATATATCTAAACAAATACCTGAAATGATTATATATTTCGCCTTGACGGCTTCAGTCTGAAAATAGACTCTATTTCCTTGACGCCACATACTAGTCTTCAATGAATCACCAGGCAAAACAGGTTTTATAAAACGAGCCTATGAGAAATAAAAATATATATGACAATTATTATATCACAATAAATACCAATTACTTGTGGTTATTGCTAATTCAAAGAAATATATGAAAAATTACTAGCCTTCACAGCTTTGAACAATGAAGGATTATTGTCTGCATATCTCAATAAAACATGACGAACTGCAAATCCTAATGAAGCAAGTCCATGCAAAATAGGTTCCTTAAAACCTCCAAGTAAAGCAAAATTAGGATCTATGTGTAAGGGGTTCAAGTCTCCAGCCAACCGATACAAAGCAGCCTGAAAAATAGAAAATAAACAATATTTAGTAAATATATAAATATTGAAGTCTAAATATTTTGGCGAAAAGGGTTTGGTGAACAATGTGCATATGCCACCAATACAAATAATCATTTATTTAATTTTGGTTACACTGGTATATCTGGTAACATAACTCCTCTCCGTAGCCTTTCTCCAATCCAGTCAGCTGTCTTCATCTTCACTGTCATCTCTGTCCACCAGTCTCCAAGGGATTTTTATATTGGTCCTGCCTTCTTTTAGCCCTAAAAGCAAGTGAACTGGCCCCACTGCTGCCTCTCACCCATTTTCAAAGGTCTCTTAATAAGCAATTATCTTATTTCATCAGGAGGGAGAAATCTCTCTCAGTGAGAATGTTGATTCCAGTCTTCCTCTGGAATGCACTCATCAGTATCTCAATTATTTTGCATGTCTTATGATGTGCCAATGGTCTCTGAAATACTACAATTGAGGTATAAGAGAATCAGCATGTATATCGAAGCTATACAGCTTGGGAAGAAACATAAATAGAAAGCTTCTATTCCCTACCCCTTTCCTGGCAGGAAGTCACAGATCAGCTATTTTCCGCCTTCTCAAAATGTATCTCCTATCCAGGCAATCAACTGATGTGGCGCCTATCTATTTGCTTTAGTTGTTTTGCCTATTTCCTATAAATATCTACAAATGGTCAAACATTTACTCCTAGTTCTTTGCTACCCTCCTAAGAACAGTTTGAGGGCAAGACTCAACCACAGCTCTCAGTGATGGGTTTCAGAATAGACCACAAGGCCTCGGACAATGCGTGTCCATATTGGACTATAAGCTGGACGTAGCAGATATATGAAGCAGAAAGATAGAGAGGATGATCAAAGTATCAAAGAGTCTACCAACGTTACTTGAAAGATCTGTAATTAAGAATTCACGAATGGAGGGATTTAGCCAACGGACTTCGTGGAGGATGGAGTCTCATCCGAGGGTATTCGACCCCGGATGAGAATTGAGGAAGACTTAAGATAAGGAATCTTCCAGGTAGACATACAAAATAATGTTGTGAATTTATACAATTAAAATTAATATATAATTTAAAATGTTAGGTATATGGTCCTATGTTTTTCTTCAATATTCCATTTACATTTCTTCACTATACCAAGCGCTGCATGGTGGTGGTCAAGTGAAGTTGCTTGAACTGGTGGCCTCAAGTGGTACTTGATCCGTCAGCCAGTGGTTACTTGATTTGTCGGCCGATAGTAACTTGATTGGGTGGCCAGTGGTTATTTGATTTGGCGGCCGGTGGTTACTTGATTTGGCACTTGGTGGCTGTGGCCGCTACACTGCTTTATATTAGGCTTCCGTCATTCCTAATTACAATAAGCATTTTTTTTCACTAGCAGTACCTTCTCTGTAAATTTGATTAATGATTCGGCATACCTCATCATCATTATGGTTAATTTAAAATTTATAATAAAATTAATGTTGAATGCTTCGTTATATATATACAAGAATGTTTCACTTATGCATTCACAAATAAAGTAACAATCGATACTGCCTAAATAAAAACGAGCTTTATTTGCTATATGTATCAATGATGTTTGTGAATATTGAAGTGAAAAAGGAGGTAGATAAAAATTTAAATTAATTAAAACTAACAATTCATTTGATACAATTGGATATTTTGATAATAATAATAAAATGATTATATTGAAATATAACAACCATTCTGAAAATTAGAAATTTTTAAATTCTATTGATGTTATTCATTAATTATTACCTGTGAAATACTAGTACCCTCTACCACAGCTGCATCAGGGTTTCGCTTAGGGTGTTCTTCTGTTGATATAGCTTTTGATGAGTTTTTAGGTCCACCAAAACCACCACCATTCACAACCAGTGAAGCAATTTCATTGTAGCAAACTAGTTCATCATTTTTATCATATGTCTTTGCTGAAATAATATCAAAATAATTAATGCAAAATTAAACTAATTACTACCACTTATTTATTTCAGTAGAAAATAAACTTGTAAGTTTTAAATGAAATAAATTTCTTCCTCGAATTTTCTGGTTTATTTAAAAAATTTATCACATATTTCGGGTTGTATTTCGAGTATTATTCGGGTATTTCACTTTTCGGGTAATTTCCCCGTCTTCAGGACAAAACTTAATTTATGTTGTTCAAGTAATTTCATTAAGCCTTCTCTAAAATCTTTTCTTGATCTCCAAATGCTTCCTTCACTGTCCATATTCATAATCTGGACAGTGAATATAATCCAAATTCATAATTCATAATCCAAATTTTCTGTTTATTTAAAAAATGTATCACATATTTCTCAACGTTTCGGGAATTACGTAGGTGGAGATTTTAGAGAAGGCTTAGTGAAAATAAAAGAACAAGATGAATTAAGTTTTGTCCTGAAATTAATTAAAAATTCTTCCAAAAATATCAACTTTAAGGAACCATCAGTGTTCAGACTGTCACCTCCCTTCGCGCGTCTTCATTAATTCATGTCCATAAAAATGATTTAGAAAACAAGTTGAGTAATGCGATTCGATGTAATTAATATTAAGCGCATTGAATTATTTAATCAAGGGCTGGATATGGTCACCACGCATTCATATCCCCATTATCTCCAAGCCTGTCTCCTTGGCTCATCGGACTAGGTCATATCAATCTGCTATAAATGGTCACAAAGCAAACCTATGTTGACTGGAGCCACATATGACGTGCATATGGTTCAATTGCAGAAAAGAAGTTCTACAGGGTGGAGCGTCACAGGCAGATGGATTACAAAATGGAATAAAGCACAAACTGATGAAAAATTATCATTTTATTTTTTCCTTATTCTATAATTGGAAATTTGAATTAATACAGTTTTGAACAGCCCATCATTCAAATGGACTCCCCCAATCTATATAAACTGTAAAAGTCGTTTTCTGAAGTAAACTTGCACTCTGTTGAGCATTTCGACGGAAATTTTGGTGATGTTTTTGAGGGCTTCCAGGGACCTGGGATGATCAGTATATATCTTAGATTTAAGGTAGCATCACAGAAATAAATCGCAAGGGGCCAATCAGGAGAGCGTGCTGGGCAGTTCAAATTGCCTCTCAGAGAAATGAGGTGCAGGGGGAACGAACCTTCCTTTCAAAAAGTCCATGATAATCCTTGCTGTGTGGGCTGTGGCTCTATCCTGCTGAAACCAGACGTCTTCCAGTTCCATCTGATCTAGTTCAGGTGAGAAAAAATTCTGGATCATGGTCAGGTCAAAATACGCTTTTACAACAAACGTGCGCTGTGGCGCTCCACCCTGTATGTGCTTGCTGCTCCTCTTTGTTGAGTTCATGGCTGATGAAAAGAAGTTAATTAGAAGGCAAGCCATTAATGCTGACTGACTAGCCACAAAGGTAGGAGAGAATAATTTATAATAATTTAACTACCAAGCAGTTGCAATTAGGAGATTAGTTCCCCCATATGACCTTTATAATATGCTATAGTATGCCATTACAGTTATTAATTAAATATTTTAAATTAGATGTTTCAAAGCCAAGAAAGTTGAAGAACTCATCGCAGAACCTCGATTTTGATGTATTTCACCAAAAACCCCTTAATTGTTTTAAGATTGATAACACTCTTTGTGTTCATCTTATAATACTCGCAGCTAAGGCTGAGTTAATTCAAGACTTTCTATAATATTAGTGTGTCGTAGGACACTGCGATGAACTGTTTTATTTTCTAGTGTTAATGTTTTTCTGGTTAACCTGCATGAATCACACAGTACTTTAACTAGGTTGATTTATATTCATTAATTATTGTAAATAGCCTTAAGCGACTAACATTAGATTAAGGATTATATATATTTGTACTATTTATTGTTTAATTTTCAGTGAAGGAGAATATACTTGTTTTATTACAACTGATGTTTCTTGTTACACTCTACCTATGTCACCCCTTCTTCTTTATCTTCATCTTCGTGCCATTCATAGATCAATATAAAATTAAATAGTGCAAAAATATAAACTATCAACTTACAACCAATAATAATTACAGCATTTTTCCCTTTATCTAATACTTCTACAATATCAACCGTACTCCTAAGCTCTTCATTCAAAGGTAACACCTTATATACTTCAAGGTATTGTTCGCCATGGAGGACCTAAAAATATATAAAGTGAACTAAAAAAAAAAGTTCAAAAGTATATAAGACTAAAAAAAAAGTAGAGAGAATTTATTGATCAAAACTCATTTGCTTCAAAGAGTACACATCAATAAAATATCAAGTGGTAAAAAAAAAAAAATCTGGTGTGGTGCACATACCACACAACTTAAAGTGATTATGATTGATACTATTGAAGTGATTACGGCAGAGAACTCAAACCAATGGAAGAATGTCATCAGGGAGGATTCCAGAGAAGAGTGGAACAGATGATGGTTAGTAAACCAAAAAGGAGCCACCACATTGAAGAAGTTCTTCCCCACTATTCAATCAAGATTAAAGGCGAAATGGGTCTTCCCCCTTTCGAATCTTGCAGATTCTGACTGGTCATGGAAGGTTTAAGGGGAAAAGCTACAAACTCATGAAAAGGATATTGATTCCCCTGGGTCCTAACAGTGGAGTTTCTGAAACAGCGGAATCATCTTGAAGGATGTCGTGGGTCCTTTACATTTCATTTCAGGCAGGTCTCATCCACCAGATATCGGCAAGCCACCATCCACACAAGAAAATAAAAGTGACCAACAAGCTAGGAGGGCTGGACTGTAGTGAATAAGAAAGGCTGGATCGGAGGTAGAGCCAGAATAATGCAGTGGACCAGGAGGGCAAGACCAGCACCCGGAGGGATGCAGTGCCGGGAAGGCAGTTCATGCAGTTCGGCAGTAAATAAGATGCAGCCCCAACACTAAGTTTCTCAAGCGCACACTGGGCCGCACCACAGAACACCTTTTTAATTGTTTCCATAATTAAACGACCCAAATAAAATGTAAAATAATAAATTATAAATAAAGAGCATACTTATTGGTAGCAGTGGCACCCCCTGCTACTGAAAACCTTTTACGACCAAAGAATCAGATATGGAAAAAAAAAATGTCTATAACAAGCATTATATTTACCTGAGATAGATCGTAACTTCTATCAGGAATTGCATTTAAAATTTTTGATGAAGTCATTGTAGCCATCAGACCAGGCATAATCAACTGTGTTGGGAATGCTGTAAAGTTTTCATGGCCTTCATAGAGATATTTTAAATCTCCAGGATTCTTAACACTGGCACCAACTAAGAGAGAAAAAATATTTTTATAGAACATTGTAAAATTGAATAATAATTATGTAAGAGGTGAAAGATGGTAAAATAATTTTTTCTTAAAGATGCTAAAAAAATTAATGAAGAGGTGAACTTCAAAAGCAAATTGGGAATAATAGAACAGTTACAGTCTTTAGTTACACCTAAAACAAAGAAGATAGAAGTTTGTATTTAAGGGAACTAAATTTTAACTTTTCAAGGAGTATTAATAAATTATATCAAATGCTAAACTCGTCTATTTTCACCTAATAAGAAAAACACAGTAATCACACCAGCTATAGCTCACCCACGGCACTAAGTTGAAACTAACATCTTTTATTTCCTTACCCTCTGATTTTATTTAGAAACATTTATATACTCATATGTATGTATATATATATATATATATATATATATATATATATATATATATATATATATATATATATATATATATATATATATTTGATGTGGTTTTTTTTTGGAATTTGTAGTGTGAAAGCATAGTGAAATTGCAAAAAAAGAGGCCGATGAATGAACAGATGCTTAAATTTCAAAATATTATTAAATCAGTATGTTATTTAACAGTAAAAAAAATTTAATACTTGTGCTAATAAATAAAATGAAATAGTCTTACTTCCTAAAGCAAATGTGATGCAGTCTTTGAATGTTGCGGTATACTTATCTGAAAAATCCTTTTTAAAAAAATGAATTGATTAATTAAAATGTAATAAAATAAAATTATAGCAAAAAAATGTCACCAAAGATCAATAAAAAAATGTTGTAGCTTATTTAACTTACACTTTCTTCATCTGTCTCATCCAATGAAGTACCATCCATCTCGGTAAAATATTTGGTCAGATTTGCAGTCTCTTCCTACAAGGAAACATTAAATATAATAAACATTTTCTTTTAAAGCCAAGGATGGATAACCAACTAGTATATCATTAAGAAATGAATTAATTTATTTTTGAATTAATAATATTTTAATTTACTCCAAGGGTAAATTAAAATATCATAAAAGGAGTAAATATCTCAAAGGAGTAAATTAAAATATAATTAATTCAAAATTAAATTAATTCATTTCTTAATGGTACACTAGTTGGCTACCCATCCGTTCTACTAGAGTGTTACAAAAGTCCTTGTGCATTATTATAGCTTTATTTCAGATTACAATTTTAAACATTATTGAATAGTACTACTTTTTAAACTAAAATCCATTGTTTTCAACTACTTTCACCGATCTTTCTGCCAGTAATTGGATTTGATGCCGGTACCACTCCTTTGGTTTTGAGGCAAAGAACTCTTCACATCCAATTTTAATGTCCTCGTAATTATCAAAGATCCGACCTTTTATAAAATGAGCCATTAATCTAAATAAACCATAATCTGATGGTGCAATATCTGGGCTATTCGCAGGATGAGGCAAAACATTTACTCCTTGCAGTTCTGATCATTTTTCCTTGGTCAAATAAGAATGATGTGCAGAGGCATTGTCGTGTTGCAAAATGGCTTTGTTCTTGTTGACCAAAGTGGGGTACTTTGCACTCAGCAAGGCATAAACTCTGTCTAGCTTTTCACAATAAAGGTTCGAGTTCACTCAAATTTTATATTATTTAATGGAAATTCAATGGAAACTTTTAAAATTTATTCTCAGCTTGACAAACCAAACACATATAGTGCATAGAATTGACATATTACAGTTGTTTAAAAACTATTTTATAGTACTTTTGTGAAGAATGCGTGAAGAAGTGCATGCCGCTAAGAATATTTCAAGTAGTGTTTATGTGAATTTTAAAATTATTTAGATAAATCAACTGTTATTATAGAGTTGTTGTAAAGGAAATGCGTGTGATGCGCACATCGCATCAGATTTTTCCATTATTAACAAGTCAATTGTTGACTTATAATATAAAAATTATGTATTTTAAAACATGAGGGCTTTCATTTATGAAGGTTTGAATTGATGTGTATAGTTATTTAGTCCTTCAGTTGTTTAGAAAATAATGCAAAAAAAAAATTATTCAATAAATTTGATGTTTATTTGCATGCAACAAATAAACGCCTGAGATTTAAATTAAGCTACTTTAAGCTAAAAGGGGTCTTAATTGAGTCAAGTCAAATTCAAGAAAACTGAGAAGAAAATTTATTACTATTGAACCTTTTTTTTTCAAGCATAGCAATTTTTCTCCATAAAATAAGGAAACTTGTTTTTAAAAAAAAATATTCCCAGACAAGAACAAAGAGCATTGCTTTGAAATTGAGATATCCACAAGAAAAACCATTTTGACCACTTGGTGACAAAAACCCTTCTAGCATGAAGTGATTTAATTATATACTATACTATATTATGTTTAAATACTACACTATATACTGTATTTCAAACCTGTATTGAACCCAAATAGTCAATTTTGTCAACATTAACAACTTTATCCCACTTTCCTCTAACATCTTCAATGGAGACTGGATCGGCTAGACTATGCCTTAATATACTTCCTTTTCCTCTCACAATTATTTCTAAAATAACACAATTACTCGTAATCAAAAATTTTAAATAACTTAAAATATCATCTTTTCATTCTTATATTTTAAAAATATACTGATAGTAGATAAGTAATTTTAAAATGAACTGAATTATTAGATGTCTTTAGCATTAATGTTTCATGATATAATGTGGCAAAATGAAGGTCTATTGTCATTCAAAAGAACCTTCGACCATAAATGATTGATCACAGTAATCTAGTTTTTCTGGTTTCAGAGAATTAAATCATGCAACACTAACAACAGATTTTTCATTCATTACAGTATGATTAATGAAAGAGAAAAACAAGAATTTTAAAAATATTAAAATAGTAGTAGTAGAATATTTTTTTATGTAAGTTATGCCCATCAAATAAATCTAGTTGTATAACATGGAACGGTAATACATGGAATAACATTAATAAAACAAGAATCAATAAAATGCCAACATAATATAATACACAAATAATAATTTAACATATTACAGGAATAAAACCATGCTACATTGGCTTCTTCAAAACAATTTTTTATAAATGGTTCTAAGATGCTTCCAAAGCTGTCACTTCATGTAATACAACTAGACAGAATATGAACCTGAAAATAATATTTTCAGATATAATATATTATATCTATATTATAATATATATAAAATTATAAAATCTAATATATTATAATATATTATAAATAATATATTTATGAAAATAATATTAAATAGAAATTCAAAATTTATTCCACTAATGCATTATTAGAATCTTTCTTATTCCCAATTTTACTAGATTTAAATACTTAAAAATATGTATATATTATATTAAAATTTTAACCCTTTCGCTGCTACGAACTCATATAGTAGTCCAGCGATTGCAGTGCCCCGTGCGCTACGAGCTCATATAGTAGTCCGGCTTATTTAGTGTCTGACTGCTACTAGCTTATTATTATCTATATTAGTTCTTCAACTATCGCCATCTGTAGACTATTTAAAGAAGTAGCAATGTCCATCAAAGCCAATAGAGGGAATAGAAATTCATTTTTGTAATTTTCAGCTTCCTTCTACTACTCAGCCGACCTTTATAGCTGCTCCGTCCCTTTTTACATCCAAGTATGGTTTCTCTGAAATTTACTCTGCATGTCTCTTTCGTATATTTTCTGCTTTGCTAAAAATAGTTGAATAGTCAAGTACATCAATATGTCGAAAAAAAATTTATTCTGAAGAATATAAGGCGGCAAATAAAAATATATTACCAGGAGTGTGATACGGCACTTTGTCCAGTGCCATGTATGAGATATATCGCACACTTAGACATTTTTAATTATTGAAAATAATACAATTTAGAAAATTAAAAACATTAAAACAAAATAATAAAAATATTTAATTTTTTTATTTAAATAAAAAAAAAATTAACTCCGCCAGCTCTGGTCCACAGTCCAAATCAAAAAGGAAGATAGAAAACATTAGTAGAAAACCTAGAATGGGAAAAAAATGATAAACACTAAACGCAAAAAGTATTCAGCACATGGGGCACTGTAGGCGCTAGACTATCCCGCACTACCGTATCCTCCAGGCACGCGAGTCTTACGCAGCCAAAGGATTAAACAGTTATATATTGGATAATTTGAAATAATCATATATAGATCCAAAATACGCATAATTTTCAAAAGAAGAGTTACTGTAGTGTAGAAAAAATAATTAAACTGGATGAAATTTGTTTTTAAATACGGAACACTAAGCAATAATGAATTTTAAAAGAAATATCTCCAGAATAAATACAACGATAAATGAACAGTATATAATAATTTACGTTTGCTAGCCCATCCAGCAGCAGACTCGATTATCGAACCATTTTCCTCACAATCCTCATGACATAGCCATACAACAACAGGAGCAATAAGTTCAGGTTTCAGTTGCTCAAAGAAATCTAAAAGCAAAATAAACAAAAATTTATCTTATAGGTATCATAAAAACTTACATAATAATGAAAAAAGATATTATATATTAAATTGCTATGAAATAAATATGACTCCTATAATCTCACCTGGAGGAAGTATATTTTCTGTCAACCTAGAAGCTGCTGTAGGAACTATGACATTACTATGAATATTATATTTTGCACCTTCAATTGCAAGTGTATTACAAAGGCCTACAAGTGCCATTTTTGCAGCACTGCAAACAAATAAGAGAAAAGTTTAAATACAAGATTATCGAAATGTAAAAATAAAATAAAATATTAAATATAAATTCATATTTAATAATTTGTTTCCTATTAAAAATTGAAATAACTATTTATTACAAATACAATAGTAAGTTAATAATAATAAGAAGCAATTTGAATAATACAAATACAGCAGGCTCTCGATAACTCGATTCTCAGAAGTAAATGGAAAAATCGGAGTTAAGTTTTTCGACTAATTGAAGTTCAAGATATTGAGGTCTAAAATAAGTAACTTCGAATTATAAAGATCTCAGGTTCATTGACCTTTTTTTCATTCCTACTCAAGTAATAAACATATACCAAAAAATACAGGGCATTAAGCAAAAATATCCCAATGCATTACGTATTTACATATTTATTTACGAACCTATTTTATACGTACATTTTATATTATATATGTATATATATTATTATATATTATATTATATACGTATATATATATTATATATTTTTATATTTTATACGTACATACAATTTATTTTTAGATAAAAAAAAAAAAAATTCTTCATATTGAACAACCTTGATAATTTTTTGTATCTCATTCATGGTCCATGTCTTACAATAATGTTTCAAAGACAATTGAACTACAAAAACAAACGTAAAGAAGAGAAAACAAAAAACATGAATGTGCTGTCAGCTGATTGAGAGAGCAGAAGAGAGAAAAGCCCCTCAAATGAGGATTTGGCTCTTGCCATATGTGAACTTCAAGTTGTAGAGGTGATGGAATCATAACTTCAACACATAGAACTTTTCAAAGGCTCCTTAAAACAAAGAAACTTTGTATCAAAGGTTTGTATTGAATAAATTAAATTTAATAAGTAAAATTCCACCTCTTCATAAAATTCCTAACAGGGACATAAACAGTAGAGGTGTATTTATTATTAGGCAAAGCTAGGCATTATAATAATAACTTGTCATCATCAACAATGGAAATAGTATTAGTATAGTATTAGACATAAAAAAAGGAAGTAAAAAAGAAATGTAAAATAAAATCGAAAAGTTTGTTCTATTGAATCGAAAAAAGTTGTAAAAATTAATAACATAGAAATGTTTACAAAAATACCTATAATTAGCTTGGCCAAAGTTGCCCAATAGGCCAGCATTGGATGCAGTAAACACAACTCGACCATATTTCTGCTTACGAAAAATTTCCCAAGCTGCTTGAGTAACTTTGAAAGCCCCTCTGACATGCACATTGTGTACAAGATCTAGCCAGGATTAATAATCATGTCAGTGAGAGAAATTAAACACTTATGAATTATATTTAACTAAAAGACATCAGAAACTAAAATAGAAAAAAAAAAAAAAACTTACCCCAATCACTATCGCTGATTCTAGAAAATGTTTTGTCACGCAGAATTCCTGCATTATTAATCACAATATCCACTTTACCAAAGTTGTCCAAGGCAGTCTTAATTATTTTATCACCATCTACCACTGAATTATAATCAGCTGCTGCAACTCCACCTAGAGAGAGAGAAATGATTTATTGAAAATCAGTACTGCCCGAATACATTGGGTTGCTATAATACACAGCGTACTGATCAATCCTTAGTTGGATAAACTATTTACATATACACATTTTACATTTATTTCTTTTTTTTCATTCATACACATAATTCATAGACTTTTCGTCTTTATTCGATTACACACCATTTTCTTTTTCTATCTTTTATTTATTTTTATCCATCCAATTACTTTCTCACCTCTCCATAATTCTTTCTCCCTTCCAGTTAACAATCAACCCTTTCTTAATCCAGTATATAAACTCTAGATAATTTGAAAATTTATGAAACTAATCAAACATCAATATCTAGATCAACAGTACAGGAAAATAAATAAATATATATACAGAAAAATATATAAATATATAATAATATATATATACAAAAAAATAATAGTTTGTATTATTTATAATACAATTATAAATGCTTTATAATTGGTCAAATTTTGTAAAGAATAGTGAAACAAAGACTTATATCAGGCACTCATTATGGCTGGTGGACTCAGAACATGTCTGGTAACCTACCTTGTCAGAGTCGACAAATTTTCTATCAAGAGTATAGTGTTGTACACCTAGATTTCAACTGATGTCATCTGGCATAAAAAGGTAACTGGCTACCTTATTAGGATAAATGTTTAATGTATTTATGGGTAAGTTTTTGTGATGGTAGCAACAATAGAAAAAAGTCAACAGAGTTAATGTAAACTTTCTCAAATAGAAAAATGGTTACCTTTTTTTCTAATTTCATCAACAACAGTATCTGCAGCATTAGTACTACTGCCATCTCCACGACTGCTGCCGCCTAGATCATTGACTACAACCTTTGCACCTCTCTCAGCAAGTAGTAAAGCATAAGCTCTTCCCAATCCTTAAAAATATTTATTAAGAAATATATTAAACAAATTATTAGTTATAATTATTCAATCAGATATTTAGAGTGTAAAGGTCATTGTACATGCTAGAGTTTTTTGCCAGAGACATCTAAACACAGAGCAGAGTAGATGACAGAGTGCTCTGCTGACAGAGTAGTCAAAATTTTTATTATAGCGTGTAAATACTCTAGAACTTTCTCTGGCAATGCACTTGTACATTTATTTCTCTATGACTCTGGTTGAACATGATGCCAGAGTAAATTCTCTAGTGCGAATTTTATTTTTGGATTGATATTTGTTTTTTTTATTGATTTAGCTTGGTGTTTGAGGTTAAATCACATGACATATACAGTGAATCTCTATATTACTTAGAAAAAAAAAATTTGGCATAAAAATACAAGGTTTTATTTTTTATAACAGAACCGTCAAAAACCGATTCTTGAAATTTTGCCCATACATTCTTATAACATGTATATGCAACATAAAACATTTTGATTTTGAATTTTTGAAAAAATAGTTTTTTGGAAATTTTTAAACATTTTAAGATTCATTAGTTTAAGGAAATATATTTTTCAAATTAAAGGTTATGTGGAGGGAGTTATTGTTGACCGTATATTTATATTTAAATGGAGAAGTTGGTCGGGGGGGTGCGGTCAAAGAATTATACTACTATAAGCGTACTTATATATTTTGTGCCGACGATTCGGCCTAAGTTTTAGGCCATCTTCAGGGCTAAAAAGAAAAACAAAATAACAACAATGAAAAAAGAGAAAGAGGCAGTACCAGTAACAGTAAAAATGATAAAAACAGAAAATACAAGTAAGATAAAAAAGTATGAAGTATAAAAAGAAAAGGATAACACTAAATTACATAATACAGGAGACTAATGAAAAAGTAAAATAAATGAAATAACAATGTAAAAATTAAAAATTAATTAAAATAAAAATAATGCGATATTTACACAGGGAATAGTGAAATATATGAAATCTATTAATTAAAAAGACAAATAGTATGAAGGTTTGGTAATGTGTAAAGCATACAGAGATAGTTGTAAGTTATGCAAAAGATGACTATGATGTTAAAGAAGTTGACATTGTTGTAATTAATTGTTGTAATTATGAGATGAAGGAGTAAAATATAAAATAATGTAAGCCCCAAAAACAAAAATAGATAAAATCCTATGTGGTAAAGAAAGAAGAAGGATAGAAAACAATGAGGAGGAGGAAATGTAAAGAAAACGTGATAATTACATACCAGCGAGGCTTATGGTCAAGCGCCAACTGAATATTAATAATGGATTACCGGGAATTAGGAAAACCGTTAAAACAATGTTACCAACTCACTGATTTGAGATAAAACTAACACTAAATTTAAATGCTGTGTGATCAAAAGATATAACAATTGATTTGAAAACTGTAAAAACGTACTGATATAAGTATATTTAGAAAAAAATATATATATATATATATATATATATATATATATATATATATATATATATAAAATATATATATAAAAAAATTAATGTTAAAAAATTAAATTTGAAATTAATATCACAAAAAAAAAAAAAAAAAAAAAAAAAAAAAAAAAAAAAAAAAAGTTCACTCCAACTGGTGCAAAAAATGGCAATGGAAATAAATACAGGTTACGAGTTAAAAAATAAAATTGTTGTTTCATTGTTGTTATTTTGTTTTTTCTTTTTAGCCCTGAAGATGGCCTAAAACTTAGGCCGAAACGTCGGCACAAAATATATAAGTACGCTTATAGTAGTCTAATTCTTTGACCGCATCCCCCCCCCCCCCCGACCAACTTCTCCCTTTATCTCCCTTTAAAAATAAAGGTTATGTAATTCAGAAAATAATAGCACTATTTTGAACTTTCCAGGGCAAATAGTTTTGGAGTTATAAGCTTTTCAATGATTCAAAACATGTCAAAAAAACAGTCCATTTATTTTTTTTAATTTATAACTCAAAAAATAAAAATGGGATAAATTTGAAATTTCGCATATTTTATCCTAACTGCTAGTACTAAGTATGTACAAAACATCATTGAATTCTGAGACATCACGTTCTAGACCATTGATTGATTTGACATAGAATGACCCTCATATTAAATGTAAAAGTACATTTATATAATATATAATATATTTTATTTTGATTAGATTATAAAGAAAACTTTATTTATTCTAACCTGCTCCAGCTCCTGTAACTACTGCAACCTTGTCATCAAATCGTATCATTGTGGAGATCTATGAAAAATAAATATTTACATAAAAAAATAGTTAAAATAATAGTATAATAATATTAATCATTATTATTATGAATATAAAAAAAAATTGTAATTGTTAGGATGTAACTGGAAAGTTCCTAATACCAAGCCTAGAGTCTCATAAATAACGGAAAACAGCTAACTAGTCGGTATTTCGCCAATTCAAACATCACCTGAACAGGAGAGGAAAAAAAAACTTAAATAAAGAACAAAATAGAACATATCTTGCATCCACAACCAAGAAATTGTAATTAATATTCACCAACTGTGACAAGACAATAAAAAATCTGGTGTGGTGAGCACATCACACAACTTTTCCTAACTACCTTATAATAATAATCCTTTTTTTGAAATAATTTTAAAAATTTTACATGAACACTGCTTGAAATATTCTCAACAATATTTCTACTTCTTCATGTCTTCTCTCACAAAAATACAATAAAGTAGTTTTTTAAACAATTTCTGTACAACATTTCTGGGCACTATATATTTTTGGTTTGCTAAGCTGGCCATTTAATTTCCATGAAAAAAAAATTAGTTATAATTATTAAGTTAATAATTTCTATTTTTATATTATTGTAGAGAACAGATTGAGGGTATGGTGGGAGGAGGTTCTGCCACATCCAACTGCTTTCGTACACACTCGGCTTTCTTTCAAGGGTCAAGTCTTACAGACCTAATAAGATATACTGCATCTTTCCTAATACTCGTCTGATTCAGATAATTTTTTTTTTTTTTTATAGATAATTTTATTATCTTGCCTATGATTCTTTATATAATTTACCATGAAATGCATACTTTTTGAGTTATAGGCAAATAAAATTTTTATTTGACCATAACTTTTTTCTCTGCATCACCTGGGTGATATAAAAATCAGAGAAGTTTTCGAGAAAATTGTAAAATCGATGATATAATATAAAGTGGCACTTCCGGTAATTCGATTTTGATGAAAAGATTGCTGGAACATTCCAGGAATGTTCTACCTTAAAACAAAATTTTAGTTTTGTACAACTTTTCATTTCTGAAGTAGGCTGTCCATATACACTCTTGTAGTTCAATTTTTTTGGGGGAAAAATTAATTATCTTTCATATGATCTTGTATAAAATTTATCATAAAATGCATACTTTTTTAGTTATGCACAAATAAAATTTTTTTTTTCATCATAACTTTTTTCTCTGTATTTTCTTAGTGATCTACTAAATATTAAAACAGTTAAAGGGCTTTAAGGAGAAGGCTTTCGGCAAGTTTCATCAAAATCGTTAGAGCAGTTTTTGAGAAAATTTAAAAAAGTGTAAAATCAATGATAAAAAGTGCCACTTTCAGTAAGTCGATTTTGACGAAAAAGGCATATGCATAGCTTAAATACGTAATTTCAGTTTAGTAAAACTTTTTGTTTTTGAGCTAGGCTGTTCACATACACACAGACCATTTTGCGAGACTTGGTTATTTGGACACAGGGGACCATGAACTTAAAATGGTAAAAAGGTAAGAAATAAAAAGAAAGTAAAAAATTACACCTAAAGAATGGCAAAAATAAATACCTCTTTTATTTGTTAGGTTGGAAACTTATATAACCTTTTTCTACTAATATATAATTTTATTACACTATTTAATTAATTTCATTAAATTATTTTATTATTTTTTTTTTCACGGAACGGTCTTAGGGACCACGCGAATATCATTATTTTCACTTCCCTTCATACCCCTTCTGTCTTTCTTCCCACCTTTTTCTCATTCTTTCCGATTGTTCTTTCCTTCTTTCTTTGGTCCACGCCACTCCTTTTCTCACATTTCTCTCTCCCACAAGGACCTTAATTTCTTTTAGTCTCCTCCCATAGTCATCCCTATCGAAACAATCTTTGTCAGTTATTTTCAGTCTCTCAGTTTCTTCCCTCATCTGTTTGATGTACCACCCAGCACTCTTGTATCCTCTCATTTTATAGAAGATTTCTCTATTTAATCTCTTTGGATGCATCTTCACCATATGTCCGCAGAACCTTAATCTTCTTATTCTTATATCCGTTTCCAAATCATTTACAATTATTTTTGTTTTATGTTGGTAGGATTATTTTGGGAAATATATATTTCTCTATTATTTATTTTTTTTTCTAAAATATTCTGTTTCAAATATTTTTGTATTTTATTTTTCATTTTCTACTACTTATATGCTTAGTATTTTCATCATTCATCAATCAAATGAATTCTGGATTTAAATTTATTTGAATACAATTATTGATATTCAAATTTAAAAAGAAGATAATGTAAAATCTTATAGGTTCATACTCAAATAAACTATCACTTCCAAAATCTGGAAGAAAAAAAAGTAAACAATATATTCATTTTAATGGAAAGTAGCCTTGGGTTCAATATAGGTATTACATCAGTGTCAAAGAGTGCAAAATCTGATTTGGTTTGCGAGTTTTACAATTTTTCGATGTTCTAGGTATTTAAAAAAATATGAAGCCCTTTTTTTTTCCTAAGTTTATCTGTGTTATATTAACTAGCAGGACTAGTACCCCCAGTAATCAAGAGATACTTTTAAATTTAAAATATTTAGTGAAAATTTTGGAAATTCCTTTCGGACAGAATGTAATTCGCACTAACTTTTCACAAGAAACCTTTTATACAAACGTTTATTTTTAAACATTAAACATTTAAAAATGTACTGTTTTAAGACAAACTAAATGCTGATTGAGAAATTGAAAAAAAAAAATGAAAGTTGCCAAGTTTCTAGAAACCTCTGGACAGCCAAAGTGACAGGTTATTTGAGAATGGCCCATCAACAAAAAGACTAAAACAATTAGAAAACCATTTACATAACAAAAAGTGAACTATAAATAGAGAAATAATGCAAAAAGTTCATGAACAGCAATAAATTTAAATGATTTCTATCATTGTTTGGTTAATTTATTTAATGTATTTCCCTGGCTGGATAAAAACACAGGGATATTATTTTTTTGATATATCTGTAAAGATTGTTAAGCATATATTATATATTCGTAGTAATTATCTCATTTATAACAATTTATGATTATAATTAAAAGTCACATTTTATAGAAAATTCAGACAAAGGGCTATTATAATACTTTATAAATAAACAACCATTTATATTAGTGCAGAATAAAGTCAAAAAGTTTTACAAATTTAAAACTAAAAAAAGTTTAAATAACAACGATTACATCTTAAATAAAATACAAAAATCACATCAAATCTTTAAGTTCAGACTACTTTTAAAAACTGAGTAGGTACAATACATTAGCATACAAATGAAAGATCATAGATGAAAAGCAAAATTGAGAAATACATTAGCATAATATTTCTCAAGAAACAATAGAGGTTACTTAATGTAATCACCAATTACAGTAAATACCTTAAATGATTGTTGGAAATAGATATTAAAAATGTAATATCACCCACTCCGCTTAAGATAGCACTTTGCTCTGTCATTCTAGAAGACCATTAGATAATAAAAATGAAAAAAAGAGAAAAAAAAAATGTCTTCAATTGCTTGAATCAATGATTGATGGTAGATTGTTGTGGATAAGAAACTTTAACACAAAATGGCTAATTTAGACTTTAATTTAGCAAAATAATCATAGCTAGAACTACAACTTATAATTACAAATATTAATTCTTTATTACCATATTATTTATACAACCTATAAAAGTTATTATGATTATTTGAAGAAAATAATAATAGAATTACTAATCATTGATTTGTACATTAACAGGTCATCTTTTTTTTTTAAATATACTAATTATATTTTAAATATATTGTTTAAAGAAAAAAATTAAAAGTCACTTTTGCAACCATATTGTCTGAGTTCAACACAATCATATTAAATTCAAGAGAAAAAAATCCACATAATGTACACATCATACTTATTTGATGTTCAATTTCAGAATCTATAGAGAGATTATTACAATCATAAAATGATCTCCTTTATCAAATTAACTTCATTTTACTCTTATAAACTAATTAAACTCCATCAATCTACAATGAAACTCAATTCTATAAACTCCATAAATAAGACAAATCTCATTTATTCATTCCCTAATTTTCTAAAGAGGTATTACGTTTCTAATTTTAAAAATAAAATACAAACAAAAATTGGGAAAAATAAAACAATATAAATAATAATTTATAAAATAAAAATGTTTGCATAGTACTATAACTGGACAAAGGAAAAAAATTACCTTAGTATCAAAACTATTATCAGCCTTGGAGAATAAACAACTGCAGAGGAGATTCAAACCACAAGTGATAATATTCAGATATAAGTACCATGACAACAAACTTCAAATACACAAAGAGGAATAATTACTAATGAAGTAATATAAGAAAGTTTGTAAGGACCATTGAGAAGCTGATGGGTCAACTTCACCACTTCCACTTAAACAAGTAATGTTTATGTATTCACCAAAACTTTATTTTAGGCACGAATCGCGCCATTATATAATAAATTAAATAAGCCCAAAAAATATTGAAATAAGAAATTATCTTCTTAAAACTTGTTCTGTCTGTAAAAATATATAAATTCAAATCGTGCTTCAAATTTGTAAAAATAAATCGCCAAAGTTACAAATTAAAAAAATAATATTTTTACTCTTATACAAAGCATGCATAAAAAATAAAGGAAGGCTTGAGATTCAATATTCATTCCATACAATTTTTGAATGAAAATTTTAAAAAATATCCCTAATGTAAATTTTAATAAAATGTATTCTTGCCATCTTAAAATTGATGGATACCGGGAACATTGTGCGGCTTGTAGATTCTCAGGCGTTTATCATCGCTGCAACACAGCCCAATGGGTCCCATGCTCAAGAGATTTTGAGCTATCAACGCATTATAGAGGAATTGCTTCTTTGTGGTGGTGAGGTGGTCTTTCAATGGATACCAAGTCACTGTGGTATCCATGGAAATAAGACGGCAGATAAACTCGCCAAAAAGGGTTCATCATGGGAGCAGCCGGAAAATGTGATATCGTTCCAAAGAGTCGGGTAGGAGAATACAGAAGGCAAATCAGGCTTTGCTGATGGACTCCATTAAGATTAACTCTGTTTGAAAGCGAAGGGAACCAACTCGTTAATAATGAAGAGGGGATGCTGTTGCGGAGTTTCGGATGATTACAGGGCATGATTATTTAATGAAGCATCTAAATAGATTAGGATTGGCAGATTCTCTACTCTGTAATTTGTGTAATTCTGGAGAAAATATGGATGCAGCGCATTTAAACTTATGCACGCGCTTATAGGAAAAAATAAATATTACGTCATCTAAATCGGAATGGTAATGGGCTGCTAGATCTCTAATGGAGAAAGCCGAAAGGGAGTGGCATAATTAAAAAAAAAAATTGATTCTTAAAGGTGAGCATCATGGTTTATAAAACTGGAGAAATCAGTTCTTCTGTGAAGATTCCAACTATTATTTTGTGTAGTAAAGTATTTTTTTTCAGAAAATCAGTAAAACTGTGGATTCCAAACAGTCCAATATGTAATTCTAGTTGTTCCCTCTATTTTTCCGTACTTCCTCCATCTTCAGCTTTTCTGAAGTAAAGGCTAATCTCTTTTCTGTTTCTTGCCCAGGCTTTCCAGCTAATCCTTGCCAAGTGGCCATTATTCCATTTGTTTTATGCGATCCCCATATCTTTTAAAAGAAAAATACAATTGCTGATACAACTTTAGGATCGGGACGTCTTATCACTGGCTCGGACCGAATTTACCCGAAGGTCGGCGCACTACCACTCTCCAGCGCTATTTGTGCTAACTAACTGCTTTGTATTCAATTCTAGCATTCGTATTCATCGGAATTATTAAAATTATTACTGCTTTAATAGGATATTATTTAAAATTATTAGTGCTGTCGACTTTCGCTCAGTACGTTCGCCCAAGAGATAAAAAAAAAAACACCAACAGATCCTTTTCAGTTGAAGTCGAGGCCTTACCGTAATTTCAATTATTACTGCTTTAATTAGATCATAGTTGTCGACTTCCGCTCGTTACGCTCGCTCAAGAGATATAAAAACCTCCAAAAGTTCCTTTTCAGTTGAGGCTGGACCCTTACCATAATTTAAATTATTACTACAACTTTTCCAGACCATCGGAATGCGACAGCACTAATCATATACGAGTATATAATATCTAATTAAAGCAGTAATAATTTCAGTGAATACGGATTTTAGAATTGAATAGATAGCAGTTAGTTAGTGCAAATGGCGCTACCTTCGAGTAACTTCGTCCCGAGCCAGTGATAATGCTTACTGATCGTAAAGTTTATATCCAATAGTTTTATAGTAGTAAAAAGAATTAGAAAATATTTAATTAAGTAGATTAAGTAGATAGACGGAAAGCCTCCATTGTAACCAATGCAATCCTCATCGCTTGAGCAGTGAACCCCCTGATCTGCGCCAAACGCTAGAGGGGGCTAGGAAGCTGTTGGTGTGGTTACAGCATGCCTATCCTCGCAACTAGACCTCACATTTCTTGTAGCAATGTCGCTTGTGTGCAAGCACTTTTTACAACTTTTTTTTTTAATATGAGCCCAATTTACATTGTTAAATACGTGCAACAAAGCCTGAGAGCATTCATCAATAAAACGATGGGAAATCTATATATTAATAGGCAAGCAGTTTTTTTGACGTACCGAATACTCCGTCTGTATGTATAGGAGGGAGGAAATAGATATATCATAGAATTCTGATTTTTCCAGGATTATCTCTTAAACGATTGGGCCGATTTTGTTCCTTTCCTTTTCGTTCTGTAGGGTTTGGACCCCTGTGTACCATATCGATCACTCTATGCGTTATAGAGACTGCACAATAACCGAAAAACCATTTCTTCCATTGAGGGTAGTGCCAAAACGCCGCTGAAGCTTTTGATGAAACATTCCTCAAGTCTTCTCCTTGAAGCCCTTTCTTTAACTATCCATACACGTTCTACATCCCCGAGAAAAAGGAGAAAAAGTTATGACGGAAAGAATATTTTATTTGATTATAACTCGAAAAAGGTAGATTTATCGTCGATTATACATATGCTCATTTGAAAGATGGTCAAATTCCCTACAAAACAAAAAAATAAATCATCTAATGTAGGCCCAAGGAGTCGAGAAAAAAAAATTTGAAAATGCTTTATTTTACAGAGCGAGTTTGAAAAGTGATATCGACATGTTTTTGCAGCAAAATATTTGTTTTTCGAAAGTTACTAAAGGATTGGTAGGAGATTCGAAGGGGATTAAAGGTTCATGCGACCAAGGCGGGCTCGGTTTAGATCTGTGAGGACGAAACGACGAAATAAATTAACTAAAGAGAGATGGAGACAAAACTGGCACTAAAAGCGAATCCTAGACTGGAAGTAAGGGATTTTAATTATTCATGGATTTTCGAAGAATTGGAACAGATATTATGGGAAAGATTGGCCAAGAGATCAGTGTTCGCCCCGCTGGACAGAAAAGCGTACTTCCAACCACTATTCTCTTCGGTGGCAACAAATCTTATTACTAAGAATTAGTTTTTGAGGTGTACGTATCAAATAGGAAGCGGAACGTTGTGCCAACAGTGTGAACAGATGGTGCGAGGGTAAGAAACTGACGATGACCGCAGGTAAAACTCAAACCATTTTTTCTCTTGTCAGAAAAAACTGAGCACACCCTTACAAACTTGGACATTCAAAGTTTGATGATACGGTATAAGATTGAGAAAGGCTTGATTGTGAAGCCTTACTTGGACTCACTGAGAACCAGGCTGCCCCAAGCTTTGAATAGGCTTAATCGAATAGGCGTTGCGTTCTAGGGCCTCAGGTACCTAGCAACTTTGACAATATACAAAGGAGTATCCTGAGGTATGCTTTCTCCTCATGGTATCCAAATATGTCACAATGACCAAAGGAACATGTTAGTGTAAGCCCAGAAGACGGCACTGCTGCATGTTACCAAAGCCAATAGAACGGTGTCTTATGAAGCGGTGCAGGTCTTAGTAGGAGGTGTACCTCTCGACCTTCACCTGCGAGAAGACCAAATATAGGTTTAAGAGGGAAAGCTCGGCAGGAATATTCGAATTCGAATTACAAAATTCCCAAATCGAATGAAGGCGATCCAAATCGAATATTCTAGGAGGATATTATTGAGGAATTGGACTGACGGTAAATGACTACTACCCTGAAAGGGAACGCTCTGAAACAGTTTTTCCTTACTGTCCAGTCACTCCTTGCATCTAATGGGGGCTCCCAAACTAATGATTTTCATGAAACCCGAGAAGAAGAATGGAGGCTGGAGATTTGCCGGAGAGACCGCCGAATCATAACTGCGACGACGGAGATGGCATCAATACCCTTATTGAAGATCCCGCCTTGAATGAAGCAATGAAAGAGAAGAAAAGCGAGGAATGTATTAGGCATACAGCCATAAAAAGCTCTATTGGCGAAGGACAAGGAAAGGGAGGGGAAAAAAAGCCCTCAGTGCCCTATCGTTTGATTCTTCATACTCACTGTGTACTCCTGCAGTGAGTTTGAACTCTTCTTTCCTTCCTATATTTGCATTTAGGTCCACTAACATCCTCTTCACATCGTATTTTGGGAGTGACTCATATAACCCATGAGTGAACGATTTGAAAATATACTTCTTTAGCTAACAGTGCCAATCCATCCGTCTACTGTCCCTATTTTATTTTTATTTATTTTTTATTTAATAATATTTCTGTATAAACGAAAGACCCTCTTCGTATATATATATATTCGGACTCCTGGTCATACGAATAATCGAGATTCTACTGTATTTTGTTGTGAATATTCAAAGTACTTAGTGTTCCTCTGTTAATTAAAAACCTATTTTACTTATGAAACATTTGTTTTAATTCATAACATCTATGTTATGAATGAAAAAGTGAAACTTAATATTATCAATCTCTCTACCCTTCTCTTTGGTATTATTTCGTTTGATATCGATTATTTGGCCAGCAGTACAGTTTTGTTGTCATTTGTTGGCCATCAGTTTGATTCTTGCCTGGCTCGTGTGTACTTGTTTTGGACTACTCTAGTATCACTTCAGTGCTTAAAATGTATTTATTAAGAGTTATAGCTTTTTTTTTCATGGCCGCAACAGTATCATGTAGCAATATCTGTCCTAATCCAACGGTTTCTGTCACCAGTTTCACTACAGAAGATGGTACAGTCGTCACCAATGTAGCCTATGTGAGTCAATTCACTCTAAAATGCAGCAACGGAGCAAATGATATCCCCTTGTTTGCAGAAGTTGGTGGTATTAGCCTCCCTGTGGTGCAAACTGGTCTAGAAAGTTATCAGGTTAGTTGGGTTGAAGAAGTGAATAAAGCTAGGAGTGGCGAACGCAGCATTCTTCTCTATGATGAAGAAGGATATGCTAATCTAAGGAAGGCTTTTAGAAATGCAGAACAGTCCAATGTTGAACCACTTATTGTTGTCAAACTTAACCATCCAGGAACATACCAAGGACCCTGGTTGAATTCTGAATTTATGGCTGCAGTTGTTGCCACTTTAGTCTGGTACATGGCCTACACAACTAAATCAAAATTATTGTCCACTAAACAGCCTTAAGACTTTTCGGAAGAGTTTTGAAGTGTAAATTTTGTATTTATATTTTGTGAAATATTTTCACCCTTGAAATTGTTACAATAAATGTTTTTGTACGAAATTAAGTTTTAGATATTGACCATAATTTTAGATTTGTATTATAATCAGTAACTATATTAAAAAAATTTAATGATCAAAATAATTAGACCATTTTACTAATTTTATTAAAAATGAAATTAAATGTTTAATTCTTAGTAAGTGAATTTTTCTTGGCTGTAGTAATTATACCAGAGGATACATAGAATTAGAGAGTAAAATGATATGCTTCATTAAATTTTTTTCTAAGGTTTATCTCTTGACAGGTCAAGAAAGAAAATCTGGTATTATCTTTTTTTTTGTTAAATCATAGAGGATCGTAACTTTGTTAACCAGCTCCAAAAATTGTTTTATCACTTCAGAGTACATTTTTTAATTTACTGAGAATATTATATTCACATAAATTATGAATATTATTGTCAAGTGTAAATTGACAGTGATTAATATTTCTTGCCAAAAGAAGTGGAAATTATTAAGAAAACAAAAATTTCTTCAATTTTTTTTTTCTTGTTCAATAAGACAAAAGCTAATAAATGAAAAGGAATTTATTAGATGAAAATTTGCTTAAAAGATTCCATTAAACACATGGGTAGTAAATAGATTACTGCTAAGATTTTTTTTTTCAAATGACATGATACAGAGATTATCCTACATGTTGATTATAGCTCGCTTTCAACGAGATGGCAATCCGAGGGTGAACTCATGCAGTAATAAGTTGACACTAATGTTTTTCTTTCTTACCCTCGGATTTCATTTACAAAATATTCACTATTATATAGATATATTACAAGATGGTATTGTTTATCTTGTAATATATTAAGGAGTAAGGAAAAAAAAACAGTAGTTTCAACTTCGTATCATATGAGTTCGCCCCAGGACTGCCATCTGATTGTGGGCGAGCTACAGTAAAGCAAATATTACAGTGTTTCTATGTTGTTAATGTTAAAGTAAATTTATTTTTTGGCTTAGTTCAAATTAATTATGCCTGAGTTGCTTATTGCTTCTATTATTTTACTTAATTCATCTATTAGATTTGGTGGATGTAGTAGGGAGAAGGTCGTTGTAGAGTAAGTGGGTCAGTAAAATAAAAAATGACTAGTTTTCGAATTACTACCGAAAGTTTCCTGAGGATTTCTCACTTGTGATAGAATATTCCTTCATTTCGGAGGGATTAAGAAATAATTTTAAAAAACTATGCAAATGGATTCATAGGCTCATTGAAAAAATGTTTGCCTAGAGACAAGATTACAATAGCATTCTTGATGAGGGTCATTTATTGAGGTTTTAGAGGTGCTTATTAATTATTTACTATCATATTTTAAATTATCGGTGCGATTATAAGATGCTAATGATAAAATAATTCACTTTCAGTAAATTGTCCAAAACAATTCATAAAATGATAGAGATGATCCAGGTGGGAGACAAGAATAAAATAAAATAGTAGTAACTATTTATTTATTTTATTCTTGACTTCCTCCTGAACCATCTTCTTCATGATTTACCATAGGAACAATTATCAATACATAAAATTCATAAAATGTTTCTTATAACTTTTTCAGTTTTGTTATTTTCAACAATATAGTCTCTAGTTTTATAATTTTTTGACGTAGTATATTATATAATCAATTGTCAAACCTTTGAATTAATGAAACATGTTCTTAGACAGTTGACAGTAGAAAGTGTGCGCACTCTAGATCATTTGGGTGGATGCTCGGACCTGTAGCAGCACTCTGGCACGCTTGAGTTAGAATGGTGTCGATCCGAATCTTGCCTATGAAAATCATAAAATTATTTAAAACCCCATAATAAATCTAATCCTTCACATATAAGCTACAATTGTTTGTAAACTGTAGGATAACTCGCCCTTCCTGCTCTATTCAAAATACATAAGAGAGTTAGATAAACCATACTGAAAAATCTAATATACAGATTATCCAAGATTTATAAATAGATATTTAATAACTTTAAAGTCTTGTAAAGTTTTTCGTGTAATAATAGAAATAGTATTAAATCTAGACTAATACATAGACATACTTATGCTTGCAATGAAAAAAAAATACACTCAAGTGCGTGGATAAATTGTGTATGATATATGGAAAACCAGAAGCCATTTTAACAGATGACAATTTTCAAGTAAGTACGATTGAAATTTATCAATTCCATAATTACCAATAAATATGATTTAAAAAAATTAATATTATTTCAATTCAGATCAATGAACCAAAAAATTATACAAAAGTGAGTTTTCTATCAAAATTTTATATATCCACTTATGGATAATTATTACAAAAAGTTTATTAGGGGTGCAATTTTTTATTGAAAATATTGATGTGTAATATATATTTGACAGTGAAAAATTCAAGATTTGAAATAAGCTGAATAATTTTTGTGTGTAGAATATTAATTCTTCAAAACAATCTTTGTTTTTGAGAAGTTGATATATTATATATATATATATATATATATATATATATATATATATATATATATATATATATATATATATACTATTAATAAAAAAAAACTGGAAATTTATAATTGTAGTTAAAATATCTGTGGAGGAAGATCAAAAATAATATTTGTAGTTAGCGCCGATAGAGGTCAGCACTATCCAGATAATTTCCTAAGTCATATTCTGGCTAGGAATTTTTACTTAGCATTAAGAAGTGCAAAGGATTCACCTGTTATGACAGACCTAGGCCCATACTTAAATAGTGCTGATTTCTTCAAGCTCCTGTTAAAATTATTGTAGTTCTAATGATTGTCGCAAAACTTCAGCACTATCTAGCCAAGGAAGGTGCATTAGCTGTTCAGCTCCATCGGCATTCCTACTCTCATATCTTAACATAAAATTTTCTAGCCATAATTAGACTTCGGAAATAAAAATATGTGGATAGGTAGAATTATCATTTTTCACCTCCCTTGATTGGTGCTGCTTCTTTTTGACAGTTTTTAAAACTAATCAGCTTTAAATTTTAACTATCTTTAAAATGTTATGTAGCATTCAGTACGCCAAATCAGACGCAAATGTTTGCGTTATTGCCAAGTAGGACTTGCCGTTGTGCGATGAACCTCCAGTAATCAAAATATTCGTTCAATCTACTATTTTTGTTATAAGGATCTCTATCCTCGTCAAAAGTAGTATTATTTGTAGAGCCTTACAATATATGTATACATAAGGACCTCTATCCTCGTCAAAAATAGTATTATTTGTAGAGCCTTACAATATATGTATACATTTACCCCTCCTCCTCCTCCTTGCTTCGTGAATCAAAAATATTGGCAACGTCGCCGTGCCGTTTTATAGGAACCGTTTCTATGATCGTTGAATGCGACAACATTGTACATTACTGGTCCAAATTATTAGACTGTGACAGCGGTACCAAGGTAGGACTGATGGAACAAGGAGCTACGTAGGTAATTGGGATTAGAGGAACAATGGAGTAACAAATGGGACTGGCCTAAAGTCATGAGTGTAGCCTGGATTTCGAGCATTAAAAAAAATTGTAAAACGTGCAAAAATGTGCAATGAAAAATAGAATTCTGTCATTTACGCTAAACACTACATATTTTGTTTTCTTTCTTAAATTACTATTTTTTTTAAAAATATTCTATGTAATTTTGGTTCAATGTTTATATTTTCAAGCAATTTACAAATATTTCTTTAATTACGGCTAAATGTGCAATCTAATGCAGTAAAAACTTAAAACGCGCAATTTTCCCCAAAATTGTTTAAAATGTGCAATGTCGTGCAAAATAAAACTTACATATGAATCCGGATGCCTTAATTCGTATAAATAACTTGTCCCCGATCGATTTCAAGCAACCAAAAAAAAAGTGCAATTGCACGAGGAGCCGGGCTCTAGTCATGAGTCTGTGACAGCAGCACCAACCTAGAATTTAAAGAGCAAGAAGCAATGGGGTTTCTGGTACTGAGAAACCACCGATGTTACTGGCCGCAAGGTCATTGGCTGTCCCAGCAGTCCCAGACTGGAAATTAAAGTACGTGGTACTTTCAGTTTGTCAAATTTTATGGTACTTGTTACTTTTCGGTCTCAATGGTCAATGATGGATTGATGTATTCTAACCTATCTTTAGTATCTAAGGATAAATTCTGGGTTTTCATGATCATGAATACCTTATGAATGTTATATATATATATATATATATATATATATATATATATATATATATATATATATATTAGTTATAACTGAAGAACGGAAAAAATTCGGATATGCAGGAAAAAATATTAAAATATGCCATATAATATGCAGACAAAAATCCTCAAATATGCAGTAAAATCTGCGATAATATGTAGTAAAGCCTGAAGTAATATGCATGATAACAGAATCGACAAAAATATCAACAAAAGGCTTTAAATACTGTTGAAATTGCTATATTTAAGGAATGGAATTATAATTTATAATATAAAGATGAAAAACATGGATAAATTAAAGAACAAATTTTAAGACAAAATTATTTTATAACTAAATAATTGTAAAATACAATTAAAATTTTCAATTTGTTGTTTTTCGCAATTATAATTAAAAATAAAATATTTTTCCTTAGTGAAATTGTCTCCTATCATTTAAAAGATATTTGTATGTAGAAAATGATCTGAAGATTGGATCCCTAATTTCATTAGTTATATCTGTTTCACCACTAAGAATTTTATTAACATTTCTTGAAGTTGCTAGACCTACATTTATTGTGAGAATATCTCTGTTTTTCCTTTAAGAGATCAACTAAATGATTTCCTGCTTTGGACATTTTGATTAATGCATAAAAATTTGATTTATACAACAGAACTACTTAGCACACTGACTGACAAAATAGAATATGGAATTTCGAAGGAGAAGAGGAAGATCATGTTTTTAATTTTGTTAAGGAAGTACTCGGAAGTAAGGGCTTTAGACAATTCAATACGATTACGATGCTGAACATTACTTTCTCGGAATGCCTAACTTATACATATGTATTCATATTCATTTAATTTTTGTTCGTTATTAAATGCATCAATATGCAATAGCAACTGTGAGTTTTATCTTTACCACGAATATGATTGTAGATTATTTTTATTCATCATAGATCGTGTTTCTGCATTTATAATTGATATATTCAATAAAAATTAAAAACAAAAAAATGATCCCGCATTGAATCTATAAAAGAAAATAGCCTATTTTTCCATATTCTGTTTTAATTGAGAGAAAAATCATTATAACAATAATTTTGGCCAAATTTGCAAATATATGCAATAACCCTTCAAATATGCAACATGAAATTTAGTATATCTACGCCAAATGTATTGGTTTGTATAGGTATTCAATCATTTTTGTTTAAAAATTATTTTTAAAAAAATATGCATGTGCGTACAAATCCGGTCATTAGTTATAACATAACTAAAACAGTTATTATAGGTCAATTCCGGCAAACTCATCAGGAAACTTTTAGCGTGTTAATAACACCAGTCTCGGTCCAAGTGGCAGAAACACTTTTTTATAACCATAACTTCACAATAACATTGAGAAAATGTGGCTTACAGATCCGCCTGCGATACTTCATTGTAAAAAGTGCGGCTATTAGCGAACATTTTAATCCCACTATTTAACAATATTTGTAATTTTAAATTTAATAATATACAAATGCAATAGTTGTATATTATATACAATAATATACAACTATTGCGTCGCTCTGCAATACCTAAAACAAAACAGGAATACTGCTTTCATTGGCTTTCTTGGTTCCCACCCCTGTATCAGAACCACTACTAATCATCGGCCAGTATTTGACAGGAAAGATAAACATACCAGTTTCACTGTCAGGCTGTATTCTATTTCCCATTTAGTATTTTAGTTAAAGCAAAAACTTTTGCTCGTTTAATGAAAAATTTATGAGTGAATCTGTCATATTATTACAGCGCAACTGATTTTTAATTAAGACTGCGTTCGTGGTGGCAACATTGTTTGTGGATAGCGAACTGATGAAACCTTACTGTAACCAGTAGTTTGCCTTTAAGCATTAAGTTAGATGTTAGTCTGGTGTTATTTTATATCTATCGCTATGTACTTCAAATCGTATATTTGCCGTTTATCAATGGGTGCAAATTCGGTAAAGGATATGTAGTTTTCTTTTTCAGCAGGGTGTCGTACAATGCTCATTCAAGATGATGATGGGTGATCAGTTTCGTACTAAAGTGGAACCGTATTCCCCAAAATCATCTCCAAGAGGGGCTAGGTCTCCTGTTGTTTCTAGGCAAGATTCCACGGGAACCTTAAAAGCCACAATTTCTCTTGGAAAAAATCCCTCAATAGTCCATAGTGGACCTTTCTATTTAATGAAAGAACCCCCAGGTATGTAAAACATATATATTTGAATTTCATGAAGTCCATACTAATTATAATTCTTTAATATAGTTGGAAACTATTATTTTTGCTAGTTCTTTTAAGCATATATTGTGTATGCAATTTAGTTTAATCAGTAATGGTTTTTCTGTTTCCTGTCTTGTAATGTGATTATATTGTTTCTGTCCTAGCGGAAAGTGATTTAACTGGAGCAGTAAATTTGATGGCCTATTATGGCCTTGAACATACCTATAGTAAATTCAGTGGAAAGAAAGTTAAAGAACAGTTATCATCATTCCTACCTAATCTTCCTGGAATTATTGATACTCCAGGACATCAAGATAATAGGTAAGCAGCTGTTAAAGATTTTTATGTTTGACAGGAGCCTAGGTATAATTTTATTTTCATTTTTCGAATAGAATTGTCATCCTTACAGATATTGCAAAATATTCAGGACACAGGATTCGATTCATGTCTGCTGACAGCTATTGAAGATCTGCACTATAACAACCACTCCTCACAATAAATGTGGTTGATAATGTTTCAGTCCTAACAAAAACATTTTATGATATATTAAACATTTAGCTTCTAAAATTTAATCAAGTATCAATATTAATGTAAGTTACTTAAGAATTAATAAATTATAATTAATTTAAGAGTTAATAATGAAAGTTCTGAATTCCCTTAGTAAATATGTAAGGCAATGCTGGATATTTGAGATATGAATGTTTTAGATTTAATTTTCATTAGGTGTTACTAGATTCTTTATATATATGTAACCTAAGCTGTTTGCAGTAAGTTATTTAAGTTTTTCAATAAATTCTGAATATTTTCCTTGTTTGCTTCTGTTTAAATTTATTCTTTCACTTTTTATATTCTCATTAAAAAAATTGGAGAAATTTTTTTTCTTGACCGTTTATAAATGGCAGCCTTTTTTCTTCAGTTCAACTGGCCAATTTCAGTAAATGCAATCATTTGCACTTTCATCTATAGTTCAAAAACTGTTTAATTAGACCAAACAAACACCATTTTAAAGATAATGCTTTAAGGAAAAAAAATAGTTATTCCTAGTATGTTTTATGTGTTCCTACTCATAGTATGATCAAAATTGACCTGAAGTTTAATGCTCAAATAAATAAAAATTGTGTTTTCAAACCTTTTTTTGTATGAGGAGTGCTATAATCAATTTACGTATGTGGTAGGTAGGTCACTAGTAAGTAGTAGGTCAACCAGAATAAATATAAATCATACTAAATATATCTTTGGTTTTTTATGATTTTTTAAAATTTTCAATTTTGGGCTTTAAAATCTCTGATGGGACTGGAATTAAAAATCTGTATTTTTTAACATGTAATGTTTTTAACATCATTTTAAAGGATATATTTTAAGATAAAACATTTATACATAGCAAATTTGATTTATTCCTAATCCTAATATAATAAAAATTGATCTGAAGTTTAACGTTCAAATTTTAAAATGTCTGTTTTTAACAGACCAATATTCAAACCATTTTTTCCATGAGCAGGAGTGCTATAAACAACTTACCTCTTTGTATAGTGGGTAGGTTCTTAACAGTAGGTCAACCTGAATAGATACCAATCCTTCTAAATGCATTGACTGACCATCTTCAGTATGACACCGCAACTGTTTATGCCTTTCAGAAACACGTACCAAATGTGTCAACGGTAATTTATTTTACTGATGATACCTCAAGCCAGTATAAAAAAAAAAAAAAATTCATATGTCTGTAGTCACAAAACTGACTTTCAGGTGCAGAGTGGAATTACTTTACCTCAGCACATAGAAAAAATCCACATGACAGCATTGGAGGAACAAAAAAAAAAGAGAAGTTACTAATGCAAGCTCGCAAAGACCTGTTGGAGATCAAATGCTAACATTAGACGATATATATAAATTTTGCAATGAATACTTAAAATCTATTAAATTTATGTTAGTAAGGAAAGAAGAAGTTTTCAGAAATTATGATTAACTTCAAACCCATTTTGATTCCTGTTAGTGAATAATTGGAAAAAGAATTTGTCATAGGTTTGTTCCAATTTCAGAAGGTATTATTGGATGTTATGTGGTTTCAAACTCTGCATTTGGTGTTTGTCTGTTGTTCAAAAACTATATGACTTATAAAGATCTAACAAACATCATTTTAAAGTCAATGTTATAAGCTAAAAAATTTACTCTTAGTACATTCGATTTATTTATACTCCTAATATAATAAAAATTGACCTGAAGTTTGGCGCTCAAATTTAAACATGACCGTTTTCAAACTATTTTTTCTATGAGAAGGAATGCTATAAACAATTTACCTTACCTATTAGTGTGGTAGGTAGGTCCTTAATAGTAGGTCAAGAATAAAAATCAATTCTACTAAATGCATCCTTGATAGTTTATGATTTTAAAAAATTTCAATTTTTTTCAAAATTTAAACTTAATATCTTTGATGGGACTGGAGTTAAAAACCTGAAATTCACAGAAATTTAATGTTTTAGAAGAGGTTTCTGGTAAATAAAAAGGTAACTTTATTTGCTTGGTGACTGTCCGAAAATGAGAAAAAACACGATAAGCAAACAGCGAGCATGTCCGTGTCGTGCAAGTAACATTTTACTTACTAAAATTGATAATTAATATTTGCCAAGCAAATAAATTTGGTTTCATAATTATGAAGTAAGACATGAACTTAATTTTGTATCAGAATATTATAATTAATTACAAAAAATTATATTGTTGTTGCCTGAATTGTTATTGCACTGCAATTTTCATATGACTTACCTGTATTATTTTTGATTAGTCTTATATAAGCAATAGCTTAGTAATGTGTTTTGTATTTTTCTTATTTTGTATTCCGGTTTATTAGAAGCTTTGATATATCTCATTAATTTTTTTTGTTATTGCATGAAAAAGTTCAATTTCTGTTGTTAATTCAAGAGGGCTTAACTTTCATAAAACATAGGTCATTGACACTCACTCTTCATTGACATCAACTGATTTTTCAAATAGTGTTCGAGGTCCTGTAGGATTGAAAAATGGACTAATACATCATTATTCTCTGGGCTAATGTTGAGTGCTTCACTAATCCACCTCTGTTCATCCTAGACACATGCAATTAGATCTTTGGCTGAAAGGATTATTGGTGACAATTTATAAATCGAGTGGTCTTCAAATGTGACAGAGTTTGGCAACCACATAACACATCTAATAATACCTTCTGAAATTGGAACAAACCTATGAAAAATTCTTGTTCCAATTATTCACTAACAGGAATCAAAATGGATTTGAAGTAAATCATAATTTCTGAAAACTTCTTCGATTTTAAGTATTCATTGCAAAATTTATACATATCGTCTATTGTTAGCATTTGATCTCCAACAGGTCTTTGCAAACTTGCATTAGTAACTTCTCTTTTTTTTGTTCCTCCAATGCTGTCACGTGGGTTTTTCCATGTGCTGAAGTAAAGAAATTCCACTCTGCACCTGAAAATCAGTTTTGTGACTACAAAAATTCTGGTTTGAGGTATCATTAGTAAAATAAATTACCGTTGACACATTTGGTACGGTTTCTTCAATTAATTTTATAACGTGTTTCTGAAAGGCATAGACAGTTGCGGTGTCATACTGAAGATGGTCACTCAGTACATTTAGTAGGATTGGTGTCCATTCAGGTCCTGTTAAGGACCTACCCACTATACAAAGAAGAAAGTTGTTTATAGTACTCAAGCTCATGGAAAAAATGGTTTGAAAACGGACATTTTTAAATTTGAACTTTAAACTTCAGGTCAATTTTTATTATATTAGGATTAGGAATAAATCAAATTCGCTATGTATAAATGTTTTATCTTAAAACATATCTTTTAAAATGATGTTTGATCTTTCTAAGTCATATAGTTTTTGAACTATAGACGAAACCGCAAATGCTTGCATTTAGCGGTTTTCCCTATTTTCGAACAGTCGCCAAGCTTTGGCCAAGCAAATAAACAAGTGACTGATTTATTTACCATAAACCTCTTCTAAAACACTGTAATGTGTGTGAATTTCAGATTTTTAATTCCAGTTCCATCGGAGATATTAAAGACCATATTTTGGAAAAAATGGAAATTTTTTAAAAAATCATAAAAACCAAGAATATATTTAGTATGATTTATATTTATTCTGGCTTACCTACTACTTACTAGGGACTTACCTATCACATAGGTAAATAGTTTATAGCACTCCTCATAGAAAAAATAGTTTCAAAACGCAATTTTTTTTTTATTTGAGCTTTAAACTTAAGGTCAATTTTGATCATGCTAGGAGTAGGAACACATTAAATATACTAGGAATAAGTTTTTTTTATCTTAAAGCATTATCTTTAAAATTATGTTTGTTTTATCTTTTTAAACAGTTTTTGAACTATAGATGAAAACGTAAATGGCTGCATTTTCAGAAATTGGCCAGTTGAACTGAAGAAAAATGGCTGCCATTTATTATCGATCAAAGAAAAAAAAATTTCCACAATGATTTTTATCTCTAGAAACATGGAGGAATCAATTTATAAACTACAAAAAAAAAAAAAAATTAAAAATGGTCAGGTAACCACCCTTGGTCCACTTGGGATGGATTGATCCTTAGTCTGTTTTTATATAATTTTGTAAATTTTCTTTCAGCAACGGAAAACTTTTCATTACACACATTTTATGTAGCAAAGATTGTGTTCTCATATGATTCTTCTCGTCCCCTTCCATCTGTTATAGGCATAGATGGGCCTCAATTCTACACCCCTAGATTTCCTGGTTGCTACTTCGCTGTTTTATTTCAGCAAGGGTTTTACTGACCTCTTTTAGGGTTGTAACTGATAATCTTTTATTTTTTTCCTTTCCTTTAAATACAAGAAAATGCTTTTATTATAAAAATTTCCCAACTTTTGATATTCATTCCGAGCCTTATTGCTCAGTGTTAGCTGTTGCTTCAGTCCATGATTGTATCCTTCTTCTAGATGGGGTACTAGCTTTTATTATAATATCTTGGGGTTTTACCAATAGGGCTAATAATAAAACATCGGTATAGAGTTGAATTTAGTTACTCAAAAAAAAAAAAAGAAATTAGGTTCTTTGAGAATTCTATTGAATTTATTTCCAGCATATTTGTTCAGGCATGAAAAGCACCATTAATGGTTAAGTAAATATTAATATATTGTAATACTGAGAAACCCAAGAATTTTCAAAAGCTTCTGGCCGAAACTTGCCACAATTGCCATTAGATCCTTTAAGCATCCAGCCATAGAAATATTCTTTGAAGTGTGGTATAAAAGTTACCTCATTTGTTCTCTTATTGTCAAATAAGTGAATATTAGATTGTTTGTAATTGAATGTTGGAATCATTTTCCTGCACAACAGCAATTTTTGTGGTCAGTTAAATTTGTTTAAATAATTACTTTTAAACAGTTGACATCCGCATGATGGTATAAAAGGATCAATCTAATTAGGGATTGATAAATTATTTGCCACTTCTATAATTTTGTTTTTATTGAAAACTAGTTTCAAATGTTATACATTCATCTTCAGTCCAAGGTTTAAAAAGATAATATCAAACAGAAAAGTTTGCACCGGTTTGTTCTCTCACTGAACTAACAATTGTTATTCAGTTAGTTCAGTGCGAGAATAAACCTGTACAAACTTTTCTGTTTGATATAATCTATTTAAACCTTGAACTGAAGATGAATGTATAACATTCGAAACTAGTTTTCAATAAAAACGAAATTATAGAAGTGGCAAATAATTTATCAATTCCTAATTACTTTTAAGTATTGGTATTGGTAAGGTTACTCCTTTAATAAAGTTACATACTTTTTAGACATTTTAATAAAAGCTTTAAGTTGTTTTTGTTTTTTTATTATTAATTTTATCAAATAATTTTACTTAATCGTATTAATTTTATAAATGTATGATTCTTTCAGTTCTTTAAGATCTGTGATAGAAAAGCCACCCCATGTTGGTAAGGAACTTCGACCTCTCAGCTCTGTGCAGTTGGCTGGCTTCCGCTTACATCCAGGACCCGTATGTTATATTTCTTATAATAATTACTTAAGGAAAAAAGAGATTCCAGTATCAGTCATTTGAAATCATTTTTAATTGGACAATACCTTTATTTTGCCATACTTAATTATCATATGTTATGAAGTGTAAAAATTTGAGGCTAGTTGTAGCCATATTCCTTACAGTAGTACGGATGTTATTCCTACAGTAGTAAGGATGATATTCCTTGACCTAGTAAGGTCAAGTAAGTATTTATTACTTAAATATCATGTTCCAGGGATTATTTATTAAATAACTTTATTATATGTTCAAAATAAATAACTAAAACAAAAAAAAAGTAACAAAAAATACCAATGGGAAGGCACCATGGTGGAAGCCTAAGTTTATTTATTGGAGCATTAAGAGGTATATTCAGTCTGGTACCCTGATGGCTCACTGGCGAAGCTAGATCCTTAGAAAATTGAAATGTTTGTCTGCCGCTTAGAAAAGTGTAATATCCTGTAAATCATCCCTAAATAGTTTACAGGATTCTCTCAGTACAAGGCTCTCTTTCTACAAGAGAATCTGTTATAAATGGCTTTCCTATAAAAAAATTGTTCATACTAATGAAATAAGTTCTTTACCGAACGACAAAACTTCTGTTTTTGGTCTCATTACTAATCTATTATCTGCCATAGTATTTTTAATTCACTTCTCAGAACAACTTAGTCCAAATTCTTGTCATCTTTTTAGTCTTTGTCTTCCTTATCCTTGAAAAAAATGTATCTATGAAGAATCGTTCAACTTTTCAACAATTTTACTGTTTGGTGATTTTCATATCTTTCTCATTAGACTCAGAAAATTATTTGCGCTGAATTTTCTTAGATATGAGTTGAGTTGACTGAACTCAACAAGCTACGACTCGAAGCTAATTAATTATAAGTATCTATTTCCCCATAATACTATTTAATTTTACTGTCATATCTAAAAAAATTGTAAGATAATTTAATTAATTTTGCTGGGATGCCATATTTAGATTATTAGGTATGTTAGCAATTATAAGGTTTCTAGGTCGGTTATACAGAGTAATGAGAAATAGGTTCTGAGTTCTATAAAATGTTTCTTGGGTCTGATATTCCATAACATTCTGAAAATCTCTATTGGCAACATTTGCTGAACATCCAGCAGTCCTCACATCTAGCTAGCACTCCAGCAAGCGAAGGTAAAAAGCCTATTTATCACATTAAGACATGTCTCTTTATCCTCAGGTATTTTTGGTCATGTGCTTATTGGTTATTGGTTGATTATTGGTTATTCTTCTTGGAAATAAATAAAAAAATTAATTTAATTTGATAAAACTAAACTAATTTAGTAATATATTTGAGATAATAATTAATGTCTACAAAAATGCTTATTCCATATTATAGGTTTTTGAATATAAAATTCATATGTAAAAATAATTGTTTCATAGAGATATAAATTAGTGAAATACAACATTTAGTAATGTATGAGTATTATTGAAAGAAATGCTTTTACTCTTGAATCATCTTCCTTTGGTAATCTTTCTTTTCAAATTTATTTGAATTATGGATGGCATTCCAGTAAAACCTAGTGCTTATATTTTTCAGTGCTTACAATTTTTAATTGTATTCCTCCGGTGCCATGTATTTTTATTTCATTGTATTATGATTCTTTTTCTGTTTCAATCAATTTTTTATTGAAAAGTTTCTTGTGTTTTCAGTGTTATTAAAGAACAAGAGACCAAATAATAATAACAAGAATAAAATAAAAAATTATAAATTAATTTTAAATTGAAATAAATACTTACCAGTATACTGTTATAAGATATTTATTGCAGCTATATTTTTATATGTCTTACTTTTTGCCAGCTATCTAATAGTAATTATTTCGCTTTTTCCCCTTACAGCTGCCAGAACAGTACCGCTATGTCAACCAAGCTCCAATGAAGAAGCACAAGAGTCGACATAAGAAGCATAAACATAAAGGTGGGGAGGGGGTTGGAGGAGGAGGAGGGGAGCTAAGCGCTGGTGAAGGAGGAGGAGAAGCTCATGAAAAGAAACATAAGAAGACTAAAAGGCATGATGATGAGAAAGAGAGGAAGAAGAGAAAGAAAGAAAAGAAACGGAAGAAAGCCAAGCACAGCCCAGAAGGTGCTACTGGTGGGCTCACCCCCTCTCAGCACTCCAATGGCTGACATTCGGCCTACCTCTAGCCCCCTCCCTGTAAATATATTAACAAAAGTTTATATATTGTATATTTATATTGTCTATTTGTTCCCAAACTTTTTGTAATGTTATGTTTAATTAAGTTATTTTGATTGTTACTTTCATTTGTTTTTTATTTTTGTTAAAATATGTTCTTCATAAATATCTCTTCCTTTATTCAAAGTTTTGAAGATATTTTTGTTTTTTATCTTGATATTGTGTTCTGCCCCAGGTAATAGTCAAGAAATTTGTTTTTCAAACATCACTTAAAATCAGATCTTACTACCATTAATGCTAGAATTTTTTATTCTGAAGTATGTAGAGTTTTTGTTGTGCTTTTTTAATGATTGGTTAGTTTAAAAATCACAACTTGTAGTTTTTCACTCTTTTCCATTTTTTATAAACAATGTTCCTTGTTTATATTAGCAATTACTTATTATTATACTTCAAATGATTCCATTATTTTTACAGTTTATATTGTGCTTCACAGAATCTGGGAAAACTCATTATCTATTGATTGTCTTTGATTAATACTTGAACAGTACAAGTTTTTTAGAGTAGGAAAACAAAATTGTAATATTGAATATATTACATAAATCTTTGTGTTTAAACCACAAGTGCCCATAAAAACTCATCGCTGAAAATTCAAAATTTATAATGGCTATTGTTATTTGGATTTCTTATAATGGTGTTATTATTCCTTAGTGATTCGAAATAGCTCAAGCTTCACAGTTCATTTCTTTTTAATGTTACAAAAGAGTGTAGACTTCATATAAAATGAAAGGTGTGCCTGAATTGATGCTCGCAGTAAGCATTATATTTAAACTTAGACATTTTTATTAAAATGTAATGTCTTCTTAATATTCTAAAATTTGTGTTCTGTATTACCTCCAGCCTTATAGGCATAATTGACATTGTAGTAAAAAATAATAAATGCTTCCTGTAAATTGTATATATATATATTTGTAGTTAATTTTATTCTTGTAATTAAACAATAGTTTGGGAACAAAATTGTATATGTATAAAGTTGGAAAATTAATGTCAGAATTATAGTATATGTTCATTGTTATAGATGAGATGGTTTAGCTTGGCTAAGCTGGTTTCCTCATAGTAATAGCTAACGATGATCCTTTTTTGTTTTTTAAGAATATACTGTTTTCATCTTTCAATATATCCATCTTAAATCTATGAAAATATTCTTAGAAATAAAGTTCTTTCAAATGGAAAATTACTGTGTCCCAATTTTTAAGGGAATATGTTTGTATTTTCAGGCCTTGATTTGGAAGTGATAAAACCTGAAAAAATATCATGAAATTAATTAATTTGTAATAATAATTTCAATTTGAGCTCTACATAAATTTGATAGCTATCTGGTTGTATCACTTGAAATATCAATTTTTCACCACAACATTTATGGATCTATTTTTTTCAGCTAACCAAAATTTGCTCTTTGGCTTCTATCCAATTCTTCCAATGAATTAAGCTTTATAATTTAACTGTTTTTGTATAATTGTCTTGAAGAGAAATAATCAATCACTGATTGTTTTTGAGTTACTGAGTGAAGGTAAAATGATTTTTGTCTTGTTGGTTTCGTATGGTCATTCTTGAAATGAATAATCATTAATCATATACTCTATGCTTACCTTTAAAAATTAAAGTTCTGCTCTAATTATAAATTTATCGATTAATAAATTTTTATTGTTTTCACTTAATTTTATTAATGTCATTCCCTAAACTGACGTTTCATGTGATACAACCAAACATTTCACAATTATTTTTAAGTAAGGCATATTACTTATTCAACTTCGAAGAATGCTATTACCTGGACTTTTTACTGTCAATAATTTAATTAAAATTTTTGTTTGTTTTAAGTGATTATGGTGTATTTTGTTTATCAATGTTATGATTTATTTAATCTCTCTTTAATTATATATATATTTTTTATCAAAGACCAAATTGAAGTTTTGTCTTATCAATCCAACAATATGAAGTAGTATTTGTAACAGACTTTTGATGTTTTTTTCTTGATTTAGTTTATATGAAGTTTTATAAATTCCTTAAAACTATTTATTATTTAAATAGTTCGTGACAAGTTAAATAATATTTTTCAAAGCAGATTTTATTTTAAATTTATTTCCTTTTTTTTTCAATGAGTTTACATTTTTCATTCAGCATAGATTAATGATTTGTTTTAAACTAAAGTTTAATTTTTGTAAGCCCTACGTTTGTAAAAATATGCATCAGTTTAGGTGGTTAATTGGATATTAATGTTCTATTTTTATTTTATTTTTTTTTTTCAAGTTTCCTTGTAGTGCAGAATAAGCTCTCTTCATAATAATGGGCTAGTAATCTGATAAGGTATATTTTAAACTGAAACAGTTTTATCGTGATCAGTGAGATTTTGTGTTTTGCTTCATCTCTTGGTTGAAGAATCGGCTAAATATGTTTTCTACGGTACTAATAATTCTATATCTACCAAACAATTATGATAATTTGCCCATTGCTGATAAATAGTTTTCTTCCATTTTTAATCATATAAGCTTCAATAATTTATTGGTAGAAATAGTTTTGTTAATATTTTAATCTACTCTCTGGAGCTATTCCATGAAATATGTGGGTTTTATTTAAATATATTATTTTAAATTTCAGTATCTGATTATGATCTCCATTTACCTAGGTAATTTGTTTGTCAAAATGAAGTTTTTTTTTATAGATTTGTTTGTGTAGCTAACATTTTTTAACTATGAGGAAGCCACTTGAGGGATACGGTTGTAGAACATAATGAATAAATTCTAAACTGATACATGAATAGTGAAACATTGTCCTGTTTATGTACAGCATTAGTTGAAAATTAGCAATAGCTAAGGAGAGACTGTAAATAATATTTAAGTTAATTTTTTTTTCTATAAGGTAATATTTTGTTATTTGAAATTATTTAGAATCAATTTTTTTGTAAGTTTTACATATGAATTGTTTACTGATATATGTATTTATGACTTTTTAAATTTTCATATGTTAATTCAGAGTACAAATGTAGTGCTGTTTGGACTGCAAAATATTTAAAAAAAATAAAATTATTTAACAATTTTAATGTATTTATAGCATTCCCTTACAAAAAATCACTGTTATTTTCTTTTATAAAAAAAAAAAAAAGAAGAAATATATGCATTTCTTTTGAGATATACTAGGTTGTTACAAAAAACCTTGTGCATTAGTATAGCTTTATTTCAGATTATATATTTTAAACAGTATTGAATACTACTCTTCAAAGTAAAGTCCATTGTTTTCAACTACTTCCACCCATCTTTCTGCCAGTAATTGGATTTGATGCCGGTACCGATTCTTTTGGTTTTGAGGCAAAGAACTCTTCACATCCAATTTTTATGTCCTCGTAATTATCAAAGATCCAACATTTTAAAAAATGAGCCATTGATCTAAACAAATCATAATCTAATGGTGCAATATCTGGACTATGCGCAGGATGAGGCAAAACGTTTACTTCTTACAATTTCGATAATTTTTTCTTGGTCAAACGAGAACTATGTACAGAGCCATTGTTGTGTTGCAAAATGGCTTGGTTCCTGTTGACCAAAGCGGGGTACTTAGCACTCAAAACTGCATAAACTCTTTCTAGCTGTTCACATTAAAGGTTTGAGTCCACTGCCCGACCATCAGGAACAAGCTAAAAATGCAATACACCTTCAAAATTCCATCAAATACAAATTATCACTTTTTTCCCAAACAGATCTTTGTGACCCTCCAGTTGTGCAACTTCATCTGGCCCTTCCCACTGCTTATGCTTGCTAGGGTTTACTAAAAATAACCACTTTTCGTCACTTGTGATAAATTTTTTTCCAGAACATGTCATCTTTCAGATTTTGATTTGAAGCAAAATTTTGCACATATCAACTTACTACTGGGCTTGGGCCTCTGTTAAGTCATGTGGGTCGGACCTTGGTCTTAAATTCCATACGCCCAGGTTTTTTAAGATGACGAGCCACTGTGGCATTAGAAGCCCCTACTACGGCCGATAAATCATGAGTAGTTCTATGTGGGTTCTGGTTCACACATTCAAGAAGAACATCATCATCAAAGACCGATGGGCGACCTGATCTGGGTTCATCTGCAAGGCTCATACTCCCATTGTTGAAACGCCTGAACCAAAGTGCAGCAGTATTTGGATGGATAATTGACTCTCCTTCTCCATAGAAATTTCACAAATTTCTTTGCGCTTAAACTTTTTTCCCAGTAATGTCTCAAAAGAACGCAAATCATGGTTTTTCCTCTGACATTTAAACGTGCGTTTTAAAAACTTTAATGACCCCATAAAGCTAACTCAAGTCACAAGAAATTAAAGGACTAGTCAAATTAAACATTGACATAAATATTAGGAACAAAAACATTCTTATAGGATTAATTATGAGAGTTGGAATTAAGGGTTGTGTTCATACATAAGAACTTTTGTAACAACCTGGTACTTATGGCGACATAGTCCACCACAATTCCAACATCATTGCTGTTGGAATTCAATAAAACATTTTAAACTGGGAATAAGGAAAAAAAAATCATAATGCATTTGCCAGACTGATCTCTTTTGGTTTGCACTATCATGTCCACCACTGGCCTCTCGAATATTAAATTTTTTTTTCTTATGCTATAATATTGGGCATTCACGTAATATGGAATTGAATAATGGAAATCATCAATTAATCAAAAAAATATATTAATAAGTGTATAAGAAAGTTTTAAAAATTAAGTAAATAAGATAATAATTATTAAATTGTACAATATTCAACCTTGTTTTATTTTAAGGGTCATTAACGCATATTAAAATTTCTAGATTATATGATAACTTTCTTAAGACGATCATTCCCACACTCTTTTCACCATCTTGGAGGATATTCCGTATGCTATAACTCATTCCTAGATATTTCGAACTGTGGTAAAATCTTAGCAATCTTCAATTAGGTGTCTCCTGTCCTCACGTCAGATAACCATGGATAAAACACAACGCCGGATTTAAAGTCACCTAGGATAATTTTTTTTTCTAGATTTTCTAATGCTTGCATTCTTACAATCATGATTATGTATAATATTTAGTGCCTTCTTGATGCCTGTTCTGTGCCTTGTACTCCATTCTATTACTTATGTTCTGGAGCATTCTTAGCAAACTATTTCTGCCAGCAACTCAGTTCAATTCTAACGGGTATTTTAGGGATCCAAATCTTTTAAAAAAACTTATATCCTCTATATGTGGGACCAATTGAGCCTTCTTTCTATCTAACATTCGACTTACATAATTATGACTTTTGACAAAGTCTAAGGACATATATTTTATTTGTCAACATGAGAAACTTTTCATACATAGCTATTACACAGATTATATATATGGTATGAATGGATTCTTGCAGCACTAATACCTATTGGATTTGATTGTGGCAGATTGGATTACTTCTCAATAAAAACTTTTAACGTACTAAAAAAAATATACGACCCATAAACTCATATAACATTCATAGATCCTGTTTATATATCTCTTATCCTGTTTATATATCCTTTAATCACCTGATATTTATATTATGCTGATTTTGGTGAGAGGTATGAGACTTTTCATTTAATCTTTCAAGTTAATTTTAAGTTTCATCATGCTTATTTTTATTAAAACTTTGTTTATTTTACATTATTGAATTGATGTTAAATCATTCCCTAAAGCTCTCATAGGTTATAATTTTTTTAAATCTTAGTCAATATTTCCAATCTTGTGGGTCATAGACAATGAGATTTTGGTTTCAGTAGTATTTTTGAATCAAAATTGATTAAATGACTCTATTTTAATGTTAAAGATTAGTGTTTTGTTTTCCTGTTGTATATTTCATTTTGATGTGTTGATGTTTTCAGTTTTGATTACAGTATCAACATTTCCTCTGAAATCAGTAACAAATTTGTAGAACCTCCTCAAACAAAAATGTTTTCCAATGCTTATCTAGTTCCTTATTGCCATTTTAATAGCTCTATATTATTCCTCCCTGTATTATTGTGTTGTGAGTTTCCTAAAAAAACTGAATAAGTGCAGAATCAATAAACATCCCCAAGCGTGTTCTATCATACACGTAGTGATTGTCTTGTCACAAGCGACCTGTTCATACTCATCTCCATTTTTGTAATGAGTGGTACAATAAAGTTATTCAAACAAGTTTAACATGTTATTTGGAATAGAAATGTTTGAATGCTTTGTTATTAATTTAGATAATGTTAAAACAAATTTGTGCATTAGTAAATTATAAATGTAGAGCTTATCAAAAGTTATGAGAAAAATTATAGTGCCAGAATAGTTACATATTCTTATGAATCAAAATCTTGATTTTGAAACTGAATAAGAATCACAAGGTAAGTAGTTACACTTCCTGTTACCTGAAAATTGGAACAAATTAAAAAGTTTATACAAATATATTAATTACAAAGTACTAATATCAAATGATTGATTAATAAAAGTATATATCAGTGGCTTGTTGTTAAAATCATCAATATAAAAAAAAAAAAAAAATGTTGATTAGAGAGATCTCATAAGAAGGGGTACATCTTGAAAATCATAAGTTGTCACAAACATGAAAAGCATTGTCAAGGGTTATATAACTATGTAAAATAATTTAAGTGAGAGTTTTTAGAATTTTTTAGAACTAGGCAGAATTTGTATTGCTCTTTTTTAAAACCAAGCCACAGATATGTCCTTTGACTTTAGCTGTTTGATTTGCTCTGATATTATATTTTTATAAATCAAATAAGCAAACAATTTAAAACAAAAATATATATCAGCACAAGCTATATATTTATTTATTCTCCTCTCATATAGTAAGTAAATGCAAAAAAATGCTCAGGAGCATTTTGCGTTATGATTTATAAGGTATTTAACGTGTTATGTTCCTCGTAATTTTAACCATTATTTATGTATTTAAATAATTTTTTTTGAAGTGGCGATTGAAAAAAAAAAAGAAGAATGGCAGCTCCAACTTTTTCAGCTGTCACTTTTTCATTTTTTTTGCTTCATAATCCATTAGACTATAAAAAATAAATAATGAAGGAGAATAACAATATTACATTAAAATAGTTGATTGAAAATTCAATCAGAGAGATGGAAACTAAAATAAGTAGGTTGTATGGTGGTCGAAATAAAATATCCGGACCTAAAAGTTCCATATCCCTTCCGCCCCCCAAAATTACAAAATACTTTTACTTATTCTTATCTATGTATAAACAAATATTGCATAAACCTATTGAATGTTATTTCATAAATAATTATTATATCTAGAGAGAGCCCCAAGAAATCCCCGGTTGGAGTGGATTACCTTAAGTAGATCCTTGGATGGACCTCTCCCTCCTCCCCCTCCAAAAACGAAATCGTTTGAACGATACTTTTTTATGAATTAAAATAATCATAGTAAAGCTTATTTGCATCTGGACATTCGATCCCCATGTCACTAGCAATCTTTGCTCAAATAGCACCCTCTACTGGACTCCATCAAAACCTAAATTGACAGGACCAGATAACACAATCCTCTCACCTACATCTCGGGCATTTACCTTTCGGTTCAGTGCTGATTTACTTTTTAGACTTTCATTCTTGACAACTTTGTCCATTCATTTAATGGAGGATTCAGGTGAATATATATACTAGGTTGTTACAAAAGTCTTTGTGCATTAATTCATTGTTGACAATAAAGTCTCCATTTGAATCCTTATTCAACACTGATGTAAACAATGCATATATCGTTGTTTACTTTGACTTATCCTTTATTTAATTATGTATACCAACTGTCTCTACCATTCATTTCATTTTATAAATTTCACTGATAATGCTGGAAAAAAAAATTGTCATTATTGAAAAAAAAATTGTCTTCTGAGGCACTACTGGAGAAAAGGATTAAGTGCAAAGGCAGCTGCTGAGGAAATTTTTGCAGTGGAAGTTGAAAATGTGGTGCATTGTAATGTAGTAGCGTTTTGGTTCAGGCGGTTCAATTCTGGGAACAACAGCCTTCAAGGTAATGCTTTGTTTTTTGCAGAATTATGAGGATGTTTTGCACTTTGATCTTGTCAGATGCCAGGACTGCTGACGTTTAGCTTTACTGTGAACAACTCTAAAGAGCATATAGAGTTTTAAAAGAGGAGTCCCCTGGCTTTGTTCAATCATATTGAAGTGATGTTTTAGCAAGACAATGCACCTGCCTATTGTTCACTCTTAATCAAAGAAAGATTCTCAGAGATGGAGGGTGTTAGCATCTTATCCCATTCTCCTTACAGCCCTGACATTACACTGTTTGGCTATAGTCTTTTACAGTCAATAGCACATGTTTTGAAAGGTGGTACTTCAAAAACAACAGGAATGTCAAATCAGGATGTGAGAGGTTTTCCGCCTTGAAAACCAACGGCAACCTAATTCAACTTCTGGTACAAAGATGACTTAATTGACAATGATGGCCTATATTTTGAAGATTAATTTTAATGTGTAGATTTTATACTGAAATTTATATAAAACTTATTCTATGCACAAAGACTTTTGTAACGACCTAGTATATATACATATATATGTGTACTATAAATAAATAAATATTTGGCCCCAAGAAAGATGAGCTAACTTCAGGATTTAGAAGGCTTGGCAACACAGAGCTGGGAGTTAATATATACACTTATATACATTTATATAAATATAAAGTGTATATAATAACTCCCAGCTCAGCTCTGTGTTGCCAAGCCTTCTAAACTCTGAAGTTTTCTCATCTTTCTTCATATAAGCTCTGTGTTGCCAAGCCTTCTAAATTCTGAAATTTACTCATCTTTCTTCAAGCCAAATATTTATTTAATACTTTATTTTCAAAAAACTAAAGGCGTTATTTTTTCCTAATGCAAAATTACTTCAATTTTATTTAACTAATTACTTAAATTATTTAACCTAAATTCAATTGGTTTATTAGGAGGAGATTTAATACTCTAACAAAATAATTTAAAGTACAACTAGAACTTGATAATTGCAATAAGTACCGCTGAAACTACAGATTCATTCAATGTGAAAATGCCACAGTGGAAGTCAGTTCTATGAACTTCAAGCAGAGTTAAGAAGGATTTGATCTGAAACAAAACCATGTGCCAGAATCCAAATTAAAATTAAATTTGTAATATAAGATAATTCTTAATTTAGTAACTCTTATCTTTTAAAATTTGTTGGTTTTTACTTATCAACTTCATTATACAAACTGATTAGTCCGAGATCTGAGGGCAAAAACGTATCTGATCTCAATTTAATTTTTAATCGTCTAGTATGAATGCACTTTTATAATAAACTTGAAATATCAACAATATAACAATATTCCTTTCTCTAAAATTGTTATTTCAACATTACTTGGGATCTGTTGTGCTAATTCCAAATATTTTGTATGGATATTGTAGGAATAACTAACTTTTTGCCATTTTGCTGATCTGTACGGCGCCGCACTCAGCAGCTGTTCCGAATTTCAAAAAATACTAAATATAAAACTTACATGAAATTTAACGTTCTTTAAAATTGCCCATTTCAATTTTTTACCTAAAATTAACTGGGATTGAGTTACTGAGAAAAATCTGAAAAAAAAGTGACGAAAATGAAGAATTCGTTGACCTATAAAATTTGATTGCAACCGATCTAGATTGGTAGACCTTCATAATTCGAGTCTATAATGAGAGTACATTCGGCCTAGACGATCAAAAATTTTCTTGAAATCAGACACGTTTTTTGGCCTCAGCACCCGTACTAGATGTATAACTACTAGCAAAGTACTAATATATAATACTAATTAATAACCCTGTCTTTGTATAACATTAATTTTTTTAAAAAAAGGTTTTATAAGGCAAAAAAATAATTTTACTAAATTTACACTTATTTAAGAATAATACTAATACTTTTTCAGCAACCTATGAAATCAGTAGTAAGGAATTCGGTGTTGACAAAAACTATAATTCACAAAAAATGTTAGATACCATGCTTTACGACAGGATGCCTCAATATCCTCAAATTCGATATTGAGGACCAATATTGGATTAACAGGCTCCTATTAAGAAAACACTATCGATTTTAAGATAGATAGCCTTACGTATCGATTTATTTTAATCCTCGAAATTGAATTCCATTAATGGAATATTGGAGAATTGTATTATGAAAATACTAACGATTTTAAGATCGTACGTTTACGTTTTTATCAATTTTAACTTTTTGGAAATCCTCAATATCCATTATAAATATCGAGATCCATTATTGCGTTATCTGAGGGCCTTTTTATGAAAATACTGCGGATTTTAAGAACGCGAGTTCACCTATCGATTTATTTTTAAAAAATCGGATAACTTCGATATTGAAGTTCATTATTGTGCTATCGAAGACTCTTTTTATAAAAATATTACCGAATTTAAGATCGTGCGTTCATGTATCGATTTATTTTAACTTTTCGAATAACCTTGAAATTGAGTTTCATTATTGGGGTATTGGAGACCATTATTATGAAAATTCTATCGATTTTAAGATCGTACGTTTACATATCTATTAATTTTAACTTTTTTGATATCCTCAATATCGAAATCCATTATCTGAGGACTGTTTTAGCGCGCATTAGCTTTCTAAGATGCTAATTATGAATTTCCTAGCAATACGATTAATTATTACTTTTGCAGAATTCTTCGGAACTGGGATCGATTATCAGGTTTTAAGGACGCAGATCTCTAATTTATTATAGGATTTTCGATTGCACAAGCGAATTTCGATTTACAATTAATATAGCTTAATGTAAATTATTTATATTTAATTAATAAAATATAGTAGTGTTATATTAATATTAATAAAATGGTTGAAAAGAATTTTCAAATCAAAAGCCTATCATCTATAAATTAATAATAAAGGAGCATAAAATCGTAAATTTTATATTTTCATAAATGCGCCTCCGGTAGCCCATTGTTGGACCTCAATATCGAGGATATCCGAAAAAGTTAAAATAAATCGATAAGTGAACCCACGATATTATAATCGATAGCATTTTCATAAAAAGGACCTCCGCTAATTAATAATAGACATTCAGTTTTAATAATTTCACGTGTTGCTACAGCGGCTGTAGATGTATTTACTAGGAGTATTTTGTAAGATGATCCTCGGAACTCGACATTACCACTTGTCTTTTCGTTTCAAAATGGCGACCGAATAGAGATTTGAAAAGCCCAAAACTCGGCCATTTATAAAGATAGAGAGGGAAATGTAAAGTGTTTTGGAATCAGCATATCAAAGCATTAAAAAAAAAAAAGAAAAATCTATAAAAATATAAATATAAATAAAAAATCTATAATAAATTTTGGTTTATTATTTTCAATAATTGACCGTTGTAATCGACCAAGAAAAAAATTAAACTCCCCTCAAAATTTGGGGTTTTACGTTTTAAAATACGTACAATCCAAATAACGAATAGAAACAAATCCGTCCGTCCTCTGTCCGGCTTTTCCCGAGACTAATGGACCGATTTCCTCAAGGTTCGGCAACAAAGTGACAGGTCCGTAAAAAAAAAATATATATATTCTTTGGCCTTCTGACTAATCAATTGTAGGCTCCTAGCTTCCTGGCATCCACTTTATTCTCATTGGATTATTTCTTCACTTCCTCCAGCTTCTTGGTCTTCCCTATTTCTTTTTCACTGAATGGTGCCTCCAACATTTTATCTTTACCACTTCATCCTCTGCTGATTACATGTCCTGCCCATCTTATCCTACTTACTTAGATACAGTTTCTTTTGAACACTCTCAGTTTTCCACATTCATCATGGGACAATTTTTTTCTCTCCCTCCGAGATTTTTACAGTTTATTTCAATGCATGCAATATATATATACAATAATGATATAGGATATATATAAACATTTATATATATATATATATATATATATATATATATATATATATATATATATATATATATACACACATATATACAGAGAAAAAATAAATCAAAATGGTAAAAATTCTATATTTAAAGGAATTCACCTCTTAGTAACAAATTAGTATAACTTTCAAGCAATAAATATCTATAAGACATTCTATATTTGTGAGTATAAGGGACATATTATACATAAGTGTTCAGGCATGTATAAAGCTGACATTTTATATAAGAGAAAATATTTTTTGGTACTTGTTCACACATTACTAGTTTAAAAAAGTTGAATAACTAATTAAAATATTAGAGGATTACAGTATATTGGACTTTTAATTACTTACATTTTTTTTCATAAGCATTGGAAGACCAGAATGTAAATGCTTACAAAGGATGAATGACGTTTCTTTCCCCTGTGTTACAAAACTAATTAGTTTTTATTGCAGTAATTTAAGCCATAGAAATTCATATGCTAAAAAAGATTAGTATTAGTTGGTTTAAACAAAGAGGAAAATAAAGCAGACGTGTACAGACCAGAGCAGTCAGAATTTATCACTAATAAAATTTGCTATGGAGTTAGAATTTCCTTAAGGAATTTTCCTAATTGTATATTACCTAAAATTGTTTTTCTTCCAAATGAAATTTTAATGCATCAATGTCACCAGTTTAAAAAAAAAAGTTGATTTCAATCAAAAACATAAATATAATTTTTTTCTTTTCCTAATGAATATAGTCCGAATCTAATAATTCTTGATATTTATTTGGCATTTTGCTGTGATTAATTTTTCACCAATCACTCTGTTTTCTTGTTTCTATGGAAACCACATCGACTAGAGATTCACTGCAGAACACTAGATGCACTTTTAGTGAATTTTATATGGAAGTTACTTTTAGCCAGCTATGGCTCATGGTTATTCCAGACTAAAAGTCAACTTAAAGCTCAGAAATTGAAATTCATAATCATTTTTTAGTTATATATGTGTGAGTGTGTGTTTTATGTAAGTTTTATACCTCTGTTCCCTGAAATTTGCTAAATTTTCAGTAATTCATAAATGTCCCAAAATTAAAATTTGTATATATATATATACAAATTTTAATTTTATGACTTTATATATATATATATATATATATATATATATATATATATATATATACATATATATATACAAATTTTAATTTTGGGACATTTATGAATTTTTACGAAATACCGAAAATTTAGCAAATTTCAAGGAATAAAGATATAAAATTTGGTCCATAAATCTAGTGTTAATGAGCATTTTGTTTATGTAGAGTACAAAAAAATACTTAACAGTTTTAGTTACTGCACCACATGGTAAAACAATAGCAAATATCTGTGCTACTTGTAGTGCAGTGTAGGCAAAGTATATAACTGCATACTGAACATTTTTACGAGAAGAAGTTGGTTCTTTTAATATCAAAAAAATGAAATAAGGGCAGTCTATTAATTGTATGAACATAATAAAAAACTGAAACTGTAATTGTATCTTGAAAGCTGTATTGAAATAATCAATAGCTTCGCAGATATCCCAATGAAGGTCACACAATGATGGCAGAGATTTTATTTCTGATGTAAACATGTTTTTAGATGCTAAAACATAAAATATTCATTAATATTTCATTATTTATGCTAAATCACTATGTATAAGATTATATTGTTATCCGGTCATAAAAAAGTAACCCATAAATAATTGAGGCATTCGGTCGTAAAACATGATAACTAACAAAATGAAAATTTTTACAATGTTTAAATGTTTGCTAGTTACTATGTTTTGCCTTCACCGTCACTTACCATAACTTAAAACCAACCTTATTCATTAAAAAACACAATTTTTCAGATTCTTTCAACAACACGAAATCAGCCATAAACTGTGTCAGCCGTAAATGGTGTTGCCAAAAACTTCAATTTACAAAAAATGTTATGTACTACATTTTATGACTGAGTGCCTGAATTGTTTCGATATGTACACTAAAAACATGCTCTCAGAGTAATTTGCTATGATTAATAAAATTATCATAACTAAAGAAATAAAATCATATAAAATTTAAAACTAGACAAAACTAATAAATTATTTCCAATATAATAAAAAAAAGAAGGCACAAATTGAGCTTAGCATTTCCAAATTATTATTTTATATTCATTTACTAGACAATGACAAATAAATAATTTTCAAAAGCTTTACTTTTCAAATAATTAGAATTGATATAAGTAACAACCTGACAGTGTCTCTACAGCTGGAAGATTTTTTTGCATACACTGTTTTCCTGCAGATTGCAGTGCCCTTGTAAGTTCTGTATTTAATGTATGAAACAGTACTTTTATTCTACTAGTAATCAATACTAATTGAAATATAAATACTATAAATAAAATTTCATATACATAGGTTGGTGTATACCAGGCATAAAACTGATTTATTTGGAAACCAGTCCAAAAATCCCAAATACAAAGCATTAGCATGAGTATTATCGAAATTAAGAAAATTATGAAGGCCTTAACACATCTCTTATCAATGCTCAATTTGTTTTCAATTGTTTCTATAGTGAAGTATAATTTTCCAATTTTTTTATAATTCCAAGCAGCAAATACAACAATAACTAAAGATGTTGACGCAATAGCGCTATAATGAATAAACATAACTACTATTGTTGTTTTTGTAGACATCCACTTCCTCTTAGGTGTATTCATTTCCAACATCATCCCATACAAAATAATGGGATATGTCAACAATACAAAAATAATTCCAAAAATAAATGGCTGATATAAAAATATTGGCCCATTCACTGTATTTTTTACACAAATCAAACCCCAAAACTTAAATAAGAGAAGAATAATCCTGTCAGTCAATGATTTCATATTGGTGCCTGTGATAGCCATAAAACCACAATATACTAACAGTATGAGGCAAGGCAGATTTATTGATTTGAAGAAAATTGAGGCCAATTTATGAATATACAAACAATTTGACAGCAGCCATTTATCTCTATTCATTATATGACAGTCTGATAACTTAGAAATAATGTCTCAGATACTTTACCAACCGCTCTTTTCATTTTAACATTTGATTAATCTTTTAATGAGATCAGAAGTTAAGCTATATTTGAAATTCTGATTTGAATAATATGTTTAAAGATATAGGTATACATACTAACATACAATCTTGAATCAAAGCTTTATATATACTTAGACAATAATAATAAAAAAAATACAATTCAATTGTTTCTTAACAATAATTTTAATAACAGACGATTATGTAAATAGTTTTCTCACTGTAGTAAAATATTAATTACTATACTAATTTCATTAAAATAGAAAAGCAAACAATCTTCTAAAATTTTATAGTTATTTTTAAACTAGCCAATGTACTTGTTTTCTCTTATCATTAATCAAAGTTTTATTATTAGCTGTGATTCTGACCTGGGGTCCATGGACTTCCTGGGACAGAACCCACCTTCTATAGCATGGATACCTGATCCTTCAATGGTTTGGATAAAAAAAAACTTGTGTTGAATTTCTTTATTTCATTAAACTAATGGGCTTTAAAATATGTTAAAATTTCAAGAACTTACTTTTTTTGTGCCCGCTTCAGAGGTAACTATACTAAATTTAGAATAACACTGACAGGCTATAACTAGGTGGGGAAACAGCGGCCACGGAGAACTAAGGTGGCCCTCCCAGAATTATTTCTCTATCTCCTGAACGGACGAATGGATTTTCGCGATTCAAACGATTTTCCGATATTTAAAGGTGGGCTAAAAGGAAAATGTGGATGGAAAATTTTGCGTCTTTTCATTCACTTTTTCTCTCATATCTCGTGAACAGATGAATGCATTTTCACAATTTAAACGATTTTCCGACTGTTTAGAAGTAGGCTAAAAGTATAACTGGTGTGATAAATTTTTCCGACTTTTCATTCGATTCTCCTCATATATATCGTGAACGGCTCATTCGATTTTCGCGGTTTCAACGTTTTTCCGTCTATTTAGGATAGGCTAAAAGGAAAATGGGTGTGGACATTTTTTCGAATTTTCCTGTTATATATTGTGAATGAATTTTCGCGGTTCCAACAATTTTTTCGAATTTTCCTGTTATATATTGTGAATGAATTTTCGCGGTTCCAACAATTTTTCGACTAAATGGAGGTATGATAATTTTTCTCCAAGGAGTAGGGTACACATTTCGAAAAAATTAATGCATATAAACCTTCCGGAAGAAATTCTCTTAATGATATTGAAAACCGCATCAAAATAGATTGACTACTTTTCGAGTTTTGCGATCATAAACATACGCAGACTGAATTTTATTATATATATATATATATATATATATATATATATATATATATATATATATAGATTAACGGTTTTTTTACATACAACAAAAGGGCTTCCGGTCATATGGCATGTATTGGCCCCCTCCCATTATTGTACAGGTCCCATATTGCTCTATGTATTAAATACCAACGGTGTAGGTATACCTGGAAGATCGTAACCTTCTACTATGTTTTGATAACACTCGTGGGTTTGTTTGAGGGATATAGTGTCTGAGTGTTTTAATTGAACGGGATACCATTGCAAACACAGGTTTTAAGTATATGTAGTTACTCAAACTGGTTTTTTTGTTTTTTTATAATTTTCATTAATATTTTAAAATTTTACAGGAAGATGAATATTCTATTGCAGAGAATGTCAGTAAGCTTCATAGCAAATGCCCTTCCACCTTTAGATTGTAAGTAAAAAATATTTATATTTTTCAATCAATGAAGATTTTTTTCTGATTTTACAATGTTATTTAAAAAATATTGCAGTTATTAGCAAACGGATGGGATCATCTCTAGCAAAAATGCACCAAACTGGTCCATTATTTAAAAAACGACCTAATAAAAATCCTCTTGGTTTTGGCATACCATTTGCAAAAGGTGTTGTTTTAAAAACTCTAATTAAAAAGCCTAAGAAGCCAAATTCTGCAAATCGTAAATGTGTTTTAGTTCGATTATCAAGTGGAAAGGAAATGGTAGCTTATGTACCTGGTATTGGACATAATCTTCAAGAACACAATATAGTTCTTGTTAAACCTGGGAGACTTCAAGATGTTCCTGGAGTTAAACTTGAATGTGTAAGGGGAAAATATGATTTGGGTCATGTTGTTAAGAAATAGTTCAATTAGCTATATGTATATATTTTATAACTAATAAAAATAGTTTAATAGTATTAGTTAATCGTATAAATTATTCCTGTTAATCATCATGTTGTCATGCCAACTGTAAATAATTGAAAATGAAAATATACATTTTACTTATTAGTTATTATTATGGTTGCTAAAGAGACGATATATGTCGATTTTCGATACATCTCTTGATCCATCGGTACATATATTGAATATCAAAAGTGTGAATCTCTTTGAAAGGCATATTTTTGAGATCACACTTTTGACACAGCCAATGTTACTCTTGCAACTGAAATAATAACGATCATGATAATGCTTTTTTTCAAATTTGATACTTTAGGTTGGCAAGATGACATGATCGACCAACTCTTTTCTCAACTGAATTAAAATTCTACCTATAAAAGATAAAAATAATACATTCAAATACCTAGTCGATGTTCTTTCTGATTCACCTCAGAAAGAATTTCTGATTTCTGACTCAATTTCTTTAAGAGTGAAAATATTTTAACAAATTGGCTACTTTTTCTTAAAATTTTTTGTCATGTTAAGGTTTAACCAGGATCCTTTTTTTTACTGTTAATGTTTTGAATGTTGAGAAGAATTTCCAAGTGCTTGTATAAGGTGGGTTCGAAAAGCAATATGAAAGATGACTAGAAGAAGGAGAATAGGATATACTTTTTACGGAACATCGTGACAGTTCTTGGTTAGATAATCTGGTTGTGGGGCAGATAATTATTTATTCTATTATATCAGTCATGGATTGGTCAAGAAACCATGGAGTTTTCATGAGACCCTTCTGGAGTACACTCACCCTCTATAAAGTCAATATCCTTCATTGTGGGAAAAACTGGCATTGAGAGTGACGCTCACCTTATCACCTCCTTACTCTACCATTGGTTAAGTAACACGATGCCCTTACTAAGTATTGAACCCAAGACCCAGGCCTTGTAAGAGGTACAGATTTTTTTTTTTAGGGAATATGTTGGACAATGTAATGCATTGTTATTGTTGGTAGACAATGATGTTGGAATAACCTTTTCTAACAAAACATTGACACATTTTGAAACAATCATTTATGTTTTTTTCTGCAAAGCTATTTTATTTTTATTTATTACGCTTATTTGTTATTCCATTTAACATATTGCTAAAAGAAATTTGATTTGCACAAATCTGCATTTAGGCAAGATTTGTACAGACCAAACTGTGCAGCAAGACTTTTCCTTACTGAAATATGTCATCCACACCATTATTGAACCACCTCTGAATTGGACTCTTGTAGTAATTTTACAGTTAGGGTAGTTTTAACCTGGCTACATAATAATTGTGATTTACTAAAAGAGGAATCATTCTAGTTGAGTGATTAGTGAATCAAGGGATGAGTTAAACTTGAATGATCTTCAATTAAAAATTAAATTCTAGACTAATTAGAGATCGATCCTTCTATACCATCATGTGTACGTCAACTGAAATTCTAGACTCTTTCTCAATCAATGTAATTTTGTCTTTATCCCTAATTCCTTTTTTTTTTATACATATTGATTTATCTCAATTTTATTCTCATGTCAATAAAAACATATATTAATTTATAAAGAAAGAGAAAAACTTCAAAGAGATGCTTTTTTTTTTTTTTGCAAAGTTGTTTATTAGTCTCGAGACTCTATGACAGACCATTAGCTGCTGATAAAAAATATATAAACCCATCACTGCTGTATTCTACCATGAAGATGGAGTTTTCTTTTAAATATCTTTTAAAGGTGAAAATAGTTTATATGGTTTTTATTTTTAAAATAAGATACATTACTTGTTTACAATTTGTGTATTTAAATGGAAGTTCGTTATACCAAACATGCCATTTTTGTAGCTTGTAGATTACTTCAGCCTATCTGATGTTTGTCAGTTATGTGCTTGATAGGGGTGTTTAAAAGATACAGATGAAAAAAGTAATAAAAATATGTAAATGTAAATTTTTTAAGTTAATCAATAAAAATTGTATTCTTATAAACTAAACTAATTAAAAATTAGTTCCTGGAGGGTTTAATTTTCATTATTACTTTTTATAAATGCTGATAATGCAAAGTTCAAACAAACTAGCGCTTTACAATTTTTTTTCAGATTTCTTACCAATTCCATTAAAATGATTTAATCTTGTCGGTTTATGTAATATGAAATTATAAATTCTTAATATTAGTAAATCTTGTTACAAACTAAACAAAAAATTGTTAAACTCGCAGCCATCATAACAGTGGAGATTATCTCCTCCTCTTTAATATTACTACTGGTTACTGAGTTCAGCAAGGCTGTATTTACTAGAAGTTATAAGTAATAGGATATTTTACTATACAAGATTTCTGGAAGAGAGTAGGTAGAATGTTGGCTATTACTCTGGCTCCACACCAGTGCCAAATCATTGCCACTGGTGTAGATTGGAGTATTGGTGAAAGTACTGGCTGAAGTTTGCCTTTGCCGTTCCTGAGTGGTATTGTTTCACATATCAAAGAGATTTGTCATTGCCATTTTGTGTTCCATCCACATCAGTGACGAACTGTTTGTTCAACGGATTCCTTATTTGTACCTAAACATTGGATTTTGTAGTTGTTACTTAAAAGTTAAAATTGAAATAATCAATGATTCTTAACTTGATAACTTTTGGTTGTTAGTTGGATTTATTACTTTGATTTGTACTTTTTCTGCCTAATTTTTGTTTTTAAACCTTATATTTTCACAAACAATTCGTGAAATGGTTTGCCATGAATATAGATAGCCCATGTGTACTTTCACATTTCAAACTTCACAAACATTGGACAAGTTGTTAGACTAACGATTTGCCACTGGTGTGGAGCCAGCATTATGTTGAATGAACCTAGTTGTCACCATCAATTTCCTCAGAGTAGAAAATTAATGAGGTTTGCCAGGATGGGAACCATGCTTTGGAAGATTCTTTCTGGAATGATTCAACTCTAAAATAAGCACATGGATCTGAAATGAAGTACCTCCACTATAGTCTGCTGTTTTGATCCTGTAGTGTGGGGCTGTTATATTTTCTACATGATAGGATTTCAATGAGCATAATATTTTTGTTAGCATGAAGTTATAATCATTGGGTTGTAGTGTATTGAAATAAATACTTTTCACAGAACTGTGCTGAGACCAGCTCCTTATGGCAACATCGAATCAGGTAAATGTTCTGTTTTTGCGGGTATATTCCTCAGATCTATTGTTTATTTTTTCCCAAACAGAAAAATTCAATAACACAACCAAAAGAATTCTAATGTTTTGGAAGACAAAAAAATGCAGCAAAAACTAAGTTAAAACTGTATTCAAAACAACAATAATAATAATAACCAAATTCTCCTTAAAACTAATGGATGGAAAACTGAATTGAAAATAATAGTAACATGTTTGGAAAAACGTCCTTACAGTTTTTGCGGAAAAAGTTTTATTTATTGTTTTCTAGACATGAAAATTATTTTTATCTACAAAATATTCGATGATGTTAAGAATGATGACGATTTACAGTATAAATGAATGATCCATACTGTAAGAATGATGATGATCCATAGTCTGTTCCTGGAGTCAAGAGATTTTATGTCAACAGAAATAGATGGTTTGCCTCTACGCTCCGTAGCTAGGCATTACTGAGGCCGAGCCTTGTTATCAGGATGTGATTTATTCCTCTAGATTTACGTTTTTTTTAAAAACCTCTGGGATTTTTTTTACATTAGAAGGTTTTTAGTATTTTTTCAGGGTTTTTTAAAAATATATATCTACTACTAAATGGGTTTACCATTTTTATTTGCTCTGGAACTAAAAATTAGAACAATTAGAAAAAAATTGTTTTTTTAAAAGACAACTTTAGTTTTTGTTTTTTTACTTGTATACATCAAACCCGCAATGTTACAATCTAATAAATATATGTTCCCATGACCAAGTATCTCTTATTGTGACATCACAATCCTACGTTCTAGTGTTGGGATTGAATTAAAAAAATTGAATAAATAATGCGATTGACTAAACCTTTAGTCAACTTTAGTTTTTGTTTTCAACAAAAACTCGGAAGGGCAACAATTTGGAACTAATAATTTTGGAACCTTTTTTTTGTTAATTAAATGTTTATTTCTGATTTATCTTGTTTTAAACTTGCTTGTCATCAGCTTGACCTGATCTTTTAACTTGTATAACTAATTTAAGCTATGTTAAATGTATTGAATTAAAGTAGGTAATATAAAAATGTATCTAGGGTCTAGGAAAAGGAGATTGATCTTGGAAATAGTTTTAAAAAACTTTTAAAATTGGGGTTAAGAAAAGAATAATAAATAACATTTTTTAATAAAGTCAAGTATATCGTGTAAGTTCATATTTTATGATTTGTCATTATCTTACAGGACAAACTTATATATAAAATTTTTGCACCTTCTAAACATCAATGAATAAGATTCCGTAATGTGAAAAATCCCTTTTTCAGAAAAAAATAACATTTATAACATTTTGTTATCTGAGCACAGAATCATTCTCCTACTGGAAGATAAGGACAAACGATAAAATAAATACTTAGACAATATATTTAACTTAATTAAACTTTTTTTTTCTTAACCCCAATTTTAAAAGTTTTGTAAAACAATTTCCAAGAACAATCTCGTTTTCCTGTATCCTAGATACATTTTTAAATTACCTACTTTAATTCAATATATTTAATATAACTTAAATTAGTTATACAAGTTGAAAGATCAGGCCAAAATAATTACAAGCAAATTTAAAACAGCACAAAATAAGATAAATCAGAAATGACCATTTAATTAACAAAATATGGCTCAAAAATTATTAGTTCCTAACTGTTGCCATTCAGATTTAGTCAATCACATTATTTATTCAATATTTTAATTCAGTCTCAACACTAGAGCAGGACTGTAACATCACAATATGGGTACATCTATTTATTAGATTATAACACTGTACGTATAAAAGTAAAATAAATATAAAAAAAAACTCAAATTGTGTTTTCAAAACAATTTGTTTCTAATTTTTAGTTTATAAACAAATAAAAATGGTGAACTTGTTGAGCAGTAAAGATATATTGTTAAATCCTGATATAACACTAAAAACCTTCTAAACATAAAAAAAAAAAATCCAGAGGATTTAAAAAATGTAAATTTAGAGAAATAAATCACAACCTGATGATATGGCTCGGCCCCATTTACGCCTAGCTGTAGATATCTTTTCAGGTCTTAAAATATTTATTTAGTAAAAAATTATAAATTGATTCTACTTTTATTTTATTGTTTTGAATCCCAAAATTAAAAATCAGCAATAGCTTGTCCACAATTCGATGGCATACTGAGGGTGAACTTGCGATTGTAACTAATTTTTTTTTTCACCCTCCTATTTTATTTAAAAATATATACGTATATTACAATATCATCTTGTAGTATACGTATATATTTGGTGAATAAAACGAAATAAAAAGGAAAAAACAACAGCAGTAGTTTCAACTTACTGCCACATGAGTTCGCTCTTGGTATGCCATCGAAGCCTAGGTGAGCTATAACTAACTGTTCCGTTATTACCCTCTAGCTATGACTGTCATACCAAAAATTAGTTATCACAGATCTTTTTTAAGTTGGTTTTACACCATTACTTATTATATGAAAAAACTTAAATAATTAGAAGGAAAAATCTGAACAAAATTGTGCTTAGGCTATATTACTTGAGGGCTATTCCCTCTATTTACGCAAATAACCACAAGTTTTAGCACTGGCTAGTTCAAGAAAAAAAGCAAATGCCGAATGTTTGGATATGCAATTCATAAAGAAAAAATAAAAATGATGTTGGCTTGACTTATTTAAAAATTAAATTTTTAGTTCCTCAACCAAAGTCAAAAATATACAAACGTTGAGGTATTGTTAGGGATTAGGGAACCCACCATTGAGAATACTTGAGTGACTTATAGATCATAATAAAAAATTTGACTTTTAAATGAATATATGACATCAGTCATTTATCATTTACTGTGGAATGAATAAACTGTTTCAGCCCTTCTTATGAAGATAGTACCTTCTTCTCTTATGCTAGCCCACATTTTCTTCACACAGAAATTTCAAGTTTTTTAAAATTTACCAAATAGGTTAAGGTTTTGAAAATATTATAAACAAAGTTTCATCGATTTTGCTAATGTTGTTATTCTTTATGTAATTGTAGCATTAGCTAATGAGATAAATTAAAATGGTGCATTCAACAGCTAATCTTTACAAACTATTCCTAAAATAGTAATTGTTTTTCATTTTATTCCAATAATAATTATTAACTGTAAAACAGCAGTTTGATTCACAACTAAATTAATAGTAAATGTTAACCATTATTTTCAATGCTGACTTGAATTTTGACTAATAAAAATTACAATGCTTTAATTAAATGTATGTATTGAAACAGAATATTTGTTTAAATATTTTAAAACTAGTTAAAACAAATTTTAGATTAATTTTTAATTCATGTATATGTAAACAGTATTATTATGAAAGATATAGTTTACTCAAATTAAATTTTAGTGCAAAAATGATTTTAAACATTTAATTTTTAAAGTTTCCACTTTATTTACTAAATATTGTCATGATAGTCATACCATATTACTAAAATTAATATAAATAACAATGAAATAATCCCCATTTTACTGGTTCTATGAACTGCGGCTGATAATATTACTTAAAAAAGGTAATCTAATAATAAGACTATCAGAAATATAGAATTGTTTTATTTGCCGAATTATCATGAATTTAAATTGTTTCAAAAAAATTCAGAGGTAGTATATACCATAACCAGGCCCAACATTAGTTCCTTTGATTAAACTCTTCTGGGAATTCAGTCTTACAAATTAACACTTATTAAATAATAAAATAAACTTTTTAAAAGTAAATAATTAGCAATAAAAATCATGTTAAACATTGTGATACAAATTAATGATTAGTGTTGAAGAATTAGTTCTTTATTTAAATTTTCATAATTTAAAATCAGGAAAAAACAATATATTTATGAACATAAAACTATGAATTTTCTATTTATAAGTATTTTAAAAAGTGTTAATACTTATTGATTATATTAAGAAACATTACTTATTTTCATTAAAAATTCTTTTAAAGATAATTGTTAAATATGAAAGACCAGAGAGAGTACCAACCAACACAAATCATTGTATTTTGTTTACATACTGCTCATACAGAATGAAAGGGACACAACTAAAAAAAAAAAAATTATTGCTAAAACGGAAATTAGATATAGATTAAGTTCTACTTAGAAGTCTGAAAGGTATTTCTTCCAACATATGTTGCTGATAAATCACCTATAGTGTCTATTTGTTTTGGCCTTTGATGGTCTGCTATTCTTTGGGACAATAGGGCTCAAACTATTACATTTTCTCGCATTAGAAATCTTGAGTTGTGGCTCTTTTATTCTAGATGTGCCATAAATAAATTTCAAATTACTTTTTTAGTTCTCAAAATAAAAAGTAATAACAGGTTTGATACACCATAAAAAAAAACAAAAAAAATAGCTTTATAGTTAATCTTTTTGAAAAAACAAAACAAAATACAGTGATGAATCTCATGATTTTAATTCCTGTCGTAGCATAATCTAGTTATCAAAATAATACTAACCATAATCATACAAAATGTATGCTGTACACATTAATCAAAATAAATTATAACAGTTTTGTATAATATTCCTTCGGCAACCGAAGCTGTTTAAATTGTAAAGATGTCAAAGTTCGGATGAGGCCATAATGTATAACAGCTTCCCATGAAATGTCCTTCAATTTAGGAATACAAATCCAAGCACTTTGTATTATTGCAACTCGGCCCTGTGATCTACCTTTTTTTACAACACCTCCAAATGAAGCCATTCTACCAGATGATGTGACACCAGTCCCATGAAAAAATACGGGAATACACAATTGAAGAGAAGGAATTTTTTTCCATGAAAGTGATGAAATGTCCAGCCTCCAACAATCGTCATATATCTTTTCAGGTCCATGAACACCACCAATCAAAATAAAGCTGTTGGTCTCAGGAATTCTAGCAGTACTGTGAAATTGCCTTTGAGCAGGGTAACCATGGATTTCATCTTTAATAGACCTTACTATTTCCCAAACTTTTGTCTCCAGGTCGAAAACTGGAATTTCTTCTAATTTGACACCCTCATTACTTCTTCCTCCTCCCAAAATATATACTTTATTGCCAACTACAGCAATTTCATGCCTATATCTACCACTAGGCTCACTTTTTAAACCTTTGCAGATGTATACTTCCTCCCATTCATTAGTTGTGAGATTTAATCTGTGGACATCCAAAAAATAATCATAGCCTGTTGTGCCTCCTATCACATAAAGATGGTTATCTCTGAAGAACATTGCTTGACCATAAAGCTCTGCTGGAACTTTGCCAGTAGTTGTAATTTTTTTGAATTGCGGTTCTTGTTCTCCTAAATTACAAACATAAAATACATTGCTTTTCTCAGAGTGAAAAGGAACTCCTGTACCACCATACACCATCATAACTTTTCCAGACATCACAAGAGCAACTGAAGCAAGAGTATAAGGTATATCTTTAATGTCTAACTTTTTCCATGTCATTGAAGCAAAATTAAATTTTAATACTTCTCTAAATAAACTTCCTTCAGTACCATGTTGAGCTCTTTCAGCTTCAGGAGTCACAATATTTGGATTGTAACCACCATAAACATAAAGGTTGTCATCATCACATGCCACCCTATGTCCACTTCTTGCATGAGGTATTATACTGTCTGTCTTCAAGATTTCATGAACAAATGGTTTAAAAGTATATAATTCTAGATTATTTAGCAATGGATCACTTTCAGATCCCACCATTTGGGGGGACTGCATGGGGAATTACTTTATAATGATTCAAAAATTAATAATTAAAATTTAGTGCACATATTACTGAATACTTAGCAATTTTTTCGGGTAAGCCACGTGATTAAGTGCTCAATAAGTTACATCAACCTTTATAACCTCTCGTTTTTATAACCAGGAAATTAAGATAACTGCACGCCTAGTGTTAAAGTGATGAACTACAAACCAAAGTGACATATGAGCTGTTGTTTTTTTTACTTCCTTGTTTAATGATACAATTCCACTTTTGGGGAAAGTATGAGATAATGCTAATTTTAGTTAGATATAGACGTCCTATCTTTATATTTATGATCATACATTCAATTGAGCATGATTTCTTGATAAAATAAATAAAAGAGTTGTAAGTATTAGACCTCTAAATTGTTTTTTAGCTATTTAAACTTTTAAATATCTCGCTATGTGAAAAAAAATACCATAAAAATAATGCTACATTTATAATTTCATAGTTTTTATGTTGTTTCATTTTTTAAAAAATAAAATGTTGAACAGTCTCTTTTACCAACATTGCACGTACATGAAGAATGTTTGATTGGTTCTAATTTAATCATGTGAATTAGACAATAGTAGAAATAAGGAAACTAATGGTTGTACAATATTAAAAATTCCAGTAACAAGATTTGTTGTTAATATGCCATGTTGAAGACGATGTTGGACGTCTGCGAGTAGGACACAATGGCGATATTTCATTTTGAAAACAATGTTGGGGTGAGATAAAATCAGTGATATTTGTTAGACGGAGTCTGATGTTGGCAGCATCAATTTAGTGATTTGAACGCAACAGAACAAATAAGTAGATAGATGTTTTTGAACTTGCACGTGTTACTTTTGAAAAATTTGTTATAAAAATGTTATCGCTTATTCAATGATTCGATTTCGAGGTTTAATGTGCTTCCACCTCAGTCCTTGTTCAGTTTCTCAATGTATAACATTTTTATGAAGTTTTTAAAGTCATGTATGAATTTATGGTAAAGTTCGAATTCTATAGTCATAATTATTTTTAACAATATTTTTAAAAGTTAGTTCTTGTTCGTCTAGAGAGAACAAATATTAATTTAATTAATTTTTCTTAAAGTGGATGTGATTGTAATGTGCGGATTAGAGTTTATAATTGTTTATTGTTACATTTGGTATAAAGTTGTGTAAGCTGGTGGTGGTTTATCTGATTTAACCCAGCTCACTTTCCAACTCCAAATAATTTTTTTTAGCGTCATTTTTTATAAAAGACACAAAAATGCTCTTTTTCTGTATTTTTGTGATTAAGTTAACTTCATTCTGCATACAGGTTCTAATTAATCGTCGAACACCAGTTTTGGGAGGTTCTGGAGCTAACTACAATATCATTCACCTGGAAATAGACTCTATTGCCTTTGTTCACTCGATTTCCGATTTTACGGTCTAGCCAATATTCATCGAAGACCCCAATTAACGCAGCAGCCAGGAAGCAAACAGATTCTCTCTGAGACGGCTGCTGGTAAGAAAATGTGAGACTTTTTGGTCAGTGACGAACCCATCAAACCCAGCCCTCCCGCGTGTAGTAAATGTACCGCCTTCCGACTAAACTACCCATCTATTTGCTTGCCATCTTCACCGCATCCATGCGCCGTCGTGTCCACTCAGTAGTTGCGGAAAGATGCTGATCATCTTAGGGATTGTTCAGCTCTAGATAAAACATCTCACAGAATGAGAGCCCGAAGTTGAAAAAAAGCCGTCTTGCCAGCGTGTCGCCAAATGGCATGTTAGCAGGGCATTGTTTTGCACCAGCTTTTTTATAAGAGAAAATGTATTTTTTAATAATGATGGAGATAATTCAACTTTTGTTTTTAGATCAGAGCCTATCGAACAACCAAGTAACAATGACGGAACAGTACAAAAACAAAACAAAAAAAATTGTTTAAAATCAACAAAAAATGGTATAATAAATGGAACTAGAGAGAAACTAGCTGCTATTTTAATTCATTGACTTTTTAAAGATAGATTTATCAAAATAAACAACTTAAATTAAAAAGATCAAATACTCAAAGAAAGAATTTGCTATCTTCCAATCATATCTTAAAAATAAGCAACGCTAAAATTTGGCACAAGATTTATTACGTGGGTCATTCAGAAATGCATTACAGTAAAGCGCCGATTATACGAACGTCAATTAACCGGATGACCGTCGATTATCCGGACTTTTTTTTTTACAAAATTGGGTTTGGTTTTGGTCCAAACATGTTCCAGAGTTGAAAAATTCAAGCGGAATTTGCAAAACTCAGGGTTTTATTTCACATTATGCAGATATGATTTTACACAATTAATCACGTTGCTGTTTCTCAACTATTGAACATGAATTTTTTTTTTGTTTAATTGTTTATTAGTAGGTACATATAAAAAAAGTTCTTGCAATCTATGCTGTAGTAAAATTTAATAATCTTTTAATTTCTATTCACTGTGTTTGTAGTATAGATTCTAAACATGAGTTCTTTGAATTAATTATGTGGGGTCTATAGTGTCTATTGTTTCCCGTTTTCCTTTGATTTTCCTGGAAATTGTGCGATTCTTTCTACTCACTTATTTATTTCATCAGTATGTCTTTGAACATTTAAAGAGGTACACAAGAGTTTTGTTTTAACTCCAGTTATTTATCAAAGTAAAAAGTGATTTCGTGTTTGTCAGCGTTTGGTGAACTCGTGTATCCCGTGTTTGTCGTGTGATCCCGTGTTTTGTATACGATGCTAAAAATTAAGCGTGTTGTTCTTTCTCTTGAGGATAAATTATTCAAAGACTAAAAAAAAAAAGCGAAAATCCTATTGCCCTTGATGAAGCATTTAATCGGCAAAGCTACAATATACCACTTGAAGAAAAATTCGGATACTATTATCAATTTCACGTCAGTTATAAATGGTGAAGCTGGACCAAGCCACCGAAAAGTGATGAAGAAATCTAAATATCTTCAACTTGAAGATGCCGTCTATCTATGGTATCTTCAAAAACGAAGTTTGGGGGAGCCCTTGTCAGGTCCGCTATTTGTGAGAAAGCAATCAATTTCAATAACAAACTGAACGGGGATAACGAGTTTAAAGCTAGTTCTAGTTGGCTAAAGAATTTTAAATCTAGATATGGAATTCGAGAGCTGAATATTCAAGGTGAAAGGTTGTCTGCTAATGACATCGCCTCCGGCTCTTTCAATACAGAATTCGCCAACATCTTAAAACAATATGATTTGGAAAATGTCTACAATATGGATGAAACTGGTCTATTGTGGAAAGTGTTGCCAAGAAAAAGCTTCAAAGAGAGTAATATCTGCTCCAGGATTCAAGTTAAGAAAGGAAAGGTTGACGATTTATGTGTGTTCTAATGCTTCCGAAACTCACCGACTTCCTACTTTAATTATTAACAAGGCTAAAAAACCAAGAGCATTCAAAAATGCTACCAACTTACCAATAATTTACCGAAGCCACAAGAACGGCTAGATGAATGTTAAAATTTTTAGTGATTGGTTTGCACACATATTTATATCAGAGGTTCAAAAACACCAAGGTAGTTTGGGAATGAAAGGAAAACTTTTGTTATCATTAAATAACGCACCCTCACATTCAATTGAAACTGTGATGAACTCTGTAAACGAAAATTTTAAAGTTTGCTTTTTACCTCCTAATGTAACTTCCCTTAGCAGCCGTTGGACCAAGGAATCATTGAGACTTTCAAAAGATTCTACAGGAAGTGATTGTTACGTCGATTAATACTTGTAGATGAAGAAGTTCTTGTTTCATTCTATAAAAATTTGAATATTTTCGAGAGCTCATTTGTGCTCGCGGAAGCTTGGGATAACACTTCAATCCAAACTCTTACTCGTGGATGGGTCAAACTTTGGCCTCAACTAGAAGAAACCTGAACCGAAAATACTGATCAGACTGGTCTAGATGAAAACATAAGCCAAAGTTTAACAGCTGAAGAATTTGTTGATGTGTTGACAAAGTTACCTGGATTCCAAGAGTATGATTTCAATGATGTTACGGCTTGGCTTTCCCATATATTATCGAGCTTTACTGCGGAGGAAACCGAAGATGACAAAGAAAGTGGAGAGCCAGGTGAAAAATATGAAATGTCAGGACCTTCACACAATGATGCCGTTGCAGCAATTGAATGAGCACAAACACAAGAGATTCCCCAGTCAAAAATATTCCTGCTCCGGAGTTAGAGAGATGTGATGGCTCTAAAAAGATTGGGAAAATTAAAACAACTGAAAATGGATAGTTATTTATTTTAAATCAAATACTAATGGTTAACATATATTCTTTTTTTAATCTTCATTTTTAAATATAATTACTTATAACTGTTATCATTAAAATTGTTAATCGTTTAAATAAAAATATATTAATTATCTCCTGTATTATTATTATTTCTAGTTCTGAATTTTACTTTACTATAATTGCGTTTACTTTACTTTAATAACTGGCACTGATTAGTCCGGATAATCGACGCAAATCAAATTTTCTTTTGGCTATAACTTTTTCCCTTGCATTTTCTCTTCGATATACTACATACATGAAAAGTTAAAGAGCTTTAAGGAGAAGACATTCTGCAAGTTTCATCAAAATTGTTAAAACCATTTAAGAGAAAATTATAAAAAAGTGTAAAATCGGACATATAATTGCCATTTCCGGTTAGTCCGATGCGCTTTATCTTTGCCAATACTGGTCCGATTTTGATGATTCGTTTCTTTTTTTTTAGATAATTTAATTACCTTTTATACAATTCTATAAATAATTTACCGTAAAATGCATACTTTTTAAGTTATGCGTAAATATAATATTCTTTTCACCATAGTTTTATCCCCTGCATTTCCTCGGTGATATACTACATAAATGAAAAGTTTAAGGGCTTTAAGAAGAAGACTTTCTGCAAGTTTTATCAAAATAGTTTGAACCGTTTTCGAAAAAATTGTAAAAAAAATGTAAAATCTTCCGGTCAGTCAATTTTGACAAAAAAGTTGCTGTAACATCCCATGAATATACCTACCTTAAATGCGTAGTTTCAGTTTAGTACGACTTTTCGTTTTTGAGCTAGACTGTTCCTATACACACAGACCATATTGCGACACTTGGTTATTTGGACTCAGGGAACCTTAAAACGTGTATTTCCGTTGAAAACTCTTAGATTTCCGATCCTTTTAAGCCAAACAGGACGGGTTATCCTACAGATTACCAACCTATTCTAACCAGAGTGAGAAGATCGAGATTCAATACAGAGGGCCGCCACGAAATGAGTTTCAACCCGTCCAGGACTGATTCGAACCGGCGCCGTAGCAGTCTCGAGTTTGTTAAGGTGACGCCTTGAAACTCTTGGCCACCACGGCCTCAATCCTCCCTAAGGTCGTATTTTAAATTATCTTTTAAATAGTAACTACACTACAAAATTGAAAATATCAAATGGCTGGGAAGGGAGGAAAAAGTTGAGACCCCCAAAAGATAGTCCGAGTCAATTTACCCACACATTTTCAACCCTCTAATCCAATTTGGAGGGGCTATAGAGGTGCGCTTGAAGAAATTTTGTTTTTCGGAAATAGATTGAATAACCAGACGTATGGGTGTTAACCCAGTGTTATTCTTATGTATACAATGTTTCTCGATATAATATTTTTGGTAGACCCTACCAAAACCTATTTCTGCCCAAAGAATGAAAATGTTTAAATATTTTTGTTGAAAACAAGTTACCGCTACCCTAAATAGTCAATAATAATTTATTATTTCATTGCAAGTGTTCCAGGTACCTAGAAAAAAAGAATGTTGCGTTTTCGCAACATTGGGCGAAAAAGGTCATATAAACAAAAAATACTCTTTAAGAATATGTTGAGCTTTACTAAAAATGTATACAAAATCATTCATTATTTGCATTTTTTTTTTTTAAACAAGATATATATATATATATATATATATATATATATATATATATATAAAGGAACTTTACACTTTTCATATTTATGATTTGAACATGTTCTGAAATGAACGCTTCAAAAAATTGCAGAACACCCAAAATCATATTTTTCATTAGTAATATAGCGTTTTCGCAACTTTGGGCAGAAATGGGTTAAATACTTTCGCTATTCTCTTTTTAGCAGCTTGAAATGAGCAGACGATATCATCTGTTTTTGAACGATTTATTCTGATGTTAGGACGCAGTAGGTTCTTCTCTTCATGGATCTTGGAAGTTTCCTCCTATTCATAATTAATCTTTAAGTGGTAATGTGGCAGCTAATCCGCGGGTTGGCTAGTGTAGGAAGATGGGAGCATACCGCCCATGTGCCAGCCATGTGCCACGGCTATTATCCCGGACCAGCAGAGCCTCTCTAAACAACCCTTCCGCACATCTGCCGCAATGCCAATTTCCTCCCAAACAAAACAAAATTGGTCAACAAAAATCCTAGATGGTGCCGGCCATATCGTCATGTTAAAATTTTGTTCAAATAAAATATAAATTTAATAATACGCTATGTGGGCGGCCATTCTCCTAGAAAGGCCGAATCCTCGTCCCTTAGCTTTTATAGTTTCTCCAACAATGGAATATGTCAGAAATTATTTTATGAATTAAGCTCTGATTAGTAGAGTAATTGTTAACAACAAAAAATGGCGCCATTATAAAGATTTGAAAATAAAAAATACTACTCGGAAAACTGAAAAATTATTTCATTTCAGTATTATCAGAACTGATAAGTTATAGTTAGAAGATTCTAAAATTCTTCATTCTAGAGGAATCTTTTCGGCTATGTGTCAATAATCTTTAAACAATTTTTATATTCACACTGTCATTATTTATTCAAAGTAAACGATCTACATGATCAAACGGTGTTCAATAAACATAAATAAACGTTGAACATAGCCCCTGGTAGAGAAGATTACGATAAGGAGCGGTTTATTCTTCTTAATAGTGTTCGGTGAAGTAAAGTTTTTGTTAGGGTATTATAAACAATTTCATTGGAATTTAGTGGAAACGATAAAAGATGAGGAAGATTCTACGCGTTTTTTTCAGGAAAAAGGAATTTTACATAATTTACGTAAATGTGCAAATGGTCATGATATGAATACTTTCTCCCTGGTACAACTATATTATCAGACGAATGGAAATTTTACAAGGAGTTGTATGAACACGGTTATAACCACCAAACAATGATACATAAATATAATTTTGTTGATCCCGAAACCGGGGCGCGTAGCCAAACTATCGAAAGCCATTGGAGGTTAGCGAAACTGCGTAATAAAATTCTTTGTAGCACGCACCGGTCGATGCTAGACTTATCTGTGAATTTTTATGGCGTCGCCGTCACTAAGAAAAGGATCTATTTCAACAAATTTAACAAGATATAGTAGCCTATTGGCCCCTAGAATCAAGGTAAGGAGTTTGTATTTGTCTGTGTCTGTATTGAACATTTTCAAAGATTGTTGACTTGTAGCCGAAATGACACGTGATCCCTTTAGAGTTTTAAAGATATCGTAGAACGGTAGGCATCGTATTAAAAGTATCCCGCAGTTTTGTTTCGTTCCCTCATTCGTTGGCAATTTAAGCTCTAGCGGGGACTTAAATATCAAATTAACACTAAATGACGTCATAGGTCTCTCTGCTTCCAAGTTAAGGAAGGGGCATGCTTGCCCGTGCATATTCATTGCGGTCTAGAGGTGCAACCTATTTTCATTTGTTTTGAGGCGGCTCCGTATTTTTACTCTAGTAATTTCCCTCGCTCTAATTGAATAAGGGAAGAACAGTTCCTTGATATTTTTGAAAATAAAGTATTGTGTTGAATATTAGAACCCAAGCAGGATTAGTCAATCGGAGAATTTAGACGGCTAAACAACTCCGAGTGCACCCAATAAATATAATTCAAGTAATAGCATCTCATTGAATGAAATGAGCATAAAAAAAAAGGAACGAATCACTAACAGGATATTCAGTGTACAACTGACGAGCAAGTATCCTAAGGTCGCCCGAAACGTAAACACACACACAATTGTAAGAATGTTAAAAACGGTTAATACGGATCTTGAGACGTGCTTATCCATGGAAATCTCGATTTGTGATTTTTAGCACGATTCGTATTAAGAAGGCGGGAGGTAAAAAAATAAAAAGGAGTTTCAGGTAGAGTGTCACTTCTAACTATCCAATTCCACCCAAAATTTAGTATATTATTTATATTGATACAAAAGTCTTATATGCCAAATTTTTGAGATGTTTTGTATTATATTTTTAATGTAATTTTTGATGAAAGTCTATTCTGACCTTAAAGTAAAGTACTTATTCCGGCTAGCTAATTTTAACCAAAATCTATTATATTATTTATGTTGATAAAAAGTTTTAGATCCAAAATTTGAGATGTTTTATATTATATTTTAATGTAATTTTTGATGAAAGTCTATTGTGACCTGCAAGTAAAGTACCACTTCCGATTTGCCAATTTCAACCAAAATCTAGTATGTTATTTATATTGATGTATTAGTTTTATAGACTAAATTTGAGAGCTTTTGCATTATATTTTAATATGATTTTTGATGAAAATTTCTCATGATCTTCAAGTAAAGTACCAGTTCCGGTGATCATGTAGTGACCAAAAAATGAGGTTTATAACTAGATGTTACAACAATCTCAAATACAAAATTTTAACTTTCTACGTTCAACGGTTTTTGAGTTATGCGAGATACATACAGACGTCACGACGGAACTAGTCAAAATGGATACAGGAATGGTCAAAATGGATATTTTTGTTGAAATCTGAATACCGAAAATTTTTGTGATTGCAATACTTCCTTTACTGCGTAAATAGGAACCTGTCCCTATTATACAAAAAACAAAACAAAAGTTTTTATTTTATTAATTCAATTAATAAAATAAAATTAAGTAATTGAATTAATTCAATAATAATAATTAATTCAATAATTTAGTTAGTTGTGAATTAACTTTCAAAACTCTTCAACAAATCTAATAATGAATGAAGCATTAGACATGTTTATAAATTTAAGTGTAAAACGTTTGGACATGCATATACATAACTCCGAAATACATGAGGACTATCCCCTCCCCTTTAATTATTTCTTGCCATAGCCGTTGCAATGAATAAGGAATTGGAAGATGTGAGGATGATAAAGAAGACCGTAATCAGCATGCACATTCTTTTGCCTTTATAATATATATGTTCGTTATGAAGCTCCGACTTCTTTTCAGCTTCCAGTTATTTTTTACATGACTAGATGCCATGATTCTTATACAGCTTCTTAATTTTTTTTTCTTCTTTTTAAAACAGGTACTAAATGCTAATTTTTAGCTGACAAGATAGATATTTTCAAGTCAGTAAGAAATGTGCCTTCAGATCGACATAAAGACATGATATGTCCGTCATAAATCTAGAAAATTTCATTTAATTTATCTTCATGTGTTCATATATTTATCTCTTTGTGAGCCATTATAGTATAAAATAATAAAAATAATTTAAAATTATTCTAGTTTTACAAACTTTAACTATATAAAACTTCAAAATGTTTTATTTATTATACTAAGTTCCATTTAAATTATATGGCTTAATTCAAATAATCTCTTTTTGAAACAATACAATGCTTAAATATAATCGATGCATTTAATTTAATGCGGTGATTTTTAGGTACTTTTCAGTCAAACTTTTTTTTTTGTGTGTCTGTGTGTGTGTGTTTAAACAAAACATTCAATGTACGAAAACTGCCCGCATTGGACTTACCCCATTTTCATTCTTACTGGCTCATGTATGTGTAAGTAAGTGGAATAAGAGTTTTTGAACACACAAATTTCTGGGCGCAACGTGTCCATCATTAGAAATTTACTGTAGTTAAAGAAGAATGATGGGGGACATTTTCTTCCTTGGCTCCCTCCTCCTCCCTTTAATAATGATTTGGAACTAACCACGGGCCGACACACGCCTCAACCCCCGCCTGTAATATGTATTACTACACTCGATGGAGCGCTATATCGTGCGGTTGGTGCACCTGTGTTTGGCCTCCCCCTGACCCAGTTCTGCCAACAGCTGCTCCCTGTCACAGCTGCCAACCTTCCTGCTTCCTAGATACCCAGGTATATGGTACCGATATCCACCCTACAAAAAATGGCGGCCGATGATGCGCGTGCTCCTTGAACCCTTCCTATTCTTGTCTCTTCCGCATCTCCGATAACGGGCATATTAACCCTTCCCTACCGTTAAGTGAGGTGCGGGTGGTGTTGGGGTGTCACTTGATTCTTGTGATACTCCAATGAGAGGTAGCCTCAATAATATTTCATTATCAAACTTTGCCTTTTAAGCGATTTATTTAATGTAATAGGTTTCTTATATCGCACCTTTGGGCACTTTTTAAATCCTATAATTTTTATTTATTTTTCATAGTTACCAGGAGTAATTTAATCTGGTTATGCATACCAATTGCTAATTAATTACGCAACACCTGAGCAAGCTTCATTAAAATTATTTCAGATGAAACATTCATACATTATGTGATTAAAAATAAAATGGCCAAAACAGATCTATTTAATATTGTTAGTCAACTGATCAAGCCTGTTAAAACACTGGCTTGACATTACATTTTCTGATTATAGAAAAATGGACACATTCTCGTTATTGTCATTAAAATGTGTACTAGCATCAATCAGGGGATAAGTATGATGATAAAAACACATTTCTTACCACAAGAAAATAACCAGGACGCAAATCAAGCGGACTGACTATTATTTTATTTATAATTAGTTTACGGTATTTTTTACTTCCTTGTACGAAGTAAAGGAAGTATTGTAATCGCGAAAATTTTGGGTTTTCAGATTTCAACGGAAATATCTATTTTGACCATTCCTGAATCTAATTTGACTAGTTTCTTCGTGACGTCTGTACGTGCGTACGTTCGTATCTCACATAGTTAAAAAATTGTAATCCATAGAAAGTTGAAGTTTTGTATTTAGGATTGCTGTAAAATCTAGTTGTGAACCTCCTTCTTTTTTTCACTGCATGATCACCGGAAGTGGTACTTTACTTGAAGGTAATTGATTTCCATAAAAAATTATAATAAAATAAAATGCAAAACTTCTCACATTTAGTAGGTATGTATGATTTATTTAATTGATGTATGTAATTGTATGTATTGATTTAAATAACATACTAGATTTTAAATTGGGAAACCGGAAGCAGTACTTTACTTCAAGGTCATAATAAACTTTCATCACAAATTATATTAAAATATAATGTAAAACATCTCAAATTTGATGAATAAGACTAAACAATATACTAAAATTAGTATAAACAATATACTAAAATTTGGTTAAAATCGTGAGCCGAAAGAGGTACTTCACTTGAAGGTCATTATAAACTGACATAAAAAAATATATTAAAATTAAATACAGAGATAATATGATTCGGCAATAAAGGTTACAAACGCGAACTTTTTCCCACTTTAATTAAACATTTTTATAACTCGTTTTAAATTTTAAATTGAGTGTAAAATAATGGTTTTCCTCTTTATTTGTGAGCTGAACAAGTCTGCATCTGGAGAATAAGATGTTGTCACATAAATCTCTTGGAAACTTGTTACCTGCTGAAAGAAAACGACATTTAATAACGAAATGAGACCTTCAGAAACAAGAGCTTGTGTGTGTGTGTGTCAATAGATGGATGTCATGACGCCGAGTGTCGTTTTTACTTCAATCTTCGGAAACTAGTAACCAAATTCAGAATCACTTTTTGAGCCACGGATTTATAGATTAATAGGCGTAAAGGAAGTCATGTGTTGTTCACATCAGATATTTTTTTCTTTCACTTGCCTATTTCATTATTACTATTATTACCCGAGTCCAGTTTCGATTCAGGTCATATTACAAAATTTATTTCCTGTGCTATATACCGGAGGTTAACTATGCGATCTGGACGGTAGACCCTTCGTGGGCTTCTTTAATTGGGTACCTGACACTTGATTGTATCGAGGGAACAAGTGGTTGACTGGATTACCTCTTAGTATCCTCGGTGGATTTAGGAGATGGCTGTAGAGGCTGCAGCCCAGGACGGTAGAAATATTCAGAGGCGGTAAATTTTCAGTAAAATGAAGAGGCTCTTTCCCAAAAAACTTTAATAAATAAAAGGTTCAGGGACTACGTTGCTTTCACCGGAATAAGATTCTTCGTTCCCACGATTATCTTTGGGTTTAGGTTAATTTTTCTCCAGATTACGACTGGTGCCTTAGAGGCATTAGTGTAAATCCGCCTCGGCTTACTAAGAACGCAGCATCTTCCAAAAAATTATTTTTGAGAGTTTCCTATCATTGGAATCAGAAAACTTCTTCTTTATTTTAAATAAGTTTAAAATATAATAAATGCAATAATTTTCTTAATGTTGAAGTCTTAAAATGCAGTCCTATTAAAATATTTAGTCCTAGTTAATGTTTTACTTATTAGAAATGCAGTAAGTTGCGATTTTTTTACTTCCTTATACGCAGTAAAGGAAGAATTGTGATCGCGAAAATTTTTGGTTTTCAGTTTGACCATCCCTGAAACAATGTTGACTAGTTTCGTCGTGACAGACGCTCGTACATATCTCGCATAATTAAAAAATGTTTAGTCTTAGAAAGTTAAAATTTTGTAACACCTAGTGGTGAACCTCTCTTTTTGATCATTAATTGAGCACCGGAAGTGGTACTATACTTGAAGGTCATAACCAATTTTCATCAAAAATCATATTAAAATATAATGCAAAACCTCTCAAATTTAGTATATAAAACTAATATATCAATATAAATAACATACTAGATTTTGGTTAAAATTGGCCAATCGGAAATGGTACTTTACTTGAAGATCATAATAGACTTTCGTCAAGAAGTATATTGAAATATTATACAAAATATTTCAAATTTAAGATTTAAATTAGCTTGCCGGAAGTGGTACTTTACTTAAAGGTCATTATAAACTTTCATCAAAAAGTATATTAAAATATAATGTGTAATATATCAAATTTGGTATATAAAACTTTTGTATCAATTTAAATAATATATTAGATTTTGGTTAAATTGGCAAACCTAAAGTGGTACTTTTTGGAGGATCACTTTTTGAGCCACCGATTTATAGTGAAACAGGCTGACAAGGAAGTCACGCGATGTCCACATCAGATATTTTCGGTTAGTAAGGTATTGCGTTCTTAGTAAGCAGAGCAGTATACCCGTTAGCCAAAAAAAAAACAGTATTGCTCTAAGTTCTGTACCCAACTTTCTCCACCGTTCGCAGTGTTACATTTTTAACTTAAAAACTTGGCATTACTATCTGACGCTTATTTTGTAGTAGACACAGTTAGGTATAGTAAGTAGAAACACAGTAGACACAGTTAGGTGTAGTACGTAGAAACACAGTAGACACAGTAGTAAAGCAAGTAGAAATGAATTTTAACTTGAAGCATCATTCTTCAGCATGTTAGTCTCGATTTTTTTAAAAATATTTTTTATCTATTTTTAAGTAACGCAGTACATTAAACTAAGCAGGATTTTAAAGGACCCACCTGAAACCGGTATGCGATATGGACTATTAAAGTCGTAATAGATTTTAAGTGATGTCCACACTCTTTGACTTTCGTTGGGCGCATTGGCCCTAACCAGTGTTGGGCAAATTTTATTTTAAAAAAACAATGATAAATAGTGAATAACTCATTAGATTGTTATTCTATTATTCAGTGAATTAATTTATTCATAATTTACCAATCAGTAATCAAATAAAAATAATTATTCTACGCCGCATGCCTCACTTTCCCTGTCATGACAAAATGAAAGTCGAACAGTGCGGACATAGCTTTTATGAATTAATGAACTTAAAGTACAAACTAAGCTTTCAGGTTAAAGGGAGAGATATTATTCAACATTTGTATCAGTATGAATGTTATAGTAAAAGCAACGTTTACTTGGTTGGTAAGCCTCATGAATTATAGATCATATACGAAGTTAAATTAAGTTTTAATTGTTAAAGGGACGTTTAATAACACAAATAATAGCTGTCTCAAGAACATTTATTAGCCTATTTAACAATATAAACAAATCGTTATCACTGATCACTGGAAGGTTACAACAGCCAGTGTTGCCAGTTTAAACTTTTTAAATATTATTTATGTAATTAACCACTTTACAACATTAATAATACCCTCAGAAAAAGTTAATATTATCCTTACATTTTTGGGGAGCTGATTTGGAAAGATATTTGTATATCATACTTCATATTTAAGGTGATTTAGACATAACATTTTTGGATAAGGAGAACGTTGTGGTAAGAGGGTTTGGCGATTCCACTTAGGTAACTCTCGTCACGAACTTACGGGAAATCCTCTGTTTACTATTCCGTGTCAGGAACACAGCCTTAAGAAAACGAATAGACAAAAAAAACCGTACCTATAGGCCATCTGTTTGTCATCTTGGCATCGATATAATAGAGTCTAAAGAAATCAGTGCATCTGTCTTGGCTATTACAACGTTTTAAAACCAACTGAAGGTATTGCAGTTGTGTTTAACAAAATTTTTTGCGGCATTTTAAATTATCGGCTGTTTAGTCTTTTATTGATTAGACGTTTTTCTTTTTTCTGTTGTTTTCGTATGGGGAAGGGGGAGGATAAAAGTACGCGTGTGGCAGAAGTACGCAGTGGTATTTGAAAACAGAGTTAGATCAGTGCCAGTTGTGAAACGAAATTTCGTGGTATATACTACAGCTGTGGACCTCAAAAATGAGGAAAATTACTATTTAACAGTTTTGGTATAGTATAATCAATAATTCATCTAATATTTTTATGAAACAAACTAGAACTTTCGATAACGATGCATGCTGTTTTTAAACATACTTTTATAGGGCAATCATACAGAGTAAAAAATCATACATGATATAGGATAAAAGTACGCAATGGAAGGATTTAGAAAACTTGCGTTATCTCTGTTAATAATTTTCTAATTAATGGAAGCGGCTTTTGGACAGTATTTAGTGAAGATTGTAATGCATAAACTTCATGCAGAATATTAAGGAAATTAATGACGCATAGTTCTAAATATAAAAAAATAACAAAATTTCGTACTTTTACTCCACCTACCATATAAATACACGCTCGTACGCACGCGCGCGCGCGCAGACACAACAATATATAGGATCGTCCATAAAGAGCCGGTTGCTTTGTCAGTGGTTAAAGCAATTTTGGTGAAATAATAAATAATGGTGAAATGCACTTAACTAGAAAGATAGTTATGTATTGTTTTTAGTTTTCGAATAATTTTTTCAAGTGCATAAATAATTTACTCGAAGACTAAATGGTTACAATAGTCACTGGCAGATCCACATAGGAGGCTCCCCTCATACTGGGCGGTGTAAAAAAACAAAAACATTTTCTTGAAAATTGTTTTCTATTACATATACAACAGGGACTTCTATTGCTTTAATAATTGAATTTTTATGTGGTTTTTAAAACGCGAACAAAGCATTTCATTTTTTAAAGTTTCTTGGGAGAAGAGAGAGAACCTGGTGAAAAAAAACACCATTTAGTACTTTCTCTGATTCATAAAAAAATAATTTACAAGAGCCAATAAGGACTTAATGTATGTTTCCTGATCCAGAAAAAGTAATGTAATAACCTGAAATATGACAAAATAATAAAACAATTCGGAAAGGATTTTCATACCTGAAAAACAACATTTTAAAAAAGCTACGGATTTTTTTGCTTTTTAAAACTATTTGTATTTTTCACCTCTAGCATTAATATTGAAATTACCACTGCATACTTATAAGTTTCGTAAAAAGAAATGTCCAATAATGAACTAGGATGATAACAAATTGGGAACGAGGATAAAACGAATTTTTTAAGAAACCTTGAGGTTATTGATTTTCAAAGGACGTTGAAAATCTCGCTGAAATCACGAGTTCCCCCGAACCGACCTTTTTAAAATCCTTAAAATTTACAATTATTCAGGACAACATATGTTTGACACAAAAAGGAGTTAATTCTCCGTTTTTTTACCATCGCCATAAACATAAAGAAACGTAAAGTCCGTGAAGCACAACCTTCCTCCTTTTTTCGCCTAAGGGCCTGTCTGCCGGTTCCGGGCTTATGAAATCGGTAACCGACAAAGGATACTATAAATGAGGATAAAGTAGAAATTTCCCGGCATTTCTCCTCAAAAAGGAGCCCCTATTATTCTCTTTAATGATTCTGCTAACAGAACCTCTCGAGTGTTAGATTGACCACATGTTGCCAGTTTTTTGTTTCAGGCATTTTTTTTTCCGCTACTTGGCTGGCCTGACAAAAAACTATTACAAGAAGTTAGCACCCTGGGGTGTTTGGTTTGCTGATTGGTTCTGCAAACGCTTTGGACGCAGCTGATCCTCCACGGAACTGGGTCAGACATTAGTTATGTTTTTTAAACCTCTTTGGTACCGCGGGATTTTTTGTTGCCTCGCCCACGTGCCCGCTGTAATGTGACACGCGCAACCTCTTCAAGCAGATGTTATGTCTTCAGGATCTGAGGTCTTTAGGCTCTATATAGAGTTCTTGCTTTACTATTATTATCGTTTAAAATTTTTTTTTTTTAGAGGTTTTGGATTGAGAGCTTTCTCAGGCATATAGGTTACGTTACTAAGAGGTTATAGCTCATTTCAAAACTCTAAGCTTGATCTTTGAAGTTTATTTATATATCTGATATTTTCTTTAAATTTATATCTTAATAATTATATACTAATTATTATATATTACAAGAGAAACTGTTCTTCGATGAACTATTATAACATGTCTCTGCTATTTCAGAATAATAAAATTAGTTAATCCCATTGAATGTTTCATGTTAAACCTTATCTACTGTTAATAAAAGAAATTGTAGCTACAAATTAAAGCGACTAATGTATAAGGTTTTAACAAAGATAAACAAAAAAGTGTAAGGAACATATTAATCTTATTTATTTAAATCAGTATTGGCCGCCAGTTACTATAAAAAATATTTCAGAAGGAAATGAAAAATAGAATTAAAAATTGCATAAAATAGCTATAGCACTTTGACTAACCGAATAATGCGTGATCTTGAAGTAAGTTTCCAATGGCAGAAACATTTTTTTATTTTTTATTAAATTCATCTTTGAAAACTTCAGTTTTTTCTTATAATGCGAGAAACAGCAATAACAAACGGCTCGGTAGGGATTTTAATCGATAATGCCCTCAGCATCGGTCAAATGTAGTTGGTAAACCAATTTTGAATCATGCTTTCTATTTAGGCGCCTCTTCCATTTACTTTTCTATAGTTGGTGCGCTTCTGCGGCTGAATCCAACCATTTGGATATTTGGAACACCCGCATGGATTGGCCAGAGCAGTAGCGATAGTAACGCTACACTTGCTCCTTTTACAGCCGGCAGTTCTCAAGGGAACCGGAGGACGCCAGGTGCTCAGGACAAAAGGCTCGTCATAACCGGACCTCATTTACAAATAACCCAAAACTGCGACCACTTCTGACCGTCTCTTAGCTCTTTGTCGCATTGTATACTCTTCCTCTGAGGAGCCTCCGGTAATAGCGGGCTCTGTTCGCATCAGCTCGGCCGGCGTTATGAAAAGAATTCTGTCACTGTAAGTGACCTTTCGGTTTCTGTATTTAATTTTCTTTTCGGCGGAACCCCTTTTAGTCGGAGAGGTAATAAATATGGAAAAAATAGTCAATGGAGCAGTTGAATTATGTGCTTAATATAAAAATATCATTGAGATCTCGTTTCTGGGACGAATTGGTATCAGTGGTATCTTGACATTCCAGCATAGGCCAAAAAATGTTATTGGAAAAAATGTTGAAGTGGAAAAGAACAATTTTATGTAAGAACAATATTGAAATAAAAAGTCTGTACTGGTTCGGCCTTTTAATGAGGATGAAAAACAGGGGTATAGCATCAGAAATATATTTTAAATTATTTCCTATAATTTATTTTATTATTGATTATAAGACAACCATTATTTTATTGGGAATGGGGTAGCTCACTGGACATCCAACTCCTGGCCGGACCTGGGTTCGATTCCGATTGTGGTAGATAAAGCATATATTCTGTTATATTAGCCGTGGATACATTCTGGGGTCGGGAAACCCACCTGGGGTACAACCAACTTCTATAAAATGGGTGCCTGATCCTTCAGGAGATTAAGAGTCAATCATTAAAATGCTATTAAGTGCGTGACGAATGGACGTTCCTACGAGGTTTTCGGGTTTGTTATTTCTGATACATACTACAATATTTTCTGTGGGAAAATATATTACCATATATAAGTTTATTTATACAGGCTGCCTGATGTTTAAAAAAGTAAATTATCAGCAATATATAACAAATGTACTTTTGTCAGTTAGTAAAATATATAAAATACAAATCTAATATTTTTGAAAATATCACGCTATCATACAACAGCCAAAAAAAACCAAAATGTTTACCACTAGCGAATGTTGACCTATTGAAACGCTATCATTTCCCAAACAAGGTCGACTGATAAGGGTCTTTTTGTCCTTATTTCTATCTAAAACTGATCTTTTGTCTCATTATTATCCCTATTAGTTTGATTAATATTAATCATTTTACTTCAGGTAATATAAGTTATGTATGGTATTAATATTTCGTTTTCTAATTATCTTGGTTATAAACTTTATTAATCGCTTGTGTTCATAGTATTAATTAATTTCGTTTGTATCAGTCAGGTTGTTGATAATATCTATATTTCTGAACTTGTTGACTAATTTTTTCACTGTGATAAATTGTTTACTACGGATACCATGCTATTGACGTCAGTTGTTTTCTTATTGCTTCATTCTCGAAAATACGATTTTGATACTCAGTAAATTAAATTTGAATATTTTGTATCGTAAATGATTTTTTCGAATAATTTTTAATGATTTGATTAAATATAATTTTTTTTTTTTAAATGAAACGAATTTCCATCAACTTTAGTTCTATTGTTATTGTATTGCTAAAAAAAAAATTGTTTTGAAACGCACATGACCCAATAAATTAATCAAAACCGGCTTAGTAGTATAGAAGAACTAAAGTAGTCGTATTTAAATTAGGAACTTGGGACCCAGTCGATTATATCCAAAATTGCTTCCGAGAATTTCTGATTAAAAAAAAAAAAAATTTACTATGGAGGAGCCAGATACCTAATCTTAACCTATCCACAAGAATTTGGGAAGCCATAAGTATGTGCATTAAGTTTCTAATTTGGTGACGGCTATTATAGAGGTCCTGAGGAATAGTGAGAACGACAAAAACGTTAACGACTTGAAGAATTTTTTTACAGACTTGTAACTGAATTGATATTTTGAAAACGAATTTCGATCTATTACTCCCTATAACTTATATATCTGAGAGTGTAATATTATGAATAAAAATGACTGATATGTGTAAATTACCAGAGAAAATAGTGAATGATCTTCTAAAAATACGTAGGCATTCACTTACGGCCAAACATTCTCAGATTTTCCTACAATCTACATTCAAATTTTACAAGCGTTTGCTTTTCAGTTATTCTGGTAGGTAATCTGTAAATTAAAATGTGCCATATAATATTCCGTCTCCAGCTTACAATACAATATCCTGGGTCAGTCCCCGTGCCGGACACTGTCGTGGAACGGCAACCGTTCGTTATGTGGGATGATGATGCGGAAAAGGTGACATTGGAAGACAATGGAAATGAGACATCGACCGTGTAATCCTTCGGCCATCTGGCCTGATGGTATCTGCGTTCTGGGAAGCCATTGGTCGGCTTGGAAGCAGATGTCAGTGGAGGATTGGACAATCCTAGCGGATATGACAGCCAGCTATAATCTCTATCTGCCATTAGTTCGGTGTCAGGACTTCCTGTCACGTTGACAGGAGCTTTGAGGAAAGTCAGCTGATTGGAGAATTACTTGATCATGTTGTTGTTATATGCGGTATTATAACAGATAATTTGTTATACTGTATTTTAAGAAACATCATTTTTATTAATTAAATCTGTTTTATTATTAGTGCTATTTCTATGTGGTGATAAAAATGTAAACTTATATAATTACCTAAATATCTAGTAATGAACGTATAAAAACAGCAATATCAGTTTCTATTTTTAGGATTGTGTTAAACTTGAAAGGTTTTACCTTCAATAATAAAGAATACATATTGAAAAATAAGTATAATTGAAAAGAATACACATGTTGATACATCTTCTAACTGTTCTATTATTTTGAATTTTTTTTTTGTTTATAAAAGGGGAAAAAGTTTGAATACGCATACAAATTTGAGTATATGCGATGTACAGTAAACAAAAAAAAAGGAATTTCTAGAGAAAGTAAAGGAGAGATTAAAAGTGGGAAATGCCTGTTATTTCTAGATTGCAAAATTACTTAGTTCGCGTCTTCTTTCCAAAAATCAAAAAGTTAGAAATTACAAAACTGTTATACTTCCTATTGTTCTTTATGACTGCGAAACACAAAATATTTAATAGTAATCTATTGTATGTTCTGTGGTGTGAAATGTGAACGCTTATTTTGAAGGAAGCATTGCTCTTCCTTCAAAGTAAGCGGAATGTCTTCGAGAATAAGGTAATAAGTACAATATTTAATCCGAGGAAGGATGAATCCACTACAACAGGGGCTCCCAGACCGTGATATGCAATGATGTTCCAGATGGTTCACGAGCAAATAAACAAAACCCATGAATAAAATCATCTTTATAGCACGTTCAATGAGGTCTAATAATTTTTTTTTAAAAATTATTATTGAATAGAATAATTATAAGATGATCAAACACGATGCAGTAATAGTATCACGATGTTCGAAATGCAATGTTTGGGTTTAATAATGAAGGAATCTCTAAAAAGTTGAGTGCTAAGCCGAAACATAGGAGGGAGAATAGTGTTAAGGCTGATCTTGGTGTTATGGCGGTGGTTGGGAGATGGATATGTGTTCACAGCCATTGGTGGGCTTAGCCCACTTATTATTATTTTGTTTATACAAAATTTATCACTTGATATGTTTTGAAATTTATGACTCAAGACCCGAAGGAATTTTTGTAGAAATAAACTTTCTTTGACCTCCATCCCAAAGTTATTTGACCCAAAGAGCTCTTCTTCAACCGGCCTTCACAGGCTCCTTCAGCTATAACTAATCTGCTACCCTCTAAAGTATGATACAACGGAGTCCTCCAATTGACAGCTGTCTACCTGCCTTTTCTTCGAGACATTCCGTGCCACAAAGTCGTCTGTCAAAAAGCTTGATTCACGCGTAAAGAATATCTGTGACATCAACTTTGGCTCGGAGGAGAAAGATTGGTATATATTCAACTCCAGTATGCAGGCACAGTGGTGTATGCAGAGCGGGGGATCAGGAGGATTTATGCCGCTCTCTCCCCCTCCTTCCTCAAAATGTATGACACAATATAATTTTCATACCCACCAACATAAGATTTGTATTTTGAGTAATATTTTTGATCCAATTTTTATGCTTATCCTTAAAACTTACGCCAAATTTAACGATTATAGGAATTTAGGTGATTATTTTTCTTCTTATTATTAAAACCCCCTCTGAAAAAAAATTCTGTGTACGTTCCTAGGCTGGCAGGAGTACTGCATCAAATTTGAAGATAATTGAATAATGTATCATTCCTTCAACATTTCCATATAATTTATTTTAAAAAATTTCCATTATAACAAAAAGCACAATTTTTTTTCATTTGTCATAATCATACAAGTAAATCAAGTTTTATCATCATGAAGGGACAGCACAAGGTTTTGTCGAAAAATTACAATTCTGTACCTACATTTATCTCAGAATTTTTAAATCAAAATAGAAATTGTAAATTAATTGACTCTGTATTTATTTCTTTACCCATACGTAGTAATTTCGTAGTATATATATTTTTATTTCCTATCAAGTATTTTGATGAACATTTTTCTGGTTATACAATTTTCTGGTGATGTACTATTTCCTACAATATGTTGTGGTATCGTATTATGGAAAAAACAGATTAGGTATAGAAATAAATTAAAAAATAAATAGTTAGAAATTTTTTCTTATTACATATTTATTTTTAGGGGTTACTAAATCATATCGCCATCCTAAACCACAGTGCTGTGTCAACATTTTTCAAGTAATAACTATTTTATATCAGACACAGGGAATGTGTTTATTGATATAATATAAATATAAGTGGTCCGAATTAGTTATTTATTTATTTGGCAGCCCATACATATGAAAAATAAATTACACCAACTGTATTTAAATTTTAAAAAATTTCAATGATTTCTGTTCTATTTGAAATGCTTCGTTTATAATTTTAACTGAAAATTTTAAAATATATTATTTTTCATCATCTGTTATTTTTTCCGCGAACTATTTATGATTTCATATTTCTGATTTAATATATCGATCCCATCAATTCTCTTCTAGGAGTTTTAGGAAAAAAGTAAAACAAAGAAAAACCTGAAGTTTAAACGGTGTAAATTAAGTAAGAAATGGCAAAAAATAAAATAAAATCGACAAATCATCATATTTTACTCTCACTTATGTATATAGGCCATTTTAACAGAAAGCGACAATTTTATGTCCAAATTAATCAATTCTTTCAGTAGAAAAAAAAATTTGAGCAGTCGATTCGTCATTTCTCGTCCGTGTCTAGGCTCAATCTTCCCAACTTTCATGTTCTAAATGAGGTTTTTCCCAAGTTGAAGCGAGAGGTTGCGCTTTCATTACACCTCGGTATACCTCTGAAGATTTGATCTCATAATTTGAAGTCGAAAATCAAGAGAAAGATATCTTTGTTCTGATCTGTAGCTTGTGACGCCTGGCCCACGATGTTTATCGAATTTTGACTGTCACAGCTATTTTTTATCCCGAAAATTCTGGTTTTCAACTGTGGAAAACTCCGGTCGGTAGATCGTTCTTGTAGCTTACACGACGTCAGCGTGGAATCATCTAATCTTAATGGTAGTTGCCCAATCATTCCTCGTCATTCTTTTGTCGCAGGTTTCGTGTTAAGCTTTTTTTTTTATATAGCGTGGAAGATCGCATAGAATAGTTTCGATTTTTATATAATCTTTTATATATTGGTGTACGTAAAATTAGGAATAACAGGAAAATCCTAATTTTCCTGTTAATCCCCGAAAATTTTTGTCTCATGACTAGACGTCCCCCATTAGGTGGGAGACGCCCACATTTGGGTCCTCCCAAATTTTGTCTCACTTCGAAAATTGTCCCACAACGGGCAAAATTTAATGTTTATTGAGGCAATATATAATTGATAAGAAATTTTTTTTTTCGCCTGTCCCTCATACCATTATAAAACATCGGGTCACTTAATTAATGCCTAATGATAAATCAAAGTTATCGACAGAACTCCGGATCATTCTGAAATATTTGAAAAACCGCAAAATTTTCGTGTTTTTTATTCAGTTTTCTTAAATTTAAACCAACACTTACCAATTTTACGATAATAGTGACTATGTGATCTCTTGAATATTAAATTTTCAACAAAATGAAACCAAATTTGTTTCTTTGGATCCAATACAAATTAAAAAATAAGCAAAATTTATTGGTTTTGCCTATATAGACATTGAAAAATCTATTTTTCGGCAAAAGTAACAACACTTTTATAACAACACTAAATTTGCTACAAAGTAAGACCACCAAATTATTCATGGTGGTTCCATGTTGTTCCAGATACAGCTATTTACGAATTATACATAAAGTTGATGTGGTATGCACCAAATATTAGATTTGATAAAGTGAAAACCTCCCAGTTAGTAATTAATACATTATATTTATCATAAAAAACATTATAATAATTAATAATGGTTTTAATTAATAAATAATTATTGTTATAACTAATAATGTTTAATTATTATTACACTCGAGTAATGAAAGGGATTGTATATAAGCCCTGTATATATCCGCATCCGAGGTATACAGGTATAGAGGCATGTAATGAAAGCGCAACCTCTCACTTCACCATTATTATTGTATATATTGTGTAATTGAAATAAACGGTAAAAATCTCGCAGGGAGTAAAAATAAATAATAAAAACATTAGAGTATGGAAAGATTTTGGGTAGTATGATTTTATTATTATGCAATGCTGTAATAATATCCAAGTGTATACAGCTTAAAGAAGGGGACTTTTTAAAAAGGCAATTTTAATTTTCAGATATGTCCTATGTATAGCCACTCTAGTGAAAAATCCAAGTTTTCGATCCCCTTTAGTGCGTTTTCTGCTGTCTTGAAAAACTATTAAGAAAAAGCAGTTTTTTCCGTTTTCCCTCAATAACTCACTTCCAGGGCATTTTAGGTAAAAATTTATAATCACCAATTTTAAATATCATTAAATGCCCTGCAAGTTTCATTGGAAACTTGTTTGAAAATTCAGAACAACTACTGAGATATGGGTCTTGAAAATCTATAATTGTCAAAAATACGTAAAAAGGTAGGTAAGTCAGTGGTGTCGCCTTAATAACTATTTTTTAATGCAGTTAATAGTAAAATTCCTAATAACAAATCATGGTTACATTTCCTGCAAGATTCATATACAATATTTGTAATGACTCCGAATACCCGGCAAGAAATATTAAAATTGCAATTTCAAACTCCTGTACGTCGGAAACTTGTTCGGAGTCAGTAGAAATATTTCGTATGAATCTTGCAGGAAATGTTAAGAGAGCGGAATAACTTGAGATTTAGAACGGAAATTTTATTATACGTGATCTCGCGGTCCATTTTAGCTGCAGGGAACAACTTGAGTTTCATTCACAGCGTAGAGCTGTCGGTAACAAATAGTTGCCGTGACAAATCGGAGCTGTGAGAGATAACTGTTCGCACTGTAGAGGTGGTCATTAGTCATTTATTGCTGCGTCATGGTCTGTTGAATGGGCCTGTGGTCAGCCAGCCCTTGTCCAATATGTAGGAGTATAATTTCCTTTTATAATAAAACAACAATCTTTTAAAAAAGACTAGTCCTTGTTATTACACGAATTCGTTATTTCAGCAATGATACGTGTCCGTATGTTTAGACGGGGACATGGGTGGTTTCCGAAATAACAGATTAACACGTTTCCGCAACTACCTCATAAGGAGCACTAATTATCACTGATTGACTCAGTTTGTCCTAAATTGTAGGGGTGATATCGCGAAAATATTTCTTTCTGTTTAGTTTTTTGACCTAAGATCACTCTTATTTAACCTACATTAGATATTTTTGCAGTAAAATTAAATAGTTTCATTCAATTTAAAAATAAAAGGATTCTTCATTGTCAGAGTTATAAAAATGGAATTTGTGCGTGAAATTTTGAACATAAAATTATCTAGAACAACCTGGTGTAGTCTCCATCACTCTCAAAAAATAATCTCTACCTGCCTTTAGGATTAAGTACACGGAACTGTAGGGCTCCGTTGCATTTTCTTGTTGTAGAGAGTAAGTTAGTTAATAACTACGAGTGACTCAACAAACAGCAAACAGCGCTGCTGGCCAAATCCCATCATGACTCAGAGCTGACATACAATTACCGGAACCCTTCCTGTCAGAATGACCAATCGTTGGTCGCCATTATCTTCCGGCTGCCATCTGGTCATGGCTTCCTCGTCCGCCATTGCTGTCGGTGTTAAGTTGCCCGAATTTGGGATCCATTGTTTGCTGTTTCAAGCTTGGTATTTGGGAGGGAATCGACAATTGCGTTTGGAGGGTATAGGATAAACATTATGGGGAAGCTTAGTTTGGGAACTACCAAATGAAGGTAAATGTTTGAGAGTGTACCCTATGTTTGCATAGAAAGTTAATTAAGGCAACACCAGAACATAAAGGGAATGATTTCAAGTTTCATAATCAGAATAAATTATGCTCATTTTGTAACCTTACTTATAGCGATGAAAATATTTTCTATTTTATAGCAGTTTGACCTATTCTTACTGAATTTAGAATAAAATATTTTAAAACAAATACATTAGATGAGATAGAGTTTAAAAGTTATTTGAGTAGTATAAACTGGAACAGCGTAGATGACTATTGCAGAGTAGACGGGCATCATAGGTATAAATTAATAAAATAATTTAATTACTAACTTTTTTAATAAATGTTTAATATTGAGTAGTGTTTAACTATATTTTGTTTAAATTCATGTTTTAAAATTATATTATAATTAACTTATATTTAGGAGATTTTATTTTCTAAACTTGTGCTTTTGTAGACACCCTTCGGACGGTCATTACCATAAAGTATATCTTTAGTTCCTATTTGTTATTGAACTTTAAAATAATGGTGTTTATTATTATTATTGGTCATATACTGGATATAATTTAAAGGAGTAATAATACGGACTATACCAAGAAGAAAAGTTTGCTCTAGATAAAATCTTGGATAATTTTGAGCGGTAAAGCCAGTTAAATATTTAATGAATTTCTATTATAGTTCTTCAGGTTTTAAGGAATTTGGAGTGTTGTAAATAGGTAGGTTTTGAGCATTAAGGCCTAATTAGTAAACAATTAATAAGCACGAAAACCTCACTCCCTCAATAAATATTTATAATAAATTAAAATTGCATTTCATTCAATATGTCTTTTATTCAGTTGCTTTATTAATAGGCTAAAATTAATTTATCTTAGACGCTTTGCAATAATTTACTAATAATTTAAAAATAATGTAATAATTTAACTAACAATTATTGAAACTAAAATTATTTCAATAAAACTATATTTTAAAAAAATTTTGTTATAATTATTTCCTTGTAATATTCTCTCATCCTTACTCCGCTACTCTACTTGCTCACTCCCTCACTCATCCCCTCACTCTCTCACTTTTGATAATTGGAATATTTTTGTTTACCTTCCGTTCTAGAAACAATTTCTATGAGATATTGTTACAGCAGTATCTGAGATGCAATTAAAATCAATAAATTTTTTTTTTTTTTAAATTACAGAGCTATCTGAAGTAATAAGAAAATGTTTAGGAAATCTCCATCTTTTCGACGAATGACCCATATTAGGCACACAAAAATATTGTCCACGTTGTTAAACACCAATAACGAGTTGAGAGAATTGAAAAAAATTAATATTGAAATGAATTTTGGGAATTTTGCTTTTACTTAATAAGGAGCCTTGGTAATAGTGATAAAACTTAGTTTGAGTCTGTAATAATATATTTAATTAAATACTATTATGATCTGAATGACATTAAAAAACATAACTTATAATGTTAATAAAATATAAATTTTAAGAACAGTTGTAACAAAATTATTCTTTAATTCATAATTAATAATTCTTATAGAAAAGAAGATCTATATTTAATAAAAAATGGGTCCTTCGAATATCATTAAACATTGGCCATAATAAATTAACTATAAAATATTATTACTTTACTTGAGTTTTTTTTATATTTATATATATATATATATATATATATATATATATTATATATATATATATATTATATATATTATATATATATATATATATATATATATATATATATATATAAATTATATATATATATATATATATATATATATATATATATATATATATATATATATATATATAAATATTTATTTATTTATGCATAATTTTGACCGCAAGCAGCCTTACAACGCCAGATTTATCACTATTTATTAAATTAAAAATATGTTATTTTTATAAGTTGCTAATATTTTGTCATACTGATTTGATTTTATTAGTTGTATTGTATTTTCCCTATAAAACTAATGTATATAAAATAAAAAAAACCGAAATGCAACCGCTTAATATAAAATGCCTCTGTAATAGACACAATACGTACGTATAATATTATTAGACACTAAATAACATCAGACTATTAAGCCTATGATTTTTTTTCTCATTAAAACAAATAAATACAATTAAATAAAATAAAAAATCTTACAAAACTATCATCGTGCCTAGTAAATTAATGTTGATATTTAAGAATAATAAGTTATGAATTTGTGTAGTAGATATATAATGTATGCATTTATTTAATAAAAACTATATTGTTCAATATATTTACTCATTATTTGTTCATAAGTAAGTGCGATCTGAGATACCCCGATAACTTTACGCCTTGAGATCGCAATGATACCCTACCGCAAGGCTGCATTGCGTAACAGTGTTCTGCCAATGCAATGCAGTAGTGCCAGGAGTGCAGCTTGAAAAATGCACTTTATCATTAAACAGCTCAAAATACGATAATTTTAGATGCGTTATATAATTATTAAATATATAATAAGCACAACTAGTCATACGCTAAAGAAGAATTTGTTTTCTCCAACGAATTAAGTGAAGAAAATTGTGATAGGATTATAAAACATTCGATTTTTGCCTTTATTTGGAGCTTAACTCACATGTTATGTATGTTTTTAATATTTTTATTGGTTATTTATGCTACTAATAAAATGGAGTACTACAACTGAAAAATGAACTTCCTTTTCTTTTTACCCCAAAACTTGTGATGATAGTACATTTTTAGTCCCGAAGTTGTTAAAAATTGGCTGGATTATGTTCAACTTTATTTATTTATTTGAGAGATTTAAAGCTTTTAATTTGCTATCTTCAAAAAATAACTGACCTGTATAATTGTATGTATTTTTCTCGTTTTTAAATTTTATTAATTATTATTACGATTGGTAACATTATTCCTCACCTCATTTTTACGAAAATTGCTGTGATATTTAACTCTAAGTTAACAAGCCTCGATTAGTGACAGTATTGAAAAGATTTTCCACTTATATGAAAATTGAATCAATATAAATTAAGTAGAATGCTATTTGATTATTTTCTTATATATTATTTTATTCCATTTTAATTATTTAATTACTACCTAATACCCACGCTGATTGTATGTTGTTTTTTTTAAACCAGTATTTCTAAATAAAGTTGTTAATAAACTTAAACATTAATCCTGATAAGGCTATTTGTAAACTGTTTCTCACCGGGTGCACCGTGGTAAATTTCACACAGAAGCCTGTGAAAGGATAGAAGACACCCAGAAAGACGCTAAGCCTTTCCCACGACGAGGATAAAGGATCGGACTGTTTGCGGACTGTATGGCCACTTGGTCATCGACAATGGAAGGACAGTGGCCACTCTCGCCTAATTTGGGGCTTATTCGACCAATCGGGAGGTGGTGGGGTTCTCACCTTCTTCTATCCAGTTTTCAAAAATAGAGTCGGGTATTGGTAGAAATTTTACCCAAATAAAATATATGGATACATTTTTAGTCATTGATTTTATACTAATGCCTATCAAAATGAGGATGGACTAAAAAAGAGCTGGAAGAGAGATTTGGAATAAAGGAAGTAAAGTAAAAACTAAATTCATACTCATACCTACAAATCCCGTATACATACGCCTCCGAGACTTACAGTTCCGCAAGCTAAACTGCATACTGAAACATACTAAAAGGTTACAAACTAAAATTCCAATCTTGTCAATCCATGACTAAATGACAGAAACTAGTTGGTATGGAAATAATGAAGCTCTAAATATTGACTTACAAATTAGAAAAGTTATTTAAAAAAGAAATTAAAGACGTAAGTGGGAAATTGTTACACTTACTGTTTTTATAAAATTAAGTAAAATGAAAAAAATTATTAATTTTGTATATATAAAAAGTTAATTTCTATCATTCTACATCATAGCGAGGAATATTTGAAGCTCAGCGAGTAAAATTAAGCTCGGAGAAAAGTATTTGTAAGAGTTACGTCTTTCATTTAATTTTTGTTTTTAAACTCCTCCCAAAAAAATTTAAATCAAATTTTTTTTAGATTTTTTTTTTTACCACACATCCATATTCAATGTTAAAAAAAAAACAACCTTTTACTCTTTACACTTTTTTCCTATAGCTCTTAAAAAAAAAAAAAAAAAATCAAATATAATATTTTATGTTACTACTGAATAAAAACTTTGTTATTTGAAATTAGCATTGGTCCAGATAGTTGTTTATTTGTAAATAAAAAATTAAAATGTATTCTAATAACGGAGGATATATTATCCTTAAATCTGGTTCGTATCAGCTCCTATTCCACTATTTCAGCGGTCTTAGGTTTTTATGCCTTTCCATGACGCTTATTACAAATTTCTTGAGCTACTTTCCTCCATTAAAAATTTCAACGATCTTTTTAAGACTCTATTTTAATCCTTGAAAGTCTACAAATTAAGGGTTTTGGGAGAAGCAGCGGATAAAAGTCGGCAGGAATATTTTAAGATTTTTTTTTCCATATTCAAAGTACATATAACAATGCTAACTAGATTTCTCATTCTGATGTCAAATTAATAAAAAAAAAAAAGGTTAATAATTGTGTTACTTTATGCGTTTAAGTCATAATAAACAGATAATTTAAGAAACTTTAGCCGACGTTTACGCTAATGAGTGGGGGATGGAAAGTTGGCGTATTTTTACTTTTTTAAGAAAATCGACTTTAAAAATAGAAGAAACAATTTGAAAATTAAAAGTTGAGAGTTGAGTATCATAAAATTTCTACATTGGTATTTCGGTGTTCACGTAGATTCAGAAAACGAGAAAAATTAAGAAGACTATGAGTATTTTGATATTGTATGTATATATATATATAATAAATTTTCCCTATGCTTTCAATTAACCAGTGCCCAATGTTATAAATACAAAATTATTATATTACTTGTAAATCAGACCTATTGTATGCTATGCTTGCCCTGTATGATCGAACACATGTATGAAAAATTATAGAAAATTGAATGTGTTGCAAAACAAATGCTTGAGGCTAGTTGGCAGTTATTTAAGATGGATACTAAATGTGCCTAGTATCTCAACTTTTATTTATAAATTAACTAAAGATTACTCAAATATTTTTTTAAATATTGCAAAGCCATCTGGGCCAGGTAACTTGCAATATATATTGACTCATTTCCGGGTCTTAATGATTATATGAATAAGAAACTCGTAGGGTATAGATATACCATGGTAAACAAGGGCACCTATATTGTGGTATGATAAGATACCTGTGCAACTAAGAATATACATAAACAAAGAGTCATTTCTGGATTCTTACCCAGACTGATCTAAGCAGTATCAATTACTGCTAAGCAGATAATCCAGTCATCCCCTCAAGAAAACCTATTTAAAAGAAATCACAAAATGTTTTCCCGTTGGAAATGTTTTAGAGATTAAGGACATAATAAAACAATCTAATGCTAAATTTATTGTAACATTTTATTGAAAAAAAAAATGGTGAATTTTGAGATTTCAAGTTGCCTATAGTGGAATGCAATTCGAGCCTAACCCAAATTTAGTTTTGGTTTTCCTCTTCCTTGATCCTTTTGGTTTTCCTCTTCCAGTTTTTGATGTTTGGTAACGGTACCCTATCACCTGGCTAGCTGTAAATCCGGCTACCTGTATGTCCCGGAGGTGGCAGATGCGACCCGTTACTCTCACGCCCCCGTGGGGTCCAAAGGGGACAAACAGATGCAAACTCTTTGGAATTAGCGACATCTTATTCAGGACACTCCTAACCGCTCCTATTGTCGGCTCTTCATCCTCCCTGACATCTCAAGGCTCCCTCTTCTGGCAGGTTGTCCTCCGTACTTCAGGAAATTTAGCAACTCTTTATTGAGGCTTCCCTGAAGGAAATTTAATACTTTCACTTGAGTTTTTGGGAATTTCAAGTAGCTTCTGACGAATTATAGATAATATACAGCGTTGAAGCATTGATGAAATTGGTAGCAGACAAACATGATATATGTTTTATAAAAAAAAAATTATTGATTATCAACATAAAGTAACTTCAGCATGAGTCTGTCGTGAAATCTTTTTTGTATGAAATATGAAGATGTTCTTGAACAGTAGGTATCTCAAAATCTGAATATTTTGTAGCTGAGGATCAGAGTATATATGTTATAAATCTCGGTGTTTTTATTGAAAATTCTGTACGTTATGGATTTCAATCCTTTTTGCTGTCCCAAAAATATGTGATGCATAGGTCTATAAAGGTATTAATAAGTACATATGAGTTCTTAGTTGACGTCCGCATGATCGTATAGAAGGATCAATCCCTAATTAATCAGTTCTAGTTTGATCTTCAGTGCCGAGCGTTATGAAGAATATTTAATAGTAGTCTTAGTCTTCTGATAAGACATAAATGTTTCACGTGAGGGTCCCAGGCCATCCTTCTGTTGCAAGCGAGTAAAGAACTATGTTCGTTTGTTGAGTAGGTTCATTCTTTATATAAACTGGAGGGCAGGTTTCGTGCCAGATGGAAGTTAATTTGAAAAACGATGCAGGAGATTTAGTTCAAATTGCAACATCATAAAGTAGACAAAATACCCTTAAAGAAATATAGTTTGGCTTACCTAAACCCAATAAAATAGGCTTTCCGGAGGACCTATTGCGAAATGTTTTATTTTATTTTTTAAACACACTTTACTTGTAAAAATTTTTCTCAGTCCCTGCTGGGTTACCACTTCTAGGAAATTTTGGATTTTTTAATAAGTTTTAATTTTGTATAAATGGAGTCGAGATCTTTTTAGGTATTGGTCCAGAATTGACACATGATTTCCACCAAAAGAAGTTTTTTGAGAATTAAATTACTTTGTTTCTATGGATAAACATACTTATCGGTATAACTTAGGTTATAACGGTGTAAATATTGAAAAGGGAGGGAGTTGCTAGAGAATGAATAGGGAGCTGCCCCAAGGGTTAGGTGGGAGGATAACATTATGACTCGTCGCATCAATTTGGAAATGGAGGGGAACTATGAAGTGCCATACTTTTAGGTTCCAGGTACTGTCAGATTGGTAATACTGGCAGGAGAAATGTTTAAGCTTAATGAAAATAATTAAAAAAGCCATTAATAATTTTTCTTATTGATTTCATTTATCCAAATTAATTTTGGAAATTATTTGGATCTTATGTTTACGTGAATGTATTTATTGTTACGGCTTTATTTTTAGTATTTTTAGGTTAATTATCCAGTGTCCTTACACAGCATATTACAAGACTTTCATAAAAAAAATATATTAAAATATAATGTAAAACATTTCAAATTTGATAAATAAGACTTTTGTATGAATATATATAATATATTAGATTTTGGTTAAAATTGATGAGCCGAAAAGGGCACTTTACTTGAAGGTCATAATAAACTTACATCAAAAATTATATTTAAATTAAAAGAGAAATGTTATGTTTGTGAGATGAACAAGCCTGCAGCAGGAGAATAAGATATAAGTTGAGTGGGTTTTTCCGCTTAAAATGTCGAAATAGTCGATTTGCAATGCTTTAGCAAGTGACATAGGCAGCTCTAATGTTGTCAGGGAACACGAAGAAACCTCTTGGGAACTTGTTACTTACTGAAAGAAAACGACATATAATAACAGAATGAGACCTCCAGAAACAAGAGCTTGTGTGTGTGTGTGTCAACAGACGGATGTCGCGACACCGAATGTCGTTTTTGAGATACTGCAATCTTCGGAAACTAGTAACCAAATTGATGATCACTTTTTTAGCCACCGATTTATTGTTTAATAGACTTACAAGGAAGTTATGTGTTGTCTACATCAGATATTTTCTTGCCGTAAAAAATCAAAAATGTTTGGCTTTTCTGATGTTAAAAATTTTAATTTATACCTATATAAATATTTTGTTATTTAGTTTTTATAAATTAAAAAATACATTATTTAGAATACTTAAATCATATCTATACTTTCTTTTTTTTTATTATTATGGACGAATTTATAGATAGTATTAAGAGAAAATTAATGAAAACAATTTTTTTTTAATTTGCAATTTTTTTTAATAATAAAAAAGGCAAAATACAAAAAATGCATCGGCCGGGAATCGAACCCGGGTCGCCCGCGTGGCAGGCGAGCATTCTACCACTGAACCACCGATGCTTACAAGTTACATGAGGAAAAAGCTGTGCTCTTAATTAACCTGTTAGGCTTGGATTTTACTTCGTAATTATGAAGTGATGGGTCATTCTACACTAAACCAACCAATAAAAAAATAATTTTACTCATAGTTTTTCAAAATGAGTGAAACTTTGTATTTATGTTCTATAATCGAAGAAATATAGTCGAAAATTAAAAGTTTCAGATTCATCTCATTTTCAGTTTTTGTATTATAGATAAAAAAAAAAACAAATTCAATTTTTTTTTTTTTGATACGTTTTGAATCATAAATTATGTTATGGCTCCAAAACTATTTACCCTGGAAAGCGTCATTCTTTTAAAGGATTATATGTGATTTTATTTTATATATATCTTGAATTTACCAAACCTGTCATTAAATGATTAAAGATTTCCAAAAACATATTTTTTTTTAAACTCTAAATCGAAATTTTTTTTTTTAAATATATGTTACATACACATGTTAGAAGGATGTATGGGTCCAAATTTTATGGTGAGTTTTTTTCGGTTCTATTATTATTATTCTCTTTCTGTTAGATATCCAGTAAACGATATTAGATATTCCATGAAATGGGGCTGGAATCAATTTTATTTCGCTCGATAAAAATTAATCGTATTGCAAAAAGTACATTGTTACATTTCTTGTCCTTCGCCTGATCATATCATTCAACGAATTCTGTTTGCGATGTTACGTTATATTTCTTAGGTATAACCGAAATTTATAATTAATCCTAGGTTTAGACAAACGAATATCGGACCAAGCACATGGCACCATTTGGGAGAATTTTCTCCAGGTCAGAAGACCGTAAATCTTAAAGATTTACCCTTTCTTACAGTATTGCATCTTAGGGTCGTTATTCCTGGGTTCCATGATTTATGGTTTCTAGGTCAGACTTTCATTACGTCCTACTTACCTACCTGTATTATTATTTATACCTTAGCAAATGTAAACCTTTCTAAAAATAGCTGCTTAAGTTCATCCCATATTCCAATAAGAACAATTTCTGTCTGTCAGTCTGCGAAACGTATCTCGAAATCCCGCGCAAGGATTTTGCTTTAACTTTTAGAATAAGGTTTTTTCGTGCTCAGAAATCGAGTGTCGTAATAATTTACCCCAGAAAACTCTTATTTAGTAAACAAAAGCCAAGCAGGTTGAAAAAGAGCGAAACACGCGCCATTTGGCCGAACAATCGACCTGTGATAATTTATTCCAATCGAATTTCATTAATAGATTTTTTTTTAATTAACAATTCGCCTTAATTATTTTACTTTCAATTTGATTACCATTTCATTTTTATTAAAATATTGATTTATATCTGTACCTCAGAGGTTTAAGGTCGGGTGTCACATTTATGAAATTGTGCAAGAGAAGAGAAAATATTATTTTTTTCCTTTAAAATAGTTCATAATTTTCACATAAATTTGTTTATAAGTACCAGTTTTGGAATACAATATTTACAATATATTTTAATAATTTAAAACCATTATAAAAATATAGATTTTAAAGCACTTCCGACCTCATACCACTAATCCAAATGCCTGAAAACTGGACAATCAGGAATCTATTATTGTAGGAGTAATTACTTATATTTCTTAAGAAACTACGCAAATCATCTATTTGTCTACCTCTGGAATGCATCTTTTAAACGTGTCCACACTGTAAAGTCTAGAGAGTAGCCTAATCAGATTATATGGCTTAAATGGACAAGCGTTCATTTACCGGGATGTGCATATGTGGACGGGCAACTTTTTGCCAATCACTTTATCAAGAGAACTATGTAGATTTTACATTACTTATCGCATTACACATTTTACATTAATTACATTGACTTCGAATCTTATAACACTGAAAATAATATGTAAAATTATATAAAGATCAGTACAAAACTCATTTTCGAGTTTTACATCCGATCTTTTATCTGTGAGGGACAGATATATTTTAGTAAAAATGAAGAGACTATAAAATGAACTTTGTCGGATGTGGAAAAGAGAGGAAGTGTTATTGTTTTCTGTTTCGAAATTCTGTAATGATTATAAATATAATAACGCCATTAACGTGCAGTAATATTTTTACATCTTTGTTGAATTGATATTGTCGTATGCTTAAGAAAGTATTGTAAAATACACGAATATAGGTATAACATGTTAGCATTTTTTTTTTTCATCCTCGTTAACTGATTAAATAATAACCAAATGAATTAAATTAAATAATTTCCAAGCTTGTCTCGGTCCTTGGCTAGTAACTGTTATTAACTTAGTATCTGTTTAAATTTTTTTATTCAAATTGAATAAAAAAAAGTTTCTTTTTTCGTAGATAAAGAAGAATGTAAGATAAATAGATAGAGAAGAATGTAAACCTCAGGCTCTATATAGAATATTTTGACTTAAATTATAATTAATCTGTCCCAAATAAATTAAATTTAATAAAATACATTTAATTTTTTTTCCCCACCATAATTTGTTTTGGGCAAATTGGTAAAAACATCATATCAACTTTTCAATAAACCATTTGAAAGTTTATACATTTAATTGTAGTGAAAGATATAAATGATACCTCATAGAGCCATAGGACTGTGTTGAATGGGCAAAGATAGCACACACAATAAGCCAGAGTGTGTGTGGCCAACGATATACTAAATGCTGTATTGTACGGGCCAACCTCACCTGTCGCTGAAGCACGCAGCGGGGTATCCTAATAGCTACCGGTGGGTTCCTTGGGATGAATAGGGGAATGTATCTCCATCTGAATCATCTTAAAGGAAAGGTCATGCTCCTTTAATGATTATTTCAACAGAGAAATTTCATTATTCTATACAGGAAGGAAGCAATCAAACAGGTGATTGCTCATCAGTTAGATAAGACGAAGTGTTTAAACAGGCTGAATGTACTATTTTAATGTGGTGAAGTAGTAGGATATCAGCAGCATTATAGTCTTACGAATTATTCTTTTAGAGAGTTAAATCACAAAACAACTAATCGGTTATTAACGTGAGGGTACTAAAACTATTGAGTCTCTTTTATTTGTATTTATTTTTTTATTGGGGTTTAACGTCATTTCATATCCTATTAAGGCAAACAGGACGGCTTATCCTACAGGTTACCAACCTTTTTCTAATCAGAATGGGATCATCGAGATTCAATACGTGGGGCCGCCACAAAATAAATTTCAACCTGTGTAACAGTTCTGTTAAACAAAAATATGTTCAACTACTAAATTGTCATTATTACAATAACAAAAGAATACAATAACAAATATCGCAAATTTTTGTGAAATGTTAAAGTTGCTAAACATCATCGACGAACCTAATACATTTATGTCTGTACGTATATCATGTATGTATTTATGCCGTGGAATAATCATTTATCTGATAGTACCAGGTGAATACAGGATTATTGTTCACTTTCGAGGACCGAAATGCCATTTCCTACACACATTGTCAGACAAAGGGTTTCAGTATTTAGTTATGCATTTGCATCAATCAACTCCTTCATAAATGTCAAAGTTTATAAAGTAAGAAACAAAGATTTCTCATGTAGCCATATTTCCGATGTGTTTCTTTGATATTAAGCCAAAAATATATTCAGAAACTATTCTGGATATTGAAATTCTATTTTATCGTCAGGCTGATGTAAAACAACCTCGTCAAAAACGAAATATTATCAGTGCACTGAGGCACACCAAAAACATTTGCCTTCATTGTCATCGCTCTGGCAGGTATGTACAGAACCACGTTTCAGATAAATGTGGAAAAACATAGTATTCTAGCAATCTTATTCAATTGCTGTGTCTCCCATCCGAGGAACTACCGATGCTAAAGGACGACCAAACAGCCTTTACAGTTTACCAAGGTATCTTAGACGACATTTTTATAATGCGTTCATAAACCCAGGTGTCTTATCCAGAGACACATCGACTAGAAGAAACTATTTTCGGAGGATAATAGGCTATTCATTACAGGTACCAAATAGTTCTGATATATTTTCTTTATCTAAGCATAATTGTTTCAGAGTCAAAGAATCTACCACAGGCTTTAATTACTAACATTGGCAACGTTCAATAACTCTTGATATTTAAAGAAAAACTGAAACAGTCAGATGGAAAGTACAAGTCGAAAGAAGTTCTTGTTCGCTAAAAATGTTTTCTAAAAGTATTGAATGAACGTGGTAGCCATTTCTTTTTTTTTTTTAAATTGCAACAGAAATTGAAGATTATCGTTAATTTCTCACTGCATACTTGGGCAACTCTAAAAAACAGCTTATGCCGCACACCAATTTACCGCAACTCTTTGACCAATCAACGAGTTATAATACCCATCTCTAAATCCGTTATTGATGACATCAGAACATAGTTTTATTGGTTTATTCAAAGAGTGGTCAATTATATCGTAAAAATAATATTTCAGAACTAATAAATGGCTGCTTACGGCACAATTAATCCATTAATTTCTTCTGTTCCCAAAAATAAAGTCTAGCATCCATATCAAAGTGAGCTAAGTCACTAAGCATTTGGTAAGTCATAAACACTGTTTGTGGTAACTACTTATTATTACTACCTTCTATTACTACTTAAATGTTTCTTTGGCATATCCTTACCCAAAAAACTCCCACTGGGACCACAGTTGTTTGTTATGCCAACTGCGAATACTCCATCTTGGACAAGAATAGATCTGGCCAAAGAAAAGCCCAAACTAATTGACCTATTGGAGGGCGGAAACTTCGACAACAGGAGACTATTGTCGTGGAGTGGTGCGCCATCTATCTTCCTCGGCTGTGTTGTGGTCAGTATGGGCATTTCCTCAGGTCATCCGTCTATCCAGCTGTCTTCTATTCGAGACCTCTTCTATTTATGCGTTCTTTGAGATGTACCAAGAAAGTCTTAGAAAGTGTATAGATGGATATGAGTATCCCATTTTGTACAATTTTAATACCTTAAAATGCCACTAACATTATAGACGAAAATTACGAACTGCAGATTTGCCTGCAATGTCCATTTTGTTTACAAACTTCTAATAGATCCAATAATTTCTGATCATGAAATCTTGATAAACTTCCACTGTGTTTGACATAATCGCACCTTGAATTCTTGGAATAGAAGAATTAAATCAGAATAGTCCTTAATCCCGACGTATTATTCAGCATGCCTTGTTCAAAATATTATACTGATTAATTAATTTATTATTTGTAATCGCATTCACGATAGAGATAAATATATTTATAAATTATAAATATATTATAAATATATTTTCCGTCACATCTATTCACTAAAACGATGAGATCTGAACTAATCTACTATATTGGATAGATTTATAGACACAAGATACGACCATTCCACTTCATTTTTTTTAACGGAAAAGAGGTTGCTTGCCAAGACAATTCTCAGTAGGTACCGAACTCGCTACGTCCATCCTGTCAGCAGACAGTTAAGTCGCTCCAGTTAAGACCCTTAACCCGACCGACCACCAAAGAAGATCAGTGTGGAGACGACTGGACGGTCGGTTCTTGCACAATAGGACTCGCCATTAGGCGGCTATTTCAGGATTAACCAGCGCTATCCTCGTCTTTTGTTCTCTACCTCTTTGCCAGGCTACCTGAGGAGGAAGTTGCACAACAGGCCTCAAGCAAGACCTGCAGAATGGAGGTCGGCAGGTAGAGTATGGTTAGGAATGCCAATGGAAAGGGTTTTGCAAGTAACTGTACTTACTAGACACCTTCTTGTCTATTTATTTTATTTTAATTTTTTTTTTATTATATGAGGACCCAGCCATACTTGGAAATTATTTTATTAAACCAGTTATTTAAATAATTAGATAACGAAAAGGAAAAAAAATGCCAGCGTAAAATCGCTAACCTGGAAGGAAACTGGTAGAACACTAAAAGTTGTTTGTACTTTTGAGAAAATGGCATTTGAAGTTTTTGTCCAATTTACCCCTTGCAAGTATACTTGGACGTAACTTGCGTAAGGTATTTCTTTATTCCAACATAATTTCAGGCCTAAATTTTTTGATTTGTGACAGTTTTGTTCAAAAAATAACTTCTCTCCAGCGGTCACACGATGCATATTTTTTGTGGATCTCTTCATCTTGGCTGGATCTCTTCATCTAAATAAAATAACCATTTATTCGATTATGATTACATGGAAAATCGTTAATTTTTGTGTTTTGCTGGTTTTCTTCCAAGCTAGCGATATTTTTCATTCACGTTTTTCCCAACCGGCCTTTACTAAAGATCAGCCGGCCTTTACTAAAGAAAAGATCGGCCTTTTCCCAACTTTTTTTACTAAATAAGAAGTGTTCTGAGGTAAAGGATTACACCAATCGATTTTTGAGGGCCAAATCCTTGTTCTGAAAGTTTAAGCAAAATTCTCCCGCGAGATCCGTTTTACACAAAGAAATCGCTCGTATTAGAATATAGGATTTATTGTTATTTAAAAAAATAATATTGACATTTTTCAGAAGGATTGACCAATATACTTTTGTAGATAGCTCCAATTCAGAATATTGGCATTTGATCTTTTGTTTTTTGCAATAAAAAAAAAATGTCCGTATTTAGGTCATTGAGCCCCAAAACTGGGGTTACAGCCTAGAAGATGAAAAATCTTTCATTATCTGCAGCTAAAAGACTACTTCCATACAACACTAGAAATTGAAACTACGATATACGATCAATTCAATTAGCTACCTTGCATCTGCAACCATAATTCAAACCCTATTTTCTCAGTTCCACAAATTTTCAGATACGCCACTTTGGTATCCTGGATCCTAATTTAAATTTGGGAAAAGCTAGAATTGGCAACAAGCGATAGTTGCCAATTACTATATTTATGAGTTTGATTTAGTTTTGCGGATATTTCTTATTATTCTTTTTGTTTCTACATTTTCATTCTTTTTAATAACCACTTCTTTATTTTCCTATTGCATGGATTTCATTTCATTCTATTTGACGATGTTCCGAAAAATATTATGTAAGATAGAGAGATTTGGCAAAAATAGCAGTCCTGGTAACTAACGGTGCTGAAATCGGATTGAAGGTTTCGACCCAAATACCTGACCCACGTCACTGTCAACCCTTCCTAGAACATCCTCCAAGGACCACCCTCTATGTCATATTTATGCCATAATTAGCAATAATTTTGAAATCGCCAAAAGAGAATTATGTAATTTTATATTAATTCAGTCATATTTCTTTAAGTACTACGAATCTGTTCGTGGCAAGGAAGTAGCACAATAAATCATATGAATCAAAGAGTATTTTCAAATAAACTACAGCAAATAAAAATAAAATAAGCAGGTCCTGGTTTTGTTTAATTTTTTAATATTAATAATAACAGCAATAATAATAATTAGAAAATATACTAATTATAATTAGGTTAGTATTTGGAGATCACAAACAAAGCCTTTAATATCTCAGTCCACAGGTAATTGATTAACCAGTCAACGTTTCGCCAGTTTAGGCATTACCTGAAAATTATGTAAAATACTGACTAATGAGATAGTGCACTTTAACAGCCTAGTGAAGATAGACAAATAGTAAAAATAAAAATAAATAAGTATAAAAATCTGAATTAAACATTTAGTTCAACGGACTTTGATTTAATATTATAATAAATGAACGTATGAGCACATATGAAGGTGCTATGTAACAAATTTTTCGAAAATTTATTTTTTATCATAAATGACGGCGTTATGTGCTTTTTTCGTCTTGTAACATAAACAACCCACAATGGTCAATCCCATGATTTCTCGGTGAATTGTATAGATCGTGTCCTTGAAAAATTGGATAGAAATAAATTCATTTGCCATTTTCTCAAAACTCTGAATTTGCAGCATAACACTTTCATTCACTCATGTCTTCAAGTAAATACCAGTAGTCATTCCATGTCAAATCTTCCAAACATTTTGGGATATGACACCCATCTCAGATTTTGATGAAATTTAGAATGCTTTATCCTTTCATATAGATAAGATCATAAACCGAATTTTATTGTCATATCTCTATCAATTTTTGTTTAGAGTCACGTGAAGTTTTTACAAAACCGACGTTTTGATAACATCAGAGCTCCCGGAGAAACTTGCTTACCGAAAAATAATTGTGCTATTGTTATTTACGAACCAAATGAAACTTTCAGGTCATATTAAAAAAACTATACTGCTTTCAGAAAAAATTATGAGTTGCTACTCAACTCTGTTGAGTTGCTAAATTACACAGCATACTGGACAATCGGATAGACAATGCTAAAACCAAAGAAGAGAGAGATCGATCGATGGGAAAAGCATAGTAGATAATGATAGAGACAGAAAAAAAATGGGTCGCAAATTGACAAAGCTTAGGCCTAATACAAATGATGGTGTATGATTCCAAGTGAGTGCAGGAGAATTATTTACGTCATGCTCTGGAACTAATTCTTTTCAAAACCAAAGAACTTGAAAAAACAAAAGACCTGATAGATAGTACCATAGCAAGCGGGATGGTACCTCCTTCCGAACCAATGTCATTTCACTGAAAATTGCATTTCGCCGAATTCCTCTCTATACTTCTCTTGTAGAAAGGGAATACACTTAGTATAAATGCTCTCTTTTTTGCTTGTATTTTAATACCTTAGTTCTTACCGTTCGTTCCGAACCTTATTGCGGGACCAACTGTTAGTGCTTCTCTTTCTGTCGCAATAAACTTCAGAATATCCACAAATCATGTCGAACCTTCTGTATCTATGCAGAACAGATCCTGGAAACATTTATAATTTTCTTTTCAAGCATTTCGGCTACTTGTTTTTTAATGTTATAGTGCCGGTAGGTGATATATAGTCATAATCAATGCATAATATACCAAAAATTTACAAAAAAAAGTTATATGTGAACTAATTACTATTTCAGATGCTCCTCCAGACAGACGCGATACTTCGGGAAGATACGGTAAGATTCAGGACGATATTTTATTTAGACGACAGTTTTTAAATGCGTTTATTCAGTGACGGGATAATATCACTGGGGCTGTGATAATACACAATATATCCCATCGGTAATTCGCTCTACCGAATTCGGTCGGTAGACCACTGAGTTGTCGCAGCAGGACTCAGGGGGTTTTAATATATTTCGTTTCTGGGTATATTTTTCGTCAGAAACATGATGCACACGAAGACTTGGTACATTGGGCGCTCGCTTTGGATGAGAATGAACCATAGAAAATCAATAAACTTATAAAATACTTAATTACTTATATTATTATGCTTTCAGGAAATTAAGCATTTCAAACTTCATTTCTTTACGTTGTGTTTTATTAAATTACATTAGACTAAATTTCGCCCATTTCGCCAATTTTCAAGCAAAAATAAACAAAAATCATTGCACATTAACTTTATCTCTTTCTCAAATATCCAAAAACCCATACAAATATTATTTAATAAAATCATACCAAAAACTATACAACATATAAATGGACAAATTAACATTAGTTTGTGGTATTTAATCATATTACAAACAATCGTTAATTAAAAACATTTTTGATTAAAATATTTAATTTTCACATAAGAAGTTATTGTTTATTCGATTTAGTCTAAAACATTAACTACACATTATTTATCAATTTAATTCATTACTATTAATACGTTTTGGCTAAATATCTTTAAATGCCAATATGACAATATCTAAAAATGCACTGAGTCCATTGCTGTTTTGCTCACTAAGATTTCTCTAATCCAATAATGCGCAATAAAAATATTGCTTAAATTTTCTATTTAAATTTATATCTACTAATAAATATTTTTTTTAGTTTTTTTTTTTCTATGAATCATTACTTATTTAGAAATTTAATTTATTTGGATTATCAACGCAGCGTCGACCTATCCACTTCATACCAGTTTTAATATCTGCTGCATTTTTTATATATTTATTATAAAAATTGATTCTAGGTATTTTCTAATTTTATTATATTCAGTACTTATATTTCATTAAAGTTAAAATGATGATTATTAATTATACTGTTGCGCTAATGCGGAATAAAATCCAAAACTGTTAACCTCACTACATTAATATTTTTTAGATTTTTCGCATTGTTTCTATGCTAGCTTCAATTTAAAATTGATGTTTAATACTAATATAACATAGCATATACTAAATTTTATGATGTTATCTCAACAGGATCATGTAAAAATAAATTTAGCGGAAGCTCATTCATCAATTAATGTCTCTCTAATAATGAATTTTAGCAAAGTAAATTTAATTGTTTAAAATATGACTCATTCAGCTTATCTCCATTTCAGTTCGAAAAAACGACCTAAATTACAAGGTTCTATAATAGGTATATGTAACATATATATTTTTACATATATATGTAACATATATATTATTTCAAACCAAAATAAAATATGGTATTTGTGTTTTTTGTTTTTTTAAAAAATTTATTATGAACCAAAGGCGGTATGTTAATTAAATAGATGGATTTATTTTAATAGTTATGAAGATTCTAGCTACCATATATAACAATAAAAATAATGGTATTTTACCTCTTAATATAGAAAATTTTTTTTTATCTAACTCAGAAAATGTTTACATTTAAAATTATTTTGACCAAAGGCTTGGAATGTTGATCGAAATAATGCATTTTTTTAATGTATTATAAAGATAGTAGCTAGCATATACAATATAAAAATAATATTATTTTACCTGCTTAATATATAAACATTTTTTTTTTTTTTTTATCAAACTAGGAAAATTTGACGTAAACTAGTTTTACAAAAAAATTATTATGAGCCAAAGGCGGTGTGTTAATCAAAGGAATGCATTTATTTAATAATGTATTTAACAAAACGACTGATAATTAAAATGTAATTGAATCTGAACTTATTATATTACCAAATAAGACATTTACAATCATTAAAGTGTTTAAATTTAAATTTGTTTGACTTAGGAGGTTTTTCAAACTTTACGAATCAATAAATATGTAAGAAAAAGTATTTATCTATCATAAAATTGTTAATAAAAGTGCATTCAGACTAGATTAGTCAGCTTCTGATTCTTCATCCCTTTCATATATATGATTTAACTTCACTGACTTAAAATGATAAATAAATGATATCTAACCACCTTTACAAAAACAGCGAAAATGCATCGTACTTATGGAACTATGCCCTCAAAACATGTGTATCTCAACAGAATAGAATAAGTCACTGAAGATTCTTCACAATTTTACTTTGAAGTGTACTTGTTGCAAAAAGTGACGAGAAAGTCTGAATTCTGGGTTTCTTTTTCTGCGAAAATTAGCCCTTTCTCTTGCACATTGTGTTACGCCTTTTGTTGTGTCGAAGGGTTGGGAAAGAAAAATCAATTTCTCTTACTCCATTCTGACCCTTTTCTTTTACAGTTATGTTCTCTAACAACTAAAAAATATTTTCTCTACTTCCCTACTTATTTGGGAATCATCTATCCCAAGTAATATTTCTTTATTATTAGCGTAAATATGAAAAAAAAAACGGTAAATTAATGAGGGAGGATTCATGACCCACCATAAATTAGGGCCAAGGTTGATGTTCAATAAGATCAAGAACTTTTCTGAATCAATGTGTACATAACTACTACATTTGTTTGTGTTATATTTCTATAATACATAACAATGTACGTAAATGTTTTATTGATTTTATCATTTATTCAAATAATATACATGGTGAAACTAATGAACAGGTATCAAATAATTTATTTATATAACATAAATAATTATTAAGCCGTGAATTATCAAATTCAGCTCCTTTTGCAGGTTTTCAGTTATAATTTGTATTTTTTAATTATAAGAAACAGGCCGATAAAAGTGAAAACATATATAAAATCAAAATGATTTTATATGTTTGTTGAATAAAAACATCATTTCAATCTACAATAAACAACATGTACTTATCATTATCATGTGCATACCATTCTCTATTTCATTATAGTGCTAATTGATAAACATGTACATTGTACACAAGAAAATAAAGTATTGTTTATTGAGTCTAGATTAGCAAGAACATTGGATTTTGACTCGATTATTCAAACTTTGTTAGAAAAGAAAGTATGAAGAGTGTAGTGCATCATTGTTATGAATAAAAAGTAGTTCAAGCTCTACCAGTGTTGTTTGAATTGAATTGACCCCTTTATTTGAGTAATTATAAACTTTTGTAGATGTAATGTAGTAATAAGTTTCGTTATAATCATACCTTATCAAAAAAAAAAAAATGTATGAAAAATTGAGTGGGGAGGAGGGAGTCCACGCTGTTTTGGTTTGTTCTAGGCACGGGCTCAGCTGACGGTGGGCCTAATAAGAAACTTTTCTAAAATGTTATTTGATACTATTTTGGGCACGATGATAGCTAATATTTGCCAAATAACTGAAAAAAATATCATTAATAAATTGAAAATATAATATTTTAAATGAAAAATATTTTAAATATAAAAGAGCAAAAACTCAACAAGAGACATATATTAATTATTATAAACAATTGAAAAATTCCAAAACACAAAGCCTCAAGTCTCTAAAATACCGGAAACAAACTAATCAGTCAACGTTTCGTAAATTCAGGCATCATCAGGACATATACAAAAAACCACATCTGTGAAGATCAAAAACTCAGTATGTATCTTGTAAGTATGTGATTGGATTTCCTGGAGTGATATCTCTGTTTGATGCGCCTTTCTGGATGGTTGATGTGAGATGTGCTGTTTTTGATCTTCATAGATGTGATTTTTGGTGTATGTCCTAATGATGCCTGAATTGGCGAAATGTTGACTGGTTAGTTGGTTGCCGCTATTTTAGAGATTTGAGGCTTTGTGTTTTAGAATTTTCCAATTGTTTATAGTGACAAATATTTTGTTATTGCAGTACAAATCCGCTAGTGGATTGTTTGAAAAAGTCATTCCCAAAGCATTCAAATGGGTTGGCCTATGCTTCGTGGTACCATTGACCTAAAGGCAACAAGGGCAGTAGTAACTGCTTACTAAAATATGGCCCACATTTTCCTAACAGTAGGTCCAAATCTATGGTTGGGTGAAAGTTTTCAAGGAACGGGCTTCACTTGCTTGTACAGTTTTTTCTTCTTTTTTTTCTGTATGTTTTTTGTTTACTTTTCCTTGCATTGTTGATGTGACGAATAAATTGTAGCATAAATTAAGTTTTTTTTTCACTTTCACAATTAGTTATTCTCGTATGGTCATTTTCAAAATAGAATTTATTCTGGACAAATGGCGGTCAAATTAGAATGAAAAATTAAAGGATTACTAATGGACATCGCTTATGAAAATTTACTATAGTTGTAAATTATAATAAATTTAAGAAATGGAGTTTGTTAGATTGGACGTTGAACCTTCCATACCCATTCCAGGTGTTTACTCTTTAAATAGCAGCATTTATAGAATTCTGACTCCTAGAAATTTTGTTTTATTATTCCTTATTTTCTCTAATAACAATTTCTCTTACAACTTAATTAGGCGGTCAATAATTATGGCCAGATATAGAGACAGGAATGGCCAGGTATAGGATAAACAAAGTGGGTTACGTGACTTGGGTCGCGAATTCTGAATTAGTCTAATCTGTTGACACGAAGCTAATGTAGCTCTCACTATAAACACATTAGGGCTGAGGCGATAGCTTTTGCATTATCTTCAAACGTCCTCTATTGCGTCCCCTATTGTAAAGTATTGTAATGGCTGTTTATTCCTTATGCATAGGAGTGGATTTCTCATTTGTCTATAAAATTAACTGCTAATAAAAAAATAATATGTAAGCGTAATTATAATTCAAAACAGCTGTGAACGCCACCCTTTTATCGAGTATATTTTTTAAATAATCCTTAAGATTTTGTTTATAAGGCAAGTCGGGAAAAGTCCATGTATGGGGATTTATATAAAATATTTATATCAAATTTTACTGGGAGAGCTGCCATCCATGGTATTTTACTATTTATTTCAAATTCCCATAGAAGGCTGTTCTCCCAACAAAAGACTTGAATATATTTTTTGTTCTCTCTTTATTGATTAATTCACAACTTTCAGTGATTACTGACGACCAGCGAATGTGATTACAATAAACAAATATTACAATAATAACAGGGCATGACATACCTAAGGAAGAGAATTACCCAGAGGCTATTCTTCAGTCATATTACATAGTACTCAAGGAGGTCTCGCATCCAGCTCCTTTTCAACCTTCTGCGGATGTTGTCGGGCATGTTTCTCTCGGCCATGCCTTGAATGAGTCTATTACTGTGATACTTTTTGTAGTAAGTTCGTATATGTTCTTTAACGGTTGGCATGTGTAGATCTTTGTGCAGAGTTACATTACTTACATGCCAAGGTGCTTGTGTGTATGTTTTAAAAGCTTTGGCTTGAAATATATGTAGTTTTTGAATGTGTGTATTTTTAGCAATTCCATATTTTGTGAAGCATATGTCCAAATTGGTTTCAGTAAGTATTAAGTTTTTGTCTTGGGTCTAATTCTGAGCAGCGCTCAAGTAGAGAATATAACAGTCGAAATCGTTGATTTAGTGTCTTTCTTTTTGCAGCGATGTTTAGACCCCATGTCATCATTCTATTAAATGTTAGACCAAGGTAATGCACTCTGTCAGATTGTGGTATTTGCTCGTTTTCAAGATAGACTGGAGGGCAGGTCCCATGTCGAAGTGAGAATGTGATGGGATGAGATTTATTCTGATTTAATCTTACTTTCCAACGTTTGCACCAGTCGTGCAATGTATACAAGTGATTTTTTAAAATCGCAGAGGCATGCGCAGGGTCTTTGTGCCTCGTAGAATATTAAAATAAATCTCCATACATATACTTATTTGGATTTACCCTAATTTAAATTTACTTTTCTATGTTTTTAATTCCTACCATAGACAATCGTGTATTCTCTCTCCTCAACTTTTTTTGAGTATCTATTCAAGGCAATGCCGTCCCTACCACATTAATTATGTAAAAATTGAAAACAAATAAAACTTTATTCCGGTACCACATCCTTTAAAAATAACTAGATATAAAAAATCAAAAATAATTTTTGGCCAAAAGATAGTATAGTATAGGTAAAAACTTATGGAAGTACATTTTAGTGAGCGCATGTGCCTAACAAAAACCTTTTCTTACTGAAATAATTTGATTGAAAGAATGTGAAATAAATCAAAATGTTAAAACAAATTTTTTTAAATCAATAGGGTATCTTTGACAAAACGACTGTCTGAAGTTATGTAAACGGAAAGCCTTTCCCTTCCTTTGGCGTGACCTCATATACTCCACCCACAGGGTGTTTTCCTATAAATATAATTGTTACGGAAAAATATATATATCGCACGCTACATTAGAAGAAGACCGACACAATTAAACAATTTTCGATTTTCAAATTTTTGTGTATTGAGCAAGGTGTTTATTTTATTATAATGAAGAGATTAACACAAAAAGTTTATCGTATGACCGTTTTTTGAGCAGTTTCTCTAATGAAACCTCTCTCGATGTTTTGAAGAAAAGCGTCACATTTTCAGTTGTAGTCATTACAGCATTGATGAATTCTTCTAAAAATTAAGCTTCTTAAAAAATATATGTGCCCTGATATGTATCTGAGATATTATGTTTAAAATGATTTAGTAGGAATTTTTATTATCATTACTTTTATAAAACAGTTCGGGCGAGAATCATTATTGACAAAACTTTTATCAAAAAGTTCTTTTGATATAACTGCTTAAGGAACTTTGTTTTGAAAGGTTCTTTTGATAAAAGTTCTTGTTGAACTTTTATGTTAAAGCTTTAAATTGGAAAAGTTCTTGAAACTTAACTGGAACAGTTAATCTAAAACTTTTTGAAATGGTTCAAAAATTGTATCCTACCCTGATTTAAACACATTTATAGAATAAAAAGATTGGGTACATAGGCAGGTTGGTAGTTTCTTTGGTTAATGTTCATCAATTCTTGATTCTTATTTCTCATAAGGGGGAAGGGATGAGGGGAAAAAAGTTGATAAATCATTTATTACTTGCTTTTATATTTGATGGGGGTAATCGCTTTTGGAAATACGGGTTATTATTATCTTTATTGTCATTGTAATTATTTCATCATGTTTGTGCAAATGTTGTTTTCTGCTAACGGTTTCCCATGTTGTTTTCTGAACAAATTAGTTACGTCTTTTACGTAACCTAAAATAATGTTTGGAATACGAAAATTCCCTAAGACAAGTTACCTTCAAGCATTTCTTTAAAAAAGTAAAAAAAAATATTTACTATGATAATGTTAAAAACGAAATTAAGATTCATTAACTGAAATTCTCTGATTAGCGAACCCCTGTTTAGGATGTGAGGTGTAGGATGTTTTATGATGGTGTATACCATAGTCATTTTTCCGCTCTTGGTATAGGAAGGAAGGAATACGCTCCAATGCTGAGATATTAAAGTATCTAAAAGAACCGAAATTCAAAGCTAATTATTATTAGATTTACTTATTTAAAGGACTATTCAACCATGAGAGTTCACTTCCGTTCTGATTACCAGTTTTTAATAATGTCTCCAATTACAGATTTCTGCTTCTCCTAAGGAGACCATTTAGGTCCAGATACAAAAGCTAAAAGTGTAATAAAATATGCAACGCTTTAAATATAAATATCGGTCACTATGAACAATAATTAATACAGTCAGATCTGAAATTTCTTTTTGCTTTCCTATAAAATTTTAAAAATCTTATTTAAGATAGTTTATCTCTTACCTGCAGATATTGGGTCACCATAGAAGGAAAATATATATATATATATATATATATATATATATATATATATATATATATATATATATATATATATATACATATACACCTAAATAGAGTCAAGGAGTAAAAAACACAAGACAGTTACTCAGTGCTTAGAAGCAGGTAAAAACAGTGCAATACTGGAGCCTTACCTCGCAAATAGGCGTAAGGGTTGTGTCCCGTTAGGTTCAGGGTTATTTGCGAACCGTTAGGGCAGCGTGCTTTCTCCATTGTCGACCGAACCTAAACCGTGAAGTTTGTGCCAATTCTGCAAGAAGTCATAAAGCCTGCAGGGGGTGAGTAGCGGGACACTCACCACTGACCCTGAAACTGCCTTCGATGCTCTATGATTGACTTTTAGGGGTTTGTAAATATTACATCCAGTTATATGGCTAATATAAAAATAATGTTAAATTTATAACACATGTTCAATCAATTTTCGTACTTTTAATTTTATAAAAATTGTATTTAATTATTTATGTTCTCTCTTTTCCTTTGGCAAAGTACTCCCGCTTAGAAGGCTACAGAAGAGAATAAACAAAAAGATCTGGCTAAATTCAGTCTTACCTTAATTATCTTTATATATTATCTAGAGCTTTACTGCAATCAATGCTCTGTATTTTATAGCATAATTTGATGTGGTTTATAGCTTAAATTAGACGATTAATTTGTTGTTTGAATAAATTGAAACTAATTGTTTTCGGCTTCGAATAAATTGTATTCAAAATCGTAAAGGATAATATTTTTTTTTAACGTAAATAAAAACATTTTTTTTTTCAATTATCAGTAAAAGCTCCATTATAAAATATTTGTTTTTAAATAGTATAATAAAAAAAAAAAAAGCAAGCAAAGAACCTAAACATTAAAAATCGAAAAAGGGTCCAAATGATTACTTTTTTTTTTTACTCAATCTGTAATTTTCCCTGTTTTAATAAAAAAAAAAAAGAATGGAATTTTTCTACTTAAAAAATAGAATTTCAGATCTGAATCAAATTCTAAAGTTACTATGTTTCATATATTATTTGTTGTCACGTATTTGTAACTCATAATTTGGTTCATTGAATTCAAATTTGGTTTTTCGTTATTATTTATAAGGTTCTTATTATGCCGAATTCTAAAATATAAATTTAAAATAACTCATGACATAATTGTGCATTACATTTTTTTCAAAATACATAACAGAATAGGGCATAATGCATACAGGCTTTTATGTAACTGTGATTTTATAGGTTGTCCTGATAGTGCCTATATTACTTGTTACTATTTTATATTTATTATAAGAACTTTTTTTTGAGATATGCTGTATTGGTTACAGCTAAAAAGCTGGACTATCTCTGGCTCTCACTGCGTAAATATTTTTCTTCTGAAGTATTTTCGCTGGTATGTACGGTGTATGATGATGCAATGGAGTGCTAAGCAATGAAAAATACTTCAGTGGATTTTTGTCAGTTTTTCGTCTTTATAACCGAAATAGTACATTTTCTAAGATGGGAGATGATTTAAGTTCTAATAAGAAATTATAAATTATAAATATAGTAATTCCGTAGTAATTTTGATATCTATCTACCATTCTTAAATTTACCAATTTTCAACATGAATTAACATTTAAATTCATAATTATGACCTTTAATTTCTTATACGATTTTAAACGTAAGGACAAAAAACAGGTTTTAAACAGATAAAAAATAAAATTCTTGAGATTATGAAAATGTAGCGTAGTATTGTTACCAATGATCCTTAAGGTTAGAGATAAAATATGAATCAATCAAGCAATAATAAGAATTATAATAAATATAAGATATTATTATAAATCAAAAGTTTAACGTAATTATTGCTGATCCGTCTGTTAACCTTGAATCGTTAATTAACCTCGAACCGTTAATTAACATCTGTGTAATAAACGAAAAAAGTTCATTTGAACTTTTGGACGGGTTCATAATGTTATCGTATTGTATATTTTTTAATCAACCTAATGAAAGGGATCCATAGCATTTTCTAAAAATATCGGAAAAAAATCTCAGCTAAGGAAAGATTTTCATTGAATAACGGAACCAACCAAGTTTGTTTCAAATGTATTATTTTTTTACTACGAGAGTAACTTATTGTACTAACAAAATAAGCCAGAAGCTTTGTTAACATTTTTTGTTTTTAAATTATGTTAAACAATAATTACACCAATTTTGTTTATAATTTCAACTATAGGCGAATTTGTAAACTGAAATAAGATTTTCAAAACTAAAAACTAGAACAAGAAAATAATTTAAAAAAAATCCAGCTCAACATCATAGCTAAATTGTCCTTCTTTGCCATGTTACTCTTTTACAGCCAAACTGTCTAATAAATTTAAGCATATTTATTATGTATAAATATTTTTTTCTTCCTTTTTGGCATTAAGATCCTCGTTGCACTAATAAAAACCGCGTTAGGAATAATGTTTATCTAACAAAATGTCTACATTCCTTGATTAAATTTACGTTGAATAAATCTTAAGTCACATTTGAGAAGTATTATACCAAAAGTAAATATATCCACTTATACCCACTTTAAAAAAAAAATTATTATAGAGACATCTCTTGGAGATAAGGTAAATATTTATAGAAAATGTTGATTCGTAACATCTATTTTCAAAAGAAAATTAAGGATTTGAAATAAACTGAATAATTTTTAGATATAGAATTTTAATTCGTAAAAAAATCTTATTTTGTGAGAAGTGGATAGAATGCTCCTCATTCGTCTTATATCCAACGTGGATAGTGTTGTTGTTAAACATACGTAGATTGGTTTTTAAGAACACGTATAGTCTGGGTTTCGATATATCTGCCAGCTTTATCTAAGTATAACCAGAAGCAGCCCATAAATAATACAATACAGGAAACGAGGCCATTTGGTTTCAGACCAGTTATATCTATTTGAATAAGGTGATCAACAGATTAATTAACTTTTTAAAAAATAAATTACTAAAAAAAAAAAATGAATTATTTTTCTGTTATGAGACTAAACTGAGTACATAAAGGAGCCGTTTAATATGGATTTTATGTTTATAGCTTAGTAAACTAATGAAAAAAAATGTATATATCACGCCGTTTTTAAAAATAAAGTCTTATTAAATATAAAGTTTCTAACGTATTTATTTATAACTGAATGACGTTTTTTTAAGCTGCGATTTTTTTTTTTCAAATTTGTACACCAAATTACAGCCATATAATTTTAAGAAAAGTTTATATACATGCACACACACACACACACACATATATATATATATATATATATATATATATATATATATATATATATATATATATATATATATATAACATACTTATATATTATTTTATAATACTCTACCAATTAATTAATGCTAAATTATGTACTTACTACAGACCTTAAAAATGTGCAGAATTATCCTCATTTAATAGAAATTAAAAAATGTTAAAACACTATAAAATATAAGAAAATTGCGCTGATTGTGAAAATTTCTGCTGGACTTACAGTTACATCAGACAGTGATTTAGGGTTGGGTTTCTTGTGAACCTCATTTACCAAAGGGCCATTTCTCTGTAGGTCAATTTTCACCCTTTCAGGGGATCGTTGTAAATATTTATTACCACCAACAAATACGTGCTAACTTCTCTTTCCCTGATTTACACACTCTCCCTCCTGAAATAGAAACAGTTTTATGCATTTATTTTCCAAGGTAAATCATATCATATTATTCTAATAATAAGAAGAGGGTTGGGAATCTATGCTATGTATTTAGTCCATGGTACAGAATCCTTTTTTTTTTTTTTTAAATTATTGACACTCGTCTCAAACTTCTATCGCTATTTTTCTATTTTTTTTTTTCATTTGCCCCCCGCTTTTTGCCTTATTAGACTAGACACCTCAGCTGTTTTTCTTGCCAATTTTTCTTTTCAAAATTAGCGAAATATGAGCGGGAATATCTCGGAAATTGAGCGAGGTAGAGAAAAATGAATGAAATCAATCTTGCAGTTAATTTTGCCAGCTTTAATTTTGTATAGAATAAAACTGCCCATGAAATTTGTACGCCAGCATGAACATTTGATAACACGAGTATTTATTAAACAAATTATGTGAGAATCATCTGGTTGTCGATAAATTTTTTTGTGAGGGGAGGGGAGAGGTCACGCCAAACGACTCAACATTTTTTTAGGTCAATATTTTTTTCGATATTCTTATCAAATTATCTTACGATTCAAGTGAAAAGCAAATGGTTGTTCATACATTTTTAGCACACTATTAAATTGACGTGTTTTTCGATTTTCAGATTGGAAACTGCCATATTTCGAGAATTTCCGAAGATAAAAAAAGTTGTAGGTTACGTTATAATGAAGCCACTCACGAAGTTTTAGACGAGTGTTAATAATTTGGAAAAAAAGTGCCGTATACCCTGCACTATATGTATAAAGATCCCAGATATAGTATCATATTTTCTATACTAAGAAACTATTACTCAAGGAAAATGGGTTACTAGAAAAAAAGAGTTGATTTCCTCCCTCTTGAATTGATTGCATAAGTGCATACGACTCTATGGCCAGAAGATAATTTTTTTTTCAGTTTAAAAGAGACATAGTAAATATATTAAGATAGCCTCGATAAAACGTGTAAAGCAGATCTTCATTCATTCAGGAATTGATTGATGTTGAACCTAATACTTCTTTATACTTTCCTTAAGATGGTCAATTACAAAAGCTGTAAAGTTTAATGTGTTGTGACATACGCTTTAAGCAAAATAATCATGAAGAAAAGTATAGCATTTCCAAGTCAATTGTAACCTTTTCCAAACATTCAATTGCAACTTTTTCCATTTCAATTGTAACTTTTTCCATTTCAATTGTAACCTTTTCTATTTCAATTGTAACCCTTTCCAAATCAATTGTCACCTTTTCCAATTCAATTGTAGCCTTTTTCATTTCAATTGTAAATTTTTCCATTTCAATTATAACACAACCGGACATGAATTAATTCTATTTTATTATTGAAAAATATTTATTTTAATTGCAATAATGACTTTTGGAATAATTTTGGCTTATTCTTCCGGCATGTTTTTCGTTTATTAGATAATTGATATTAAGTAATTATTTCAAATAGTTTAAACTTTTAAATAAAATTTTTGTTTTTAAATTTTTATTATTTTTTATTTATTTCGAAGGAGAGGAAGGGGAATGGATTTCATCGCTTTGGTGATGGCTCATTAGGTTTTGGAAGTTGCTAATGTCAAATCACTACCGAAATTTTGTTCAGCCATGAGCATTTCTACTAAATTATTAGTTTTCAAAATTCATCGTATAAGTATCTTTCTAGGTTTTCAGGGGGGCTATTTCCGAATTAACTGTCGGATTTTCGATCGCGTGTGCGCATTCCTATTTTCAGTTGCTGTTGAAGTTTTCTATGATAAACGGATCGTTTATTAGATTTTGGAGGTTTCTGATTCCATTTTTTAAATCGGATTTATGATCGCGCATGCGCATTTTGCATTTCCGTTATTGTTGAAGTTTTCTATTATATAGAGATCGTTCATTAGGTTTACAGCGTTCCTAATTATATTTCATTAATTGAATTTTGGATCGCGCATGCGCATCTCGCTTTTCCGTTACTGTTGGAGTTTTCTATGATATAGAGATCGTTTATTAAGTTTTCGAAGGTTATGATTCCGTTTTTTTAATTGAATTTTTCATCGATCAAAAAGGTGACGATTGATTCGGAAAAGGTTACAATTGACATGGAAATGCTACGAATTACATTAGAAATAAAAAATGGGAATGAAAAAACGGCTTCCGAAACGTGAGAAATTCATTAACTTAAATTTACTAAAACATTTCGTTGAATCTCTGGATATAACAGCCTAAGATGAACTGACAATAAGATAAATACAATATAATTGTCAAAACAAATAATAAATGTGTATACAACAAGGGAAAATCTTTAGCATTTATGAGATCTATACTTCGTTATGATCCAGTATCTGTATCTTGGTGATCCTTTTTTTCTTTCTTTCTCACCCACAGTAAGTCCTGTGAGACAGCCGTTTATTGACTTAACATACATGCTCCGTGTGCTCTCAGAGCATATGACCTTGTAAGCACAATGGTGATCCTTGTGGAATGTTATTAATTTTTTACAGGTTATTTTTTATAAAAAATATGAATGTGACTTTTAGAACGGTCAAATAAAAGCATTATTTCAATCTTTTGTTAATTTATCCCACGTTAAGACAGAGCCAGAACTAGGATTCTTACCATTGGGGCAAGCTTGATTTTGCCACCCGTTCTTTCATCCTTCTCCTCTTCCAATAAAAGTCAATAGTTTTACAACAGTATTTTTGATAATATACTTCGAAATAAAGTTCATCTCTTAACATTAACCCATTTTATTGACTGATTGAGAGTCAATATAGTCAAAAAGTAGAAACAGATAGTTTTAACTTGATCTAAAAATAAAATTTCGCTCGAATTTTATTCATTGATAAATCTGGAAGAAAAAAGATGAGATAAGATCTTTTTTAGTGTGTGCCCATTCAAATAATCTCACTAAAATCAAGTATTTTTCTTATAAGGTTTTTTAATTTTTTTTTAATTTTCCGTCTCTAAAATGGTTGCTAGTGATACTAAAATATCTTGGGTTTATACAAAATTTTTTACCATAAATATTTGGAGGTAGATCTCCTTTATGCTTAGTTCCTATTCCTTTTAAAATATCTTCTAGTATTCCTACCTATTAAGCAAAAGAAATGCTAAAGAACTAATATTAGTAAATATTTATCCAAGATTCTAGACCAAAACGTAATTAACATTTAAAGGCATAATTAACATTTAAAGGTATAATTAATATTTAAAGGTATAATTAATATTTAAATTTCAATATTTATTGATTTTAATTTATACTATTCCAGAAATGAATACTAATTTGAAACAATTTAACAGGGCGAATCAAACAAAGGATCATTTCATGTCCCTCCTTTCTCTACTGTAAGCAAATCAGCCTTTGTTCAAATCCTTTCCCTGATAACAACTGTATGAATTTCCCATGGCAATTTGATGGTTTTATTGCTACAAAGTCTATCGATCAGTTTATTGTGTAGATAACGGGACCCCATGGAAATTTTAGTTTGATGTTTGCAGATTGGTACTCAATTGGTAATAAATATATTTATTATTTTGCTAATAAAAGAAACAAAAATAATTAGAAAACTCCTTTTGTAATTTTATGAAAAGTCCTGATTCAATTCTTACTCATTTAGTCTTCTTGTCACTAATCCAGGTGATTGTTACGATTAGGAAGAAATTTTATTTTAAAAAAATGCACATCACGTATCTTTTTATAGATGCCATTATAATTTATAAGTATTATAATTAATATTGGTTCTTGATGTTTCTGAGATATCTTTTTATATAAATTTTCTATTAAAGAAATTTGGAAGATATAGTACATATACATAGTATATCTGCATATATGTACATATATATGTATATAACTGTATATATTTATATATAGTACAGTATACCTGTCTTTGGGATTTACAGAAAATAAATTATTTTTTATTAATGAAACGGGCAATTTTAACTAATACGCAGCTTATTCTGTATACTCGTATATCAATAAAAATATTTATTTAGATTTCATTGATAATATATTTTTATTATAAATAATATATATCAGAGTATATAAGATTTACGAGGTGGGAAATCTTTGTAATTGAAATCATAAAACTGTAATACGTTAATGTTCTGTTTTAAACAATAATGTTGGTACATTTTAATTTTTTTTAAATCTGGAGACAGTCCCAGACATTACAATATTGTCAGCCATAATATTTTTTTTTTAATTAAAAAATATATAATTTATTAATTAATTATCACTTTGCAATTCATATGTGAAATGGCCAACATTTTTGTTGTGCCTTCATATATTTGCCAACAATCGATACTTGATTTCCATAAAAATAAAACCTCGATTTGCCTTTTTCTTTTAGTAATTAATATCCTACACAAGTAGTTAAATTTACAAAAACAGTAAAACTCCGTTTGTTCGGATTAATCTGGTCATGGTTATTCTGAATAAGAAATTATATAATGAGTAAATGCAAATTTCTTGATATTAATGATATTTATTAAAGTTATATGCAAAAAATAAAAATATTTACACAGACATCTAAGTATAATGCATGTAACTAATATGAAAAGCTTTTCACATTGAATTTATTTAAAATGTGAAATCATAAATTTATATTTGGCGCTTATTTTCCGTTCTTTTCCCGCTGCAGTAACCGTTTTAGCAGTAATAAATAGGCAGGAGTAGCCTCTACAAACTGTTCCACGAAATTTAAAGCAATCTGAAATAAAATTTTGTTATTTAAAACAGATTAGTTTTCATTGATTAAAACTTTTAATATAAAAGAGAAAAATTAATAGTCTATCAGCTAGCACCTGAATTAGCTAATTTCTAAAGTGAAGTCGAGCATGGTGTCTTTTGTTCGCATAGATTACTAATATGCTGATCGGAAAATTGAAACCGGTAGTTTTATTATGATTTTAGTAAAAATAAACTGTAAAAAAATATGTTTTAAAAAATCAAAAAATTGGTACAAATTTTTTAAATTTAAAATTACCTATAAAAAAAGGCCCAGTTACATTTTAAGCTAAAACTAACGATAACGGACCTACGGAGCGTCACGCCTGTGAAATTTTCAGTATTTCTAAATAAAACCTGCTGTAAGTAGGTTTGTTTTTTTCAGAAAATATGCATTTTATAAAAAAAAAAATAAACGTTCCAAACAAAAGCTGTTTAGCTTAAAATCACCTACGAAAAAGGTCTAGCTACATTTTCAGCTAAAAATAATTATAAGGGCCCTGCGGAGCTTCAAATCTGTGAAATGTTCGGTATGTCAAGATAAAACCTGCTGTAAGTGGTTTTTCTTTTTTCAGGAAATATGCATTTTATTAAAAAACGTTTCATACAAACTTTATACAATTTAATATCTCTTACAAAAAAAAACTCTACTTACATTTTCAGCTAAAACTAACGATAACTGGAGCGTCAAATCTGTGAAATTGTCGGTATTTCAAAAAAACCTGCTTCGCGCGAAATTTACGCTCTACCAATTATACAAACTTATTAAGACGAAAGACTTGACTAAAGGAAACTAAATGCGGCGAGATGACGGATATTGAGAAGCTTCGGGATATATTTTGTACCCTCATCCTTTTGGCATTAAAGCAAACGAGAGCCAAGAGTGGTATATCTATCTACCCTTGAAGTCTTCTCTTAGTTTGAAGTCTTCAATCTTAACCGTCCTGCCTCAACTATCATAGATTGTCTTCAAATTCCACCAACTTTAAGATGCTAATTCAGGCTTTGTCTGAATATTTGGCCTAATCCTTAACGAGGTCTCTTATCAGATCCTACATCCCTTACTGGTGGGATTTTCCATTGCTTATTTCCAAGACCTGTGCAGGTTTTCTATTAGCACTGTCTTTTCCCAGTCATAAAAATTCCATGTTCTAAGTCTACAATATTTATTTATATAATAAATTGAAATAACTCTATTTATTTATTGCTTTCAATCAAAATGTATGCTCTTTTCATATGATTAATAAACAGCAACATTAATATTTCACAAAAACACTAGCCGCTAATTCCTTCTTGAAATTATTCAGTAATAGCTAATTTGAACCAACAATTTATCAAAATAATAAGAAGGAAAGAATAACAAGTTCTGGAAGAAACTAGTACTTTCTACGGGATGACAAATTACTCTTGGCTGGCTCATCCACGATAGGGTGGGAGTACGAAATGTTTCAAAACCCACTCAACGTCCGTAATCGCGCCGCGATTAGTTTCCTTCAGCGACTTCTTTCATTTTAATAAATTTGCTAAATCTGTAGAATTTAAAGTAGGTTTTTCTTGAAATGCCAAAACATCACAGGTATGACGCTCCGGAGAGCCATTATCCTTAGTTTTAGCTTAAAATGTAACTGGGCCTTTTTTGTAGGTGATCTTAAGCTGTACAACTTTTATTTGAATTTTTTTTCGATAAAATACATATATTCTGAAAAAAGAACCCACTTACTGCAGGTTTAATCTTGAAATAACGAAAATTTCACAGGCTTAATGCTCCGTAGGTTTCGTTAGTTTTAGCTTAAAATCCAACTGTACCTTTTTTGTAGGTAATCGTAAACTGAACAACGTTTGTTTGTAACTTCTTTTGATAAAATGCATATTTCTTGAAAAAACAAAGAAAACTAAAAACTTTGCTTTTTTTTACAGTTTTTTTTTACTAAAAGTACAATAAAGGTACCGATTTCGATTTCCAGATTATCATATTCATAATCAACTCAAAAAAATATACCATATTCGAACGCACCGCAAATGTAAGCCAATTTTTTCCTTTAGGTGATAGACTATAAAAGAAAGTAGTTTAAAATAATGCGATGGATGGGAGGTCCATTTACAGATTATGGAATACTCTTAAGTGGAATGACTGCCTTTTGTTCATTCCTGAGTTGAATAGGTTAGTTTTGAATGCTTTATCCGTTTTGATTTTCTAGTGGTTTATAATGTAATTATTACTAAATATTTGGCTTAGGGATATTGACCTTTGATTACCTCCAACTACGATACGTTTAAAAGAATTCTAATTTATATAATTATTTCTAAGTTTTACTCTAAAATCAGTCTTATTGAACATTACAAACTTCCTCGACAAGGTAAGGAACTAAGAAAACATAGTCACTCAGAAGTCACTTAAGCCTTAGAGCAAACAGCTCGAGTTGAGGCAGGGTAGCTTGGAGAAGCAGAAACTAGAACTTTCCCAAAGGGAGTAGCGGTTTGTTCAGACAACAAACGGTACAGAAACAAAAGAAGGGTATGTTTAACCCATTTTCTGGAAAGCCGTTAGGACAACATCAAACTATATCACCTGCTGCAGTATGGAGCCACTGTGCAAACTTAGACGGCTACGTCAAGGCTCTCGTCCGATGGGGTGGTCTCAACTTCCGTACAGTTTTTTTATAAAACGGGAGTTTAAATCCTATGCCTTATTACTGTTTAGTAAATGATTAAAATTAGAAAAAGTTCAACTTAATTATTTAATAGTTCATGCAATGCACCTCTCATGTCATTTTAATCACAGGTCCCCCTCCCCCCCCAATAGAAATCCTACCACTACATCTATATTTTCCATAAATAGAAAATCTAAACAAATGCTTCCAATTCATCTCATGTCAGCTTTTTCCTACGGCGTTACGATTTCAAATAATGCGGTAACTTAAAAAACGGTATCTCAGATTATATTTGGACAAAAGAGTTACCTGAAGCGTGGAAATGAAATTAAAAAGATGAGAACCGACAAGACGATACCGTCTCATCTTGTGGACCCCAGATCATAGCTAATGATACAAGGAACTGATCTGTAACACTACTGAAACCTATCTGGACTTACTAGGCAGAATCTTGAGGCTCAGCAAAGGACGTACATATAAACGAAATAAAGACCACAGAAAAACCTTCGGAATATCGCTAAATAAAATTTCAAATCGCACCATGCACACCGACATGAGCATACAAACAGCTAAATCTTTCACACTTGATAAAGTACATTTCAATCAAAATCACCGCAATTCACTCATGGATTCTATTTTAACCTTCCTGTTTACCGGTGAACCTGAACGTACGCCAAGAAGGCAATAATCCACTAATGGGAATTTTTCCCAACTATTTTTCTAAAGTGGATTCCTACTACAAACGCAGTATTATTAGTTTTGAATGTTTTTTATTATTTACCAACACTTTTACTTTGTATTTAATTATTTCATTTTATAAGGGATGAAGGTGGTTTTAAATGGATAGACGTAGTACTTGATTCCATTTCATTTTCTAATTAACACATTTGATAACCATATTCACCCCTTAAAAAAAGAAAAGAAAGAAAGAAAAAAAGAAAAGGACAAAAATATATTTTTTTTAAGGGGTATATGGATTTCAGTATGTGGTAAATAGAATCAAGCAATGACTAAAACAAGCAGTAAATGTGCCCATTTACCGCGTTGTGATAACCACCCCATAAAAATAAAATAAAAATGTAAAATTGTTGGACAAACAATAAAAACCATTCAAAAAGAAAAACATAGTGTTTGCAGTAGTAACCCACATTAAGAATATTGTTGAAAAAAAAAACAAGGTACGAGATAATAAAAACCAGGCTAAAAAAATACTAAGTACTCGTATTCGTATTGTTGTAGATATCTAACGTTTTTTGACCTCCCAACCTCTATATCGCTTCGAAATTAGACTAGCTTCACAAAGTTGAGTATATCTTTGGAAAGCTGATGGAATGAAGCAACTTTTTTTAATCTCTCAAGGTTGTAGAAAATCCATTCCATGTGATTTAACCGAGTATTTCTGAAAAGTATTCGTTTTTTTTTTTTACTGGAAATTTATTTATTGTTTGGCTGCTATGAATATTTTTCTACAAATTGGTTGCTATCTGATAAGAAATTTATCGTAATTTTCAAAAGTGATAAAAAAAAAAGTTGAGAAATGTTCACTTACAGTAGAGAAATGTGGGCTTAAATTGAAAAAAAACGTGGTTCTCTTGGAAAGACCTTTACAAAACTATATCTGGAAAACGGATTGAGATAAGAAGGTGGGGTTGAACTACATTTTTGATTATCCCTGCCCTAATTACTGGCATTTTCTCCTGGTACACCCTGCATACTGAACCAGCAAACTTTAAAAAATACATATGCCCTCTGTTATTTTTATTTTTTTTTTTTTGTCTCCTAAAATATTGATCAGCTCAATCATGCCTTTTTTTTATATTTCATTTCTGTCACTGGTTTTAAGTGTTTTTTCTTCCGTACTTATTTTTCTTTTGTATAATAGCTAGAACATGTTAAACGTACTCCTACAGCTTTTTATTTAATTTCTTTGATCAATTTTAGAATTTCAATATATTCTTGTATTAAATTTAACGATACAATTGTTTTGCATAATTTTATTACTCTTGAAACGGAACTTCCTCCAACAAATACATGTTGCCGGAGTAACATAAATAAACTTATGTAGAGATTTCCTTCATTCATAAAGTAAATATTCGTTAAAGAATTAATGTTTACTTCGCCTAATATGTTATTCTATTTGGCCTCCCTAATCCTTGAATATCTTTTAGATAAAGCTTCTCTAGTTGCACAGAGCCATCAAGTGTAATCTAGTGTGATCAAGTCTGCAGTCTAGTAAAATCTAGTCGTTGAGTGTCGTAACATGACGTCTGTCGTTTTACCTCTTACCTCACCTCCTTCTAATATTCAAAATGTTGCTGTGAGTAATTATTGTTTAATATTAATATTTTGGAATGTTTTTGATCTGTCCTCACTTCGTTTAATTGTCTCCATATTTATGCATTTATGTATCATCATCATCTTATAATCATACATGGAGATTATAAATATGTAATATATCCGTTACATAAAAACTTATTCTCAAGAAACTATAGATTATGCTTATAATTTTCGTATTTTAGAGTAGGAAAATTGATTACAAATTATTTTAATGAATGGTGTGATAAATTAATCATATATATATATATAATAATAGCAGTACGTTTTGTAGTGTCATTTGTAAATTTTAACGTGCGTTACTTTTTTCCTTAATGATTTAAAATATTTTATAAATTTGTACTTATTTATATTTTGAATGCTTTAAAAACCAAGATGCTGAAATTTGAGAAATGTTCTGTTGGTACCGAATTCGAATACATAGTTCTGAAAAAAAAATGCCATTAAATATCTATATCTCTGTACCTTATAGAATTTCAAATTGTTTTATTTATATACATAATCAGTGATTTTCAAATCATTATAATATAATTTATTATTTAATATAAGATAAATGTTTATAAATGCCTCATTTTTTTTCTTTTATGAATTACTTTCATTTATTTATATAATTTTTAATATTATAAAACTTACAGCCAGTAACTTATACGGTATAAGTTAAGGTAATTTATGCGTAAATTATTTTATACACATAGGAAGTGAATATAATAAATTAAGTAAAAAAAAAAGAAATTATTTTCTATTTTTAGAATACGTGTAGTCGCGTTTATATTAAATATTCTTGTGAAAGAATTAGGAAATTCAATCAATGCTTAAAACCCTCTGTGATGTTCACAATTTCCTCTTGTAACAAAATTTCTATGTGGATTTTAGGTAGTTTTTTTTTTAATTCCTTAAATTTATTAATCAATATCTTAATTTAATTAATATCTATTAATTTAAAGGAGTAAGGTAATGGTATAATATTTTGTCTAGGAAGGTGCATATTTTTATATAACGATGTAATGATTAATGATATAAATTATACAAAAAAAAAAATAATTATCATGTCACTACAAAACAAAAATTAGAAAAAAAAAATGTTCATTTCATAACGCATTAGGAAGTATGAATATAGAGGCTAAAATGGATTTATCTTAAATTCCAGAAACAAGTTGTAAAAGCTGTAAATTATAATTACTTCATTTATTATGATTATTTTATTCAATGAAATAATATTTTTTTCTGAATTAAATAATCATTATTTTAAAATTGTTTAAAAAAAAAAAATCCAAGTTTATACGGATCCAAGGTAAAGCGGATGCTTCTGCTTAGCATTTTCAACTTTGATTCATTTAGTTACTAATCTTGATTTATAAATTACATTAAAAATTTTAAACAAATTTGTCTTTCTTAAACGAATTAATTATTATGAGGAATTCACATCTTCCTTTTAATATAAGCCGAGGCGTATTATATCAAGGATATAATCAGCCTCGTTTTTTAATCAATTACATTAACTGCCGTTTTTTATTTAATATATTATATTTTAATATTTTATTTTAAATGGGCCATTCTCAAATAAACTAACACATTCGAAATCTGGAAAAAAAAAAGGAAATCAAATATTCACTTTCATGGAACGTAACCTTAAACCCTATATATATTTATATATTTCTATAACCTATATATTTTCACACCAAGGAGTGAAAAATCTGACTTGGTTTATAAGTATTCGAATTTCTAGGCAGGTACTCTAAAAAATAAAAATAAACTTTTTTATCACGAGAGTTGCACTAAAAAATTGTTTTCTTGATTTTTCCCAAGTTATTACCAATTATGACTAGTTACCGTTGTGCGTTGGACCCCCAGTAATAAAAATATACGTTTAAGATTTAAAGTAATTTATGACAATTTTTGAAATTCAGTTAGTATAGTATACAACTCGCGCGAAGTTTTCATAAAAAATGTTAACTTTTTTTTTATTTTTAAACGTTTTAGACATTAAATATACCAAAATGTACACTGATGTGAGACGATGAACTAAATGCTATTTGTGGAGTTGAAAAAAAAAAAAAATGAAAACCGGCAAAATAAAAAAGCTTCTAGAAATCACCGGACAGCCAAAGTGAGCTTATTTGAGAATAATCTATATTTTTAGCCTATAAAATAATCCATGTGATTTTCTTAAATATTATGAAATTTTATAATAAGAAATCGTTTAACGGTGGTTGTGGAGAATGAGTTTGCACTTCGTAATGTATGTATGACGATAATTATTTCAAAAATGAATTTGTTTTACTTTGTGTGATTTACCATTATTACTATTCATATCATTATTTATATATTTACTTTAATTTTTTACTATTACTTATACCTCTTATTAAGACTGATTCTTTTATTTTTTTTATATTTTCCATTAGTGAGGTTTTTCATTAATCTTAATACGTTCCATAATTTTTAATAAAAATAATTATTATTAATTTAATTGATAATTAATTATGGATTCCTAATTTTTTTAATTTGAAATTTTCCATTAAGGTGATATTTCATTAAACCTTAATAATTTTACTCTATCCTTTCCTATCTGAGGTTGTTCTCTGATGATGGGCGTGTCCACCTCATCAGTTCATGTAGGGACTATTTCTTTTCTTCTTCTTTCCATTTCCTATTCGATAATTAGCTTAGGTAAACTTTCAGACGCCATTATTTTAGCATGTCCAAACGAGCCTAACCTTTTTATTTCTTCATTTCTAATCTTTCCCCGTTTGGATTTTTGGATGCCCTTCTCCAAGAGTCTATGTCGTTAATGATACATGTTTTCGAGGCATATATTGTGATGACCTTCAATACAGATTTATATATAAGTCTTTTTGCACAAGAAAAATGTTAGAATTCCAGAGGCCGGAGTTTAACAACGCTCTGGCTCTCCTACCTTACATTCTCCGTTCTATATCACAAATAGAAGGACTTTTAGTTATAGAATTAATGTAAGGAATGCATCCACCAATGAAGAAGGTGTCGATAGAATGGATTCAATTGAAATCGTGTATAAGAGTTTGCAAACAGCATTCTTTGAACTTCTTCCATTGAACAGTAACAAGATACCATGCAAACAATCCATTATTCTCCCGCTGCATTGAGATGCGCGCTATGGAGCTATTTCCTTACCGTGACAAATCCTTAAGATAAGATTTGCTGTTTGGGTGTATCCGGCAAATAGTAGGTAGTGTGAATGCACTGAATGCGGACAATGGCTGCAGTGAGGGTGTCAGATCACAGTTCTCCATTCAGCCACCTCTTTTTCCCCGTAAAGAAGCGGACTTAGCTGCCGTACAGTAGGGATACGTAATTGGGGAAGGCTGCTCCATTGAGGAGCGTCCAGCGGGTGAATGGGGTACCGCTAACCCACCTTAGGACAGACCAGCCCACCTTAGGACGGGCTAACCCACTCTTATGACAAAGGGTGGACCCATCTCTTGGAAGATGACAGCTCTATGGAAAGACTCATCAGCTGGACATTCGCTGTGTTATTCAATAACTGCTACCTCTGCAGGCCCTTCTGGCCCGATAATGAGTCCTCTAGCTATTCTTACCTTGGCTGAATAAGCTTTTCCAAAAATTCTTTATCTTGCACGTGTAACACCTGCTAACTTCCAATTGCAAGCATAAAGAAAAATGGAATAAAGAAAAACTGAGAGAATACGTGATAAATTTCAATTCAAAGATTTATTCGACGTTAAAATTATTCGACACCCATATAGCCCTTAGTTTTTCCCGACAATGGAAGCCATAGACCCAGGAGGGTAGTGTTTTAGGTTGAATGCTTGTAGGTACCTTAACGATTTTTTTAGCAAACGTTTCGACAGATTTTGAAGTTTCTTGGTTCAAATTATTCGTGGTGATCCTGTGAATGTTTTGAAACATTTTGAGCTCAAAATACTAAAGAAATGTTGTATTGAATGTCTTAAATTTTTCTGCTTGAGGGTATCTAACTATTTTTTGTGAAAATGACAACCGATTTTCATGTTTGATGAGTCGAATTATTTGTTGTTATCCTGTGAGTGTTTTAAAACATTTTGAGCCCAAAATACTGAAGAAATGTATTAAATGTCTTAAATCTGTCCGCTTTAGGGTATCTAACTATTTTTTGTGGTAATGGCAACCGATTTTCAAGTTTGATAAGTCTAATTATTTGTTGTTATCCTGTGATTGTTTTGAAACAGTTTGAGTACAAAATACTGAAGAAATATTGTATTAAATGTCTTTAATCTGTCCGTTTGAGGGTATCAAACGATTTTTTGAGCGAACTACACGACCTTTTTTAACGTTTGAAAGCTAAAATTACTCAATGGATTCCGTGAATGCTTGCAAGCATTGTGAGCTCAAAATACTGAAAAATATTTCATTATATTTTAAGTACTTTTTTTCTTTTCGTTGATGTTTCTTAGCATATCATTTCTAAGTTCATGATCATATGATGATAAATTATAAATAGCCCAAACTTGAAAATCTAAAAACCTTAAAATAAACTGTAATTTAATAAAAAATAAAAACCTCTACTACGGAAATAAATTTTATATTTTACAATCCCATTCGTCCTAAGGAACGGAACATACTTGCATATCTACTTAAGCGTATTGGTGGGTTGTTAGTGAAGTTGACTCCCATGAATATTGCACCTTGGTGTAGTAGTCGGGTGCCTTCCACTACACGTTATGGCCCCCCGCAAGTACATTCCGCCCCGTTCATACAGAAAGCTCCTTGCATCCGTACATTTAAACATACAGAAAGTAAATTAATGCATTGAGTAAAGAGTCATAGTTTTCATTTCTGTATGGAAGGCACCCTACGACACCAAGTTTCAATATTCTTGGGCGTCAACTTCAATAGTAACCTACCTAGGTGCCTAAGTAGATATGCTAGTACATTTCGTTCCTTCAGACGAATGGGATGGCAAGGTATAAAATTTATTTCCATAGTAGGGTTTTTTATTTTTTATTAAATTAAATGTTTTATATATTTGAACTTTAAAAAATATAGGAAAGAGCAACAAAATTTATTTTAAAAAATGAAATATACCAAATGTAAAATGGAGTTTATCCTAAACATCTTCGATTTAGTACCGATTATTAACTAGTTCTTCCGTAACGCCCGTTTCTCTTGTGGACATATCTAGTAGCTATTTTTATCTACTATGCTTTGGATCCTCTATAGAGGTTACATTTATATTGCAAGCATCATGTTTAAATGTATCTATAATATAATGTAGGCTGATAATTTAGAGATAACTGAAATCCTTTCATCAGAACATTCAAACAGCACAAAGGGGTCATTACAGCTAGTCAGTATGGTGTTGGAACTTATCAGTTAGTTACATTTGACCTGGGACCTTCCTGCACTGTTGCCGATGTTTCAAGAATATTAATAAGAATCAACTGCAACAAAACCTTTTTCATCATAATGAGAGTACACCGGTTTCCACCGAGTAACATATGGTTTGTTACCAAGGGCCTCAACAGCTTCTGGCTCATAAGCTGTGTTTTAAAACAGCTAGAAACTAAAATTGTTTTGTTATAGTTGTTCTTAGTAAATTTAATGTTGATTTCAAATTTAACCTCTATATCATTTCAAAATTATTTTGTCCATGCTTTTAATTTTTAAACTTATTATTATATTTAGTATGATCCAAGACCTTGTTTGTTTGTTTGTTTGGGTTTTAAGGCGTAAAACCGCTAGGTCATCAACGCCTGTGGCTATTTTTTTTTTTTCTATTATTTTTGATTTTTATTTTATTTATTTATTTTATTTTATTTTTTTTTTTAAATCGAGACTTTAAAAAAAAAGAAGTAAGTAAATATATAATAATGATAATTAAAATATATATATACGCACACACACACACACACACACACACACACACACACACACACACACACACACACAAAGATAAAAAAATGATTCAGATAAATAAACAAAACAGATACATAGATAAACAAATAAGATATAATATATTATAAAAAACTATATTTTATTTATTATGTCATTTGCCTTTAGAAAGTTTAGTACACATTTTATCTTGTTTTCATCGTTACCTAGACTGGTTGCGATATCGGGTGTAAATCCTGACCTGGCTAGAACCGAAATATTGATGTTAATGACATTCATTAAAATAATATAAAAAAAAAAATATTTGTTTGATGGAGATATACGCTCTTCCTTTTACCTCACATATCGTAACAAATTACAATAAAATGAACAAAAGATTTAACAGTACAAGAGACAATAATGAACTGAATTCTTAGTTTAAATACTTATAAGAAACAAAACATAATGATCTTCTACAAAAAATTTCAGTTCCTATTTTCACAAGAACTGTAATCAGCGTATCAGAACAATTACAAATGCCTCACATTTAAGTATTTCACATAGCTTTTATTCATATTGAATAAAATAATTTTTTTAGAAATAAAATTAGATGTATGATACGATCCAATTTACATACTAATGATAACTCGGAACTCAAAAAAGTCAATTTTACTAGAGAAAGAAAAAACGTTTTGAAAATTTGCATTTATTTTCTCCTCTCAACCATCGTTTTGCAGGATATATGTTTTTTTCTCGACTTGCCAGATGTTTCTAGAATGATGGGTTGATTTTTTTCGGAATTACAGAGTATCACAACTTATGCGACGATATTTAAAATTCAAAAAATATTTACATGTTAACATTTTTTATAAATGCATCTTAAATTACGAATTTTTGTTTATTTATTTTTGTAAAATAATTTCTATCAGTTATTATAAACATAAATAAAAGTACCTCAAGGAAAAAGATGAAAAAAATGTTCCGTATACCTAATCAGGATTTCAAATATGACGAATCCCGACTAGCGGGGTTCTATCAGGTCATTTCATAAGTAATATAGATTTTTAAAAATCTGTCTGTTTATGTTGATATTAAACCCTCCTTTATAATTGAATAGTGTTTATATATTTAGTTTATTATATAGAGAAAGTTAGTTAGTCTCTGCTGAAATTTCAATTAAAATGGATCTGGTGGCAAATGACGGTGGACGGTAGAATGTGTTGATCCAAGTTTTCCTATTAATTCTTCAATTGTTACAACAGAATTTTCTTCAACAGTAGCCTGCAGGAGTTCGTCGTCATGTTCTATTGGTCGACCTGTCCGAGACTCGTCTTCAAGTTTGCAGTTTCCCGCTCGAAACTTTTCAAACCACCTCTGCACTTGCCATTCACTAATGACGTTTTCTTCATATACTTCTGCAAGATTCCGATAAGTTGAAACAGCATTTTCTCATTTTTTATCAAATTCCCAAAGCATAACATGGCGTGAGTGGTTTTTGAGGGGATCTATTTTGATTGAAATTTCAGCTCAAACTAACTTTTTCCAACAAAAACATGATAAATAAAAGAGAATGTAATCCTATAATAAACCAAATAAGTAAACACTATTCAATAGTAAAGGAGGGATTAGTAATATCAACATAAACAGAGAGATTTTTAAAAACCGACATTACTCATGGGATGATCTGATACTTTATAACTATCGTTCAGAATCAGAAAGTCACTTTAATACAGAATTAATTTAATATGCTATGTAAAAAATGCTAGATAAAAAACCATTATCCAAAGTTTAGTTTTTTAATTTGTATTAATTATGAAACTCTCAATGATCTTGATAGATACTGACTGTATTCCCTCCATTGCTGTACACCACAGCTGGGGCGGTGCGTCACGCATTATTCACATTGCGCAAGAAGCTCCTCCCACTAGAAGGCGGCCTATAGCAGGCAGGAATACATAACGCATCCCGTGTATCGATCTGCGGCCGCCATACCGTATGACAGGATTGGAAGGGCTGCACTTTTCTGATAAAGTCCTTAGCCAGAACCACATGGCGTGGCTCTAATCTCAATGGAGGGAGGAAGGGGAGGAAAGGTGCTTAGCAAATTGCATGTTGTCTTCAGATTTATTCTTCACTTATTTCTATAATAATAAAATTCTACCTCGGATGGACTTCATAAAAATGATAAGAATTAGTTTCAAAATTCAATGAAATTTTTTTCTTTATAAATATTCTGTGTTCGATTGTGTTAGTAGGGTGACATATGAACTGAATAATAACGCCTATATTTGGAAACCATTTTAACTAACCCCCCGCAATATCTCATCGCCCAGTGTCCCGCAATGACACTTATTTTTGCTCTGCAATAATGCATTGAAAATGTACGGCAGTTTACCTCTGATGTACAGATCTAGCATAAATATACCCCTTCAAATACATTAGATAACCGAGGACCCTATTGTATTGGTTCCTCATGTTCACTTTGTGTTCACTAACCAAAATATAGTGGTTGTAACCCTTTTCTAGCCTGGGTTTGCCACCGCAGGTTTATTACTAGGAACCTCAAGTGGCCCGGTGGCAACAACCCTCCCCCTCATGCCCTCGGTTTCATTGCCTATCCTATTGTGGTTGTATTAGTTTGCATATTGAAATAATAATATATTTTTACATTATTAATCATAGTTTATATTCTTTATATTTTAATTTATTATTATTATTATTTGTTTTAGCTTTTTCATTAATAATTCTACAAATGACGCTGTGATATAATAACGCAATAATAATAAGAATAACTGCACAAATAAGAATTGCTTACCACTCACCTTCAATATAAATGCGTGCAATTTTTTATTAAAATTTAATTAATTTAAATCGATTTCAATTTAATTTTATTTAACTGAAATGAATATCCTAGGAAGAGTTAGTAATTATTGATTTATGTGCGGTTGTGTAATTGCATAATCCATTTTCATTAATTGCCAGGAAAGGTACATTTTCTGTACCTTAATGCAAGAACGACCGTTGTCTATAAAAAAAAATAATAAACCTAAAACTAGCTATGCAATCTGTAGGCAGGAATCAACATTTATAAAACCGATTTAATAATATAATTATTTGCATGTACACCTTCCTATTGATTTCAAACCCATCCTTACTATTAGTATTAAATTTTAAAATTGCTGTTTATTCCTGTATAGCACTGATTCCAGCTATGTATGCATTTTTGCATGACAATTACAGATACTCTTTCATACGAATCCGAGAATTTCTTTTTACAATTAATCATAATTCCTTATTAAAATTAATAATAATGATAGAAGAAAAAAATACTTTTTTTTTAATACATTAAAGATAAACAAAAGAAGATAATCTTCTAAAAATATATAACTATTTATGCAGCAATTAATAGGCAAATAACTATTTAAATTATGTATTTACATTATGCAAAAAATTAAGAATACTTGATCAGTTGAAATCAATTGGGTATTTTCCTAAAAACGAAGTATTAAAATGAACCTAAAATTAAATTCATATCTTCTTTCTTTTTCTTTTTTTTTTTTTAGAAGTAAAATTATGTTTAGGTATCTTCTCAATTTTTATTATTTCTCAAACAAAAGATTTTTATTAATATAATAATTCTCACAGTACTAATTAAAACGCCCCCAAAAAAATATGTATATTCCAAAATTATGAAATGTTCCGATTACTTCGGCCCATTTAATAGTACTAATATTCTAGTAAAACTAGTGTACCGTTATAAGCATATTTTGTAACGGAGTATCCATAAAAAACTAAAATAACCTGCTAAAGAGCCCGACATTGGATATAACACTTGCCAAGTTGCCGCCAAAGAGAACGGCCCTTGCAAAAAAACCAAACCGTAACAGGTCTCCCTCCTCTTCCAGGTGGCTCTATTTTACGAGGCACTGATCCCTAATAGGGCGGCTCTCTTGTTAAATGGGCATTCTTCAAATGGAAATTTTATACTTCTATTAGTTTATTATTTTGTACATAGCATTTTTTCAACTTAATATTATTTTGGCTACCTTTTGCAAAGTGGGGAATTTTCAAGGTTATAGAGTTTCATGTGAAATTCATCCCATAATGGTAACCAATTCAGTCGGCCTTTTCTGTTCTGTATAGATGAAAGCTGCAATTTATTTTATTTTTATTATTAGCTAAATATTAACTATATTTTACCTTTTCTAATTTGGCTTAGTCAGTTATGAGCAACCACTACATATATATCATGAACAAATTGGAAATAAAATAAAAACAGAATAGAAAAACTATGAAGGAATGTAATAAATAATATAATAATCGATACACAACACTCTGCCAAAACCATGTTAGTAAAAAACTAACTGAATAAAATAGAATATTTAACAGTAATAATAGATACTAAGAAGGATAATAATAATAGATATTAAGAAGGATAATAATAATAGATATTAAGAAGGATAATAATAACAGATATTAAGAAGAAGATTAAGAAATAGACATTGCTGAATACACAAAACAGGATGATTTAAGAGACACGTTGATACCAGTTTTGCCACCCACCATTTATTAAACTAGGTAAGATAACCTAATTCGAGTAATAGAGGGAATGCTCCGACTAGTAGAAGCAATGCTTTTAATTATTTTACCTAACATCTTTATAAAATTTCATCTAAAATTATTTTCGAGTTATCGTGGTATATTTTATTGTTCGTAGAAGGGGACTAACTGTTGTAAGGCCCTATTCGAATTACGTATTACAGGGCTTAAATTACAAAAAAAAAAGTTCTGTTTTAATGTATCTTTCTTTTCCCGATCCCTTGAGAAAAACTCATTTAGACAAGAAAAATAGACGAAGAAAACTCGAAAATAATTTTGGGTGAAAACAAACTCCTTAAAATCAAATATGTAAGAAGAAATTAAAAACAGGACTTTTTATTTTATGTCGGTTTATTTTATGCCGACACGAATTTATTTTAATGACTTGTTCACAAGTCTTTATTGTAGTGATAAATTGGGATTCAGCCAATGAGTTGAAGGGTAACATTATTTAATATCATATTCGGGAAGGGGTTTTAGTACTGGTGTTATTCCAAGTTAATTATTTTAAAATAATTACACGGGCGGTTAATTTAACAAACCTCATGATCGCACAATAACATTAGGAAAAAGCGCGAAACATGGAAAAAATATTTTATGATTTCAGAGGCTAATGCATAACTCTTAATAATTGATTTGAATAATTGATCATTATTACTCATTGCCCTTAAATGTTGCCACATTTAATACAAGCTGCCGATTGTAATAAGTGTCTTGAAAAAAGTTGAGGAAAAACAAAATTGCGTAAGTTAATATAACATTGAATTTTGTTAAAATTATCTCTAGAAAACAGCTCTGAAAATAGCTACCATTATCTTGGACAGGTCATACTAGCCCGTAAGAGATAACTGTGATCGTGGGAAACCCTTCATTCCTTTATCGCTTGTCAAACAAATAACAAATTTCTATCTTGATGCAGTTGAAAGGCAAATGATGAAAGTTCGCAACTCCTACAAAAGTCAAACATTTTTTGCACAGTAATTTCACCGAGAGCACTGCTAACACAGTGCAAACATTTAATAAAATTAAAGACATGAGAAATTGAAGTTGACAAAACAAATTCAAAGTTTTGTTAAAATAAATTAACAAAATCAATTTTTTTTTTGTTTTTTTTAATATACTTTTTAAAGACATCATCTATCCAATCGACTGACAAATCATGCTCTGAACCAAGAATTTTGGGTTGCTAATGTTACAAGGTGAAGATAAGCATGTAAAACCTTAATTCATAAACAAAAATAAGTTTTCGAAAGTTTTTATTTAGTACAATGGCACGATCCACTCATGTCTTCAATTGTAATAATAGTACAGAGAAGCGGAAAACATGAAATACAACCAGTTGAAAAAATGAAGTAGTGTTACATAATTATTTTAAAAACAATACTTTGCACTAAAAATCAAAATAGGCTCTCGTAATTGTGTTGTATTTCTTATCGCAAATCTTGGAGGCACGGGTTCGGTATCCTGGCCCCTAAAGGTGACTTTACACATTTTCCAAGCCTAGGCAAATCAAATGTGTTTAGCTTGGCTTATCTGTGGTTCTTGTGGGAAGCGCGCCACATCAGCGCTGGCATCCACAAACTTAAATTTGCGTATTTATATAAATTATATATTTCTATGTTTTAATTTCATATTTTTAATCGTTTCTTTATAAAATAAAAATATTTTAAACCGAAATTAACAGCCTACAAAAGTTAAAATAGCCGGAATAGTAGAGTGTGGATAGATCGGCTGAGCTTCTATAAACGCCATTTGACTTGCCTAGGCATGGCAAATATGTAGGATTGTGCCCAGCACGGCAGAGTTGCGGCTGGTCGGTCGTAAATTGTATTCGATTGAAAATACCACTAAATGAGTCCTTATTTGAAACATTAAAACTAGAAAATTTACAATGACTGATCAGTTTACATTTTTAATCTTTGATATGATTATACTTGAATTTTACACAGAATTAAAGTTTATTCGAATCTATTGTACTGCGGAAAAACAAAGAAATGTGAAGTATTTCAAATTCTGTGTTTATCAACTTTTAATTCCCTTTCCGTAAAAATAATAGTGTTGGATGTTATCAAATTGGGGAAGAAAAAAAAAATAATAATTACGAAATAAATAGATAAAAATTCAGTAAATGTACATACTTTTTCTAAAGATCAATATTTGAATTTTTGATGTTTGAATTGATATTTAATCAGATATAACCTGAAAACGCAACATTCTATCATTACTTAAGTGGTATCCTGAAATTCGACTTTGGAATTCTGTAATGACTCCATACACAAAACAGAGTAATAACAAATTACGATGATTTAATTTTGAGTAATTTTCTATATATATCCTAATAAAAAAAAGTAGACTGTGCTCATTTGTTTAGGCCAGGGATGAGCAACCTTTTTTTTTTTTTTATAAGAGGCCATCTACAAATTTAAAAATGCTGAGCGGGCCGCATATAAAGGTGATCCAATCAGCATGCGCTCCGAGCGCGCATTTGTACGGAACTCGGAGCGCGACGGTCCATGTCTTGTCGGATTTTTCAACAAGTGCTTTGATGATGTGATGTTCCGATTTGGACTAGGTTCTTTGCTTTTCGAAGCGGATGTGATTATTGTTTTTCAAGATAGTTGAAAAGTTAAACTAAAACTCTACACCACCATGCGGACGTCAATTCATCCACTGAGAAGCGAGCCAAGCTATAGCGCATATTACACCACCCATCGACTGATATATTTAAAACACTACATTTAAATTACGTAATATCTTGATGTTACTATGTATTAAGAAATTGGTCGGGGATGCGGTGTTGTGGAACTTATTTTTTATTGTAAACCGAACTTACTTTTCGTTCTACGTTCTAGACCTTCATCAAGGCTACATAGAAAAAAAAATTATTCCTAGTACGCCTATTAAACTATAAACTCGTGGCTCAAAAATTGATCCTGGAGTTGGTTACTAGTTCCGAAGATAGCAGTATCTCAAAAACGACACTCATCGTCAGGATGTCCATCCATCACGACACACAGACCTACACATACAAAAGCTCTTGTTTCTGGAGGTCTCATTCTATTATAAAATGTAGTTTTCTTTCAGTAGGTAGCAATTTCCTAAGAGATTTCTTCGTGTTCCTTGACAACATTAGAACTGTCTATGTCACTAGATAAAGCATTGGAAATAGACGGTTTCAACATATTAAACCGAAGAACCCATTTAACTTATATCTTATTCTCCTGCTAACAATGTAGTAATAACCAAAATCTAGTATATTATTTCTATTGATATAAAAGTCTTATTTGCCAAATTTGAGACGTTTTATATTATATTTTAATATAATGCTTGATGGATATCAATTATTACCTTGAAGTAAAGTACCACTTCCGGTGATCATGTAGTGACTAAAAAGGGAGGTCACAACTAGATTTTACAATCCCAATTACAAAATTTCAACTTTCTACGGCTAACCATTTTTGAGTTATGCGAGATACGAACGTACGAACAGACGTCACGACCAACCTAATCAAAAAGGATTCAGAGATGGTCAAAATTGATATTTCCGTTGAAATCTGAAAACCGTAAAGTTCTGCGATTACAATACTTCCTTTACTGCGTGCAAGGAAGTAACAAAACTATATGAAAATATATAAATAATTTATATACTGTCAATCAAACTACTTATAAACAAAAACTATCCTTAACCTATTGCCAAATTTTCAATTTATTAAAACAACTATTACATATTACGGTCCGTTCCCATTTCCCACCATCTACTCTTATCTCCATTATCAATACATTTGGTTAAATTTAGACTTATTTTATTATATTTTTATTTCCTGCCCATTTTAGATATAAATTTTAATTTTATTTATTTATTTTTATTTTCGTTGTTGATAACTCCTTATTTAATTAAGACTTTATTCAACCCCTCCACCTCTTACCCTTTTTTTTCTCTTTACACCAGAATCCCATCCAATCCCAAAATCCAGAATTTTGTTTATTTATATCCATAAACCATCCAGTATTTAAATCAATAGGTGAAACCAATCGTTCATATCAATAGTTTTTACCATGACTTAAATATTATTCTAGGCTTATAACTTAAATATTATTTTAGGATTATTCCATTCTATTATTGGACATGTTTACAACTACTCTGCAAAATGACTACTGAATATTTGCAGGTTTCCTATGGATCGCCGGACGCGCGTTGAAATTAAAAATTCCACCGTACATCGGACAAGCAGCACATGCTCGGAGTGCACATGCGGTGTGTACACACCTTAAGAAACTTATGATAATAAAAACACTGAATGATGACCTCAAATTATCTTTTTATTAACAAAATAAGTGTAGTATAAAAATTTACAGAAATTAACCACTCATTACTAGAAATGCTATTTTAAAAACGGCGTAAGATATAAATGTATAAGGTTATTTAATGAGAAGTTTGGCATTGCTTCTTTTCCATAAATTGGTCTATAATTGCAGCATTTCGCTCTCAGCTTTCCAACCGTACAACATCTGTTTCAATTTTTATAAATGGTCATTTTTGGGGGTTTTTGAAGGAGGATATTTTGTTCAGTGTATAAAATGTGATGTATTATTTGAGAAGAGATGCTTGTTCCAAATTTCAGTTTGCTTTCAAATGCATTAATTTTATCAAACATGTCATGTGTAAACTGGCTTTTTCCTTGAAGTTCCATATTTCAGTCTTTCAAAAGCTGTATTTTATCGACGAGAAAGACAAAATCAAACAGCCATTTTTTATGTTCAAAGTGGGGAAACGGATATTATACTATTTCTGAATAATCGACCAACGCACATCCATTTTTTTTAAAAATTCATTACATTTTCGGTGATTTAATGCTCGAGATTTGAGAAAATAAATAAGTTTTATTATAGGTATGGCGACATCAGGCATATTTAAAAATTTTATAATTTAAAATTCTAAGTAAAGTCATTGAAGAGCCGCACGAGAAAGTGAGTCCACGAGTTGATCATTACTGGTTTAGGCTCTAAGTATATATTGCATATAATCTAGTATTTGAAAAAATATTTTAACGAATGTTTGCGATTAAATCATTCAACCAAAGTTACAGGCCACCCCAGGATGATCCTCGGAGCTCAACATCACCATCTTACATTTCGTTTTTTAAAATGGTAACGGATTAGGCATTTCATCCTCTCACAATTCGGTCATTTATGAAAGTAGAGCTAAAGTATATATTACTTTCAAAATAATTATACAAAAAAAAAACTAAAAAAAACGTACCTAAGGAAAGCATTGTAAGCAGATCAAAATTTCGAGTAGTTTTCGACGTCTATATTTCAGAGCTTCCTGAGACCAAAAAACCAATTTTCGGCCATTGGTCTGTCTGTCCAATAATGAGAACGTGACGATTAAAAAATATCAAAAAAAAATTGAAATAAAGCATTAACGATTTATTTAACTTTAAACTAAGTGCCACAGAAGATAATTTTATAAACAGAATACATTATTACCGTTTCGTCAAATACATTTAAGGAGGCCGAGGTAATTTTAGAGATAGGTTTAACATTATTATCAAAGAGGTACTGCCCAAATATATTTATAGTATAATCTTATGTAGACAATTGGTTTCATCACGCAATACATAAATATTACATTTTAACAACAAAATAAAAATATATAAATATATTTTTTTCACTGAATACATTAATATCTACTTATAAATATCTACATAAATCCCTCATTCGATCTCGGTTTATTAAAAAAATATTAAACTACAGTTTTAATTATCCGAATTCTGATTTTTTGCAGAAATAAAAGCCAATTGTTTTTCCCATAAGTAACTTTCGGCCACATCGACAACATATCTGCTGACTCACAAGATCTGCCGGTGGTCCCGTAGTATCTAATGTTTAAACACAATACTCTTATCTTCGCTTTAACGTAAATACACTAGTTCCGAACTGTTAGGAAAACCCGTAACTGTAATCTATTCCTTAATCGGGGAGCTTCTAAAAATTGTCTTTCTCAGGCTTTCTTTGTCAGTGTTTATTAGCTTAGGAATTGACAGATATCTCTTATCTAACGTAAATAAACTCTGTGCTATCATTGTTAGGTAGGTACCCTTACGAAATTCCGTAGTTGTTTCGTCTTTCATTTCGTCAACCACTGATTTTTATTAATAAATCATTATAACTTTATTTTTAAAGGAGGGGAAATGATGAGGATGAATGACTAAAACATTGGGAGTAAAAAAAAAATCATTCATCAGCACCATTACCATTAATCACTATTATTATTATATTTTTGATATCTAGTATAATTAGAAAGTTGACATTATTTAATTTGACCCGCAGCAGTTCTGTTCTAAAAACAAATAATCCGACCTGTACTGCTACTTGGTGTACAATTGGTTGGTTAGTGACTGCAATTGTTTCCTATTAGTTTTAAGTGGGACCCAACATTAAAAGAACTAAAAACAATGGAATAGCAGGAAGTGCTCCAAAGGAACTAGGAGAAATTTTAAAACTGGCATGATTAGTTTTTACATTTCTTGAACAAGGAACAAACTCAACATTCAATACATTAATACCAGTAGAAATGGCATTACCAACCGCTGAAGCTAACTTTTACCAGCAATATTAAGTTAGATTTTTTTAACCAAAACTTCGTAACTACCCAGAGGATTATTCGATTAAAACTAAAAGTAGAGCTTGGTAGGTAAGTGTGACAAGCTAACAGGCTCCCTTTAAATACAAATTAAACAGGAAAAAGTATGACATATTCATTGTGGCCGAAATGATGTTATGATGAAAACGTATGGAGCCCTGGCAAGGTGTCTGCACTGCATCATTCCGTGCAAATGGTCTTAGAGAAGTCTTAGTAGTCGGACACCTCACTACTATCAGGGGCATATGAACGCAAGAGGGAAGGGGGCAACTTGTCCCGAACCCGATGCTCAAAGGACCTCCGATTCTCCAGAACCGATTTTTTAATAGTTTTTTCTTTCCTATAAACATTTTTGAGAATTTAAAAATTTTTAGAAATAACAATAGTTATATAATAAAAAGAGAAAGAAGCAAATATTTAGAAATTTTAGGACAGACGTGTTATTCTATGGGGAAAAATCTCGGAAGTAAAGTGAAGTAAATACGTATGGCATGCAGCTTCAGACTTTGATTTTTGACTTTGACCGCGCATGTGTCGCATCGTAAGGCCGTTTGCACATCGTCTGATAAATCGGATGTCGGACCGATCTCAAAGACCGGACCGTGTGAAAGGAACGTATATTTTTAGCGTAAACTAAATCGGAGTCGGACCTGACTCGGTGTGAAACCTCCATAACCTAGAAATTAGGAAACCTACCTTTTCCAAAAAAAAGGAAGAAAAAAAGATTAATGAAATTCCAAAAAATATAATACTATAAAAATATTAATTTGTTGTTTATTTTATTTAACTGCGGTATGCATACTGTTTGTTTGTGTTTTATTACTTTAAAAGTAATAATGTGTACATTATGCCCAATGTAACATGTGTACAAATCATCTTTTATATTGCAAAAATATATTATATTTTTAATTTGTTCATTGCGGTTTGTTTATATATTTTATTTTGATGGTTTATTACATTGTGCAAACTTGAAAAGAGATAAGTTTAACTAATGTACAAATTACATTTTTAATTTTAAAAACTTTTAATATTTATAACTTGTAAATTGTGGTCGACATTGACGATTTATTGTATTACAGTTACATTAAAAGTAATACATTTATAAAATTTGAGAAATGCAAAAATTGTTTCTTTAATGTAACCCGTCAACCCGTCCCCACAAACCTGTCAACCTGAGTCAATTGAAATTTGTTTTTAGTAGAATCCCTCCAGTAAATCTAGGATGACCCCTTTCGGTAGAAAATAAGGGCAGTTGTAGCCCTATCTCTAAGGTAGCAAGCCAATAAATGTTTTTCTAGCCAAGAAAAGTATCTAATTAAGTTTAGTATTATATTTTCGATCTTTAAACTGTCTAAAAGATAAAAAAATCGATACTATGGTCATAGAATTAGTTATTAAATATGTTCCATCGACTTTCAGAGTGCCTTTATTGATTTTCAGAGTGATTTTATTTATATATTTCTACATAATTGATCAATATCAGTTGACATCCAGTTATCAGTTAGTTACCACTAAACGACCGGAAAACGGAATTTTTTTTTATCATTACGTTTACTGCAGTTTACTGTAAATACGGTTTCTTTTATGGCTAAGGAATATTTACACGTTGTAAAGCCATTTACATGACAGTCAGCATTTACAGACCGTTAAGGCGGTTCCATCGAAGGGCTGACTTTAACCTAGAGCAAGGTAACAGGAAGGTCGGACTAACGGTAAGCTATTGCAAGACCTGACCTACGAACTGTTAAAGGACGTTCCGTTATGATACCACTATATTGACAGTCTGTCGATTTCTCCTAATTCATTAATCAATATTTCTGAGAAAAAAAAATTAAACAATTAATTAAAAATTAAAGTTGAATTTTCATGGCATTTTCACACCTGTCAAAAGTAATTGAAGTTGGGTCATTCTTATATCTTATTTAGCTATCTTCCATGTAAACCCGTTGCATTTTATATTTCCTACAACTGCATTTTGACACATATGCCATAATTCCAATACAATATATTTACCTAATGTATTCAGCGAAGTACTAGGTTGGCTATTAGATAAACACTATCTGCTGTAAAATTCATAAATTAATTTTTTAATGTTATTTAATTTTTTTTCAAGTTTCCCATACATTTGCGAACTCGTTCCATCATATTTAATCTGGGGAAAAAGAATATTTTTAAAACGTCGCTGAATGAAAATATACTCTTTTTTTAAGAAATGCATATACAATGTAATTTACATTACATTAATAAAATAGTTTTAAAGCAAAAAAAACAGTAATGTAGTTTTAAAGCAAAAAAAAACGGTAATGTAGTTTTAATATAAATGGTAAACAATTTGTAACTTTTTTTTGTATTACTAAATAAAGTAGTATTTATAAATGGTAGCAATAATAAGGAGCTATCAAGGAATCTGGAGAAAAAATTGCTGCCATAGAAGAATCCGAGTTATCAAGAATTATAATATTAATCCTTCAAAAAGTTACTTTCAAAAAATAATAAAAAGCATTTTTAGAGTACTAATATCTACATCCTCTAACATAAGAAATATTTATTTATTTTAGTTTGGCATTTATTTAACTTGCCATCTGCAAATTATTTTTACAAAAGCAAATCTGCGCTCATCCTGGTATAGCGTTCAACTTAACAAGGCCCTAGGCCACCGCTTCGAAAGCCGTCGGGGTTGGTTGTATGGGTTTGTGGTGGATGTAAGTGTTTGTGCTAAGAGATTCATGCTGCAAGTCAGTCTATTGTGAACATTTTTGTAATATTCTGCGGCAATATCTGAAACTGTTAGGATGTCCAAGTCCTTGTGTAGCAAGTGATTTCACACTATTTTTCTCAATGCTTTTGCCTTGAACTACTGAATTCTTTGTATGTTTGAAGTTTTGGCATAGCCCCATAGCTCTATCCCATATGTCTATAAAGATTTGCTTAGTACTTTACGATTGTAAGTCTATTAATTAAGGATAATTTAGAGCGTCTGTCAAATAACCTGGATATCGTTTGTTCAGTTACGTACATTTAAATTTTATTAATATTAATATGGTTTTCATGTCGGAATATTTGATGTCAGCTTCGTGGCTCTAAAAAATGTCATTTATTAATAATTCTTAAATATTGAGTAGGAAGCTGTACCGTTACCCAGTTTTCTAGGTACATAACTGTACTGTTGTCAGAACTTAACTGTACCAGCGCGGAAGTTAGGTACAAAGAATAATTGCAGGAACCATTGAATAAGTGTAGGCACCCCTCGATGCAAGCTCATCCCAGCATCCTCAACCCACCCCCTATTGGTGAACGGGCCAGCCAATAGTACTGCGAGTTAGGCCCGCGCATGCGCTCAACAACCCCGCCTTAAGATCTTGTCCATCGAAAGGTGTCCAGTTAGTACCGTTACAGCTTCCAGCAAGTGTGGACTTCTCAGTTCAGAACCTTACAGTTATTACGGAATTCGAACGGGATTCAACATCTTCTAGCAAACGAATCGGTAAGTATTTATATCAATCTTATATAAAGTGAAGCTAAAACATTCATTAGAGAAACTACTATAGCTCTGAATCCATTAATTAATTATACTTGTAATTTGACAACCACTTATTTACTTTTCATTGTTTATGCTTCTCTTGTAACTGACCAGTTTGGTTAAGGTCGTTGATTTGGTTGTTTTAGCCTCATATTTACTTAAATATTATTAATAGTATTATAGTATTAATGGTATTATATTATTATTAATGTTAACTTAATATATATTTTTCATTTGTCTTATTTTATAAAATACTTAATTAATTACTAATCCCTTCCTGCTAGTGAGTATTAATAACAAAACTTTTAAGTCTCTGGACCACTGCTCTCATCTCAAATAATGTGAAATTAGTTTAAAGAATTTTCTAAAAGTGTTCTCAATATTAAGTTCCAATTTGATATTTACAATTTTAATTAATAGTATTTTGCTGGTTCCTTGAAATCCTAACTCTTGTCATTGTTGATGATAGCGATGTTCACAAAAGTTTGTACTAGATTGATTTAAAGTCAGTCAGCCATGAAGATGTTATAAAAAAAAATATGTGTTTATTATTATAACACCCGAACATCAATCAATGTAAATTCGTCCAAGATTCCAACGCGTTATCACCTCTGGATATTTGCCTCTGTTTACGTTTCGTGCCGACTAATACTGTCATTAATGATGTAAACATCATCTTATTCCCAACAGCGTGATGGAAATGGGATTAAGATTGCCAGGGCATCTTTCCTGTTTAATATCAAGCAGCAGGGCAATTTGATTATTAATAAGGTTAAGCGACTAAGTCATCGAACAACGTCACCCAAAATAACTTCCACCTTTTCCTGCCAGTCTAAATAAAACAACTTGATTTCAGCGATTACGAAACGCCACTTGATTCTGGAAATGAGGCATTTAATTTCTAACAAGATCCATCAACAAACTACCTCGGTGGAGAAACACCTCGGATGAACTAGAAGAATGTTACTCCATTCGAAATACAAAAAACATTTTTTTAAATAATGGAAACGTTCATAAACTACAAAGCCATTATCATCAAAAATAGTATTATTTGTAGAGCGTTACACAATATATGTATAAATTCTTACTATACATATTTTGATATATTATTGAATTTAATAATATTCTATATATTATTGAATTATTTTGATATACTTTAAATATATGTTCGGTTTATTATCTTCTTGATTATGTACTGCGATACAAGTACCGAATAAACAGTTATAAATTTCGAAATATCTTATTGTTGTGACAGTTCAGCTATTATTTCAATGTCACAATTCTTTTAGGCACCTACTAATGATATTTTCTGTTCACTTAAATTATCTGTTTGTCAATTATCATTTAAAGTTTAAATAACAATTTTTTTTCTTGAATTGAAATTAAATGTACCGTTCATGCTTGTTAACAAGTAACTCAATCTGATTCATCACCATCCCCGTGATCCGGAAGCCTCCCCCGTTTTTATTGTTCAAGGACGTCCCGTTATCCACCCTCAGGTAGCTCGCACTTGTACCGTTAGTCGAGCTTTCGCAACAAACCTCGCAACCTTTTTTTTTTTTTTTTTTATACCTTCCTTTTCCCACCAGGGTTTTCAATGCTTGCACTATTTTTTTTCAGCCTCACATCACTTAGCCCATCCTGTCGGACAATTGTTTTATGACCTCGTACCGACAGTGCAAGGGCCGAAAAAAGGCTCTTTTTTTAAGGCGCGCAAAAAAAAGAGGGATAAAAAATCGTGTCACGTAACTAAGTCAAACTAGCATGTCGAACGTTTTCGAATTCTGATTCTTATTCTGATTAATCGAGCTGGGAAAGCACAATGACTAGTGCTCTAACTGTAACTTTCGAAGGGGCCAAAACAAACTTGAGCCCGGATTGAACTGTTTTTACTCTAATTTTTATTATTACTATTTTTTAAAATAAATTTTCGAATGTTTATTACTCGATGTTTCTTATTGTTTATTATTCTGAATTTATTTCTATCTACCATGGTTATTTTCTCAGCACGATTGTGAATGCATAAAAACATTATTTACTACATATTTGTTTATTAAAAAAGTCATAGAAAAGTTAGATAATAAAACTAAACTTTATCTTTTTACAAAAAGTTGAAAATAGTACCAGATTAATAATGTCGCTACGTTCTAATAGAAAACTTACCTACAATAATATTTTTTTTTTAAATGCCGCAAACACTGAACCTCCAACTGATTATCACATCATGTCATATGTTTTTTTAATTATCCACACATCTGTTAAGATAATTTTTTTTTTCTGCGGAGCCCTGTAAAATGGTTTCCGGGAGAACTACAAAAAGAGCCGATAGTACAAAAAGACCCCCACTAAACGGCAAATAAACCTAGAGGCGGAAATAGGTACCGTTTGAGCAGGTACCGCTAGCCGCAAGTGCCAATATCTTCCTCCCTCAAGTGCTTTAGTGCACCCCCAAGGACCGGTACCGTTCCATCCGGGCTCATGCTTGTTTTGTTCCCTTCGAGAGTTACAGTTAGAGCACTCGTCATTGTGCTTTCCCAGCTCGAGTATCCAGTTACATTTTCAATAATCGCTAAACGTACTTCAAAATAATAAGGTACCTACTTATACAACCAGCTTAAATATTTAGGCTTTGATCCGTCCGATGAGTTGATCAATATATTTCGTGATAGTTATCCTATATTGAATACTTTTGTCAAGTGACGCTAATCTTACCGTAATGAATTATCATTTTGGCAGTTCCTTGTGACACCATTGCATACCATTATGGGTCAGTAGAGAGGTTCCTATCACAAAATGACGTTATCTTCAGGACTACCTTAAACAGGATGGCTCCGTGTGCTATCTAATTGCCATCTTCGATTACTCCTGTTAGCCGGACGCTACCAAATGTGTCATAACACTTAGTTCAACTGCGGATGGATTTTACTACTAACAATAACTAGTTATTTTGTTGGCTAGAACTTTACATAAAGTCAAAAAAAGAACAATTTTTTTTTTAAAAGTTAGCACAGATTTAAGAAAAGTATTTTACAAGTAGAAATCGATATTATTAGTTTAACTTTTTTTTTTGTTTACAGACAAAATGTTTCCTAATACACCGATTGGCTACAGCTACCCCACGGCGAATGACGAGAACGGAGTCTTAGACCTGCGGGTCTACAAACAGGGCGAAGTGATCCCCGGTCAGCTAACTCCTCCAAGAGATGGCAGTCCCATTTCTGTTGTTGGCAGTCCTGTACAAGTTGGCACGCCTGTTTCAGTTGGAAGTCCTATTACAGTTGGCACGCCTGTTTCAATTGGAAGTCCTGTTCCAGTTGGAAGTCCTGTTTCTGTGACACCTGCCCTTGCAATAACGCAGAGGGTCCTGGCCGCAGCACAGGCACAGCACACCCGTCCTTTCAAGGCATACCCCAAGGACCCCCTAAGCTTTTCCAATGCACAGGATGAATCCTATATCCGATTCAGGGATGAAATGTTATCTCAGGTGAGGGGTGGAAATGCTTGTCAGAGGAAACGGCCTGCCAGTCCCATACAATCTCCGGACAGCAGACAGGAAAATTCAGAAGAAAAGGATGCTGCATACTGGGAGAGAAGGAGGAAAAACAACGAGGCAGCTAAGAGGTCGAGGGACGCAAGAAGGGCCAAGGAAGACGAGATTGCCATCAGAGCAGCCTTCTTGGAACAGGAAAACCTCAAGCTGAAGTACCAAATAGCAGTATTGTCAGAGGAAACGGCCCACCTCAGGTGTATGGTTTACAAGGCAGATCACCATCCAGCTGTCATGGCGAGGTACCCACCCATGATCTGAATCCACTACCACAAAATTTTGTATATAGTGTCCATACATAGTCATTTTAAAATCTGATTGTAAATATTATTTTGTCGTATGTTCATGAGGTTTATTTCATCAGTTCCGAAGATTTCACAATCATTAAAATTAAGCTAAATCACTTTAAAAAATGCAAAAGTCAGATAGAAAACATTTATAACTCTATCCATTTTCAATAGGTAAAATGTGGTACTTTCAAGAAATGGTCATACAGTTTTTTTGTAACGGAAAAGTCTTTCGAACTTAAGATCAGCTGTATAAAACAATCAGCTCAAATTTAATTTATTAATTCCTGCCTCAAAATTAAATACTGTACTTGGTATAGGACAGTATTTCCATTTTTTACCATTTCAGCATTATAACACATTTGTATTTAACTTATTTTTGCTTTACCCAGAGGTATTGATAACTATACCACCATTAACTATGAATAACTAGACCAATTGTTAGAGGGAGTTAAATACTTTTAAAAGAACACCAAGTCCATTTCATTTGGGAGGCAAAATGTCTGTTCAAACTATACTTGTAAAGTTAGAGAAATGTGACATACTGTCCTAAATACTCCATATTTTACTTTTTAAAATATGACAAAAATGTATCATATTTATAATGTAAATATTTTTGTAAATAATTTGTAATTATGTGAATTAAATGATTGCAGATGTAGTGATATTTAGGAAATAACTATTTACTTTATTTTTAGTACAAACAACTAGTTTTGTATATCCATCATAAATTCAGGTTAAACTATTAAGAATTCTTTTCATAATATGTGTTATTTATAGATAAATATTTTATTTTAACTATTATATGTTTTTCCCAGTCCAAGACATTTTTAGTTTAGTAGCTTTATTTATTTTAAATTCCATAACGGAATTGGAAATGGCTTTAAATAGAAGTAATGATAATTGTTAAGAATATTAGACTGCCTTGACTAATGTAAACTAGTAAGTTTTCCATTTATATTAGGATACTTGTACTTTTTTATTCCTATTTTGTATATATGTTGTTTTATTGGGAGAAATTATTTATGTATTGCCAATTCTATTTTTTTAATATATACATATATTCATTATTATTATTTAAAACATAATCAAAGGTGCTGTACCATAAAATCTCATTATATGACATCACATTGTCATGTATTCAGTTTATATTGTGTAAACAAACAGATCAAATTTTATGCTCAAGATTGTTTGAATAACGTTCTTGGAATTATTTTTATTAAAAAAATTAATGAAAAATTGTTTGTGTTATATTTTAGAATTTAATTATTTTTCCTTTTTGACCTAACTCATCACAATTCTTATATTTTAATAATAATTATTAAAACATGCTGAAATCCTCAGGTTTCTCTCCCCCCCTTAGTACACCTTCTCAATTAGCATTTTTAGATAGCCTGAAGAAGATGAGGTATGACATCGCTCCCACTTGATTAACTAACCCAGATAGAAAATCTGAATTCTGAGGAAACAAGTGTGTAGTTCCAAATTATTTACAACTTAAGTTGGCATATAACTAGGTTACAGTCTAAACTTTTTTTTTTTTCCGTCTTAGATATCATTTTGTTACTGTAGTTTGTTCTATCTTCTACTCTAGAAAGACCCTACAATACTAAAATTTCAGACTTGTTTATTATTCAGAACTCACTTTTGTTAATGAAATAAATAGTGATTATGGCTAAGATGTCACAACCATAATATAACGATATTATAAGGGGAGATTAATGTTAAAAGCTAAGAATAAAGAATCATTAGAGTAAGTGAAGAAAAGCTTTGGTAGGTCCAGAATTTTATATATACACAATTTTAAACAAGAGCTATAAACAGTAATTTAAAAGAGAAAATAAAGCATTTAGAAAAATGTTGGAGGGCTCTAGAATGTTTCTTCGTTCAAGTGACAAGTTTCATGAATATCAGACTTATCTACACATGTGGATTATATGGGATCCACATTTTTGTAAAAAAATCATGAACATTTTTCCAAATTCCTCCCATTAAATATATCCTTTGTTAAAATAATTATTTTAATGTGAGAATTTTTTTATTTCGTTCCAGCATTAAACAAATTAAAAAATATGTAACCTAATATATTGAATTAAAATGATATATTATTAAAGAAATATGTTTGATTTATCCTGTCAGTAGGTTAAGATATTTTTAATTTTAAACAAGTGCCAAAAGAATATTTTAATAAGCACTTCACTAACTTATCATGAATACAACTTCAAATAAATATTTATATTAATTTCAATTAATCAAGTAAATATATATAGACATCTATAAAACTGACAATCCTTGTATATACACTTGAATTTGCATATTTAAATGCTGATATCATGGATTTATAAAGAAACAAAGTATTTACTAATGTGAAACTCGGAAGGATTTGGAAAAATTATTTTTGATTTCTATTTTGCAATATTTACGATGTGATTTGGAAGAGATCCTACATTTCAAGATACTTTCAAAAAAATTTAGATCTGGAAGAGTCTTGTTAGGATAAATGAATAGCTGTTTTGATACCAAAGTAGCTGTCAGCAAAAAAAAAAGTAAAATTGAAGTATTAAGTAATTATGCAGAGCTGTCCATCATTCACCTCTAAATGTTAACTATAATAATAATGTGAATTTCTTCCATAAGATTATTATTTTTTTTTATATATATATATATATATATATATATATATATATATATATATATATATATATATATATATATATAAAACAAGCAATTTAGTTCATTATAATATTATTTAAGAAATTTTTAAATTAAATGATAAAGAAAATTTACTTTCTTAACTTACAGCCATATGAAAATATAATCTTTACCTGTATAATTTAATATTGATCCATTTTCTAATGCATTCATTGGTTGAACGGGATTATATGTATATTTTATTTCTTACTTTTAGTTGCATCATGGATAACTGAAAACAAGGACCACAAATTAATAAATTACAGTCATTAAATTAGTAGAAGAAAAAATTCTGTGAAAGATAATTGCATTTAATTTTTTTTTTTTTCATTTCTGCTGCAGTTTGAGTTGGAAAATCTCGACCTGTCAAAAGATCAGGAAGGCATGATGGAGTATATCAAGTCTCTTGGAGTCGGGATGCGCCCAATGAATGACCCATTCTTTGATGAAGGTGACAAAATCTGTGGTATTTATACAAGGCTAGGAATTGTAGATGAAGATGAAGAAGATCTTTGTCATAAAGTGTAAGCCATTAATTTTTTTTTTATGTTTCCATACAAATTTTTTTTCTTTTGAATTGTTATTAATGTAAACAAAAAAAATAAAGCTGCAGCTTTTAATTTCAGAATGAAAAGTTTCAAATGTGATATTCCAAACTGCCAAATGGAATTTGATAATCTGCTGAAGTATGATCTACATTACAATTCATGCCACAGATATTCTTGCTCTGAGTGCAAAAAGCAACTTCCATCACCGCACCTCTTGGATTTGCATGTTTCTGAAATACATGATTCATTCTTTAAAGCTTCATCAGAAAGAAAACCAATGGTATGATATATTTCTAAGCAGCTAACTTGTTATCTTGTTTTTTCATCATGATAAGACAGATGTTCAGTTTACTTTAATAGAGTAAGTTAATATATATCTAATATGGGGCCCTAGTGGCCAAGCGGGTTAAGATGCTTACAAAATTCTCCAGGCAATTACTCCACCCCTCCCTGGTATGTCAGGCATGTCGGCCTACTGGAGGCAGCTCACACCAGCCGGGCTTAAGAGTGATGATCCTACCCCAAATACCTTAATTGGAAATCACATTATGTTTTTCCAGGATGTCAAATAGCTGCTCAGAGGATTGGTCTATGGACGGTCTGCTTCAGGGAAAGAAATATAGGTCCTCAAGCACCTGCTGACCCTAAACAGTCCAAAATCCATAGATCTAGACCGAACGTATGTCGGTGGGAAGGACACTATTGAATAGGCCATGGAAACTATGGTTGACAGCAATGCGAAGTTGGGTGACCCCTTCCAGGTTGTCCATGCTCCCTCAAATAATAAATGCCAGTTAGATGACCACATCATGCAGTCAAAGGTGTCTCAATTGAAAACAAAACAAAAATATGTATAATAATTTATAATTTAGTAATAAAACTAATAATCAGTGGCCATTAAGTTAATATTCTTGATATTTATTAAGTAAACTCTGTGCAGGCATACTTTTATTACATAATAATCATCTCACCCATAAGAAAATATTGTAAACAATGAACTAAACTTTGCAAACTTTTTTTTGGAGTAATTTACCTTCTTTCCTATGTTGAAGACAATTTTATAAATGTTACGGAATTGCCTCATTATTGAGATACCATTCTAATTTACAAAATATGTATTACTCAAATAAACCTAAAAGAAAACTGATTAATCATTAAGCCATGTAATATCCTGATGTAAGGTAGAACAGCAGTTAGAGAGAGTATTGGCTTCTAGTGCTGAACGAACCAACTTCAAATCCTGGTTTTTGAGCATCTTACATAGATGATACTTGAATAATTATAACAAAGACCCAATTAATACTTCACTAACGATTACACAAAATACATGTCTGCTGCAAACTCAAGAGAATAAAATTAAATTAGTACAAATCATAAGATTGATCCTTCTATACCATCATGTGGATGTCAACTAATACAAATCAGTTTAAATTGATTACGAATTGCTCAAACTGATGCAGAATGGTAGCATGGACTAAAATTTGATTGAAAGATGAAATGGGGCCTATCAAGAGAAATGAAAAAAAAATCTTAATGGCTGAGACAATTGTATTTTCTAACTAAAAGAAATTTCAAGTAGCTATGAAAATATCTATTGCTATATACTAAAACCAATTTGGACACAGATATCTTATATTACTAAAGAGACCCAAAAAGTCACCTAATTTTCAATCCATAAAACATTCAGAGTGTCAATCAGATAAACACCTTGATATTTCTACAACATGACTCCTACATAGACTCGCACATTCTAAAAATTTCTAAATACATATGGACAAGCTATAAGCAATGTCACAACAAACATACTTTTTTTGGAGATAGCAATTACTTTCATGAAAGAATATACTAGGGAAGGAATATAATGGCACTGAATGTAAGACTTGTTCCAATAATAGCTTAACAAATTATATTCTTGATGTGTACTGGTGCTAGCAGTATTACTGGTGGGGGAGGAGAAAACTAGTCTGGAAAGTGGTTGAGTGGTTTGCAACCTAGATGCATAAAACAAAATTCTGTGGGACCACCACAGAAAAATATTAACTATGTGAGAATCAAACTCACACAGCTCCGAACAAACGAACTTCTTTGAATTGTCAGTGTGCTGACTAAAACAGACTTATAAAATTCATAGTAAATCATGATTCCTTACTTATTTCCAATTGTTTTTTATGAATAAGGAGTTTTTAATAATAGCTGAAATTAAATCAATAAGGAAAACAGAGAGATATTTACTGTTTATTTATAAGTTTTATGCTTTACTCAGAATGAGAAGAATAAATAACTTCTCCATAACTCTGGGCATTTCAGTTAGTTATTAATAATTGATGTCATTTAAATGCAACAATATTTTATTTATCTGATTTAGTTCAAATGCTTTGTGGAGGATTGTTCTGTGGTCAGCTTAACTCCAAAAGAAAGAAGAAGTCATTGCATCGAAGATCATAAATTTCCACATGATTTTAAATTTGATGCAGCAAGGTAATTAGTAAAACATTTCAAATTTTTAGTATTATGGTATTCTAATACTATTCTAGGGTATTCTAGTATTATATTATTATTAGAGGTTCTGTTATATGACAGAATAGTTTATGCTTTTATTTTGTGTGAGAATTATTTGGATTATTAATAATTTAATGATATTGGCTATTAGAGCTTATTTTCTTTATTAAGTATGCACATTATAAACCAATTATAAAATTTAATATAAAAAGTTAGCACAGACTGTGAGTGTATATTAAATTGAATCTGATTAAAATTAAATAATCGTCTTGTATTGAACAAGGTTGATAATAAAATAAATAAACTTGATATTAAAAATTATTGTGGGCATATTTTTTTATTATCTAACTCAATCAACACAGGACGATTATTTAATTTTAATCAGATTTGATTTAATATACATCCACTGCATGTGCTGACTTTTTATAATTGGTTTATAATGTGTATACTAATTAATTAAAATAAGCTCTATTAGCGAATAAGAAAAATACTTCTCCTAATTTAATAATTACAGTGTTATAAATATAATTATTTATGTCCTTGTCATAAAAGAGAAATTAATTTATATTTTACAATAAATATTTCAATTGTGTATCATAAAACAAAGTAGTAATAAATTATAAAAAATTAGAAATAGCATTATAAGTATTGTGATTTTTTCAAAATATCTTCCTCTGGAAATTTTAATATGGATGGTTCAGTATAAAACAAAAGATTTTCTAAGGTTTTAAATTTTGTCTTTGTTCTTTACAGAAAATTGTCAAAAAAGAAAACAGAGAAACCCAAAAAATTGAATGAGGAACCCTCTGATATTAAAGATAAACCAGCTGGTAGCAGTGGACCTTTCACATTTGGCCATAAGAAAACAGGAAAGACTTTCATTACAACGCATAGAAAATCTGAGAAACCTATTGAGTTGCATGAATTGATGGAAACTCTTCCATCAATTGTTGACCAACCTAAGTAAACTGCTGGCTGTAATTATTACTTATGTATGTCTGTGTTATAAGCCAGACCTTATTTTTGTAAAATTATTTTACAATTATTATTGAAATTATTTTTGATACAGTTTGTCTAATAATCTACAATATGTATTTTTGTTAGTTCATATAAGATATTTTTGAATTTTCCTGGAAAACACTATTAAAATATGTACACTACAATTGATTCAGTTATTCATTGTCAACAATTTAACGAATTGAAAATTTGTTAACCTTACTCTAAAACTTAGTAATTTGTTACTATTGTATGCCTAGTTAGTAGCAATGGCCACTTTGTAATTTTCAGATTAGACATTGCAGAAACCAGTGTAGAAATTAATATAATAAAATCCTTCTAATATCTCATCCTCTACCATTTGTGGTGTAGTTAATTTTTTATTTAAAAAAATAGTCTTTTTTGATATTAATTATGCATGCAAAAAAGCTCTGGCATCTTGAAATATATTTACATCGAAATCCCCTCTAAGGGATAAAAATTTATCCAGGTTAATGTTTTATCACTATTTAGATAAAGAAATAAAAGAAAAAAAATTATGAAATTCTTTAGAAAATAATAGAACTGTACATAATTACTAAGGGTCTAGAATCAGATCAGGTAAATAAAATGAAGTATACTAGGCTTATGCAGACTGGAGGATAAGAAATATAAAAAAAAAAAATCATACCAAAATACTACAATTACAATTAAAATGCTGATTTTCATTGTGTATCTCAATTATTGTATTTCTTAATTGGTTTTTAAATGAAAACATCAGATCATTATATGCCCTTGGGTCAAACTACAGAAGTGAGTAAGATTTGGCACTGGAAATTTCATGCATTGCAACATGCTTTGGAACTGATTAGTTTGGAATTTGGAATACAACATTAGTTCTTCAGAATCAAAAGACAAAGTGGAATCTAAGGGTGATTTTGTTTATCTAATAATTAGAATGCCTTACAGTTATTTAAAAAGTCACCCTTCAGTGACCCGTTTCTCATTTAAATATGTTTTTCAAGCATTTATTAATCCATATAACCAAAGGCAGATATAGCCAAAACTTATTTAAATACTACTTGGTTGAAATTAAAATTGCCCAAGGAACATTTTAAAACTTGAAGTTTAACTGATAAACTGCCCTGGTAATTACCTTTGTCTCTGATTTGGTATACAATTGATATTTTGAAAGTTTGAGAGAGCTGCTGTGCCCTAAGTGGTGATGCCATATTCTAGTATGGCTTTCCAAAGCCGAGTAAAGATTTTCTAATTCCTTTTCGTCTGATTCCCAATTCTAGCATGTATTTTTTTTAGTGGGCAGATCCTTTTAGTTTCTCTTTCAGCACATTCTTCGATCTTTTTCAGATCTTCTGTGGATCTGCATTTTCAGAAACCTGATTGTTAGTAGTTTTCTTAATTCCGAGAATCATTAGTCTGTTGTTTACTGGACAGCTTCCTTCCAACATGTTAGAAATGTTCTCTTTTACCAACTAATGTTCAACAGTTTTAGAGGCTTCTTATTTATGTTGTCCCTAATGTTAATTATCAGCTTGTAATTCCATCGATTTCTGAGGAGCTGTTTGGTTTGAGGAGAGATTGAGATTCTTCAAGTTCCAGTAATACGAAAGGGGAATCCGGTTTGTTTGATTTCTTCTTGGCCTTTATGTGTAGTCTCAGCTTGTTTTTAATAACCGAGTATTAATGGTAACTATTAAATCCTAGTTTTGGGGATACAAATTTTTAGATCAACAAATAATATCAAACAGTGCTAATAAATAATGTAAAAAAAGAAGTTGTTCATGATATACAGTCAATGAAAAACACTCATAAGTGTAGCTTATTTTATTTTGTGCCTTTCTTTTGGACGTATAGGGAAACAATAAAATAAGCTACACTTATTAGTGTGTTTTTCCTTGACAACACCCCCTCCCTCCTTCCGACTAACTTCTTCTTTAAATTACATCTACGGCCAACACAACTTATGCCAAAATTAATAAATAATGAGTTCAGAAAAACTTATCAGTGCTCAGAATATGAGACACTTATACCGAGTGTCTTAAAAGAAACTTCATTATTAAAAAAATATCCATGTTCAATGAAAAACAATTACTACATCAAAAACATTATGAAAAATCATATGTCGACATCAACATTTAGTAGACAAATTTTGCTGTTATTATTATAAAGTTAAGTAATATAAATAACTTTTGATTATTTAATTATTCTAGACTACTAATATAATACCATTGCATCTCATTAGATAAGTACTCCTAAATTTGAAAGAATATAATTTAGAAGAATATTAAAAGATATATTTCTACATTAATACAGAATTCCGGAGGCACTCCTGAACACTTAAAAGATGCACTTATTATTGCCTATCAAAACTTTAAACTGCTAAGTATCATTTTATGAAATAAATAAAGCATATAAAATTCAATGTTACATTGAGAAAAAAAAAGTTAATTTTCTTTTATTACGAAATGCCAATGATCCGATTTGTTTAATAAAGCTAAGCAAGCAAATTGTTTGTCTTATTATGCTATAAAACAAATTGGTGTACTTATATTTTTCATTAATTTCACTACGTGCTGTAAGACCATTACATTTCATTGTACTATGATTTTAATGAATTATAGTTACCATTCACAGCAGTTTGATTCTATTATAATAACAATGCAAATCTGTAATAATCACAATGATTCAATAACATTAAGATATCCAACAATTCAAAATCAGTTTTTTTTCCACAATTTTTTTACTTGAGCAATCGCAGAAAAAATGTTAGCGCCATTTCAAAGGCTGATGTAATCATGAATAAAAATATATGTGGCCTATGTAAAGAAAACAATTAGGACATTCTGATATTAGACTAAAAAAAAATATGTAAATAAATAACAAAAAACTTTTTATCTATCAGTTACATAAATAATAATAACAAAATATGATTTTGTAGAAGGTTCTTTACAGATAAAATTATTTTTAAACAGTTTATTATTTCTATATTTTTTGTAATACTGAATATAGTAGCACTTCTCCTGAGCTATCTGTCGTTTTCAAGACAATTTTAAAAAAGAGTAAAATTGATGGAATAAAGTGGCACTTCCGATTACTCGATTTTAGCGAAAGCGAAAATGTTGCTGTAACATCCCAGGCGTATGATTACCTTAAATACGTAGTTTCAGTTTCGTGTAGCAATTCAATACACTCTATCTTTGCTAATTCTGGTCTGATTTAGATAATTTTTTCTTATAAAAATTTCTATTACTGGAAGGCTTTTTTTGATTAAATATTATTACAAATATGAACATATATTTTAGACCTAATATATTATATTACAATTAACATTCTTCTACACCATTTTAGTTTCCAACGTTTCGGGGTATTGCCCCATCTTCAGGAATATAACAAATTATTCCTTTTTTGTATACATTTTTTTCGTTTTCTAGAGAATTTAATAACCTTCCATGTGATCATATACATAATTTACCATAAAATGCATATTTTATGAGTTACGCCGAAATAAAATTTTCTTTTTGTCATAAGTTATTCCCCTCAATTTCCTCGGTGATGCATTTATACAAGATGTACAGGATAAGAACCAGGGAACTTCAAAGGACGATTCTGCACCTTATTAGCAACAAAAAAGCTCATACAACCAATGGTCTGATTCCACACAAAAAAGCAAGAAATTTAAGTTTTGTGTTTTTTTAAGTAAATCACGTTTTTTGTTGAATAGGAAGGGATCACTCAAAAACTATTCAAGTTATTAAATTCCCATTACAGCATCGTAAAGTAGACAAAATTCCCTAATCAAATAGTAAGTTTGGTTTAACTAAATCCGTTGTAAGGAGGCATTTAGGAGAACTAATATCAACATTTTTTACTCTCATTTTTAAAATCGCACTTTACTTGTGAATGTTTTTCTTACCCCCCTAAGGAGCTACAAATACCATACTTTCAGGAAAACTACTCTTATTAAGCTTTAATTTTGTATAAATGAAGTTAAGGTTTCTTTTGGAATTGGTCTAGAATTGACACCAGATATGCCAAAAAGCATTGTGTAGAATTTAGGTTTATCTGACAAAGAAGTGTTTTGTATTATTTACTTTGTTTCTAGTGAATAAAATAACATGGAAATTCAGAATAAAAAGCTTCTTTATGAAATACAACTAAACTTTACCAAAAAAATATCTGTTATTTGTAAGCTTGGTCGTAGCCTAAGCAAATGATAAGGTAGAGCAAATGGAGCGTTAACCAGTCGTCAAGAGTGAAAAGCGTAGTCATCTCGTTGTAAGTGCTTTTTAAGCGTTGTGCAGTGCAGTTCTCTAGCCCAACGATTGCTCGTTTTGCTAGTTCGATCTCCATCCGCCTCTTCTTCTGAAGTGTTATTAAATGAAAATAAAACCATCATTCTATAAAATGCCAAAAATTTGGAGTCAGATGTGCTCAACTCCGATGAAGAACCTGTGATGCCTGTTCTTTTCCAAGTAGAGGTGAACCCACGATCTCCGTTGTTTCTGCGATCTCCTGGTGTGTGGTGTAGTGGTAATATAATAATTTGTACTTCCTCATCATCACTACTGAATGAAAAACTGAACAACTTTTAACGCAATCCACTGAAATTTGAGGGCTTAGTGGCGCTTTCTTGATGATCCGTCTGCGGACGAGAATCGTTTTTTGCTTGCTAGACGAGAGTCAAAGAATCGATTCAAACACACACACATACATATAAAACATTTTGAGAGATTTGGTTATTTGGACTTAGGCGACCTTAAAACGTGTGTTTCCGTTGAAAACTCGAATTCAAAAATTTTAACGAAGCAAAGTTCTCTCTAGACTCTATTGGTCTGTTGACTCTATTACTCCCACACCCTACCCCGGCCACCTCACCCTTTCCAATGTTACGTTACTACACTGAACTGGTGAAACATGAACAAGTTTAAAATTGGTAAATACGGTAAATCTTTCAAACTTTGAGAAGCAGTATTGGATTTACAGAGATTAATTTGATCTTTAATTTTCTTTAATGTATAGAATAATCTTTGTCAAAATATTGCTTCTTCTTGGTCAAAATGAGTGAAAACTGAAAAAATTGCGAAACTTTCGCAGTTTTGGTTTTTTTTTTTTTTTTTTTTTTTAGCACTGATCCGGAGGGCTTATCAAAACTTGGATTCGACATCACGGTACCATCACATATAAGATAAAAAAAAAAACCCTACTACCCTATTTGATGCAAGATGGACAAGGTAACGGCTAAATGGGACGTCAGTTCAAATTCATTTAATTTTATTAAATTATCTTAAGTATTGGAGGAAATCATAAACTAAATAAAAATAAGTGAATACATTTTTTATGATATTTTTTCAATGCATTGTTAATAAAAAATATATTGTTTACATTGATTTAAACATATATTAATAAGAAAAATATGAACAGGAGTACCAGCTTCAGGTATAAATTTAACATATAGTGAAACCTTAGTATGTAAGTAATGGAAAAGTTATGGAAGATAACTCGTTCTACAGCCTGCATAGAGGTCATAATAATATTTCTTCGTATGTGTAAGTGCAAAAGATCAGTTGTCTTCTACCTCTAAAATTTGAAATGCTACTCGCCGCTTTCTTTGTATATCATCTTTTTTCTGAATGTATGATACGGAACTTAAAACTGAAAACCTTTTAATTAAATAGTTTCAATTGATGTCATTAGTTTTTCTATGTTTACTTTTGTATGTAAGTAGATTTTTCTATTACCTCATACCCAGCTTAAGCTTTAGTTAAGATGCTTAGCATTATTTTATAGATTTTGTTTTTCGTTTATACATTAAGAATTAAATGAACACACTACTATATATTGGATTGATTATGGTTTATCATCTGGTATAACAACAGCCCTGAGTCAAGACTGCTTCCAATGCCCTTTTGTTCAATTCTATTCTGTACAGTATTTATCTAGTCTTGAATATTAAGAAGGGTTCATGCACCTTTAACTACAGCCTTGATCATCGTAACATTTAATGTCCCCACTCTTCTCCCAACACAAATTACCTCTCAGAACTTTTTGTGGATTTGTTTGTCTTTCAATCTTGTCACATCGCTTATGTTACTAAGCCATCAAAGGTTATCTTAACTAGATCCAAGCCATTAAAGAGGTTGTCAAGTTGTTTGTCCTTGCATTTTCGGCATACTTCAACTACTTGCAAATCTGAAAATTTTTCTCAGGATTGTGCTCTTGAGCACTGGGTGTTGTTTCTAGTCTGCCTTCTTTTTCTACACACCTAAGCTACAGTAACATATGTCGGCCGCTGTATAACTTCCTTCTTTTTCCCTCGGCTGTCATTCTGTATATTTCATGTTCGATCTATTCAAAACTGCACAATGGAAACTAGACTGGCCAGCTTCAAAGCATTTTTTTTTGGCCTGATTTACCATTTATTCCAAAAATACTACCTATTTCTTGATCATAACAAATTAGTGATAATTCTTCTTATTTTTTTTTTTTATATTTCTCTTAATCTAATTATTTATATATAGTTGTGTTTTTTTTTTAATTATATCTAAAAATTTAAAATCTCCATTCTATTCACTTTTAATATTGTTTAATTTTTCTTCTACTAGGAAATATAAAAATGAGCGTAAACAAAAGAAATATTGAAATCAAAGCTTTTATAAAGGACATTAATGAATTATTGGAAAAAGTTAAAAGGCATAGCGATACTAAGGAGCAGATTATTCATCAAGAAGATCATTTCTTCAATGCTATCCATGGAAGATTGAAATTGAGAATACTAGAGGTAAATAATTACTGGCGTAGTGACACAATAAACTTTTTCTGAACTACTACACTCCAAATAAAAGAACTTGCTAATCATTACAAAACCTAGGCTACTATTAAAGATATTTCAGTTTTTTGTTAAGATAAACATATCTATTACCTTTCATTGGCGCACAGTTTATCTATCTTAGTACTATTTTGTATTTGTTTGCTTTAATTCTCAATAATGGATAGTTGTTCCAGATGTTACTTATTTTAATATGTTATCTCCTTAGCAATGAAAATTGCCATCTATTCCACTTATCAGACCCAGGGTTGAAAGTCATTACCTAAATTTCCAAAAATGATCCAATACTATCATAATGTTACCAACAGTAATCTAATGATATGTATATAAAAAAAAGTTTGTGACATTAAATGGGCTTTTTTAAGCCACTTAATGTTACAAATTTTCTTTTCAATCAATCAGCATGCTTATACCTATGAAGTATACCTATGAAGTTACTGCAATGAAAATTAAAAATCACCTGTTTTCTCTCCTTTATCTGATTTCTAATTATCATGAATCATTTTATCAGATATTAGTAAATATATGTCATAAAAATCACCAATTAATGCTATAATCCATGTACGGTCCTTATTTCCTTCTTTAACGATCAAACTGCTATGCAAATTTCAACGATTTTTTCCCTCACAGCATCATTCAGACAGAGACATTGTTATACTTTTTGTCTTCTTGCTGTCTTAGAACTATATTATTTTCTATGCTTGAAGTATTGGAACCTATAAGTATAGAACTTCTCTGACAATTTCCCATATTCCACTTGATGTTTAAATGATCTTATTAGGGATTGATAAATTATATAATTTATCAATTATATTATATTGATAAATTGATAATTTATCAATCCCTAATTAGATTGATCCTTCTATACCGTCATGCGGATGTCAACTAAATGATCTTAGAAATATTTTTTTTTCAGGGTGATAAAGCTCAATTAATATCTTATGAAAGAGATGATAGAGCAGGCCCTAAACTTTCGAAATATTCAATAGCCGTTTGTGATGATTTTGAAAGCCTGAAAACTGTTCTTTCAAGTTCTTTAGGAATTAAAGGATCTGTAAAAAAAACCCGACATCTGTTTTTTATTAAGAACACCCGTATTCATGTTGATGAGGTTGAAAATCTTGGAGATTTTATTGAATTTGAGGTTAGTATCTCTTTATAATTTTCTATATCCTGTTTTTGAATAACTTTTCTCTTTCTATTCTGAATCTTCGGATTCAGTTTACTAATGGACTGATATCTATGAAAAGAGAAAATTGTCACTGTTAATCATTGGATTATGTTAAAAATTGTGAATTTTTTTATTATTGTACTCAGAAAAATTACAGTGATGTGAGTTAAATAACTACAATATAATTTTTATACAATTATTACTTTTTTTAAATTCTTGTTTGATGCTATAATCTCTGTGGGCTTGCTAAATTGTAGTAGTTGTGGGGCTTAATTGTACTATAGGTTTGTGATGATTATTTAAAAAATTACAATTTGCAAGTTAAGTAAGTCAAAGCTGAGTGCTTCAATAATGGCTTCTACTTGTTTATTTGTAATTGAGTTATTATGGATTAAATAAATTCATTATGACTATTTATTTGGAATTGGTTAAATGCGAAGGTAATTTATTTCAACTTATCTATATGAGACCAAACATAAGTCTGTCAGCTGATCCAAATTATTGAAATCTAATGATGATTAAACTATTTAAATGATTTAAAGAGATTCTTGAATGTAGAGATTTAAAGATTCTTGAATCCAATTTATATAAGACTAAACCTTTATACATATTTCAAGTCATACCTTTCTTAAATGTGGCCATGCATCATTCTTATTTTAGTTGTAATATTATCTAACTGACTTCACAGTTAGGACTTGATGGTGGTTTAATTTTGATAATGACATTGTTTCCAATGCTTGTCACGAAAAGTATAAATTGGTTTCAGGAATAATGCTTTACATAATTGAAAGAAGCCAGCAGAATATAACTTTTTTTAGGCTCATGGCATACTTATTGATGAGGTATTGTGTTTTTTCTTTTCAGGTAGTACTTGATGAAAATCAAACTGAAGAGGATGGAAAGACTATTGCGTATGATCTTATGAAGTTACTTGATGTCCAGGAGTCCGATCTTATATGTGGGGCTTACATGGACATGATTTTGTCTACAAAAAAATAGTTCATACGTTTTTTTAATATATTTTGTTTCACAATCCAGAGGGTTCTACAGTTTATAATAACTGTTTATTCTTAATACCCTCCTTCTGTAACTTATTTTTTCATTTTATCCTTTCTTCGGGCTAGGTAAATGCTAATGGGGCTCAATTATATTAGACAACTTCTGTGATTATTGCTTAAATATTCAATTATGTCTGTGATTCTTTTTATATTCAGTAGGTATCTAAGTAAAGAAAAAAATAATCATTGTGTATTAATCGGTCCCAATTCTAAAAATGTGTATTAAAAACTAGCTTCTAATATATTTTTATAATGATCTATAATGAATTCTTTAATTTTGTCTACCCAAAATCTATAGTTTGTAATTATACAGAGTTCAACGGCATTTTTTCTTAACAAAGGCCTAACATTAAGACTAAGAAAACTATTGAAGAAAACACTTTACTCAAAACATATAATATAAACAAGAGTTTTAGAGATGCTCTGCTCTCCATAATCCATGGGCTATATCTATTTTACTAAAGAGAAAGTGCAACAAAGTAAGTTTATTTGCTAAAGATATAAAAGAATATTGAAAAAATGTTCTCATGAATGGAATCATTTATTTCTTTGGTCAAGGATTGAGGTGAGGATAGGTGCAAGCTGGTAGTTTGTATTAGAAGTTTCCCTAAATGCATATCCTCTGTCCCATGATTCCCTCTTTTTTAAACTATGTCCATGCTTCCTGATCGTTCAAACATACTAAGTGGGATATAAGTTAATTGTGATTTTTGAACTTTTCAACAACATATTCAAAATATCAGGAGTAGTCTACCAAATAGGATACTAATCAACATCACGAGCATTATCAGTTAAGAGTTGATGAATGATGGTGATTTCTATTTACCACAAAATTTAAAAAAAAAAAATATTTACCCTCATACAGTAATTTTTTTAGAGAGCTGTGTTTTTAATATGTATGTAGTAAGGCCCTTAAGTTTCCAGCCTGCCCTTGTTCCCCCTACTTCAAGCAGGTTGAGACTTGCCCTCTACGCATGTCTATGACAGTACATTCCATACCTATCACTTCCTCAATCCGTATCCAACCTTGAAGGAATATGTGAGTTTAAACAATGTTCAGGATCGAATACCGTGCAGTTGTTAAATTATGGTGTAAATAGGGTCTAATTATGGGGTAGAGAGGCAAATTAAAGAGCCCTTGGATGGTGTGTATGGGGAGTATTTCCCCTCGTATCCCACTGTAAAAGAATGAGCAAAATTATTAAGGAGAGAAAGTCTGAATGACGACCCGCGTCCTGGTCGCCCATTGGAAGCTGTCACTTCTGAAACAATCCAACTTGTGGAAGCTGAATTGCTGTCTGATCGGAGGCTGAAGACCAAAAAAATAGCAGCAAGATTGGGGCTTTCAAAAAAAAGTGTTCTGAGGATCATTAAAGAACATTTGCATATGAGGAAGGAGAGTGCAAGATGGGTTCCAAAAATTCTTTCAGCTACTCAAAAAGAGGAACGTGTTCGCTGCAATGAATTTTGACGTGGGTGTAATGCCGATCCAAAAAATTTCTTGGATTCAATTACAACTGGGGATGAGACAATGGTTCTATACTATGACCCACTCAGCAAAAATGAGTCCATGTAATGGAGAAGCACCTCCGCTTAAGGCAAAAGTCATGCAGTCGACAAAAATGGTAAAGGCCACCATTTTTTTTCGAATTGTAGAGAAATAATACTGATTGATTTTAAGGAAAGGAACACCACAGTGAATGCCGAGTATTATGCAGTCCTACTTCACTGCTTACGAGACGCCATCAAAGAGAAAAGGTGGAAAAGTTTAGCAGACCTGTTCAGCTTCTTCACGACAATGCCCTTATCCACACAGCATTGATTTCCAAGGCAGCTGTGAAGGACTGCAGATTCTAAGAAACCTCCCTTCCACCCTATAGCCCAGACTTGGCCCCTAGCGACTTCTACCTTTTCTCAAAGTTAAAATCTGACCTTTGTGAAAGGAGATTTAACACCAATGAAGAGGTCCAAGAAGCGGTGGAAGAACATTTTTCTAACAAAGAAGAAAATTTTTTTTTTCATGGTATAGAAATGTTGCCTAAGCGTAGTATTAAGTGTGTAGAACTAGAATATTTTGAAAAACAATAACAGCAGTTTTTTTCTTTCACCTTTCCTTCTTCCTCCCGCCAGAAACTTATGGACCTTACTACGTCATGCACATAGAACTTGTAAATACAGACATTCAGAATGTTCTTCTAAACCAGTGGTGTCAAACATGCGTGCGGCCCCTGAAGTGGTCTACAATGTTCTGAAATACAATGAAAGAAGACAATTGTGATGCACTGGTATCAATTATTACCCCCAAATTCACTTAATTACATAATATGTTTTAATATCATGTCCATAAATTATCATTTTAAGAAAAAGTGATGCAGTCCCTGGCCTTAACTGAGTTTGACATGCCTGATTTAAATCATGACAACCGTTCACCAGTCTTCTTAATTTAGTAACAATCTGCACTGTATGGGAAATAGAGTTTATGTCCATCAATGTCATAGGTAAGGAAGATTTATTATTAGAATGATAAGGTAAACTTTCTAAAACAGCCAGTTCTTTAATAATTATTTATTCTTATGATTATAATTGTGGAATGGTGTAGCACATTATACTTTCACTTACCTGAATATTCTGTGCCTGAGCATCCAGCTTCTTAAAAATGACAAAGAAATTCAAGGTATATGATAAATAATTACAATTTTCGGATTTGTTCCAGCTATGCCTTGAGGTATAGTATGGCCTGCCATAAGTAGTGTGGTTTCTAGAAAGAATATATTCAGATTTTTCTCCATTCTAAGCACCACAGACCTCAACTAGTTTCAACTTCCAGAGATGATATGATAAAAATCAATAAGTATTAAAAACAGTGGCCTTTGAGGAGGATGCTATTGGTCTCAGCTTGCTCCTTGTCAAATTTAGATTTATTGTTTGACAATTAAATATAAATATTAGTAGATATAAAAATATTATGTTATTATTCCAGGCTTTGAGGTCCATTAAGTTTACCATAATCTATTTATATAGATAAATTCTATGCATTCCTTGCCAATTCATCTAATCATCTAATTATCTTTCAACCCTATTAACTTGTGATGTGCACATTAGAGAAAGATCATTGTCATCCTTCACTACTTGCTTAAGGACATCTAAACAGTTCCAGTTACCATTGGAAACCCCATGGGCTTTATCTTAAAGGCAGCTTCACAGGCAACTGAGAGCTTGACAAAAGTGCAGGTTTAATCTTCTTGTAGGTACTAGCTAGTTTGAGTGTCTGTTGTATAATTTTTTAATTTATTATATATTAATTATGTGACACTAAAATACAAATTTGAAATTATCAAAATGACGGGAGTGAGAAGGTAATTCCCTAACACCAACACAATTCACATACAAGTTTTCAACTCTCTAACTCAATTTGAAGGGGCTGTAAGGTGTGCGAAACCGGCTAATCTTGTAGTAGTGGCTGAAATCCTTATCCCCATTTTTATGGTGTTGTTCTGCTATGAAAACAACCATGCATACCGAATTTCAGGTCATTTGATCCAAAAGGGACCAAATGTAGGAAAAACTGTTTAGTTGGAATGGGTGTGGAGAGGGATCGAAAGTGAATTGTAGGAAGTAACTTTGTAAAGAAGTGAGGATTGAAAGTGGGTTAGAAAGCGTGAAGTAAAGTAAGAACTGAGAGATGTGCTACCGGGTCAGTTTTAGTCGAAAATAAATTTAAATTAAAAGTGTAACAGAAGTCTTATTTCATGGGATATTGGAAATTTAAGCATCTTTGGTACACACAGCCTAATCCTCAAGATCCAAAACAATACCAAACCAAGTTATCCCTCCAATTATACCTCTCCACTATATCCTACTTGGTTTGATTTCCTTTAGGACTTGCTTATGAGTTTCTAAACTATGACTAATAAATGTCAATGACGGACTAGGCAAAGTAGTAATTGTTTAATTTAGGGATAGAAAGTGGGAGGGTGAAGAGTTGGTGGTCAGAATAGAGGGTGGAAAGTGTCATTGGTGGACTAAAAGTATGGTGAGGGGGGAAGTTCAGAATTGGAGTCCAATATACTGTATAATAAATATTAAGCATTAATTAATTGTGCTGTTCTGTTATATTTAATAAATTAATTCCATTGATTAGCAAATATAAATTAGACCTGACCAAAATTCTTAAAATTTAATACTAGTTTTAACTATTAAAATCATGAAAGAAAGTTTTTAATTAGTTTCTAAATAATAAGTTTTTAGTTTCTAATGTTATCTAAACAATCAAGTGATTTTAGAAAGGTGAAGCCTATAAAGGCAATGTCCAGCAATACATTTGTAATCGACCGAGAAATTTTTTTTTAATATCCCTCAAAATTTGATGTTTTACGTTTCAAGATTAGTAGAATTCAAATAACGAATAAAAAAAATCCGTCCGTATGCCGTCCGCGGTTTTTCTCCGAGACTACTGCACCGATTTTCTTAAGATTCGGCACCAAAGTCACAAGTCACTCCAGGATAGTCCTTGAAACTCGACATCACCATCCGTCTTTTTGTTTTAAAATGGCGGCCGATTAGAGATTTTATAAGCCCATAACTCGACCATTTATAAAGATAGAGGGGGAATGTAAGGTGTTTTGGAATCAGCATACCAGGGCATTAAAAAAAAAATTAAAACGAAAAATCTATATAAATGCTTTTGTTTTATTATTTTCAATAATAGATCTTTGTATTCGACCAAGAAAAAAAATTAACATTCTTCAAAATTTGAGGTTTTATGTTTCCAGATACGTAGAATCTAAATATATGTAGAATAAAGAAGAATCAACCTTACACCGTCCCTCGTTTGATTTTTTGTTCTGATCAATCGAAAGATGATAAAATTTCCTTCAAAATAAAAATCATTTAAATCAGATCAGTATTTGCTGAGATAAAGCGTAATGAATAATTCCCCGTCGCTACTGGTCGGCGTGGCCCAAGGCCTCCTGAAATCATTTGTGGCCTTCTGGCTTCCTCACTTCTCTCTACTTCATCCTTCATTGGATTATTTCTCCATTTCCTTCAGCTTCTTGGTCTTTCCTTTTTCTTTTCTCACTGAAGTGCACCTCCAACATTTTCCTTTATACCATTTCACCATCTGATTACATGTCCTAACCATCTCAGCCTACTTGCATTAACACAGTTTCTTCTTAACACTCTCAGAGCGATCTTGGGACAAAGTTCAAATTTCTGCTCCATAGACTTCTGCTACTTAATTTCTTTGCTGAGTATTCTCACATATCAAGTATTCTGCACATATCCCTTTCCTGAAACATTCCAAATGCTCATTTGAAACATAATCTAATTATCTGAACTGTAAACCAAAGCGATGTGTAAAGTCCAGTGAATGGACAGACCAGATAATTTTGAAATATTACTATTTGGAAATAATAAGCCATTGTGTAACAATTGGCGGCGTTTTTTATTATGATTATAACAAAATATTATTGAGTCAATATCGAATTTCTTCAATATATTGACCGTCTGAAGAGTATATTGTAACAATTATATTGACACATGTGGCATATATCACACGTTCAACGATATTAACCGCTTAAGGGTTTTTTCTTAATTTTTTTTTTTAATAGTTATACATCTTTTATCGACTAGTTGCGATTCATGCTCATGTATTTACTTAAACCCGTATTTTATAATATTATACAGTCTACAAACACCTTGAGTTTGATGCGGCGCCGGTTGGAATCTGGCCTGGACGGGTTTAAATTTATTTCGCGGCGGACCGATGTAATGAATCTCGACCTTCCCACTCTGTTTAGAATATGTTGGTAATCTGTAGGATTATCTCGCTCTGTTTGCCTCAATACTAGGTTGTTACAAAAGTCCTTGTGCATTAGTATAGCTTTATTTCAGATAACATATTTTAAACATTATTGAATACTACTCTTCCTTATTGAAGTCCATTTCAACTACTTTCACCCATCTTTCTGCCAGTAATTAGATTTGATGGCGGTACCACTCCTTTGGTTTTGAGGCAAAGAACTCTTCACATCCAATTTTTACCTTCTCGTAATCATCAAAGACCGGACCTTTTAAAAAATGAGCCATTGATCAAAACAAATCATAATCTGATGGTGCAATATCTGGGCTATACAAAGGATGAGGCAACACGTTTACTCCCTGCAGTTCTGATCGTTTTTCCATGGTCAAACGAGAACAATGGTTAGGGGCATTGTCATGCTGCAAAATGGTTTAGGTCCCGTTGACCGAAGTGGGGTACTTTGCACTCAAAACTGCATAAACTCTGTCTAGCTGTTCACAATAAAGATTTAAGTACGCTGCCAGACCTTCAGAAACAAGCTCAAAATACAAAACGCATTCGAAGTTCCACCAAACACAAAGCATCACTTTTTTCTCAAACCTTTCTTGGCAACCTCCGGTTGTGCAGCTTCACTTGGGTCTGGCCGTACCCACAGTTCATGTTTGCTAGGATTTTTAAAAATATCCACTTTTCGACACTTTGAAGCAAACATTTCGGATTTTGAAGCAAAAGTTTGCACATATCATCTGGCTTGGGCCTCTGTCAAGTTATGTGGGTCGGACCTTTTTCTTAAATTCTGTTCGCCCAGGTTTTTAAGACGACGAGCCACTGTGGTATAGAAGTCTTTACTACGGCCGATAAATCACGAGTAGTTGCATGTAGGTCCTGGTTCAGACATTCAAGAAGAATGTCATCATCAACAACCGATGGGCTACCTTGTCTGGGTTGTGCGGCAGTATTGCGATGGATAATTGACTCTCCTTCCATGGCACAAATTTTTTCGGAGGCTGCCTTTGCATTTAAACCTTTTTTTCCAATAATGTATCAAAAGACCGCGAATCTCGATCTTTTCTTTTGACATTGTACGTGCGTTTTAAAAATGTAAATGACCCCATAAAGCCAAGTCACAAGGAATTAAAGGATTAGACAAAGTTTTTACTATTGACATAAATAGTAGGCAAAAAAACATTCTTATAGAATAATTCCGAGAGTTGGAATTAAGGGTTGTGTTCATGCACAAGGACTTTTCTAACAACCTAGATGAAGTAGGAAAGGACACCAATAAATAAATAAAAAAAGTCTACAGACAGGATCGGATTTACCACTAGAATTCGATTTGGCGTGATGGAGTTTAGGACCAATGAAATTCCAGCCCCATCACTCCAAATAATTCTCGCAGGATTTCACAAACCCGCTCGTTTCGCGTTCCATTAGTCGTAGAGCAGTTGGAGTTGAGTGATCGTCAGTGACCTCTTTAAAAAGTAGAGTTGGTAGAAAGAGTTCTTTTCGGTGAATAGTTTTTTTGGAGATCGTACCATTTTTACCAACGTAAATGACTATGAAATAGTACATCATACCAGTACATTGAAATAGTCCCAAAATAAGTAATAAGTTCACTGTCCGCGATCACCGATCACAATAATAATGATCCACACCCAACTTCCAATCCGATATCTTTAATAATGGATGGATTTTTGGATCTTTAACATTGGATGAATTTGAGATTGTGTGGAGTGTACGTTGATCGTCCTAACAAAAATGTTGAAATCCGATTTAGGACCGACCTCTTCCACTTTCCGTCATGCGTCGATTACGATCAGTAGTTTGTTTTAAATTTAGCGGACTGCAAGTTGCTGAACGAGATTTCAATATAGTTTTGCTTCGTCAGTAAAATATTTTAAGACGAATATAGTAAACACTTTATTGAACTATTGGAGTGCTAAAAAATAACCGGTGCCTATAAAACACCAGCTATTCATTATATCCAAATAGAGATAGCCAGAACGATGCTTTTTAACGATTACTTCAACAATATCGAATTGGTAAATTTCTTTCTTTCTTCCTTAGCCACATTTTTTTTCAAAACTTCCTTTCTGGTGAGGGCTTTTGGAGGATCAACAATGTTGAGAGACCAAACCATATAGGCGCCGGCACTGGTGGGACAAGGCATTTTCTTACCTCCCCTCTCTTATTCCATAGTAATTTACTTAAAAATAACTTATTTAACTGTTTTACATGTTTGCATCCCGGTTCTCTGGTCCAGTATGATTTGTATGTGTTATATAATGTTGTTCTCATGACATTCTCATTCTCCTTATATCTATTTGGAAAAGCGGTAGTAGCCTTCGCAATGTTATTGAAAGAGGTAAACATCCTTAAGGTATGCTCGTTTCAGCTAAGAATGAATCTAAAGTTTTATTCAGAACTAGCTCTGTTTTACGATAATGAATTTTAACTTTGTCCTTTAACAGTATCTACAATGGCAGTATACGGAGGTATAACGTTATTACAATGTTTTAGTAATTATTTAGGTTCTATTGTACTAATAGTTTTGAATGAAGGTGAAGAGAGAAGTTTGTTAGTTATCGTCTATGATGTCCATCCATGTCAGAAGATAATCACTAATCAACAGCATCGATTTCATCAGGTTTTAGAATCTGTGATTGCTTTCTCTAATGGTCATCTATTGATGAAACCAGATAACAAGTTAGCAATCATAGCTTGTCATTCTGGTGCAAGGTAATTTCATTCTTTATTAATTTGGTTTCCTACCCATGATTTACTTTTTTATTCAATGAAATTTTTTTTCATGTTTTAGTGATTATATCTTCTCAGATAAAGATTATGCTGTTGTTCCAACTGGCATCAATGATGGTCAGTATGAACTGTTTGCACATGTTGAAAAATGTATTCGGAGAAACATGAAACAGTTCCTTTCTAAAATGTCTAACAATCTTCCTGTAGGAGAATCATTGTTAGCTGGAGCATGTGCTATGGGCCTGAGCTACATACAAAGGTATAAATAAAATTCATAATTCTTGATTATATTTAGAATTATTGACATGTTATCCAGTCTCTTTTATGTTATAACATAGATGATTATGATAACTTCTGATTGTCTATCTATTGTGTAAACAAATGGTATTTAATAGTTATGATTTATTTCAAATAATATTTAAGATTGATTAGACATTATAATATGCTTAAATTCATCACAGTTGTTGAGTTATGTTCTCTTTACTTCCTGAAGAGAGAAGCAACCTTACCCTCTCCCTTCATGGGTACCTGGATCTTATAATAATACTAATAAAAGTAGAGTAGGACCAGTTGTAGTGGGGGGAAGGGGTCTGCGCATTAGACTCCCCCACTTTCTTTTAGTCTGTGGGCCAGACCCCCTTCCGTGCACCTCTTTCTCCTCCCCACACATCCCTACAAATTGTGCATAGTTGTGTTTCTTTTGATTGATGATTAAAAAAAAGGCAATGTTTCCAGAAAAAAAAAGTGGCTGTACCTTGTCGAAATCGATTATTTGTTGTTGGTGGCGTTCCAACAGTTTTGCCAGGTTTTAGCAGCTCATAATAGATCTCACCCTTTTCGGAAGTCTTCCACTTCTTCATTTCTCACATCGAAATCGCCACTTTTGAATTTTGTGAACAACTCAAAGCACTAAGATTTACCAAGAGTATGCTCGCTGTAAGCTTCGACGAGCATTTGATGCGATTCAGCAACAGTTTTCTTTAAACGGTAACAGAAAACTAATGCGGTCTGGAAATTTGCAGTTTGTAGACACAAAACTCGACATGTTCAACACTATTAAAACGATGTCGATGTATGAAAATTGTATTGTTGTGAGTTGAAATTCTTTGCCAGTCGAATTGTCGAATAAACAAAATGACACCAATAATGCGGTTTAACAGTAACCACATTAACAACTAGAGCCATCTATGGATGTATTCCAGTTTCATATTTACAGACCTGGTAGTCCTCTTCATTCCACTGAACTGCATTCAAAGGGGTTCTCTACCTCTCCATTACTTTTTCTGTATTAGGGACATACATTTCCTTCTTTATCCCTGACAAATTTCAGAGTTGGTTGCTTGTTTCTCATTTTTCTCAGTGTATTTTAAAATAGTTTTTGATTTCTTTTAGCATCCATTTCCATCCTCTCACCGAAGTTCTCCTAGAATCTTTTCTTTGCTTCTAGTACTTTCTTCTTTGCTTCGTTCCTCTTTAGTTTGTATGCACTTACTGTCTTTTTGTTGTTCTTCAATAGATGCTGTTTCCATAATTCTTTTTTCTCAGACATTACCATTTTGACTTCCGTTGTCCACTAAGGCGTTTTCTTTCTTCCTATGCCAGTTTTCCTTGTTCCTCAAACCAAAGCTGTGGCCTCAAGAAGTATTTTCTTAATGGCATTCCAACTGATATCTTTTCGATTGGATTAATATCAGGGTTTTCATGTTTATTTAAAATCAAAGTGCGAACTTATTTTCATTCGGTTCTTTTCAGCTTCTTTTTTAATGATGTTGTAAACATTAACAACCATCTGCTTTGCTTGGGAATGAATTACAAGGCTTTTTTCGCCTAACTTAGTAGCTGTAAATCTCTTTAGTTTTCTATTCTTTTTCTTTCTTTTTTTTTTTTTTTTATAATTTTCTGGTTGCAGTATAAAACACATCCACAAAATCCTTCACCATTTTGTTTTATGTTGCGCTATGTGAACTGCTTTCTATTTCTACTTGTTATAATAATTCTTAGGGAGTAATAATTTGAAAATATTGATTATTTCTTCTTTACAAATATTGGTGTTAAAAAAATTGTATAAGATTTTAGGATTGTGATACCATTAGCAATTTTGCACCATGAGATTTTGTTGTATCTAAAATTCTGATAACTACTGAAAATTCTAATAGTGCTTCTTTCTCACTAACCATTTGCATTTTTATAAAAATTATTTCTGCTAATTTATGTAATTAATATCATTTTGATAAAAATAGTCATAATTGATTTAGGATGAAAAGAGAGCTGCCAATTGGTGATAAAATGAACTCCAGGATTCTGGTACTTACTGGAAGTACTGATAGTGCTTCTCAGTACATGAATTATATGAATGTATTTTTTACAGCTCAGAAAGAGGTATGTTAATTATTTACTTATTTTATTTAATTTTTTTTATTGGATAGTTTTTGTTCCAGGGCTGTCCAGTTTGTTACTATATTTTAAATAAACCATTTGACAAAGAACAATTATGTACATTCGGAAGGCATACTCTTATACTATTTTTCTACGTAGTCGTCAATCAAATTGAGGCACTTATCATAATGAACACAAGCTTTCTAATGCCTTACCTGTTGAAAACTGCCACCTGAGATTTTTACTGTTGCTTTAACCATGATCATGGCTGATAATGTTAGCTAACATTTTCTTGGTTTGTATTCCCATTCTATTGGCCTTATTTTTGTCTCACAATGGACTTGACATTGAGTTTTACCTATGTCTCATCGCTCGTAACGACATGATGAGTCACAAGGAGATCACACTGAGATCCAAATTGTAAACATTGATTTGATAATTTTTAAACATAATGAATGCATCATGGTCTCACTCCATCTTCACTAATTATTCTGTCTCTATGTTTGATAGCTTTAATGCTTTACAACTGACATATCAATGGATTTTCTGTTTGTGCAAATTATTTCAGATTTCTTGTGAGATAACGAATGATTCTCAATGGATCCACTGAGATTAATTTGTTTGGTTTTTTGCTGTATCTTGTTCTCAATATCTTCTCTGAAGAAGAAAGGAAGGAAAAGTGCATTGAATTGGGGTTATTGTATGACAAACTATTGCCAACAAGCAATTACCAGGCATTGCTGTTCTTTACTACTGCCTTTCATCACGTAAACATTAGTTTATTGAAATATTGTTCATACTTATCATACATCGTTCATGAATCATGCTATTTAGATCTCATGGTGATGTTCATTTAGCCTATAATTAAAATAAATGTGAATGTATGTTTATTTTTATTTTTGATAGCTATTTTTGAGCATTTCGATCAGATTTAAAAGTGTAAGCTGGTTAAAATAGGGTTTATTACCTACAGAATAACTTGCCATTTTTAATTAATAAACAAAACCTTTTTTTTTTTTAGTTTATGTAAATATTGATTTGTTTTAACTTACATTTCTCAAGTTTTTAATGTTTAGTTTGATGTATAGTCTTGGAGCATAGGAAATGCTTTGCATTTTTTTTTTTGTATGTTTCTCCTTAATAAGGAAAAAAATAAATAATACTGCATCATTTATTTATTAATCTCAACTTTATTCACTGCTTATTTTATTGTACATTGAGTTCAAGAAATCGCTCAAACTCTGCAAAATATCTCTTCTGTTCCAGAACGTTGTGATTGATGTGTGTACACTGGAACATGACCAAGGACTCCTGCAACAAGGCTGTGATATAACTGGAGGGGCCTATCTTAAAACACCCCAACAACAAGGTCTCCTCCAGTATTTGATGGTAGGCCTAACCCATTTATAAATGTTTATATATTTTTTGTATTCTATTTAATTTTGTCGTATTAGTGACTCTTGCTTTGATTCATATTTGTTTCGTGATTCATATTCAGATTTTTTTGTTTTACTTCCTCAACTTGATAGGGTAGAGGGAAAACATTTATTTATTTTTTTTAAAGATCTCTTTAATTTACTTCTTTTGCAAAATAAACAAACATTTTTAAATTCAAATTTTATTAAAGCAGGTTATTAAATTAATTAATTTTTTTTACAATATTGTTATTTTTTATTTCTTTGCTTTCATGAGAAAATAATAATAATAATTTTTAAAAATACCTATAGATTGCATTTATTATTGATTAGTTGTGAGAAATGCAATCCTCGTTCAGATATTATTAAATGTATTATGTGTTGATATATTCAATGCCATTTGGCAGTTATTGATTTCTTATCTTTATAACATTTTTTTTTTTATTAGTTAATAGCTTAATTTTTGAAGTATGAGTTCCAATTTTTCCTATTAAGAGTTTATCTAGTCAAGAACTATAATAAAAAACACATAAAAATCTTAATTTCTAATAATAGAATAGAAAAACCACTTCATATAAAACTAATCTATCTGTTATCCTGTTGTTACTTCTTAAGGGGCTTAAAATCTCAAAATACATTATGGGACTCAATTTATTTAGGCATTATTCATTGGAATACTACGTTTACTTTTGAGTCCCCCAATTATCATCTCTTATAATCAGAGTCCACTATTTCATACACCATTTTAAAAAAAAAGGCTCTTTGACAGTACTCCTCATTAACAAAACAGGATACTGTTAACTGTAGGTGTGATTTAAATTTTAAAAACAAAACAAAAAAAGATAAAACTGCTTGATGTATTTTTTCAGATCAATTTCAATAGTTTTTTATTTATAATATTTTATCAATAATATTAGTTTAATGAAGACATACATTATAGGAAATAACAGTATATTTTATTTAAACTATATTTAATAATTTAAAAAAAATAATTTTATATCAATATTTTTTTTTTTTTTAGTGGGTTTTCCTTCCTGAACCGCCCTTGAGGAAGAAATTAGTTCTCCCACCTCCAGTCAAGGTTGACTATCGAGCAGCATGTTTTTGTCATAGGCAACTGATTGACATTGGTTATGTGTGCTCTATTTGCCTTTCAAGTAAGTTTTCATAAAGTATTCTGTTTTTTTGTATATTAAATAAATAAATAACGAACCAAAGCTTTGTTCCGAACTTTATGTTATGATAAAGTTTAAAATGAAAACTTTGTGGGTGGTGTTTAGTTCCTCATGAAAACGTTTCCTAAAATAGCTTTTTCTTTTTAATTTGAAATCATCTAATAAGACAGTCTGATTTTTCATGATGATACATTTTTTTTTTGTTGGATTGCATTTCATGTGTAACATTTAACATAGTACTATATCAACAGTAATTAAGTAAATATATAAATATAAACAGTAACAAAGCAAATACATCATACCTTTCAAAATTCCATAAAAGCCTTGATTCTTAACCTCTGGTTGTGTAACTATATTGCTACACTCAACCTATAATCTGCTGCCTCGAAGGCTGAATCAGCAGTTCCCAGGCTATCAACTCAAATCTCAAGCCTTCATAGATATAGCATTCTTACCAGATTAGCGTCTTACCATATTTTACAGGTATTTGTTAAATTTGAATTGAAGTTCTAAGGGAGAATGTGTTCAATCTCCATTCCTATAACTTGAAGTTCAAGATTTTATGAAAATATAACTTAATCTCTATTGAAGCTTCTGTGAAAAGTTAATAGATACCTAACAAGGAATAAGATTTTCCCAAGTAAATTTTACTTTTGCTTTGCTCTTTCTACCCGAGAGTGGATGGAGAGAGTTTTGGGGGTCTCCAGATTGACCATAAATTATGCACATAAATATACTTATAATTAGAAATGTATGTTTTATTTTGTATCTATTGTACGATTGTGATCATTTAACATTATTACTTATTGCCCTTAACTGAGGTTAGTTGTAATATTTATCAATATAACAATTTAAATCTTATTACTTATTGGATAATTAGATAATAAAGAATTATTCTTAAAAATCATTGTATCAATTTCTTCAGTGTTATTAATTTTTTTTGTTTCTAGTATTTTGTAAGTTCAGCCCAATCTGCACAACGTGCCAGTAAGTTTAACTCTATCAATTAATCATAATTTTATATTTTCATAAAACATTAACAAAGTTAATTTTTTTTCCAGTGCCCTATTTAAAACGCCTGGACCACTTCCTTCAAAGCCAAAGAAGAAAAAACCAAAAATGTAGCAAAAACTTATACTTTGTTACTGTAACTATGTAGTATTAGTGTTTTGTATATATTTAATATATTTTGTCATATAATTTCTTATTTCATGGTTTTCATAGCAACTCCATTTCCTATCAAATCCATTTCCCCTGATAGTTAATTTTTATTTATTTCCTTTCTTATTTAAAGTAATTTTATTTTACTTCTGAAAGATAATGTTTTAAATAGGTCTACAGATAAGAAGAGACAGGTACTTGACTGTAATGGTGATTCTGAATTTTGATCTTTTGACAGGGATCAATCAGGTTTTACAATAAAACAAAAAAAAACATAATTACTTCACTAATAAGCCTTCCATAATCCCGTAGATGGCATATATAACATGACCAAAACATTGGCTATTATTATTTCAAGAACAACTTTTATTTTATGGTAAAATCTGGCTTATATATCTGACAAAAAATACTATTTTGAAAAGGTTTATATGAACCCTTATATTAAGGGTGATGGTAACCTAGGTATAATAAAAATCTGAATATATGGAGAGATTTTTGTGTATCCTATATAAAAAAATAATTACACACATATATTATTATATCTAAATTGATTTAATCATTTTTTAATATAAATCTCATAGATTCATATCAAAATAAATTTAAAATTTGGAAAGATTCTTGTTTTTTTGATGCTTTCAACCTAAATCTCAGTGTTTGTCTAGTACCAAATGAACTTACAATTAGTACTAGCGGTGGAGTGATTATGCTGTTCTGCAAATTAAAAAAAAATCTTAAAATGATTTATAAAGAATAATTGTTTATTTTATTTATGTACTGAAATTTACATCTATAACAAAACAGCAATGTAAAATGTGCATAGATGCTATTATCACATGACAATGTCTTGTGAAATAACTACTCATTGCAATACAATGACTATTCTACATTAAGAGGTCTCTTCTTTTCAGATGCCTTGGAGGGCTATTGGGAATAGACTGGGATGACAGGTTCTAAACTAGTGGGTTTAGAGTTTTTAATTATAGGAAGTATATATCTATTTCAGACCTAATCTGCAATATATGGATATTTAAATCTTTATGTAAAATTTTATTTGTGACATAATAAGTAGCATTAAGTATTCTTTGTAGGATTTTGGATTATAAGGATTGGATGTGAAAGAAATTTGATGGTTTTGTGGAGTCCTAAAGATGTTCTAGGTAGCAGTTCTGTTCAACAGGGATAATTGAAATATTATTAAAGCATACTGTAGGAAAAGATGTTTTAGATTTGTGTTAAGGATAAAGACTAAAAGAAATTCTTTTGTATTAAAACATAGATGAATTTTATTTAAAAAATGTTTTTCAGCCTGCAATGGTTTCTGCATATCACACCCTCTTGAATTTCTTCCTTATAATATTCTAATGCATCAGAATCTTTATAAATTTCCCTTCTGTTCGCTAATGATCTAACTCCTATCTTAATAAAATGGCTTTATATATTTCTTTCCAAGCCTACTTTTTTATTATTTTAGGTTGGTATTTACCAGTTGATAATGGAAATATTGCATTTGTTTTTCATTTAGTCACACAGTTAAAAATGTGGTAATAAAATTATGCCCTACTCATGGGTGTGCAATTTGTCTTGTTTTTAATAATTTAAGGTAATGGCAAACTAAATTTTCTTTGTTACATATTTCTGAAAGTAAAAAAAAATACTATATGCTCATATTGTTAATGTTTCAGGGTCTTATTGCCCATTTTCAGAACAAAATCATTCTGCAATATTTATCATCCACTAATATATTTATTTCAGTGATTACATTTATCACATTTTTTAAGAGAAGCAGGCAAGGTACTACTTCAATTAATTCTGTGTAATTCATATTATTTACAATTGCGATGTGTTGAGATATTCTTGTTTAAACTTTTTCGATGTTCGTCTATGTAGGTCTTATTGCAATTTTCAGAATCCAGTCAGCCTATAAATCATATTTTGTTTGTCATTAGTGAAGATAACAGCACATTATAAGAAGACAACTATGAAAAAATTGAGAATATAAAATATGAGCTATTATGCAAAGGTCTGAAAAAAATTAAACATTCTGTTTCTTATAAATATAATTGATACTATAATATTGTGGTGATTAAGAGCAGTTAAAGTTACTGAACTGGATAATGGACGAACCATTAAAAGAAAAAAAGCCAATACTTAGTGCGACACGCAATGAGCAAACAGATATGAATTTGTATGTTAAGCTGAGTCCATAAATATTTTTGCTACAAATTCATGCTTTGTCATATTCACATGTGATGCCAAAATTATCATGCACACATAAAGTATTATGTCTTGTGTTATGTTTGCCACAAATTCTTATAGATGTGGACTGGTTTTAATATGCTTGATTCTATAAATAATGGTTTTCTTAAGTATTTATGTGAAATAAATTTCTTCCAATATCTATTTATTAATTACATGAGTATTGTCAACGCTTCAGGGTATTTCCCCATTTCAGGACAATTACCTTATATATTCCAAAACATCTGGCATTTTAATGAAATGACATTATTCACTCCTTATCTTTCCAAAATTGTATCCATACAGTGTAATCTCGTTAATCTGAACTAATTGCTGCAGGGAGGTGTTTGGATTACTCAAAAGTTCGGATTACAGAAAGTATTAGGAAAAATGCTGTAAAAAATATTCAGCAATATGAATGTACATAACTATTTTTATTAATTTATTTTTAATTTTCATATTTTTTGTTATTTTTATTTATATAAAGATGTATTTTATTGAAAATTTGATGGACAGTTTAAAAAAATTAATCTTTTTTAAAGAAGTTAGTATATTTTTTTTTTTGCTGAGACTTCTGTAGAAACTTCTTCAATGCTTCTATCAGAGATTGTAAGAGTTGTTGCCACGGTATATCGTTCTCTGTTTCCCACTTCAGGCAGTGATTGAAATGAAATGTTTTCTTCATGTTCTCTTTCACATCTCTATTATTATTATAACATGCTAACCTATAATTTTATTTGTTAAAATTATAGGATTGTTCATTTATAAATACAAAAAATAAACAAAAAAAAATTCTTTTTTAAAAAAATATGAATTTATTTGAAACATGAAAAAAAAAATGAGTTCACCAACAAAATTTGCATTTTACAGGATCAAATGACTTGTACAATAGGTATTATTTCTAATTCCAACAAAATATATTATGCACACTTTCATTGGAACTACATTACTCGATATTAAAGCTGTCAAAAATTTCCACTTTGATTTTCAGGGTCATTACAATGACTTCTCTATAGATCGGGAAGTTAAAAATCTTTTTTTTTTTTAATTTAATTTTATCCTCCATAATATTTTGAAATAGAAATAAAGTATTTATAAATGTTAGTTTCAATGAAGCTTTAAGGAGAGGAACATAGTAGCCAACCAACCTTCTTTTGGTAGATCAGTGAATCCAGTTTTTCTCAGGCTTGTGATTTATTTATATTTATCAATTATTATTTAAGGAAAGAAATATTGGGTAAATGGATGGTTTCAATCATTACTATCACATAAAGAGGAGTGATAAAGCTCTAGCTTTCTATTACCTTTGGAAAAATATTTTAGTTCAAAAATTTCAAATTATATCAAAATGTTTATATTTATTAATTAATAGGATTCTTAAAATCTTTAACTTCAAGTTTATGTTATGCATTATAATTGAACTCTAAATTAGTTTTTTGATTATTTTTATTCCTCATGTAGGAAACCTATGGAAGGACAGTTTACAATTGGTACATTCTATACCAAAATACAATGGAACAGATATAGAATTTTGAAAATGCATATATCTATGAAATGGAATTTTTTATAATGAAAAAAGAAAAAAATATTTGTTGTTAATATATCTTTAAAAATCTTGTAACATATTAATGATTATAAATAACCACAAAAGAAATATATTGAGTTATAAATGATGTTATGAAATATATGCTAAATAAAGCATTATATATTTTTTATTTTAAATTAAGACTTATATTTGGTTTGGTAAAGTTATTCTTAAAATATCCTGTGCATAGCTAGCAATATTTTAAAAGAAATTCTGAACATAAGGAAGTAATATGTTCCATGGAAATTCTATGTTATTTAAAAAGGTGGATTTATCTTGATTTTTTATTGGTAAATGGTCAGTTATTTACAAATTTAAGAGGTTTGGAAATGGTCAGGTTTGCCTATTCATATGAATGAATATAGAATTACCCCGCGTCCATGGGAACCCAATCATAAACACACTTCTAGCTGACAAGGTAAGTGACATCTCTCACTGATATTATTTTTTACTGTTAACTTGTGTTTTATAAATATTTATTTTTATGACATATAGGCATTTATTAGTTTAAATTTGTACATAATATTTTATTTTTATCTTAAGGCAATAATTTCTTTTTGAATTGTTATAACAGATTTGTTAAATACTCATATATGTTAAAAAATGAATAGTCATTTAATAATATAATTTTCAACCAATTATTCATTTTTTAGTCCATAATTAACAACATAGATGAGGTATTACTGGTATTCATAACTTATAAAAATAATATAATGAGAGGCAAAAAAGTGAATGAAGTTTATTATTTTTTCTGGTTTCTAATTAACTAATTATTAATATCTCCTAAATCTTTTACAGTGAATAAAAGAAGTGATAACATAAAAATATGGAATATATTCAAAACTAAAAATTAAATATTTTTTTTACACAAATCCTATATCTTATATCATAGAAATATATATGAATAAAGAATAAGTATTTTTTCATTTTTCATTTATTATGGCTTAGACTTGATGTGGGCAAATTTTTGTATTATTTCATCAGGGAAAGTTCTTGAAGCAATTTCGGTATATGCCTTAAAAACCCATTCCATTGAGAAATTTTCAATAGGGTTTAGATCTGAACTACCTAAGTAGTTTTCAGGTACTAGGAAAGAGTGGCCATTTTTTTTTTGCCTCAATGTATAAACAACTTACTTTTTAATATTTAACTCTATATTATATTTTTATTATTTGTAACATATTTAAAAGTATAGTCTTTAATATTGGGTTAATACACTGCATAATATTAGCATTGTTTGAACAACAGATTTTAATATATAAACACTAATTACTTAAAGTAAATTTTCTGTTTAAATACCATAATAATGCAAGCAACCATACATTTTTAAAAAGTATTTTAATAGGCAAAAAAATAAATTTATAATAAAATATCATTGTCACAGATGTACGAGAAGGATCGAACATTACTGCTGGTAGCTACAGCCTCAGCACTTCCCAACAATTTGAGTTGTAAATTGCTTGACCCTTCCCGGATATCAGAAGCAGTGGGGGTCATACATGGCGGTTACATCAACGTCATTCCATTTAGGTCAGTCGACTCCACATCTCAGTATATTCCTTGCACAGATACTGCAGAGAGATATTCTGCTGCTGTCCACCAGGTGAGCAAAACTGTTTGCAATGTTACATCACTTTGTAGAAATGTTTTCTCCACTAAACCTGATTAGGTTTAGTAATTGATAACTTATTGTAATTGATTAATTACAATAACTGTACTGCAATGGGTATTGTTCGATTAAATAAAACATATTAAATAAAATATTAAATAAAACAATTTTATTTATTATTTGTTTTTGTTAATATTTTTTAATAAAATAAGACCTTATTATCCAATAATGATTAACTTTTTTAAAAGTTTATTATCTTCAATGTTGAACTGATTTGCCTTTTTTCATTGAAACTTATTCTTAAAAAATTGGGAGATCATATAATATATTCGCCATTGTAATTTTATTTGCATTAAGAAAAGAAAATATATATTTATAAATGGAGAATTATTTTCATTTGGTGAAAAAATGTTTTGGCTTATGATCTCCAAGAATAAGCCATAAGTTTATTAATCTGTGCCAGTTACTCCGATAATATTTTATTAGCCAATTCATCAAAATGTTTGAGTTAAGATTTAAAAAAAAACTGTTCTTACAAAATAATAAAGGGAAAAATCTGGCTATGCTTTTCTTTATATCCTACGGGAAACAATTTCAGAAAGGGAAAATGTTTTCAATTTAAAAAAGGAAGTTGATGTATTAAATATTCAAGAGTAAGAGATGCTAGAAAGCCAGAACTTTTTTCACCTTATGAAGTGAATGCTCGATAAGAGTTATTTTCTTCAATAATTGATTTAATATATTTTGAACTATTAAATATTAATGTTAAGTGTGATATTCATAAATTTTATTTTATTTAATAATAGCCTTGATTGATAGCCTTGTAGAATATTGATTTAAAAGAAAATTAAATTGAAAATGTATTTCTAACAAGTTTTTTCTGGATGAGAATTTAAATTAACTGAATTAGAGAGTATATAACTGTAACCTGCATCAAAAGACAATTATAAGATTATTTAAATTTTCGATTTCAGAAACTTTTAGTCCATAGAAAGAACTCAAATGCATATAAATAATATATTTTATTTTACTGTCATTAAACTACTTTATTATTTGTTTATAAATTTTGATTTCAAATTAATTAATTAAAAGTTGTCATAATTATTTATTATATTTTTAAGGTAATGTGGTGCTATTTGAACTTCGAAGCCTGTTTAGTTGTTGCCTCCAATGTTGGATTACAAGTATTTGACTGCTCTTCTCTCAGCCTTCGCTTCTCTCATCCCTGCAAAGATTCTCCTGGAGGCAGGGAACATTTTGCACGTGGATTGGCTAACCCTCCTGGAGACTACCTCTGCGTGGGTAAATGTTTTTTACATTATTTAGATGAGGTTTAGGGATATTGAAAAAAATATTATCAGAAATATGATAAGAGAAATGAAATGAAGTCTAAAGAAATGTACATACAATTTTTAAGATTTTTATACACAATAATAGATACACTAGAAAATAATAATAATACACTAGAAATGAATTCCTTATGAAAACATAGTTTAAAATATGCAAACATAATCTAGATCTTTGAAAATTTAATTTTAAAACTTATTTTTAAGCAACATATTCATAATTAATTACTAACTCACACATTTACATTACCAATGTTTTTACTTTTATTTTGAAAACTCTGTTATTTTATTTTTTAATATAGTAGTCAACTGGAATTTAAAACTCGTGAAATGAAAGGAGGAAGAAAAAAAGATGAGGAGGGACCATATGAGCCCATTGGAACTACTGTGTCATTTAGAAGACTAAGTATCTGGATTATCAAGGCCTGCTGTAACGCATTACAGCAGGCAATCCTGAATCCTGAATTTGGCTCATCTCTCAGCCGAAACATGGGCCCTGGGAAAAATTGGAAATTTATGTTTTTTGGAACTACAAAACCATTTGTGATTTGGTATGAATTTATTCCTACTCCCCTGTCCACCAATTGCCTGATCTGCTCTCAACAATTAGAATGTTAGTATGCAGTTTCGGCTTAGTGGTACCCAACGTATTGTACAGGATGTGTGAACTGTTAATGAAAGATATTACATGACACCATTCTTCAAATTTTGTCCTTCAGGAAATTCATGAACTTGATTGAATTGAGTTGTCAACTCATCGTTTATGGATTCTTATCTTGTGAGACAACAATTTTATAGTTTAGAGAGAATTTCTTAGCTGGTGCTTAAAAAAACTTTGTCTTCAAACCCAAGGAATGGTTTCAGTACATTATTCATCATCATACGATGGCTGACAATACTATAACGCCTTATGGTTTATAGTTGGAGATTAGGTTGAGGTAAATTGTAATCAATTGTTTTAATCAAATGATAAAATTCTATTAAGATCTGAATTTTGTTTTAATCATCACATTTTTGACTTTAATGTAGACATTTTTACCTGGTGTTCAAGGACAAACAAATATATATGGAGGACGGCAATTGGAGATCTATTATTCAATTTTTTCCGAATAATTTTGTTGTCTATTTTTAGGAAATAATAGTGGAGTAGTGAGACTTTTTGGAATGAGCGATGATGGGGGCATGATATTCATTGACAGGAAGCAGGCTCATTCCTCACCAATATCAGACTTGGCATGCTCTAAAGAAATGATGGCATCTTGTGATGATGCTGGAATAATTGTTTTGTGGTCAATCACTCCTGATGAAATGATTCATTGGGCTGAGATTACGAGCTATGGGTGAGTAATAATATTGGTTTTAATTTGATTAATTTTTCAATACGTAACATATATATATATATTTTTTAATGTTAATTACAAATTTTAAATCTTATACAAATTGAATAAAAGAAAGGTCTCACTTGTAAATGACCTGGGTTTAAAATTAAAATGGGAGTGACTCAATAAATTTTCTAAAAGGCTATGGAATTAGTCAAAGTAAATTTGTCAACTCAAACACAATGAGTCTGCAATCTTGAAGCCACTGAAATATTTATGATTTTGAAGATCTAAACAATAAATTTTTCTCATGCATTCAATTTAATTTCAATTATAATCATAATCAATCCTGTTTCAACCATATTATTGATTTTATTACCTTCACAAACTGAAAGTAAGTTAAATAAATAACACCTAAAACAAAAGTCTAGTAAGAATTTCCTGTCAATTTTGGTTAGTTATACAATCGATTTTTGAAAAACCAAGTCAACCACCATGTGTTTTTGTTTATTCTTTTAGGCTTTTTAATGATTTGATCAAAAATATAATATTTTTAACAATTTAACAATTCTATTAACTTTCAGATCTGCATGTACCAGTGTTGAAGTTTGGCGTGGACTAGTGGTTGCAGCATATGGTTCTGGTCACATAAGAGTCTTCTCAGTTGATCATCGAAGAAGGGAAGTAACTTTATCTATCGAGATTGCAGCACATGCTAAGTGGATAACCGCACTGGACATTGCTCCAGAGTCTGGACTTGTTCTGTCAGTTTCAGAAGATTCATTTGCAAAAGTTTGGCAGATTTCTGGAACACAAGATAATGTAGTAAGTTTAATGATTTTTAAAAATAAAAATGTTAATATTTATACAATTTATTTAATTGGTAACATTAAACACCAAAGTATTTCCTGTTCTTTTTCTTGAATTATAAATATTTTCATAAATTCTTGGTTATGTTCAGATTTTACATTATTTAAAAGTAAGAATATTAATTACAATGTTTAGATTTATGATTTAAGAAGTTTCTTAATTGGTAGGCAGGGAGGTAGGTGCGCCTTCAAGCTTATTTTCAATCTTGAGATAGTGATTAAAGACTCGAGAATGTAGACCACTATGATAGTATTCATAAGATCTTTACAGGTGTTCTCTGCTACCGCTGTGCAGTTTGAGGATGCCATTAAAAAATTAACCATTTATTTACGGGAGGATATGACAGGCAACCCTGTTTTTAGAAGTCTCCAAATTGATTTACCTCAAGTTGCAGGTTAATTCATGCAATAATTTTTCCCTGTAGATCAAGCACGGATAGAAGATGCCATTATATGCTATTTTGGCCTTCTGAATCATTTTAAGAATTGGTTTGTTACTTAGCAAACTAAATCCGTTGGCTATAAAATCCACTGTTTCATAAGATATGCCTTTCAGTTAAGAACCCTATCCAAAGCAGAAGATCCTTCAAATAATATTTGGTACTGTCAGAGGATCTGGAAGGAGAATTAGAAAAAATAGGGAATTTCATGAAATTTTAATTAGGTGGATACTTCTTGTATTATTAAACTTCGGAGGCTTAAGTCAGCAGGATATTTAGGAAGGATGGGGGAAAAATTAATTTCAAGAAAAGTGTTGGAACAGTTGTTCTACAGGACACTACATGTTGGCTGATGAAATTCCGGTGGCTGCATGGAGTAGTAGATGATTCCTGAAGCCTATTCTATATAAGTAACTGGAGAGAGATTGCAATCGACCTATTGGAATGGCTTGAATGATTCAGGATTTACTAAATTTACTAATGGAAAATAACTATAGAATTTAATGATGTAACAGCAGCAAATAAAAAATTATCATGTATAATAAAATAATAAAAAATTGTGCCAATAAAAATTGTGATGTATAATGTTTTTGTTTTTTAAAGGCTACATATATGTTAAACACACTTCATGATAATATTTACATGTTTTGATTGAGGATTAGTTTAGATGTTTTCATGATTATTTCATCAAAATCTTGGTTCTGTTTAGAATCATTTCTTAACTGAACTTGGAGTAAAAAGCATTCATTTTCATTATTTTATAATACTATTTTGTAAGGGTATATAAGGGGATGGACCTATGAGTAGAGAGTCACTTCAATATGCAAATGATTTGCTAGGTTCAGAAATTGGAATTACGACTTTAAAGACTTAAGAGACTGCAGGTCTTCTTGTCCTTTCTCTGCTGATGTTCAAATCTAAATGATGGAAAATTTTGCTAAGATTGACACAACATTGATTAAATTTATTTACAAGTATCGGAAGTTGTCATTAAATTTCCTCAACAGAAATGCCAAGGACATATGTTATTCTCTCATTCCATACCAATAAAAAACATACAAATATATGATTATTAATATTATTTTTTTGCATTTAACAAATACAATTTTTCTAAACAGCAATTCAGGTTTATAATTCACCTCACTGAAGGATTTTTTTCCAAAATGTGTTAATTTAGATGTGATTAAACTGATTTTAGAAGAAATCCTTTCACTTCATAATAATCTATTACAAAAACTGTTAAACAAAAAAATAAACTTTCTAAAATGGTCTTGACTGGCTTTGGAATTATATGCCTTAATACTAAGTATTGCTAAAGTTTTTTTTTTTTTTTTTTTCAGGTCGTTGTTCACAGGTTCTCTTCCCAAGTAAAAGATTGTATGCTTGTAGGAGGAAGATTTCTTACCCTCTCTGGTTCATTATTTGCTGTGTCCATTTATGACAGTAATTTAGTTCAGTGTTTTAAGATGTGATTAAACTTCCAAATAAAATAATTTTTAAAAAGTATTAAAAATACTTAATATTTTTCTCCTACCCCTTTTCCCATAAGGGTGATCCTGATCCAGAATGGATTTAAGAATAGGTGATATTTGCCAATTGCCTACTTAGTGGTTTATAGAAAATAAATCACACAACATGCTGTAGACAGTAAAACAATTAGAAGTGCATTCATCATTGTTATAATTATTATCAGTCACACATCCATAATTTTGAAAATTATGCCCTAGTTTCTCCATCTGATGCTACAGCTATTGGTTGAGTAATTATTATCAAAAGTCAAGATAATGAAGCTAAATATATACTTCTAATTAAAGTGGTTGATTTTCAATGCTATTGTAATAATAATAATAAAGAATGATTGAATCCACCACCAGGTTCCATTATAGTTTACTGGCCGGAATAATATTTAATAATATGAATAATTGATGATTTGAATGAGATTTTTTGTTATAGAAACAGGAATGTGATACAACTTTATTTTAACTAATATAAATCAATGATTTTAGAAAAATATTAAAAAAGCACAAAGAAAGCGTAAATATAAAAAAAACATAATCCAAACTAAATAATTATTTTGCATACCTAGATTAAAACAGTATAAAATCTGTACCACTACAACCCATGAATGGTCTTGGGTTCAGTACTATTAAAGAACATATTGGTTTTAGTCCAACGGTTGTGTAAGGAGGTGATTTTCACGCTCAACTACCAGGTTTTTCCTCCAATTAAGGGTACTCACTTTAAAGTGGCTGAGTAAACCACAGGAGGGTCTCCCGACTCCACATTATCGATCCGCGACTGATAACGGAATAAATAATTATCTGTTGCAGCTGGTCTTGAACCCGTTACCAGAAGAATAGGAGCACACTGTCTTATCACTGAACTAAACCGCTTCTGAAAACAGTATAACCTAACAATTAACTTTTTTAGTTTATTGGTTGTTCTAAATTTAAAAAGAAAGTTAAATAGATCAACAAAACAGATTTATCTATAAATTGATACATAACATATTGAGAATCAAAGACATTGATAATTCAGTTTTGTTGGTTCATGAGACTGTTTGAAGAGTTTCAACAAACAATTGATTGAAAAAACTAAATTTTTGAGTTTACGCAGTTTTAATAAAGGTGTGAGATGCATAAGCAACCAAGAAATTGGAATGAATAGAATAAATAAAATATACGATGTCTTTGGTATAATAGAAAGATAGGAAAATATATATAATGAATGACTTAAGTAAAATAAAATAAATTTTACAAAGAGTCCAAATGAGACAAAATGATTTATGTATATATACTTTATATCTCAATAACTTTTTGAAGTTAAATATTCAAATTTCCCATAAAACTTTTAGTTTATTAATGTTAGGATAATAAGAATGAAAATATGCTTCTTATTCATAATTCCATGGCAACTAATTTAGTTTCTTTTCTTTGATTTTATTGATTTAAAAAATAGTAAAAAAACTAGGATTGAAACCATATTGGAATAGATACTCACTGTTATGGTGAAAATTGGGATGCCTAGTTCCTCATCGGAAGAGGAGATGCAAATGAGGGGACGTGACCCTCAGTGTCCTTCGTTATATTTTGGATGGGGGTGTCCTATTAATTGCCAGAATCAGGATCCCAACATGCTGCTCCTTTGTGTATTCTTTTCTCCTCTTGGGTCGGAAGCCCTTATCTCAAATGGTGGCAATAACCACAGTTTCAGTGAGACTTAAGGGGCCTCTCTGCAGAATAGTTAAACTTCTTAGAAATTTAAATTCTTAAGATATCTAAAAAATGCTATTTAAAAATTGTCTACTATAATGCAATTTTTTTTTTAGATTTTTGTTAAATACCTATCATTCTTAAATTAAAATTTTATGCAAAAATTTTGCAATCAACTTGCAAAAATAAATATTACATGAACCTTTCTTGTATATTTGTTATTTTACTTATTCGATTTCCACATTTTTTAAATCATTTTTGGATTATTTACATCCTATTTTTCTATACTTTTTCATTTCATGACCTGAACCAGATATACACCTCAATTAAAACTAATGACATAACTTTTGATGAATAAAATCCATTTATTATGTAAAATCAAGTAGTTTTAAAATAAAATGTCAACTGATATAAATTTCAGCTGCAGGTCAGGTAAGAAATAAAAGTTGTTCATGGTTGAATCAATTTATAAGGACAAGGCGGGAAATGATTTTCATTAGTTTATAATATAAAATTAGGAATACATTTTGTTAAACAATTGAAGGATTCTTAAGAAATGATTTTTAAGGTTTTATAAATAAATGTTAAAATACTTATTAACATAAATAATTCTATTTCATATTTAATTAATGAAAATCTGGAAATGAGTTTTACCCACAAAAAAAATGAAATTATATTAAAGGTGTATTTGTAACATAATTACACAAATAATGTAACATAATAACACAAATAAAAGAAATTACAATGCGAAATTAAATTATTTTAAATATATAAAGAATATAGAAATTATATTATGTTCCATTTTATATAAAAACGGACTATACCCAGATTTGAGTCGGGTATAGAGCGATTTGTGTGAGCCAATCAAATTCCAGAAAGTTCTGTAACATAATTATCTGTCCCAACATCCGCCAGAATATTTCTCTCTGAATTATGTGTTTCAGTCTAGTTCGGTTCGTAAGTGTGTCGGAAGGTCGGCTATGCATTTTAAATATGTGAAAAGTGTTTTTAAAGCTTTGTTTGGTTTAGTTAAAAGTGTGATCTCAATATTCATTAGGTTTATGAAGCCACTTATAGTGAAATTTATCGTAATTTCGAAATCGATGTCTTTATGACATGGCGGATAGTTAATAGTGATTTTCAAGAAAGAAACAGCCTTGTCGAATATTTGAACTGTAAGTAATAAGTTTTAAATTTTTTAGATGCATGCTATTTTTTCAATTATATTCATTCAGTTCAATGATTATTACGTTCGAAACGACTGCATTTGTGCTGGTATCAGTAAATATGTTCTTGTTATAATAACTCTTATACATGTGAAGATACGTACTTAATGATAGAATGTTTGTTGTTCATTTCTGTTTCAAATCTTGTTTCGCATTACTAAGATGTAATTACTTATTACAGTTTTTTTTTAATGTTATTTAAAGCTCAACCATGATATATTAAATAATTAATCATTAACTTTAGAATAACGAAATTTTATCATTCATTTAATGGTGATATTTTATCAGGATTTATTTAATTAGAATCGTTAATAGTGGATTGCTGTTATTCAAAATATTATTTAAAGTTTGTGGTAGACGTTATATACAAAATAATCTTAAATTTTACCTAAGAATAAGTAATTTTAATTGTTAAAATAAAAAATAAAAACTCCAGTCTATATGATCCAAAATATTTTTTATCTGAAGAACAATGGCGGCCTAATGAAGCCATTTAATATGAACGAAAATTGACTTATTTGTTTGTTTATTAATATTAAAATAAAATAAGTTAATAATATTAAAATCAATTATGGTAAAACTCATATTATGATTAAAAAGAAATGTAAATTTAACGATTATTCAATTCTCCATTATACTGGGTCGGATTTACTACTAGGTAATCTAGGCTCCGGCCTAGGTGCCCGCGCTAAAAAAATTGTCTAATTAAAAAAGATGTTATTATGCGTTACAATTAAAATTATGATGATTTTTATGATGACAAAGATCATTTTTTTGAGGAAAAATGTCGGACCGACTGCTCCCTCCTCCGATGATATGAAGGACAGAAGGGCGGCAAAAATTCCTAAGACCTAGGAGCGCCGAAACTTTAAATTCGGCCCTGCCTATATAGTAATCTTAAATAGAAATTATTTATATATTTATCTTGAATATTTGTGTACTATTATTACTTATAATGATAAAGACTGATAATTAGGCTGAATATTGTTTATTGAAATAACTAATCCATATTTGTAATAACCAGTACTCCTAGAATAACCGAAGTCAAGTTGAGATTGGTTGTAAATCAGTAAAAAAACCCCAATATATTTATTTACATGTGAGAAACAAATTCAAACCATGGAATTTATTGACAATTTATTTACATACATTGGCGTATACTTTTCCAGTGCACTTGTAATTATTTACATTCAGAGTTTCCTTTGGGTTTTGCAATCAAACCTTAGCAATTGTGAGAAATTTTGGAGATCAGTTTTTCTTGCAAAAAAGCTCAGTATAGATATGGGTCGTTCTCATCAGACTTGTCAAATTGGCACTTCTAACAAAGTGATTTTTAGAAAAAATCAAAAGTAATATATCCTCCTCAATTTTTTTGTGTTTGTTCTCTAACATATCTGCTATTATCATCAATATCATTTTTTCGAGTACTTCATTTGATAATATTAAAAAAAAAAATTAATTGGAATTTTTTTTATTATTTTTGCTTATGTATGCTATTAAAGATATTTTTTTTTCACCCCTTAATAAGGAAAAAATGTCCTTTTCGCTGTTTGTTACAGTAGAGGAAACTGTAAGCTACACTATTGATGATGGTTTTTATTTTTTGAGGTTATGACTTTTTTGAAAGGCAGGTTTTTACCTTTTATGTTACCTTGACATAGGAATTTTATACTTTAAATTTGTTATGAATGTTTCATATCTGTATTTAGCCCTACAAACCTAGCGTTACTAGATTAGGTTTATAGGTAACTTAGAACTTCTTTCACTAAAAAAAAATATTTTCCCATTGTCGGCATATGGCAAATAATTTATGGGGGACATGGCAACAATCATGATAATGCCAATGATTTCCCATCATACTTAAAAATAGATTTCTTGCAATTTTGTGGATCATTATTGTCATCAATCAAACTATTCATACACTTGTAAAAATATTAATCATTGAAAATATAACAGAGACATATTAGGATCATTCTCCTTAGACTTGTCAAAATGGAGATTCCAAAACATATTTAAATTAAGTATCCAATCAAATATACAACCCTACGAGCAATCTTTTAGTAGCTCAAGCATGTTCCTTAATCTGAATTTCCAGTGTGCCTGAAAACAAGTTTTTTTTTACTGTAGTTGTTATAAAAATAAATAGTGATTCTTTGGTATCACTCATTTAAATTCCCTTGATTTAAGCAAATTTACCTTCAATGAGTTCTTGTAATCTCTTGCCTGTTACAATCACTGGGTTTGCGCAATCAAATTTTTATTGTTGCATGGTAAGTATCAGCTTAATCAACTCTGCTTTATTATTACTAAATTCATTCCACAGTTTTGCAGTGAATTAAATATTATTGACGTCATGATACTTGGTAACATTCCTGAGGAATATCAATATTTGGTTTTATAAAGTTTTATACAAGTTTTATAAAATTGCTCTTTTCTAAATTCAAAGTTATATTCAAACAACAATACTAACAAACTAAATCACACGGTACTTGATTACATATTTAAAGTAGATAATCACATTATAGATCTAAAAACTAACTTTAATTTCGTTCTGTAATTTATAACTTTTGAATAAAAAAGTATGTTAACTGTAAACTTGGCAGAACATCTTTCTGAATTAAAACTTCAAAGGAAAAAAAAAAGTGATTTTGACAAGTCCCATGAGAATTACCCAAATGATATTTATTGCAACTGAATTATAAAAGTTTATTTCTGATCCATTATCAGGTTATTTAAACAAACATGAATTTAAAACCAAACTTATTAATATATTTATGAAGTTTTTTTAATTTAATTTTTAATTTAAATTTTTAAAAATTTTCAATTGTAAAATATTAATATATTTATGATTTTACAATTGCAAATTTTTAAAAATATTTTTTGTTTTGTACTTGCTTTTCCTAGTATCTAACAATATTGAATACTATTATTAATAATTTATATTTGTAAAGAAATTGTTTACATATTTAGCAACAAAAATTTAAAAATGACAGGACTGAAAAAGTTAAATAAGGTATTTTTGTAAAACTATCAAAGCGGTGTTGTGGATCACAATAATTATGTCTTACTTTCACTAATAAGGACAGATGTTGGGTTTTTATTAGAAATTATTATTAAGGTATATATTCATTTACTTTCTTTCTCGTGATTGTATTTTTTTTTTTTAAATTGCATAACATGTCAAAAAAATTAAAAAATATAATTTTAATATATATTGAAAAATTCTTCTCACAATTTGTTTTTTCCCCGTTAAAACTAAATAAAGAGCACAATTCGATGAAAATTTGTGGGGTGATTTTTAATGAAACAATAATATAATTTTTTTTTTTAATTTATTAAATAAAATATTGAATGAGAAAAAATAATTTTAAATTTATTTATGTTTTTAATATTTTTAGATGAATTGTTAATCATTTTAACAATTGAAGTATTGTTGCTAAAAACATAAAATCTTATAAGATTTTACTCTTAGATCTTGCTGAACTTCTTATGCAGTGAATGAATGAATAATAATTAAAGTTTAAACAGGTGGGATAGCTAAGGGGGTTAAGCACTGGACTCCCAATTCCAGGGTCAGTTTCGAGCAAAAACTAATTATTTTCTGTTTGATGAGCTGTATGTTTGAGAGATGTATTGACTCTAGCACTATTATGCACCAGCACTTAAGAAATATTGGAAGAGAGCGAAGGCTAGTCTGACATGATAACAGGGGATGGGGAAGGAGCATAAAGGAGTAGCACAATAGCATTATATAGCTCACACAAATCAAACTGGACCAGAAAACCGAGATGTAATCATGTAAAGGAGTAAACTAAGTTATTTTAAAGCAAATTACTATGAAATATTGGAGAGTGGGGAGCAGAAAATGCTATGCCTCTCCGATGCCGGCGCCAATGGACGCCAGCCAGACACCTAGCCTCTATAAAATAGGAGTCTGATCCTCCAATGGGTTGGGGAAAAGTCTGGCTGGGGAACATGATTCTGCCTAAATCATTTCCTTGTGTTACCGTTGTTCAAGAAACTGTAATTGTAATCGAGTATTAAACCAATAACTTTTTTTAAGCGATGCAGCTATAGATTTTTTATTTTATAATTTAAGAGTACTTGTTGAGGAAGAAGCACTTTATAGAATCCATCTAATTATTTATCCTGAATTAAATTCAAAGCTTCGCTTTACTCTAGTTGGTAGGTTAATTTTCTTTTTTCTTCTTTACTTCCTCACTTAAGGTCGGAACTAGAGGAGAGGGGCAAAGGGAACACTTGCCCCGGGCGGCAGAGTTTAGCTGGCGGCAAATTTCGAGCAAAATGTTATTTTTATGTTGTGAACTAATATTTATTTCTACTTTTTAAAAGATCATTTTAACCTTAATTTAGTCAATAAAATGAGTTAATATTGATATTTATTTATTATGGGACGTAAACACCACCTCTATCGATTCCCACTCACGATAAATAGAGAAAAAAAATTGGTAATGGTCTAAAAATCTACAGTTGATGAGGTAATCACCAAATACTGACGACTCCCACTCGTCAGTTTGGACTTGACCAGTGCTAGAAGTCTTAATAATAAACTCCTTCTCTACACAATAAAGAATAAGATTAAATAAAAAATGTTTTGGGGAAAACATGTTTCTTGTGTTTTTTGTAAAGTTTGCTAAATGGTGATGGTGTCTTTTTCAAAATACGACGTCGATATGCTCTCATATACTAAATAACTTCCAAATATTTTCATAGGCCGGGCGCACATTGAGACATAGAGCAACTAAACACTGATTTGTAACAAAACCTAACTTAACCCTTTTTCATTTTAATTGATTCTGGCAATCCAATAATCCTGAGAATTAACTACAGAATTAACTATCCATCCATGGGCGTAAACAAAATTTTTATAAGGTGGGGGATTTGATAAGAAGAAAGTATGTAAGTTTATTAGGAAGTACACGAACCATAGAGTACCGGAGGGTCCATCAATACTCCCGTCGTGCGAAGGGTCGGGGGATATTCTTTGCTCCTTAGGGAAATTGTTTAAAGAAGAGAGGATATATCCCCTGACCTCTCCTCCCTCCACTTGCATACGCCATCATCTCTAATTTAGCAAAAAAAAAAAATAAAATAAAATAACATTCCAAAATTTTTATCGGTAGGTAAAGAAATATTAGTGAATGCTTAGGCTGGGTAGGCAAGTAAACCCTGAGATGATTAAGCTTATATTAAATCAAGAAATTATTATTCTCGAAAAGCTTTGTATGATGAAGTACTGTTCCCATATATTAATAAAATATAATCCCCTATATGAAAACAACAAATGTTTTTTAATAATTTAACTGCGTATTCAATAGAACCCCATTTACCCCGTTACGCCGTTGCGTTGTCCAAAACCTGAACTATCCGGAAGTTTCATTTTTTCTTCCTGTTTTTCTGGAGATGCTTTATGTTCAAATCTTTTTTCAACAATCACAATTTTTTGTTACAATAACTGATACGAAATTATATTCTTCTTCTTCTTTCTCTCCCTCTTTCTACTATTTCTAGCGTAGAGGGGCCTCAATCCAACGGAGCAAGTCCATTCGGAACCGGCAAATCCTCTTCATTTGAGTAAGAGTTTTCCTTCTACTTGCTCCTATTCTCTGTAAGTAACTCTTTGCCCAACTACTTGAGCTGTCGCTTTTCAAGGAAGGTCTTTAGTTCAGAAACTTGCAGCTGATATCTTTTTTTTTTCTCTCTTTATTGGTTAATTCACAACTGTCAGTAATTACTGACAACCAGCGAATGTGCTTACATAAACAAATATACAATTAAAAGGGCATGACAGGCAAGAGAAAGAAATTTATCCAGTGGCAATTCTTCGGTTTGTTTCAAGATGTTGAAGGAGATCTCTCATCCATCTCCTTTTCAGCCTTCTACGGGTATTATCGGGCATATTTTTTGTGGCCATATCTTGAATGAGTTTATTTGGATGATCTTGAAGCTTGCTGTGAAATCTTTTGTAGTAAGTCCGTATGTGTTCTTTGACAGTTGGCATGCTTAAATCTTTGTGCAGAGTTATGTTACTTACATACCAAGGTGCTTGCGTGATTGTCCTAAAAGTTTTGGTCTGAAATATTTATAGTTTTTGGATGTGTGTTTTTTTTGCAATTCCATACATTTGTGAGGTGTATGCCCAAAATGGTTTAAGTAGGCGAGTACATGTATTTAGTTTTTGCCTTCGATCTAATTTTGAGCGACACCCAAGCAGAGAATATAAAGGTCTGAAACGTTGATTTAGTGGCTTTCTTTTAGCATCGATGTGTGGGGCCCATATCATTCTTTTGTCAAATGTTAAGCCTAGATAATCTACTCTGTCAGATTGTGGGATGTGTTCGTTTTCAAGATAAACTGGAGGGCAGGTTCCACGTCGGAGTGAAAATTTGATGTGATGGGAATTGTTCTGATTCAATTTAACTTTCCAACGTTTGCACCAGTCTTTTAGTGTCTGTAAATGGCTTTGTAAAATCACAGAGGCATGCATGGGATCTTTGTGCCTTGTAATAATAGTAGAATTGTCAGCATAAGTGGCTGTCAAAGTGTCATTAGTGGTTGGTATGTCGTGGGTGTATGATATAATATGTACTTCAGTGGTGCAAGAATTGAATCTTGGGGCACTCCAGCCATGACTGGTCTAATTTATGAGATTTCAGAACCTTTTCGGACAGAGAAAAATCTATCAGAGAACAATGATTGTATTATAAGATAGTAAGTGGAAGGAAGTATTGTTTCGAGTTTAAAGAGAAGTCCGTGGTGCCAGACCCTGTCAAAGGCCTCAGCAACATCCAGAAATACACCAGTGGCATAGGTCTTTTGCTCTAGTGCTGTTGCTATATAGTCTGTCACTCTATGCAATTGTTGTGAAGTGGAATGTAAAGAACGAAATCCAAATTGGTGGTCTGGCAAACTTCTTTGGTCCATCAGTATGGTCCAAAACTGGTAATAAGTCTTTTGTACAGTAACTTTTCAAAAATTTTAGCACAAATAGGGAGTAAGCTGATAGTTCTATAGTATGAAGGAGAGTGTATATCCGGATGGTCAGTTCTGTAAGTTTTGTATTCTGAAATATAAAATTTTGAACGTGGTGTTAAGTGGGTTTCAGTTATCAATGCGATGTCAATACGTTTCTTGCGTAGCTGGATGTCTAGCTCTGTCTTATGTTGGGTCAGTCCGTTTGCATTTCACAGGATGATAGACAGGGAACCTGCAGTTAGCGGTCTAGGGGGCATAGTGAGGGCATAAGGCCTGAGTTCTTAGTGAAATTTGTTGGAGAAGAATGTAAAGGGGCTGAATGAGAGTGTTAAGATTGTTGATTAAATTTAATACTTGCAGGGAACCATTATCATTCAGAGGTGCCGACTGTGAAGTATCTCTACTCATGCCTGACTGCTGATGTGGTGCTGGGGGTTGAGGCTGCGGTTTTTGATGAGTTGTTGAAGTTGATAGTGGAGGTTGAGACTGCGGCTGCTGACTTCAGGTTGGGCAGATTGAGAGCGCTGAGGAAACTGTGGGAGTGCTGGGAAATCTTGTATTCCTGGGGTGCAACATTCTGGGCAGCTTCTGGTCTCTGTTGCGTTCTGTAACTTCGCTGAGTCCTCGGATCTTTCAGAGTTTTACATCCTCTATAATTGGCTGGATGTGCCCCCTGACAATTTGCACATGTCGCAGGGGTTTCTCTTGTTTTGCTGCAGGAAACACTTTCGTGTCCCAAACCGCACTTCACACACTTTAGTGGATGATTGCAGTATGTCTTTGTGTGACCATACTTCTGGCATCTGGTGCATTGAGGTATCACTCTCTTTTTTTTTAGGAACCTATATATCTTTTTTTTTACACCCCTTGTATTATTTCTTAATTTAAAAGAGTTGTGGCCAACTTCATTTTGGAGAAATGAAACTAGAGCAGTATAATCATTTATCCCATTTATATAGATAGGTGGTGGCCTAACCTGAATATCTTTACTGTTGGGTCTCACTGTTCCTCATTTGAGACAAATACCTGTTTTGGGTTTTGGTTAAGTTCACACAAGTCTGCTGATATCTTATACTCTGATTTCGCTGGCGGCCTCTCATCGTCTTGCCGACTATTCTGCGGAGGTATTTCATTTCAGCTACCGTGATCCGGCTGACGTGCCTGTCAAGCATGACTCAACTTTCGCTTCTATAGTAAGCGTTGGGAGGTAAACTGCTTTGTATAAGTGAAGCTTAATTGCTTTTCCTACATCCCGGTGGCCAATTATACTATTACAGATCCTTATTTCCCTTATTTATTCGAAATCATATTACACAATGTTAATTTTAATTTCGTTATTTAAGATGTATATAAAACAAATTAATCTGTTCAATTTTTTAAATTTTGAATATATTATATCTCGTCAGTAACTTATATCTCGTCAGTTGTATTGCTGGCATTATTATTACATATCTACTTAAATATGTATATTTTTTTGCTCATTGATTCAATGTCATTAATATAATTTTTTTTTTAGTATCCTACCATACCATCTCTATCCGTAATTTCGCCTTACCCGGAATAGTCATTGATAAATGGGGTTCTACTGTTGTGCAATTGCAAAATTTTAATTAGCAGAAAGAAACATTTTAAACTGTTTCTTAAAATTGAGTTTTGCTAATCATTTATCACTTTGGAGTATTATAGTACTTATAAGTGCCAAACAGTTTTCAATCAGGTCCATCCAACGGAATTCATCCACATAGAATCGATTTGTGAAACAACTCTCGATGGTTGTTAAGAGATGGCGGTCCTATGCGGAAGACGAAGTCAGCGTAGTTAAGGTACTCCCGACCACCGGGAGATGGCGGTTGTAGGTTTACGTTGGCCGTCAATAACTCCTGCTTTTTACGCGAGGGTCTCCCCTGGCACCTGATCAATACCTAGTGCCTTCTAAGTGCTGTAGGCTGCTCTGCTCCTTCACAACTCGACCAAGTGCAGTGCAAGTAAGTGGTAGTTTAGTGCACTCCTTGCACCAAGGCGCACCTCACACAATAAACTATAGTTCTTACAATAGGCCTCTATTCTTTATTCAACTTCTTCCTTTGTAGATTTGCCTTCTTCTCTTTCCTTTTTAGAGTAGATACAAAGAATTAACGTAGTTCACGTACACACACTATTGTTAATAAGTTCATGTATTCTACGCTAGGTGGCAGCACTGACACTATCGATGATTGGCTGAATCGAATAGAATAAATCGAATGGTAGTACGAAGAATATCGATATATGTGCTCAATTTCGATTGCCACGTGGTTTAGCACCTGCTGTCAATAATTTTTATTAATTATGATCTGTATAAAAATTAGGGATAGTTTTAAGGTTTATATTCAAAGATTTTTCTCTTCAATAAACTGTTTTCTGACTGTACAGGAAAAGGAAAATAAAAATAAATGAAAAGTGAAAAAAACAATTCTGCAAGCTTGGAATCACTTCATTAAATGAGTGTTTTCCAAAGTGTGGTAAGAGTGTGGAAAGAGTTTGGTGGTGGTACGATCCGCACTAATAAAAAAAAATAAAAATAAAAAACTTTGTTACTTGTGTGGTATTCATTTCAATGTGAAGTTGTTTTTTCAGCATTTGTAGAAACTAAGTCGAAAAAAAGGAACAGTCTTTTGGTTGTGAAATCCCATCTCAAATTAAAATTAACAACCGGAAAATCAAATTATTTTCATCATAAACAATTCATCCTTCTCCTTGACCTTTATGCATGTAATTTATTATATAACTTTCACTTATATTTTATTATGAATGAATAATATTTCTCGTTTAGTATTATTTTTTTATCTATTAAAAATGGAAAAAAAAGCTTGTTATTAAAGTAGATAGGTTTATAGTTTTTTTTTTTTTTTAATTTTTTTTTTTTATTAATATGAATTTTGTTTTGCTCAATGTTACGAACGCTATAGAAGAGGTATACGGATCTTGGAAGTTAGTGAAAAACTGCGTCTCTCCAGAATTTTAGTTATAAAATATTTTTATCTAAATGGGTCACCTTTCTTCTTTATACAATATTATCAGTGCGATTAAATTAATAGCCAACAATGGTTTTTGTAAAAATAATTATCTTCAAAAAATATTATGTAGTGTAACAAGTTTTTTTTATTCATCTTAATTATGATACCTTAAATAGTACACTTATATCTTTATAAACGCGTTTGATTTAATCATTTATTTACGTTTATTAACAAGCTTTTATTGTTTATTATCTTAATTTATTATTTATTAGTTTTTGTCGAGATGAAGTAGGAAATTCACTTATTTAATGTCCACACTGGCTTATTAGATAAATAACAACTCTGTAGATAAATAACAATTTAATTACAATCGCCTTATTTACATATAGATTTGATGCAATATTAAATGCGAGATATAAAATCTGATATTGCATGTGTGTGTATTGTACTTATACCCTTTTATTAATGGGTTATATTAAGAGTCATTAACTCAAACGGCGCGACAATTCATTTCTGAGCCTTGGCCTCCTCATTAAGAGTCAAGCATTAATAAAAAAATGAGTTTAGAACTAAGTAATTTTAATTCATTGACTATTAAGATGATTTAAATGGAAAATGTATGATTGAGACATAAAACTAAATTAATGATAACAGAAACGGTTACTAATTCTATTTAAATCCTGAATTAGGTCCTCGTATATTATCTTGACTTAGTTTTATAATTAAGATAATGATTAAATTGCATACTTTCATATTTTAAATCCACTGATGGCTTCTAATACCTTAACCCGTATCCCTTTGACCTTCCATAACTTATGCCAGGGATGGCCTACCTTTTGCATATCATGCATAACGTGATCAGATATTTTCTGCCCTGAAGCGGGACATCCTGTTTTTTTGTTGGAAGGGGGTAAGAAAAATGAATTTAGTCGGTGATCTTTTTGTATTGAGTTTGTAAAATTAAAAACTTTATTGCTATAAACATACAATATACACTTTTATGTTTCGTATTTGTCATTTGAGCTAATTTGTCTCACTGGGAACACCAGGTCACATTGCCTAAAAGCGGAACTGTCCCGCCGAAAGCTGGATGTCGGAACACAATTTTTTCATGCATCGATTTCTTCACAGACGAGGTCAGATGCGTCATTTAACTCGAGCACTTTGTTTACCTTCTTATTTTCATTGTTAGGGGTTGGGAAATGGAGATGAGGATAGAATCTGCTTCGCTCATGAGAGGAAAGGAATAACTTAATCTCTCCATTATATTGAAGTACCTATTTATAATAGTTAGAAATGATCTCTTGTACGAAAGGGTGATCGCTTCGTGATGGTGCCACAAGTCAGAGTGTTTCGTTTGGTGAAGATGATTACCCTGGACGGATGCTTGAACTGAGAGCGAGATCAGCTTGGACCATGGATTTCTATGTTCTCTCTACTTGCTAGGAATCCTGGCTCTAGCATTTGTTTAATAGCCTTTACAATAGAAGTATACTTATGGACATGATTGTTGTATATAAATTTGTATGTAAACACTCTTTCATGTGGCATCATTTGGGTGCATCCTGCATCCATATACGCGGCAACTAAAGAGTATAAATTCGACTCTATGGTCAAAACCCACATTTATACAGGAGTAAAGATACAATGTGCCGAATTTGGCGCATAATCCACGGTTTGGCCACCCCTGCCTTATGTGTTAGCATTTGGAGAAACGCACCAGGTGTTTCTCTTCAAAAGAACAATTAGTATTTTCACTTCGTATGAATCACGAACTCAGCTCATCACTTAGATATTTTTTAGCCTAACACTTATCACAACATTTTGTTTCTCAGTTTATTCGCCGTGTTGGTAGAGAAAGGTAGCCAAGAACTGACGCTTTTCTCCTTTTCCACGGTTTAAATTCCCTCCATACTGAGGTCATTTCAATTTCTATTTACAAATAACATTTCAATATAATGGATTTTTAATAGTAGGCTGCGATATAATTAAAAACGAATCATATTGGTTTAGTTGAATTTCTTTATAATTATTAAATCAGACTGTATTAAGCATTGGAAGTTGTGGTGGGAGAACAGCGGTTATAGCATATGGTTCCTACCGGACAAACAGGAAAATAGACGAAATCTAATTTTCTTGCTCGCTGATAGGAAAACATCCCGGATATTGAGTTATTTCTTTTTGCTGAAACATCATTTAATTACGGAACGATAAAAGTTTTAACTGTTCACAAATTTTGTCTATCTGATTTCTCCAATGAATTGATCGATTGGTTCTGATTTTAACGGTACAATGGTACCTACTATTAATATGGTATGTAAATAATAAATGTTTATATTATTTATCTAATATTATATATTTATCTATTTTTAAAGAAATGTTACCCATTAGTTGATGTTAAGGGGACGGTACATAATAGCTAAAAACAAAATTCGCTTAAAAAATTATTTTATTTTGCAAGTATTTAATATTAACTTAAGAAATATTATAAATAAAAAAAAACAGTGTCAAGAGTATTCGGAAATACAAATTTTATAATCATAATTACTGGAGTAACAATATATCAATATTTGGTTGGTAAACCTTTTTGTTTGATTGCATATTTAAGCCTTTTAGGCGTTGATTTAACTAATTTAATAATTGCCTCTTGTCTGATTTTGTTTCAATGAAGGTTTAATTTAGGCTTCAGATATTTTCATTTTGAATATCATATTTCCTAATTTATCTTTCAAGGTGGGCCCACAAATGTTCAATTAAATAACCGATCGGATGATTGGAGAGGGGCTTCCAGAACTTAAGGAAAATTGCACAACAGCCAGGTCCTAGTAGATAACGCCGCGTGTTTAGGGTCGTTGTCTAGACTAAGAGTTTAAAATTTGATCTAACCATCATTATTCTTGTACTTTCTTATAAGTTTCTTTTGGGAATGTCAACATACTTGAATATATCCACCATTCCGTCTATGAATGCAAGGCTACCCTACCCCCTTCGAAGAAAAATAGCCGACCGTGTTTTGCCGTCACTGCATATTTTTTTCTTTTAATTATGCGTTTAGTTTCCTTCAAACCATGATTCTCCCATCTGAAACATGTATTTTAAAGCGAGACTCATCTGTAACCTTTAGATCATTCAAAAATTCATGAGGCTTTTATGAAAAAACATTTTTGCGAGCACTATTCTTTTTCTCTCATTGATTTCGACTGATGAAAGGCTTTTTTCGAACTACTCTTCCGTGGAAATAATATTTTCTTAAAAAGCGACGGACAGTTAAAACACTTATTGTGTTTCCAGAAGTTCTGCAAAATTCAAAGCTTGTAAATGCACATTCGAGAATTTTTTTTTTCTGATTTTACTAATAATGAATCTTTTATCTCTTAAAATGTTCACTATTGTGAGGCCGATTTTCACTTCTATATATTTTTTTTTATCATATCTTCCATATTAGACATAGGCATCCTCACGTTTTCACTATTTATTTTTTTTTAAGGTTTCACCCTTTTCTCGTAAACAAATTATTCGAAGCCGCTTTCATTAGTTAATTTTTTTCTTTTACGTCCCATTTTAATAATTTTTCGTTTCCAGATTGGATATCAGTTATATACTGGAAAAGAAATGTTTGGAAATATTGAAAATGTTAAGGATTAGTGAGAATGTTAATATTTGATACAAGTAAAAAATAGGATATTATGATTTCCGAATACATTTCACGCCGAATATTCTCTTACTTATCACTTTTAAACCTTAAATTGTATAAAAACAATATACTTTTCTCTTAGCTTGCGAGTGATTCTACTTCTTGGAAATCTCTTTAAAATAATTATTTTTAATAACTATATAAAGTGATAGTTGTGGAAAAAATATTTATTAATTGGAAACTATATATATATATATATATATATATATATATATATATATATATATATATATATATACATATGATTTTTTCCAATATTTATTTAAAATCTATTTTCTTTTAAATAATTTTGGAATGTTAAGACTTGGGTAATGGCTTTTAGGCTTTTAGTAACGAGTGTTTAACATGCGTTTTTTAATGATTGGTTGAATAAACGACTCACTTTGAATGTAGAACGTTATATAGTATTATACACACATATACATTTATTTCTTAACTTATTTACTATAATCAGTTTTCCTGGAGCTGTTTGGCCTATTGAAATTCCTTCTGTCGAAAAGAAAAATAATCTGATAAGGGTAAGAGGGCAAGGGATCTGAAATTATAAGCGACCTCCTGAATTCTCAAATCTCATTTTCACTGGAACCCGCCTTGACTACAAAGGAACTCACATTTAAAAGGCCATTTCCGACCCCAACTTTGTGAATATTTATGGAGGCTATGTAAACGGACACGTTCCCAATTTCAAACGATCTAGCAGATAAGCTTCAATGTAGGTTTTAGCAATGGTGGTTTTTAACTTAAATTTAATTTACAAAAATGAAATAAAAGGGAACTTTGTGAATTAATCGGTAACTCCTCATCAGGCGCTTAATAAATCGGCCATTTATCAATGTGTTTATCGTCTTTTTTGTAGGTGATATTTTAAATCTATATTTAAGTCCTGGAATAAATGTTAGGTTTAGTATAATAATTAAACTTTTATTAAACCTTATATTTATTCCAAACTAATTATTAGTTTCTGAAATTGTGCACTTTGCTGACGTTGCGTTGGCAAGGAAATCTTTAAATAATAAACAAATTTATCAATGCATAAAGTCAGTTTTACAATTCAAGTTAATAGTACAGAAAAAATAGACAAAATGAACAACGATTTTTTTAATTTCACGAAACTTTGGTCAACACTTCTTTTTGTATAGCAAGAATCGAAATATGCAGAGTCCACCCAAATTTCTGTGGGACAACCCTTCCTAAGAGGGTCAAATTGGAGGGCGGAATATTCGAAAAATAACTTGCACAAATTAAATCGAGTAAGATATATTTTTCTTTAGTTTTTTTTTTGTTTCTGAAACAAATGGCATTACTCAATAGTTAAGAAGTCATTACTGATTTTAGGTAAGCAGTATATCATACATAAAAATCACATCAATATGATGAACTATATACAGTATATGTCGCGGGAAATATTTATGGAGCTGATATTAGACCTCAAGAGCAATGAAAAGGTTCATATTCAACCATGGCTTGTTTTTACTATAGAATCAATATCGTGATTTAGTTATAAAATTTTTGTTTGATTTTATAATAGAAAGAATTGAATTTATGCAGTTAAGGATAACAATTATGTCCGACCATGGTAACATCTATAGGTTGGTGCCAAAAATAAAAAAAAATACAGCTATTCTTTACTGTTTTAAGTAGTTCAACGTTGCGGAGACTGTGACGGTTAATATATTGTATGTAATTTAAAACTATATATATATATATATATATATATATATATATATATATATATATATATATATATATATGTTTTGTGAGGTTCAGTCAATAATAATGCAATTATATTTTGGCGACGTATCGAGATTTTATTTTGCTCATATCCATGCCGTACAGCGAAAAACAGCCTTTTTTTTTTAGTAAATTCCAGTATTACCTGTTATAAATAGATACGAAAACTAACTTCAAGAGAAAATAAAAAGCTATGTCAAACTTAGAATGTCGTTTTGCACTCATTCAACGCTTGTTTGTCCCTGTGGTTTTCGATTGTTCTTACAATAGTTGAAATATATAGATAAAAATATATGTATATGTAAGTGAAGAACTATATATAATTATAATAATTTAAAATAAATAATATTCCTATAATTGACTTTAGCTTGTCTTCTTTCAACAATCTAGTTCACGGAAGAGAATGCTGTTTGCTTTTACTAACAATTTGCTTTACCTTTTGAAAATAAATTACTGCTTTAAACATCTAGTTCGACTACAGAATAAGGAACTGGAGCAAATCGTTCCCTTTAAATGGTTTTCTAGTCGGAAATATAAAATGGGTTGTTAAGTAATATTGGAGCATTTGTCATTGTTGGACTACTCTTACTGTTATTTCTGCTGTTGGACATTATAATGTTCATTGGTCATATCAATTCCAAAATTTAAATTAAATTAAATTCCTTCATTCATTAAATTTTTTCATACCTAAATTAGTTATTAATTTTAGTCATTTTAATAAAACCATTAATAAAAAATAATTCATTGTCGGTTAGTAATATATGATGGGAAAGGATTCGAGTAGCCCAAGAAGAAGGAGGTAGAACTAACTTCACCACTTAAGAACTTTTTTCTCAACGCTTTCGTCCCTCCAAGAGAAAGTTTAAATAATCACTCTCCGCCTAATGTTATTGCATTAGCGCTCACTATCGAGGAAAAGTTTTAGTATTCACAGTAAGTTTTTTTTCTATTATTCTTATTTTTAAACAATAAAATTTTGCTCATTTTTGGTAAACATATTAATAGGTGTGCCCGAAGCTGTTTAAGTATTTATATATCAATACGTACCTACCTTCGTTATAAAAAAATATCTGATGTGGGCAACACATGACTTCCTTGTACGGCTATTAAATTATAAATCCGTGGCTCAAAAAGTGATACTGAATTTGGTTACTAGTTTTTATGTTTTTTAGAATTTGTACACAAACACATAAAACATTATAAAAATGTTGAACAAAGTTAGTACAGACCTTGAAAGTACTTATCCACGAAAATCTCGATTTGTGATTTTCAGCGCTATTCGGATTTCTATCTACTAAGAAAGCGGGAAGTAAAAAAAACAAACTTATTCACTTAAAGTACCACTTCCGGCTATCTGATTTTAACCAAAATCTAGTACATTATTTATATTGATACAAAAGTCTTGCAACCAAATTTGAGATGTTTTGTATTATGCTTTAATATAATTTTGGATGTAAGTTTATTAGGACCTTCAAGTAAAGTAGCCTTTTCGGCTCACGAATTTTAACCAAAATCTATTAAATACATTTATATCGATATAAAAGTCCTATTTACCAAATTTGAGATGTTTTACATTATACTTTAATATAATTTTTGATGAAAGTCTAATATGACCTTCAAGTAAAGTACCGCTTCCAGTTTTCCAATTTAGACCAAAATCTAGTATGTTATTTAAATCAATATATAAATTATAAATACTAAATTTGAGAAGTTTTGTAGAATATTGTAATATAATTTTTGATGGAAATCAGTTATGACCTTCAAGTAAAGTACCACTTCCGGTAATCAAGCAGTGACCAAAAAGGGAGGTTCACAACTAGAATTTACTACAATCCTAAATACAAAATTGTAACTTTATACAGCTAACCCTTTTTGAGTTATGCGAAATACGAACGTACAAACGTACGTACAGACGCCACGACGAAACTAGTCAAAATGGGTTCAGGGATGGTCAAAATGGATATTTCCGTCGAAATCTGAAATTCGAAAATGCTCGCGATTACAATACTTCCTTTACTTCGTACAAGGAAGTAAAAACAAACTCAAATTATTAATTTTTCGTTATGCAATAAAAATACGTTGAATAAGAAACTTTAGCAACAAATTTATTTTATTTTAATATATGAATGATACTCATTTTAACTTATGGAAAAAAAATATTCTCTGGTAATATTAGCTGGTATTTTATTGTTAATGTAACTTTTTTATTTCTTAATTTTTATTATGTAAATTCTCCCTTTTATTATGTATTCTTACTACTTTAAATTACAGAAAGAGCACTATAAGGATTAGTTAACCTTATATTATTACATTTACAATACAGGTATTGGCGAGGGAACCAGTCCGGCAAGTTAGTCCCTTTTGCCAACCTATGAAATCTAACTAGAGGTTGCCGCCTCTAGCGTCAATATGAATTTGGAGGCTCCTGGCAGCCAAGTTTTGAAACCCTAACTAAGCTTCTTACTCAAAATTTGAAGATGTGGCTGTGTGATATAAATAATAATGCAATGTCAGTTAATAATTTTATTACTTCATTTAATATTGTATTACTACATATAAATACAATTTGATGTTATATTTTATTATTATTAATGGCCCTCTTGGGTCGAGGCCCGTGGTATTTGCCACCTTCCCAAATGCCTCTTATTGCCTCTTTATTATGTTATATTTTTATGCCTCTGGTTGCCGGCCTAGCTCTATGTTCTTCTAATATATCATCCACCTGCTGCTTAAAGTATTGAGACCAAACGTATTCTTTTCATTAGTTGAGACAACGAACCAAGGATGGTATTGCAATTATAACATAAAGTTCTGTTTCTTCGAAGCTGCTAGTTCATGGTCTACAGTTCCGTTGTGTTTGGTTTGTCTCTTTTTGGAACATCCATTTGCCCTTATTTATTTTTACCAACAGATATATACTATTTGATTCTCGGAAGTAAATAAAATGTTTCAGATTTATATATTATATTCTTCAGCGGTGACGCAATAAATCTTTACTAACCTTTTCACTAATGAAGTAGTTAAGGCCTTGTAGAGAGAATCCACTTTGGTTTGATCGTTATCCTGTGGATTAACCATTTAAGAAGTGGTGACAATTGTTTGCATGAGAGGGAGGGGGGAGGCAGAAGAGAGCAATCAGTAGTTAATTTGACTAATGCTGGGACGGTTGGCAGCACTGACTGCAATTAGAGGATTGCTGCTGATCTCCCGCTCTCTCACTCTTTCTCCCTTCATCTCTGTTTGTTGAAGAGTGCCGGATTAATCGGGCTTTTTTGTCATCTGGCTTTATTCCCTGCTGTGCGAGCTAAAACAGGAAGGGATGAAAAATGATCCCGGTTAATTCCCTCAGGAATAAACTCATCAGGGGACAAAAGCGAGAGGATTACATCTCAAGGTCCAACATTTTCGCAAATTGACAACTGGACATGGTAGCTCCTGGTTCATTTAATTGCGATGCCTAAGAATTCGAGGATTGATATAGCTGCCTTTTGATACACACTTTCCAAATTTGGTCAACACCTAAGTTTATGACAATACAGGGATAGGGATATGGGACTGATAAGATGAAATATGGATTAGTAACAGTTTTTTTGTTGAAGAGGTATAGTCAATGCCAGTAAAAAAAAAAAAAAATGTTTTATATTTAAAAAAAATATTTTCAATAAACTCTACTTTCTACATTTAAACACACACACACACACAAACAGTTAGAATTTTAGCTTACTTTGAAGGAAAATTCCATCTGCCGTCTGTACCCAGAGGAAGAAGAATAAGCAGAGCACAATCAAACCTAAAGATAGTAATAGTTATAACTCTCAGGAATTATTGTGTTTCATCAGAATCATACGATTCCTTTAGGATCTCTAGACGAAGAGAAGTTTCTCACAAAAGATCTACCTGTGCATCGTGGCGACGAAAGGTTTCCCATCCCTCAGTATAATTATAATAATAACTGATTCTTACCAATATCTAGCAATGGAATAACTGTTGAAATTAAGGCTAATACAAAGAAATGCTTTGAGGATGAATTTAAGTACCGTTTCAAATTAATACTTAAATCCTATTTAAATAGAAGAAATTTGATTAGAGCATTGAATATGTGAGAACTGCTTCTATAGTATACTAATTTGGAGTACTAAAGTGAACCAAAACAGATCTAGATAGATTAGTTCGTCTTCTTAGAGTCCAGATGGTGCTTTAAAAAAAAAGTCCTCAGTGTCAAGGTTTATCTTCCCAGGAAGTTGGGAGGCCGTAGTCTAATTAGCCTCTTGAAGTTATGTCCTGAGGAAGAAAATGGTCTTCGAATTTATATCGTTAATCATGACTCTGACACCCTTTCGACTGTGGCATCATTAGACTGCATATCATTAGAATAGTGAATAATAAGCCACTACATGGACGATTTTATCACTCATTAACGGATGTAGGAGTTAAAAAATGGCAATATCTTTCCAGAAGGATTCCTATTGGCTTTCCAAGAACAAGCAATAGCCGTAAAGACATATATTAAGCATATCTGTGGAGAGGGCATCAGTGACTTATGCTGCTTATACAAAAAAAGCAGTGATGAGAATACAGCACTTCGGGTTGATCAATACTTACGGGTAAAGAGTACCTGCAAATGCACAACAGTGCAGCAAAAATTAGTCATCAGACCATGGCATTGAAGAAGAATTTTAAGCATCCAATCCCCTTATTATAAATAACATCCGTCATCAATTATTTCGGAGTATTAAACTAAGATTTAATAGGAATACCCTATCATAACTGACCAAACGGTTTTAAATAATCGGCCAGACGTCTTAGTGGTTGATAAAAATAGGAAATTTGTGCAGATAATAGAGATAGGTGTACCATCGGATGACAATTTGCGGAAGACAGTTGATTGTAATTAATGATATGAGTAGGTATGATGGTTGATGCCAACCTACCTATGTTTTTATAATGAGCTTTCTATAAATATAAAAAGTATAATAAGCTTATATTTGAATTAAAATAATTGTTAAACGATGGCCAACTTCACAGATGTGGTAAGTACCAGTTTGTTCATAACTACAGTAAGAGTTGAAAACTGTCTAATTCACATTACGTATCTGTTTGAAACTACTGTTGTAATAAACATCAAACTAGCCAAATATATAAAAAACCAAAGAGAAATAATAAATAAGAAATTACAGGATGCAATCAAATCTTTAATATTTTTTTACGTAAAACTATAAAATTTGACATACAATATCTATGACAACATATAGATGTTGTCATATATATAGTCACATATATAGATATTGATTCAAATCTAATTTTTTAAGGGTATGTATATAATTTTAACATTTATTTATTCATTTATTTCTATAAAATTTGTTTGGGCATTTTAACCTATGGTGGCCATTTCATATGGGGGTCATACTTATGGGGGTCATATTTTAAAACATCATTAATGTAAAATGGCTTAATACCTACTTCAAAAGAACATCGAAACTTTTAAATAGGCTCCTACTTCCACTCAGGAACTGTATTGAACAAATGAAGAGGCTTAGAGTTGCCTGTCGTTGGAGGAGTGACTAAGTCGCTATTATGAGCCTTTGATGACTCGAAAGCCGACTTTGTTTCCATTATCCTTTAGATGGAAATTCGGTTTCCTTCTTAGGTGACTTAACGGGCTAGGGCCATTAAGGAAATCTTTAAGGCGGTGTTAAATACTTAAGCACTTAGCCTTCTATCCTGTCCCAGAATTTCATAACTAAATACTTTCCACTAGGACGTTGAAAACTGTTTGCCCCTCATCTATCGAAGAGACACTTATCGAATTTAACGTTTACAAATTTATAAAAAAGTTTGTGGGATGAGGAAATTTACTTTAATAAACCAAAATGCTAGTTCTTAACTTATTAGCCTGCCAGACTGAAACATCGATTGAATATTATATGCAATTTTCGCTACATTGGAAAAATTAAATTTTTTTTTTGTTTCCTTCAATTCTTAATTTCAATTAAACGCAGAATATTAGAGACAATCAGCAAATTGTCCGTACACATAAAAATAAAGATATACCAGACATATAGAAGAAGAGTTGACAGGGGCAGAAGATCCCGGATTTCCCTTACCTTTGGCCACGGAAGATGCCTCTCTTACACCTTTTTAATCTCCTTCTCGTATTGTTTGGGATGTCAACTATAGCTATTTCCTGAATTAGTCTAAAGGAATGTCCATGTAAAACTTTATGAAAGCGTTAGCAAAGAACTTTATGCATTTGTTGAATGCAGCTAGGTGCTATTCAGTATGTAGGGTTTTGTTAGTCACCTACACAGGTGCTTTTGCTATCAGTCGTAATATTTTTGATTGGAAAATTCGTGTTTTGTTAGTCTTTTTGGCTGTACCGTATATCTGTGAGGAATATTTACAAAAAGAAATTATTTTTATAATTTTTTTTGTATTTTATGTTATAATATATAACCCTATTCCTTCTCGTATAATAACCCTTTTTTCTTATTCGTCTTCTTAAGAATTCTTATTCGCAATAATGTTTTGTTTTTATATTGCCAGACAGACCAAAATTAATCAGATGATTGGCTCATCTTCAATTTAGCCTTGTCTTTCAATTTAGTATAGACACAACTTATAAAATTGCATTTTTTGACAAGGTGGTAGTCATATTTTAGCCATATATATGTATACTTCTTAATCTTTGGTACATTAGATTTATTCAACGAAGTTAATTTGGTTTTTACGTTTCATTTATTTACGGCTTTAATTTTAGAAACTTTCTGATCATAACATTATGAAATATTCAAGCTTAGGAGCTTAGAAGTAAATGGAACAAACATACCCTCTGAATAATAATTATGAATTCCATTTTAATTATCATTAATCCTAAATACTCTATTTTTTTCTGCGCTGATCTTTGAAATTGAAAAACACGATTGAATTTTATGGATGGAGTTAGTTTTCTGCTACTAGTGATTCTTCTCTTGATCCGGTCACTTGCAGATTGTCATACGAGATGCCAGTTGCCACAACATAACACCAATCATGTACTAATTTATTTACCAGTACCTACCAAACTTAGTGAAACTCATTTATTTATTTGTTTCTATTTGTACGTTATTATCTTTTTATAAATTAAATTTTTTTATTATAGTTTTGATTTTTAATTATCTTTCATTCTCATTCGTCATATTTGCTGTGCTCTACTATTTTTGAACTATTTTTTACCTTCTTTTACTTTTCTCTTAGAAATTTGTCTGCTAAATTTTCTAACCATTAATTGATAAACATAATGGCATTTATTTATTTCAAATCTATTCATTTTTTTTATTAATACGTTGACTAACCTTTTATACAATGCAAAATACAGTGAAACTTTATCTTATTGGAATGAGCCTGATTTATGTGTATGTGCCTACACTTGTACCTCCTAGGAACTCTTGTAAATTTATTTTAATAGTTTATCAATGCAGAGAAACTCATGCTCATCAATTAAAAATATAAATAATATTTATGTATCAATGTGATATTGTTTTTACCTCAATACTGTACTACCTTGCAATTTAGTTTTAGTTTCTTATCTAACGTATCATCAGAAGTCTATATCCAATAAACTTTGATTAGACTTAATTGCACAAAACTTGCAACATGTTTTTTTTTTTCAGTTTCGTTGTAGCCAACACATTTCATTCCACAATCAAATAATTTGATCATAGAAATCTAGATTTTTCCCAATTTATCTTTGGTCAATATCTTTCAAACTTTAAATTGTGAAACCTCCTTGTATTTTTCCATTAAGTAGCTTAGTTAATTAAAAAGCACAAGCACGAAATAATTAAAAGATATAAAGAAAAGCTTAGGGAATGGGATCAAGCAGTCCTTGAACATGGAGCAACCATATCAAGTTACCTAAAAGACAAGAACCTTTCAGCTTTGTTATCTGATCCAGCAGGGCCCTCCGAAACTTAAAAAGTAATGCCTAACTTATAGACTTATCTTTTTCTTCTAACTTTGTGAAAGATACTTCTTATCTTCAGACCTCTTTGTATAACTTCACTAACTAGCCTGTCCTCCAAGAGCTATGGTCGGAATCTTGAAACTTTCGCTAGAATTCCAACCACTTTTGGTTCGGGGTAAAATTCGTGAAGGAATATAACTGAAGTTATTGAGAATTTTTCATGTTTTTGGAATTAGGTATGAACGTACAAGGAATTTATACAATAGTATATTTATAACAATTGAGGGATTTGCCGAAGAATATTAATGATACAATCCTATGATTTGTCATATTATTTTCTCTCAACAATATAATATTACTAGTTGTTACTTATTTGATGATTTCCCAATTAACGAGTCTTAGCCTATTCAAATAAAGTATACTGGATAAAAATTTTTTTTCCCAACATTTATTTTTTTTGTTAGGTTATTAAACAACACAAACATGGTACTTCATTTTTTTGATTTTTGAACACAGCTCGTGACACTGTGCATCTGTGGCAGTTTGGGTTCTTTTTCAGAACGTTGGTACTCCATTTTACAACCATTACCAGTCGGGAGGGACATAGAGGGCCATCTAGAGCCATGTGCCGTGGGGGGCACTGCGCCATTGAAAATTTAAATAATTTATGCATTACAGACGTATTTATATTTATTATTAAAGATTGGCCGTAAGACACCGCGCCATATACAAAAATTAAATAACATATAGATGAATATAGTTCATATGGTAGAGGCTAAACACCTAATTCTCTGATTTAGCAGAGAATACAAAAATAAAATCTCAACTCTACGAATTTTCTATGGAACAAAAAAATCTTAAAATTTGAACTAAAATGTAAAATTATAAACTGAATACATGAGTACCACACCATTACCAATCCTCATAACCAAGGGGAATCCCGTAAGCTATAGGCGTCCCCAGGGCCCTGCAAGGTATAGATTCACCACTGACAATTAGTCATGTATTCACAACTGGAATGACATTCACACAGAAAACGAAAATTTATGCTGGTTATAGTGGTCTATTTTTCGTTTCAAAAACGAAAAGGCTTTTCTCAAGCCTTCAGCAGTGGTGAAAAAATGTCCATAGCTGTGTTGTTATTTTTTTTATACTATAAATAGATTTAAAAAAAAAATAAAGATATAAGAAAAACAAATTTAAAATATAAGGAAAATGACGAAAATGAATAATATCAATAATATATTTCGCATTACAACCTACTATTGAGACACCATTTTACTTCTTAATGGTACACAGAGAATAAATAGTCTGTATGCTTTATTTTATTTTCACTTAGTATTTAGTTATTTCTGTTATTTATGAATATGCATTTATATTATAGCCTATTTATTATAATTCTTTTCTTTATTTAATTTTATTGTTTTTCAATAAAACTTTTTTCTCACTCCCTCCTCATCCACCTTGTTCATTTTTGCTTACCGTCAGCTCCCTGTGTCATTGTTTTTATTTGAAATCCATCCATTAATTTTATTTTAGTTTTATTTCCATTTTATTTATCTGTATGTTTTTATGTTTGTTTCATCATTTTGATTATATTCCTTTATTTTATTCTATTTCTGCTATTGTTAAGATATCTTCTTTTTTTTTTACCAAATTCTACGATATTTTGGTTTATATAATTGTCCAGTCTTCTCTCTTTATATATTTATTTATTTTCTCATATTATTATTTATTTTCATCATTTTTCTTGCGATTTGATTATTCGTTTGTTGTATTTTTATTTACTCAATGCTCTGTCCACATGTTAAATTTTCTTTGTGTCCTTTGTTTTTTACTCATCTTTCTGATCCTATAACTCTGATCTATTTTATTCCTGATGATGGCATATATATTTGGGCCGAAACTTCGGGTTGTAATAAAAACAAACGATTTTGTTCTGTTTTCAAATTCACATCGAATGATTATCCTGAAATCTAAAATACAGATATAGTCTTTTGTCTCTAATATATATAGTCTATCTATAGAATCTATATCTAATAATTAAAAAAAAAAATTGAAGACATTAAAATTACCTAAATTATTTATTATTTTATTTCTAAATGTTGGAGCTCGCACTAAAGATTCCTGAAATTACTTTGGAACGGACACGGGCTTGGGTTTAATTACATATACAGGAGTCACTGGTTCGTCCTGACCAATGATGAAAGCCGTTATATTCTGCCTGGAAATAGTACTGACTAATGAGAATGCGGATTCCAGGCGACTCCAGGACAATGGGGAATTTTAATTGCACCATTCCTTGCGGTTGTACCCGAAGAAAAGATCCTAGGCTGGCAAATATTAAATAGAGCTGAGAGAGGGAGTAACCAGGTCGCGGTGAAAATAAAGCAGGCTTATCTCCGGAATTATTATTCTGTCTTAATTAATTTTAATGTACTTATTGCACAGATGTGCATTTTTAATTAATATATTATTTTCTTTATTTACCATTATCTTCATATGATGAAATATATTGCATATGATGAATACACGTATACTTTTTTCTATTTCATACATCCAGTTTAATTTTCCAAGATTTCCTGAAAAAGAGATAAAGTGTAAAAGTGTAAAGATATATCGAAAACAAGTTTTCATAATCACACTTTATTTACACATGTTTACTGTTCCCCGAGTCGGAAAAAAATATTTTTAAAGATACATATGTTGCTCTTTCGCTGTCGTCCTCTATTTGAACATTATTTTTGAATGTCGGATAAGTCCATTTTTTTCATTTATATTTATATCAGGGCACGAAACAGTTATTGAACTTTTTCAAAAGGTTTCAGTTTAACTGTTTTACAAGAACTTTTACAATTTAAGTATTAACATGAAAATTCTACTCAAAAGAACTTTCTGTTAAAATGTTCCTTAAGAACTTATATCATTAAAAGTCTTTTACAAAAGTTCTGTTAGTATTAGTTCTTGCCAAAACATTTTTTTTTTTTTTTTTTTTTATAAAAGTTCCGTTAATAGAAGTTCCTGCATGACCATTTTAAATATAAGTTTTCACATTCTTACCAGACAAAGCTTGAGAGGAATTTTCAGGTGGGGGAAACCTTGTGAGACAGCAGTATGGTTAACAAAATTAAAAATTTTTTATTAAAAACATTGAAAATTATTAAATTCCGAATAAAAGAACAACAATAAAAAGAAAACTACCTTTTTATTTAAGATTTAATTTTGAAATCACCTACAGAATGTTTTTTCTAAAAATAAGACATTTTAAGATAAGAATACCTTTCAAGGCACAATTCCATATGTATTTTCCATATTTAATTGGGAACTTTAATATTGAAATCATTTATTATAATCTCACTAAAAAGTTCTCACAAGAACTTTTATAATATAGAACTTGTCTATAAAAGTTCTTACGATAATGTTCTTAAACAACTTTTTATATAAAAGTTTTTACGATAAAGTTCTCAACCGACTTTTACTTTACTATGCAAGTTCTGACCAAAACGTTGTCGTAAGAACTTTTAGTAACACTTATAACATAACTGTTCTTGCATGAACTGTTTCAGTTAGAACAAGAATTTTTTCAAAATAAAAGTGCACAGTTATTTTGGAGCCCTGGTTAATATGCTTTCGTTTAAATCAATTTAAAATATTAGTATAAATTAATCAATTCACGTGTTCTTTTTAACGCTATAAGTCTTAGATTTTATTTTATTCACATTGAGCTTGGAAAATCCTTTAAAATCACATAAAATATGGTGACATTTATCTCTGAGGTATTTTTTTTTTTTTATATTAGAAAATACATACGTTTATATTGTAATTTTCCTGGTTTTGCTAACATTATTTCTAATAGATAATATAATTTATTCCTGAGGGTTGAGAAAGCCTTTATATTCTACGGGCCAAAGTTTCCGATTTTCATATATGCATATATCGTTTGGGCTAAAATGATCCGAGATTTGATTTGAACACTATAAATGCGATTATGAATTTACATTTCGACAGTATACTTGCAAAACGAAAGTGCTTCTGACTGCGAAACCTTTTGCTTTGCTGTAGAGGTACAAAACTTTTATTAAAAAACTTTTTAGAAAAAAAAAAAAAACATAGAAACTGTACACAAGAACCACTTAAGAGATAGAAATAATTTTTCATTCAAAAGTAAATTATTATGGAGTTTCAGCAACTAAGAAAAAAATATATCGAAAAGGTACACAAGAACCACTAAGAAGAAATAAATAAAAACTTTTTAGAAAAAATCAAACAAACTTCAAAATTGTACACAACAACCACTAAAGAGATAGAAATTATTTTTCATACAAAAGTAAATTATTAAGTAGCATTATTAACTATTCCAATCCATCCGATAATATTATTATCATGGCTTTAGATGGAATAGTTAAAAATAACTATTATTGTAATATTATGATTTATTTTGAGCCGTTTTGGCCGAAACGTTGGCTTTTAATTATAAAAAACAACAATTTTTTTTAACCTGATTGTCTGTAATCCTACGATTGTCGCCATCACATTTATGTAAAGAATGTGACTAGCCAAGGGACCAAAAAAAAAAAAAAAAAAAAACATTTTATTTTTAACTTCCCCATTACCTGGAATTTGATTACCCCTGAGCTATAGATTTTTATTTATAAGATTTTATTTTGCAAATGAAGCATCTGGTAAATTAATAAAAAAAAAAAAATTAACCATCGCTTTCCTTATAGTAATACAAGCTCATATTTTCGGTGATGGAGACCCATTTCAATATTTCTCAAGGATAGACGTTTTTACATCTCATATTATCGATTATAAATATTACCCATTGAGTAAAAATTTTATCTAATTGCACAATTTCGCGATATAGTGAGCACTGTTGCTATTTTTGATGATCGTTGCCAAATCTTGAATTATTTTTTGCTTTCTGCAAACTTATAACTTATAAAATTCAAAGTATAGGTGATATTGGTGAGTGGTCTTGGCGAGCAATACATTCATCTATTATTTATTATAGATTTATTCTAATAGAAATATACGATGCTCAATACAATATCTACTGATAGAGGTCATAGAAAATCTCAGGCATACATTTTACTCAAAGGATTTTGAAAGATTAAACCTTCGAAGATAGAGGATGTGAAAACACTAGTAATTCATAAGCGCCATCATCAATTATAGAGACTTGATCGAGTAGAACCGGCCCTCCGTACTGGTCTTAAATTCATAATTCATTCAGCATACAACTGATTCGGTGATCTAATTCCAGATTAGGTTTTGTCCCTTTTGGGATAAGCCAATCCAAATTTTTGTTACGTTAACGATTACTCAGTTTTTAACTGTATTTATTACACTTGTGTTTAATTTTTTTTTTACTTATTAACTTTTATGATTAGAGAATTAGTTACAAAAAAAAAATGTTGAGTTTTTTTTTTTTATTGAATAATATTATATTCTGTTCAATAAAGGACAATGGTAATAATGATTAAAGTGATCATTCACACCATATTTAAAGAAAATTAAATAAATAAAATAATAATAAATAAAAGAAAGATAGAAAAAAAAACTAAACCTAAATATAATAAAATAAACAAAAGCATCTTAAGCGCAGGTATACTTATATACACTATTTATAATTGGCCTGGAGAATCCTGGAGTCAGGCTTGTTCCTCATTTATAGATGGAGAAGCGGGACTCCAGGATATCCCAGCGCTTCTCTCTCAATCGCGTCACTGGCATTGAAGCCTGTGGAGACTGAGCGAGGGCGCTGTAGCCACAGGCGTACAGACCTTGAGTGAAGAATCTGGCCATTGCCATAACTCCAATATACATATTTACAAAAGGTCTCGGCACCACTGCCGCTTCAACCTTCGAGGAGGATTGTAGCGATGGGTGGTGCTGGATAGAGATTGTGCTAATAAAGGATTAAGATGATGAGTATGGCTCCGGTGAATGTTGGAGAATTTGTTTGGAGTAAGGTCTAAAACAAATGGTATATTAAGGTCCTTACGTAGGGTAATGCTGGTTAATTAGTATGAGCATTGACTATTGCTTGAAGGACTTTAGGCTGAAAGGATTGTATGCGTTTGATGCTCGGATGTTTAGCTGTCCTCCAAAGTTCGAGCCCACAAGTCCAGATTGGTTTAAGAGTTATCTTGTAAATTAGTAGTTTGTTGTCAACTGAAAGCTGGGATTTTCTATTAAGCAGTTTATATAATTGGCCAATTCGTCGGTTTAGCTCTTGTCTTTTAATTCTAGTATGTGGGTCCCACGTTAGTCTTCTGTCTAGGAGGAAGCCAAGATACCGGACTGTGTTTGAGAATGAATGTGGTATGGAGTTAAAATGAACTGGTGGACTGGATCTGCGTCGAAGGGTGAACGTCAATTTGTCTTTACATAGGATTAATTAACATTATTTGTATTTAAATCTTATCTACTAATTATTGTTTGGCATAGATTACAAAATATTGTTTATTCTTATATTTACTGGTAAAACTACAGAATCGTGATCCCAACATGGCGGACGTCTAGATTTTTAGGACTGACTGATCTTAAAAATCAAGACCTCCGCCATGCTGGGATTACGATTCTGGAATTTTCTCCAAATAAAGGAAACTATTACTTAAAATGAAATACAGTAGAATCTCGATAATTCGAATGGTCAAGAGTTCGAAAATTAAATATGAATTATCGGGATTTCCAATAATCGGTAGTAAAAAATAGAAAATAACAAAATTAATATAAAATTTCATTAATATGAATGGACATACAAACGGTAGTAAGAACCACAAAACCTTAAAATATCAAATTTGAAAAAAATTCGGTTATTTTCTTATGGTACAATCCTTGAAGACGGGTCTTTTACGGGGTTTCACTAAGCATGTTCGGAGCAGAAAATACGTTTACACTAGCATCCGATTTTGCATCAATTTCTTCTTCATCTCCTTTTTATACGGAGTCAAAATTTCCTCCTCAGTTAAGATCCTGGCTACCGCCAAACCTTCGTCAAAATAGGCGAAATCTCGAAAAATGATGGGAGTTTCTTCATTTTGAGGTAGGTGATTCCCAACTACGATGCTTTCTAAGAGTTGCATCATTACTTCCTTGCGTTAAATGTCTTAAATCGTTTAGTTATGACCAAGTCTAGATACTGCAGCTTAGAGGTTGTGTTGGGAGGGAAAAACAGAACATTAACATCGCTGAGTGATGTGGTACTGTTGTGGGCCGTACAGTTATCAAGAAACAGTTTACAATTTTCGCTGTTTTTATTCCATATATGTACCCATTCGTTGAAAATTTCGCTTGTGGTACACGCTCTTGTGTTTACACGATTGGCTATCGGTCAGATTTTTGTTTTTAAAACACCTTCCTTTCGCGGATTTGCCAGTCATGAGCGAACTTAATATTTCAGATCAATCCATGTTGGCGACTAGCAATATGGTTACAGGTTTTTTACATATTTTTTTAAAGAGAGATGAAAAAAGAGGTTAAACCGACCAAAATTCATAAAAACTGTCTCTCACTCAACTCTCCTCTTGAAACGATTACTAGATTAAACGGTTAACTAGATTTTTTATTTGGAAATTCGAATTATAAAAGTTTACATTACTTGGAAGACGAAAATAAATACGCATTATCGAAGGGACTGGATTGGAGTGTTTTTATACGAAATAAAGGGAGATTTTCAAGAGACCAGCAAATCCATACGAATTATCGGGATATGAATTATCGATATTCTACTGTAATATAGTTTAACACATAGGTGTCATCGGTATATCGTTGTAAAATATCGATATCATTGATATGTCGCGTTTCGATATTCCGACTCTAATCTAAATACTTTAAGATTCAACGTTTAGGAAAAAGAAGAATGTTTAGAGATAGGTGGCAGCAACGGCAGAACATTTTTATTTTAACTTAGGGAACAGCAGTTATATTAATGTTTCTCAGAGTTAAAAAGATGTACACATCTGCCTTAGGTATTTGATTGAACAGCAGCTACAAGACTTTATTTTTCTGTTATCAACTTTATTATTTTTAATAAAACGTTATTTTTTAATTTTCATCGTCTAATGTATGTACTGTAGAACGTTACTATTATTGCTGGTTATAGATTAGTAATTGAGCCGAGGAGGAATACAGGATTAATATTTGCGATGCCTGACTATTTCGGGAGAATATTAAACAGAATGAACGTTTATCTGATGGAGGAAAATGTTTGAAAGTTTTAGTAAAAAGTGCGAAGGACCGAAATAGAAGGAGGTCGATGGAGCAGAAATAATTCAACGGACCTTCCCCGCCAACAGCGGCTGTCTTTAATTAATAATGCATGCCGACCCCCCCTTCTGCATATAAGTCTGCAAGGCGGAGTCCGCTGCAAGATGCATGCCTTCAAGTGCTTCTCTGCGTCTCATGGGTCAATATTTACTTGGTGAATCGCAAGTATTTAATGATATCAATTCAATATTAAATATTAAATAGAATATAGAAAATGACATCTATTAATTCGGTAGCCGGCGTGCGAACAATTGGCTTATTAATATAGAATTGTGACTGTTTAGAGAAGTCTGACTGTTATTTCATAATAATCAGTCTTAAAATATGCTATGAAATATGTACTCCAACACCATGGATCCAGTATAATTGTTGGTGTTATCAAAGGAAATTGGAGCTCTTTTAAGGAAAACCACTTATCCATGTCGAGCGTGCAAAGTTAATTTTTTTTTTTTCGGTTGTCTTTTTACAGTCCTTGAAGATCTTTAGCCGTAAAGTTCAATTAATAATACAAAAATTTTACTGCAATTAAGATAAGTTTTGTTGGTATTTATTTAAATTTAACTTTGTTGAAAATTTAATTATCTTTCAAATGTCCATGTATAATGTTACGGAGTAGTTTTTGAGCCATTCCTAAAACTAAACATGGGCACTAAGTCCAGTACACCCTCCCTTTGATGATTTAGATGAGTTTTTTTTATAAATATTTTTATTTGTTTTTAGAATTTATTCAAAATGTATATTTTTCATAAAAAATTTATTTTTCGTCTTAAATTTTTTCCTGCTTGGGGATGTACTTTACATGAAAAGTTTTAGGGTTTCTTGGAAAAGACTTTAAGCAAGTTTAATTAAAATCGTTTGATTTCTATTGGCGAAAAAGTTAACAAAAAAAAAACACCTCTTTTTTTGGTACATGCGGGATTAGCCCTGCCTCGCAGCGACTACTGCGCGCATGCTTTTCCACAGGCGTCGGAGAACTTTACTCATCAAAACCAATAAAAGAACAATGGAACTGGTGCGTCAATTTGTGAGTCAGTCGTACAAATACATAGACCAATGACTGAAAATGCTGAAAACCGGGTAACGAAAATTTGAACCGATTATAATACTCTCCTTACCTAGCTATTTCTGGAAGCGGTGCGGAAAGTTAAAAATTGAGGAGGTGAAAAAAGAAATGATAAACGATGGTAGAACTGGGGAAAAATGTTAAAGGTGGCACGCATCAATCACATGAAGCATTTCCAAGAGTGGTTGTAAAGGTTGAGATCTGGTATTCTAAAAGTGGGCCAAAAATCGGCGAGTAAATTCAGGATACAGGCAGGCCTTTTGTACAATAACAGATTTTAACCGAAGTAGGTGAAGTAAATAATAATAATTTATATAGACTATATGTATATAGACTATATGTATATAGACTAGAAATTTAGGGAATTTCTAACATGAATTTCTAGCATTTTCATTATCTCTTATATTTCATCTCGAATTCAAGAAACTATCCTCATACACTTCATTATCTTATTTAAATTTAGGAAAAATAAGTTGAGAGACACGGACCGTGTGAAGATTAAGGGTCTCTTAATGAGGGGAAAGAAATCTTCTAGGATGTTATTTATTCAATGTAATTTTGGAATAATGATCACACCTAGAAGTTTATCAAAGAAGAAAATAATGATAATAGCTACCGCAATTATAGACCAATGTAAGACAAGAAATTAAGTGAGAATATAATGAGCTAATCAATAAAAACGTGGCAAAAATAACTGAAATAAACTAATAATAATAATCAAGTATTTATAAAATAAGTTGGTATTAATAAAATAATAATAAATACAATTTTAAAATTAAAGGAAAGATAATAATTAGAAGAAGATGTGCAGTTATTAAATAAATAATAATATTTAATAAAAGTTATAATATTATGAAGTTGGTCAAATATGGTCTCAAGTTTTGAACAAAACAAAAATGAGTGATTAGAGCGAAAGATTATAAAGAATGATAAGAAACGATGGTAAGATAGGGTTTGAAATACAGACATATATAATGTATACACACACACACACACACACACAAACACACACACACACACACACATATACATATATATATATATATATATATATATATATATATATATATATATATATATATATATATTTATAAATAAACTATATATTTGGAGAATATATAAAGAGGGAAATACAGCGCCGTATTTCCCCCCGTGGTCGATAGAGGTCAGTACAAGTGAATTATCTTTTTAATTGCCCTGTCAGATCCAGGCTCGTGACCACTTCATTTAACAGAATTAGCTTTACCTCGTCTCCTCTCTACAAGGTTTGTCTTGTCTCAGGGGTCTATCTTGTATGTTTTGTAATCTTTATGCTTATCGATAATTTTAAATGGTTCACGTTTTCATTATAATATTACGTTTCAAATTATATAATCAATTTTACTCAATTATTTTCTGGATTCATTCGTCATTCATTTACCTATGTAAAAATATTTAGTATTTCTGCACTTAGATACACGTATTTCTTGGGTATGTGTGCCTGTATGAATTTATTTTACATAATATGCATATATCGCTCATCAAGTAAAACAATTTTATTTCATTTATTGTTTTATAAACGTAGAACCGGGATTTATTTTATTTAATCAGTTAACGTGCATGGAAAAAAAAAACCAAAAAAAAAACCTAGTAATATTAATATTTTGCTCAGCAAAGTGCTTTACTATAATTGTATTACTTTAAACTAAAATATTCATTAGTGGATTATTTAAAACTTAATAATTGAACCATACGTTTTTTGTTTTATATCATTTGTTGGTATTTCATTCATCCTCTCATAAATTCGACTAATTAAAAGAAGTGTCATATTAATATTATTTGATTTCTTAATAAGTATCATTGAAAATAAAATGATTAATGGCGAATTATTCATTGAAAAAATAATTCTTTGAATGAGATTCGACTAGCAATTAAAAATTACGGTGCTTCGTTAGTTTAGTTTAATGACATGCGTTAGACTCTTTTTACGTTTTTCCTGCTTGGTTTTTTACTATCCAAAAAAAAAAAGCTAAACTAACTGTGGTTACTACGCTAATCGATTTCTGAGGCACAAAAACCGTTATTTTAAAGGCGACCAATGACGATAACTCCAAATGGAACATGGAACAATTGAATTGGAACAGTTGGGGTACTTGGAGTTAAGGCGATTTCAAGGGTACCACTGACGATCACTCCGATCCATTCTTCCATTTTTTACCGACTGGTTGTGATTAATGCCAAGGAAATACATGCACTAGTGGGGCTATAAATAGTAGCTCTACAATAGCAAAAATATTTAATAATCTAATCTTAACCCCTTTCCAAAAATAAAAAGTAGAAGGCATTGTATGCATATTAGAAATTAGAAATCCACTAAAAAAATGTATTTATTTATAATTAATATTTACAAATATTTTCTAAAATGATTATTAGTAAACTAATAAACATAATTACAAGTTATTTATATGAATATTTTAAACATTCAATATCGTAAATTTTAACAACACTGTATTTAATATGAAACAATTTTTATTAGCATTAGTATAGAACAGTCTAAAAACTGTGCACTCCATCCTTTTTCCATATTCACGATCAGTTGGACTGATTGGATATTGTTAGAACGCGGTGGATTTTAAGGCCACTGGAATTCCAGCTGCTCCCCTCTACTCCAAAAAGGATTTCACACTCACGGTTGTTCCATGTTCCATTTGGTGTGGAATGATTGGATTGGAGTGATCGTCAGTAGCCCTATATTTCGTTGATGTTCAACCTTTGGTGCTATATTGTACAATGAATTAATATAACCGAATGTTTAAAGCGAGAATTTGTCTATTACGCATAAGGATAACGTATTTAGTCATATCGAGGTCAAATTCAAGTTTGCTTCTAGTATCTTAGTTATCAAGATATGAAGAGTGCCTACTCACAAGCAGCTTAAAGGGGGTCATCGGTTATTGATTATAGATAGTTTCCTGAAGTGTTTGTCTTCCCTTCCGAATGGCCTTTTGGGCTCCCAGTTTCATGAATTGACCTAGGTTCTCTGCGTAGATAGTCTGCATAGTCCACGTTTTCTTTTATTTTCTTTCTTGCTATTTTTTGAATGTTTCTTAGATATAGAGAATGAAAGATTAAATTAAAATTTTTATATACGGATTATTAATTTAAATAGTTTTTTTTAATCTTTCAGAGGTTCATGTATTTATGCATGAAATATTAGGTAAAAGCGTTTCTGTATTATATAATTTCTTTATTCCTTGTTTTGTTTTTTCTATTTTCTAAGATGCCATCTAATGTTTTCTATGTAGTATGTAAATTTTTTTTTAAACTATTAACATCGCTATCCTGTTTTCTTTTGCCATTTCCCATTCCATCTTCAGACTTTCACTATAAAAAAAACAAAAACACTTTTATCATTCAATTATACTTCTACATATATTACTTTATAATAAATCATTATATCAATTATCAACCTGCTCTTTATTATGTCGCTATTGATATATGTTGTTACAATTTTCACTAATATAATTTTGGGAGCATGGCAAATTAAAGAACTGGTGAATAATTAATACAAATATTTTATATACAGTTTAATGTTTTATATCTTTGTGTACCTCGGTGGTTTAGGACTATATATATCCATTTTTTTACCAATTTAGTATTATTATACTTTTCGATTTAAACTTTTTTTCTTGCTTTTCACAGAGGTATAGATAACTATACCTAAGATGAGCCCCATCTCCAGAAAATATCTCAGAATATCCCTTAAAATGCATCTATGCAGTGAAAGGCAATAATAAATAAGTTAGTTATTTGGAGGCCAAGGTGTAAAACTTGCTCCAAGATATTGGATGTAAACTAACTATTGGATGTAAACTTAAATATTGGTGGTCATCAGCTTCATCTATTTTTATTTTTTTCAATATCGAAAAAATTGATACAGACAGAAAGAATAGATGCTTAAAAAAATATATAAACAAAAATTAAAAAAAGGAAAAGGAATATGGAATAAGAAACATTTAATTACATTCACACACATACAGATATATATATATATATATATATATATATATATATATATATATATATATATATATATATATATATATATTTATATATATATATATATATATATATATATATATATATATATATATATATATATAAAATAATATAATACTGTTTTTTTATTGTAACTTTAGGTAAAAGCCAAATTTTCTTTAAACTATGTCGCTTTTACAATAAACATAAATAATGTTCCTTTTAAATCGGTAAAAAATTTATGTATTTTTTAAAATAAATTATATTATTGCAATGCACGAAAATTGAATAATACTAGGAGGAGAAGATGAACTTCTCAAATCGAGATGTCATCTTAAAATAAATTCAAAAGGGGGATATCAGATGAAATTGGATGGAATAAAATGCATGCATTCCCCTCTAGGGCTTCCAAATCGGCAACCGATGTAAATCGGTGCCTTCTAGATTTATGAGGGAGTTGGCCCAGATATCATAAACTTGGATATAATAAAACTTTGTGGGTTTTCTGTTTTCTTACTTTTAAGAAAATTGTATTTGAAATATGATATATCTCATTTTTAGTCAATTCACTTTTTTATTAAAAAAATTCATATTTGATTACAATCACAACTTAATTTTTCATCTAGTGTAATTTAATCTAGTAAATTTCCGTTACATAAATGTTTTCTCAATTGTATGGTAGCTTCAATTACAGTTCATTTTAATGGTTTACTTTCTTTCTTTTTTTTATTTTTTTTTAAAATTTCAAATTCGTCATTATTTTCCGCAATAGTTTTATGATTTTTTTTTCATATTTTATTCAAAATGACCTTATAAATTTAATCAAATTCAATGAAGTAGTTTTAGTTATATGTATTCTTAAACGACAAAATTATATATTATATAATAATGACGCCTTATTCTTCAAATCTAGAAATGTTTCGGCATAATTTTATTCAATCAAATTTTCATTAACATCTTAAATTAAATAAAAGTGGAATATCTTATTATCTAGCTTTTCCCTTTTGACTAAAGGTTATTTAATGGTAAATGAGCTTTGGTTAACTCTAGTTCATGCACATGAAGTTTAGTATATTTCTAATACGAAATAAAAATCTAGGTTATTCTGTTACAAGTTTGCGATAAATTTTTGTTTTTTTTATATCATACACAACTGTGTATAAATCTTGGTCGATTACAAAGGTTTTTGAAAATAATTGAAAATAACAAACCAATATCATGGGTAAAGTCAATTTTTTTTTCTTCCTCAGAGATTTTTACAGTGTATTTCTAAATACAATGCATACTAAAATAATACAAACATATATACACATTCCTTATACTACACGAAGATATTTTAAGGTTACAATTTCAATTTCAAAGTCCGCTGTATGCGGAGGTTTCTAAGGTAAAAAGTCCAATATGCCTTTACATAAACCTTTGATGATTTTTAATTAATTAATAAAATTATTTTATGGCGAAAAATTAAATTTTATATTTATAATTTCAAAGAATTTTAAAGAAATAGCATAAAACAACATTATTAAATAGAAAAACAATGTGAACATATTCAAATTAATTTAATCTATTTCCTCATCCTCAGGATCGACATCCGCAGAAAAGTTATTCTCTGACAAAAGTTCGTCGTAATCGCCTAGCGACAAGGCAGAAAGTGATGAACCAAGTGCCTCTGTAAACCGAATCCACAGGACCAGAATTAGTGGGGTGGGCAAAGGGTTCACTTGCCCCGGGTGATCGAATTCAGATGGCGCAAATTTCAAGCGAAATTTTATTTTTAGATCCAGTAAAAAATATTTGTTTGTTACTGCTTTTTGGTTAAATTGTTTTTGTTTATTTTGACTAATAAACTAAGTTCTGCCAATAAAATGAGTTAATGTTATGGAATGATGATGTTTATTTAAAAAAATATTGCCTAAAATACTGTTCACTTTTATTGACGTTTTTTAAGCTACTATTTTGGATTTTTTGATTTGTGATCATTTCATAATGTTAGTAACTGATAATGATGATTGTGTGCCCACTACAAGTTTAACTATTTTTACTTCACGTTGACCGAAATTATGAAATACAGCCTGTGCTGCAACAGCTACAACAGCTGCAACTACTTCCTTCGGAAGTTGACTGCAGTATATTCCGCTTCTTAGTTTTTTTGGAGCATGCTAACATTTTTTTTTCGGTCTTCATGGTCCCGCGAAGCCTCGAAAAATGAATGAGAACCTCGATGGCTCCTTACCGGCAGGTCCAGAGAATTAGCTTCAAGAAGCTATTTTATTAAATTATTTTATCTATCTCATAAAAGCCGATTTCTTTCTCTGAGTATCTTTCAAACGCTCATTATTTTTGTATGCTAATCCGGCTAAATTGTCTTTCAAATCTGTTTAAGTTTTATAATCTAATACGACAATTTTATGAGTATTAATAATTGCATTTAAAATTTCGTAATGTTCAGTAGTTCAAAAAATGTGAGCACAGAAATGGTGTTAAATTAAAAAAAAAACAGTGCTTAGCACCAAAGCACGCAAAGTTTTGTGTACATTTCTGGAAAGAATGCAAAAAAGCTACAAAATGAAAAAACAAATTTTGCCTTGGGATACTGGCAAGGCTATTTTACAGATTATAGAAGTATTGTTTATCAATTTCAAAGCATTGATCATAGCCGTTTTCGAAAACCAATTGTAATCAATGTGAAATTGGTAGAAGCTATGCTAATCTGGCAAGAAAGAAACATAATTACCTGATTTAACAGAAGCCATCTTGAGCGATAACACACTAACACTAGTTACAACTATAAATTACTGTAGGCCTGCTTGGCCATACCTGACTGATCCCGTACCCTACAAGGAGAGCATAATCAAATTTTGAGATTATACTGGGGCACTTTTTAAGTCACTATTTATAGAAAGGACGATTTATTACATTTATCATATTTTGAAAGTTGTTTTAATCCTCCTAGATCGGCTATCGGTCCCACTGTGCGCTGGTCGGGTTTATATCGAAAATCAGTTAATCCGTTCCGAATTGAATTTTATTTCTATTTTTTTTTTTAAATGGGTTTATTATAATGATTCGAAAAGACTTTATATTTTCGCTCTATATTCATAAATGACCGAGCGATCAACGGACGTATAACATATCTAATTGACCATTTTGAAACGAAATGGCGGATGATAGTGCCAAGTTCCGAGGATCATCGTGGGTGACCTGTAATTTTGTTGATCAAATTTTAAGAAAAGCTATGGATCGCGGACCGATTCTTCTTATTCAATTTTTGGATTCTACTTATCTTATAGCCTCAAATGTAGGAGGGAGGTTAAACTTTTTTTTCTTGGTAGATTACAAAGGTTCATTATTTAAAATAATAAACTAAATTCCGTGTTTGTTACGAAATTTCTGAAAGTTGTCAATGCTTCGTTAATTAATAGCAGTTATTTAAAGATCTAAGTATCATTTAAGGATAAGGAACCTGCTCTGTTTTCGTTAGCAGTTGTATTTAGTCTAGCGCCCAGCCATGACTCTTCCTTATAAATGAGCGCGATCGGTAATCTAATTGCCCGACGAAGGTTTCCGTCTCTTCTTTTGGCTGATCGTTAGTTTTTCTTTCTAAGGATTGGTTGTTCCATCTCTTCCAGGTTTCCAATTCCAAACTCTTCTTCAGACCCTTATATAACTAGGGTCGTGTCTTTATCTTTAGCGAAATCAACGCTTTTGCAAACAGAGAAATATATAGAACATATAGTTCCCTAAAAAGTATTTTGTGAACTTATCTTACCTGGTCAATTACGTACGCAATGTATAATTATAATATTAAACTTTGAGTTCCAAGATAAATTATAGTGGGTACTTGACACTTTAATAGTTTGGGGGCAATTGATTGCTTTATAGTGTTTCAAATGAAAACAATATTCTGTTGTACATCATATTCGGCTTAAAAATACAATTTCAATTTCTAACTATAAAATACTATTTGTTTGATATTGATATCTGGAAGACTATAACAAACGCATCGTGCTTCATATGCTTTTATTTCCAACTCTTCCTACGACGTTTCAGACTCAATCTCTACATTATTGAGTTAGTTTTATACCTTTTAGAATTCTATTGCCCATTTTATCTTAATGTTTTCGAAACGTCCATGCAAGATTCCTGTTTATCATCATTTTATCCAATAAACTACTTTATAATAGTTTATTTGTCCTATTGATTATTTATTTTTTTAAATATTATTAATATTGTATTTATTTAACAATGCTCACGTGTTAGATAAAGGGAATTGACTATTGTCTACTGACTATATTCTTTAATGAATATATATTAATATTTAATTAAATTTCCAGTTCCGATAGAAAAAAAATCTTCTGGAGCGTTGAATTTATTTTGTCCTTATAGAATAAGGGGGGTCTTTTTTGATATATCCCCGCCAGTTACTTTTAGTAATATCGTTGAATTTAAAATATATGTTGTCCCAGAGCGAAATGCAAAAACGTTACTGCACTGTATAAAAGAATTAATCCTACCAAATAGGAAGGAATCTTTTTAAAGTATTTTTATCAGATATTTGTTAATTTCTGGACATTATAATAGGTTAATAAATAAATATTAATATTTTAAAATTATATGTACTTTTATTTTATATCATTTAATTCAATGATATTGCTAAAAGTAACTGGCGGGGATCTATAAAAAAAGACCCAGTAAGACTTATTCACATCCAACCTACTACTTGAGTGTTGGAGAGTATATGAAGACTCCAACAATGGAGCCTTTTATTAAGCTCTCCACTTACCGCAAATAATTTTAGCAAAGTTCATTCGACCAGAGGATCGGTCCCCTTTCAATTAATCCTGTCTGCACTTCCCCTGATTATTGTATGTGACTCTTAATAGCACACGGTTAACCGTAAATTGGTTACGCGTTACCGACACCGCCGAACCCCACCCACTCTTTAGCAACCTCATTAATCACTAACCTACTGTATCACGAGTACTTATTTGCAAATCAGCAATACTCTATTTTATTTTATTAAAGATATCAAGATTTAATTTCAAAAGAATATTTTTAATTTTATCTATTTTTTTATTATATCAAGTGACCAGATTTTTTCATTAAATGGATATTTGGAGAAAAAAATCAGTGAACAAATTTATTGAATCTTTTGTCCAAAATTCTATGAATTTTTGACTTATATATTTCTATGGAATTAAACAATTGTATGGAATTATTTTAAACTGGATATCATTATAATAATCAACATTATACAATCGTTTTTGTTATAAATTGTGAGAAAAAAATTAAGCAAACTGAGAGAGAAGATGAAAGTTATCAAAGAAGGAAAACAATAAAATATTTTTTAAATTTTATTTATAACATGAATAAATGTTTATAGAGCCTTGTGAGAGAGAAATGATTTATTAAAAATCAATGCTGCCCAATTACATTGGGTTGCTATAATACACAGCATACTTATCAATCCATAGTGGATAAAATATTTATATATAAACAATTTTACATTTATTTCTTCTTTTTTTTTTCTTCCATTCATACACATATTTCATAGACTTTTCGTCTGTATTTGATTACACACCATTTTATTTTTATTTTTCTATCCCTTATTTATTTTCATCCATCCAACTACCTTCTCACCTCTCCATAATTCTCCCTTCCAGTTCACAATCAACCCCTTCTTAATCCAGTATATAAACTCTAGACAATTTGAAAATTTATGAAACTAATCAACCATCAATGTCCGAACGCACACATATATAGAACAACAGTACAGGAGAATAAATAAATAAATAAATATATATACATATACATTTATATATAAATATATATACATATAAACCGTATACATTTTTTATGCATTATTTTATATGCTTGCAACTGCTTGAAACTGAGATTTTTTATTTAAATTTTATATTATTGGTGAAGCAGAAGATCTCTGGGCCATTGTATTTTAAAGTTACTTTGAGGCCCACCAGGTAACAAGGAGGAGGAAAGATTGGTTGATTGTGAGCTGAAGAGTGAAATGTAATCTATTCGTTATAGCCTAGTGAAATAAGTTGAAAAAGGGCTAAACCTCGGAATAGAATACTGAGCTGAAAATTTATACCATAATGTAATATGATTTCCTAAATGCTGGTCAAAAAGGCACATAAAATCTCTTGTCGGGGTCTCAAGTTATTAAAGATCAAAGGACAAAAGAGTGATAAAAATAGTTTTTTTAGTAAATATCTCGTTTTTTATTTATCCCATTACATTAAACGTTATCATACAACTTGTAAAATTTAAATTCTCTTTGGTATTATTCATTTTTTTGCATGATTAGAAATAAATTAGGATTTCTTTACAATTTTTGGAAGAATTAATGATTTCGTTTTATCAAAATGATAAAAGGAAAAAAATAATAACAATATTTTTCCATGGACTAATTCATAAACAAAATAGTCTTTATCGGGTAAATAAAATTTCTAGATTTGTAATTTTCATTCATTCATTCACCCAAATAAATACAGGAGAGCATAAAAACAAATTAAGAAAATATTTATTATGGTTTCTCATAATTAATACGGAAGATATTACAAATATTTTATGTCAGCGGTATGGAAACTATAATACATCTTTTTTTAATTCGTTTTTGTTTTACTATAAAATATTTAATAAAATTACTACTATGATTATATTACTCCGTAGACATTGGTTAGTTACCTAGTTCTCGTTGTTGGGCTCAAGCCTCTAAGTGACCATACTACTGGAAACCGCTATACGTGACTAAAGCAATCCCCTAGTTCTGTCGTGGGTAGAAGCATTTTAGCTGTTGCTAATTCAAAAAGTTATGTATATTCCTATTTATATCGTTATCGATTTTGCGAAGTTTCCTTTGTGATTTGGTGAACTAATTTTAATACAATTTCTTCAGGCTATGAAAAATAGTAACTTCATTAAATTCAATTTTAGAATGTTTTGTTTCCTAAAATCTCATTTTTTCTTGTAAAATAAACATTTCTATTTAAGAATACAATCATAATTATAAATAACATACTTGCTAATGTTAATAGTTCTTAAGTATTTTGTTAAGAGTTGTAATTTAACTTTATAACTGTTCCAAATTTTTGTAACATTCAATGAGAACACAAGATATTTGTATGTACCTCTGAAACTCGTTACGTATTAGATTAAGAGTTTTATAGTTATTCATTCACAAATATATACAAAAGCCAAGGATTTTTTCTGCAGATTATATACATTTTTGCATTAAATAATATTAATGGTTGCAGATCTATCTTTTATATGAGTGCAACATATAGTCTTGGTAGATAACAAAACATGACTATCGGATTAATGTTAGTTAGGCCAGATTTTTCCAACTATCCTCTGATATGATCTTTCTCAAGTACAAACTGTCGATTTCCAATATTTCTTAAAAAAAAAACTAAAACGATAGACAAAACCAAAAAATAACTTTATTTTCATTGAAACTATTTTAAAATGTTATACATTCATCTGCAGTTCTAAAAACGCATAACAATTCAAAAATAAGCAGTTTAAAATACATTAATTTTAAATTTTTAATTAAAATACTGTATTTTATATTGCTCAGTCCTGAATTTTTGTGTGCTTTTAGAACTGAAGATGAATTTACAACATTTGAAACTAGATTTCAACAAAAACAATATTATAGAAGTGACAAATAATTTATCAATCCCTAATTAGATTGATCCTTCTGCACTATCATGTGGACGCCCACTGAACAACTTGACACACATTTTGATATTATTTATTAGTTTTTTAGACATGATTAATATACCGAGAAAATTGATCTTTTATGGTTGCTACTTATTTTCTTATACCAATGCTAGATAATAAGTAACATACCTTGATCAACTAACACTGGAATATGTTTTCTTACATTAAAACGAAGGACTCAGCTGAAGCACTGATATACAGACCTAAAAATGGGCAAAAGAAAAACAGGACGAAAAGGATTAAAAGCAGGCCGGGTTTTTGTTTGTTTTTTCGTGTCGGAAAACTGCGAAGTGTAAATGGGAGGGAGGGGAGTTTTTGTCGCGGTATAATTTGTCAAGGGGCCGCCAGGTCTGCTGATCTGGATAAAGGGTTGTCTTGAATCCCTTACCCTCTTCTCTGGCAGGTTTTTGTGCCCCATCCTCAGAGAGAGAATCATATTTCATAGTTTCATGACGTCTTATCTGGTTATCAGATGGTTTTGAATGGTAATATGAATACATAAGCAGTTTGTTTGTGTTTATTTATTTATTGAAATTTACAACTGCCAACAAAGATGCAAGTAAATGTGTTGTTTGATGATGATGATGTTACAATTTTTTGTGAAGAAACTACCTATTCATAACACTCTAACGACAGTTCCGTGTTAGAAGGTGGTTTTTAGTGGCCATTTGGTTTTTAGGTGTCTCGGAGAATAATGGGAGATCTATTTCGAAACTGATGGATTTATGTGTGAATGGAGTTCAAAATAGAAGGGAAGGTTAGGTTAGAAGTTTGGGCTAAATCCGCAACATATGAGATATTCAGGCCATTTTATGACAGTTGTATTTGTGACATAATAAGGAACATTGAAGATTTTACAAAGGATTTTAGATTGTAAGGTTTGGATACGGGAAATTATAATCAAGTTGACGACATGTAATAAATTAGAAGTTTTGAGCGTATGTCTTGTAGTCGGAAACAACGGGCAGTTTCTTGTCGTTTCTGTCTTGTATGAGAATTTCACGTTAATTTATTGTCTAGATGTTGACGTATGTTGCGGCTTTGTTCATCAGGAATCAGAGGAATATTATGAAAGAATAATATTGGGCAGGATGTCTGAAGGTGACTTTCGCTGGCACAGCCCGCTTTTGCGAATGATAGAATTTCCCAATCATAGCCGCTAACTGTTACTGCTTCTATTTGTCGATGAAACTGCCTTCTGCAGCGGCCCGCTCTTGCATAACCTATAACGTTATAACCTCTACTATATTCATAATCATACCATATCGTTATAACTATATAGTATATCCTTTAAACCTTTAAAGTTATATGCTATTTAGATCCATACAAATTATAAATAAATTACTACGTTTATTTACAAGTTTTTACATTTTTTTTCTGTTGGCACTATAGATCAGAGAGATCTTTGGCCGCACGATGTTGTCTTCTTACAGACATAATATCGCTTGTGGGAGCTCAGACAGCCTGCAGGGGCTCACCCAACCTCACTTTGCTGCAAACCATGGTTACCATGGTGCAGCGGCAGGCTGACCATTGCTCCATAGCCAGTCCCTTTGGGGCCAATTCGGCAGTGTCCTTCCCACCGACTCTCTCGGATTCAAGGACAGTGACAGCTTGGTCTAGACCCACGGTTTATGGCTGCTCGGGGTCAGCGGGCGCTATGGACCAAACCTCCGGGCAGCTATTTAACATAGATAGATACACGGGAAGGGTCATTACTCCTACGCCCGGTCTGTGTGAGTTGCCTCTAGTAGGATGAAGGGCCTCTCATACCTGGGGGAGGAGGGATAATGGCAGGCTGCGTGATTTTCTCCGGCAGGCGGTCACCCATCCAAGTACTAAACACGCTCAAACGTTGCTTAACTTTGATTACCTATTGCAAGCGCCTTAGCCCGCTCGGCCACCCCAGCCCTCTAGTATTTACAATATATGCAACTATATATGCACAACATATATATTTTTATGTTATGTACAACTAGATATTTGCCAGATAATTTAGACAATGAAAAAAGTTCGTCTGTCGCGGTTTCTTTATTGTTTATTAATACAATAGTAATTATAATGTGTGAATATAAAAATAAAATAATATGTTTTCCACAAATTATTTTTTACTATTACATTTCTGTAGTCCTTGTTTATGGTCATAAAGAACCTGAAACTGATTTACAAACTGCTAAATGTTCCTTGCCATAATAACTAAATCCCTTGTTTGTTAAATAACATTGTTTCAAATAATAAGCGAAAACCGTCGCATCCGAGGCAGTATGACACCTTCCGAAAAAATCAGGGACGCAGCAATTTAGGTATGACGTCATACCCTTACTGCCGGGTAGTGCCAGCGAAATATGTCCCTACCTATTCAGTCAAAGTAGTAATAAACTGCCTGTAAACTTTGCCGGCCGCAACCGCGGGCAGTACAAGCGAAAATCTACCTTTTGGTATGCATCGAAGGGTAAAAGTGATTTGATGAGATTTGTTGGGATTTATTTTAATTCTCCCGTTTTTACTCCATTCTACGGAGAATGGACATGTGATTGAAGATACATTTATGGTATAAATAGATCATTATTTCCTGATAACATACATGATAGTACGGTTTGTACATTATAACTGTAATACATCTATTTTCGGAAGAAAAGTATTTTTTTCTGTCAAATTTTAATCTGACACATACCATTTTATTTTTTTCCCCTAAGAATACATTATCAAACAAATTTCAGGAAACTTTTCGAAGCTATTTAACAGACCATTTTCAGCTCCTCGTTAATAAAGTAATCTGCGGTACGGACAAAAACAATAGTCTTTGCCATTCATTATTTATTGTTTTTTATTTATTTTATATTTTTCTTCAACGTTACACGTGATGAAGTCCGTCTTTTGAGGACAGAATGTTTAAGAGGCACTTGATCAGTTCTAGAGCGGATCATCCAACGTTCTAGAACTGATTCAACTAAATTTGATTGAGCCCTTGAATGAATGAGCTATCTTTGGCTCAGGGATCAACAGCGGTAGTTCACTCATCTGAGTTAATGAATTAAAAAATAAAAAGGAAGTGATTATATAATATTTGAGAAAAACAGTTTCTACCTCTCCGCTACTTAGCGGTAAGTCTTGATTAAACTAAGGTTTTTTTCAGTTAGATTGATTCATGAGCGGTCTCGTGCATGGCATACTTGGTGAAATTTACAAGACTCAAAAGGATATTTGTTATTTTTATACTAATTAATAAATATTTACCAATCGAAAAATATTCGTTATTCTTTTATAATATATTTATAACGCACCAAGTAAATTTGAAATTGTTTTGACTTGCTTGTTGGTGAGATTCTCGATTTAAATTTTGCTCCTTTAAGTTGATCTCTGGATCATTATCGTATGACTTGTGCTCTGGTTAGCAGCGTAACAGGGAGGAGGAAAATGATTGAGCGTGTCGATTGGGGTGATTATTAGTTGATTAATGAAATGTGATGTATTTATCATGTGCCGAAAACTGGGAGTAACTTTAAGACTGACGGATTAACTTTCGGGGCCCATTGTTATTGTCTTTCGTTTAGTTACCTATTTTAGTTTGCCTGTAACACCACTAGAGCCCACTAGAGACAGGCCAATAACCTTTAGCCTCTTTGTTACCTTCCTGGTAAAATTTAATAAAGTGGCTTTTGTTTAGGAATTGATAAAATGATCATAAGACCTACGTTGCCCACCTACTTTGTCTTCTGTTCATCAGGGAATATGAGGAAAGCATATAACCAATTGTTAATGCTATCACAATGACCTCATCATTTAATTCATTATTATATTCAAACGTTTTGAAGGCTGAACTCGAAAAATATAAACTTATTTAAATTACTGGGATAACATTAGAACATCATTTTAAGATCGCTCAAACGAATTGTACGGCAAAACAGTTGGTCTAAGAGAAAAATGCTAAATGATGTACAGTTTACTAAACATTTTCTCTTAGAAAATGCCCGTTATATGAATCTGTGACGTACGAGCCTGATGCGGGTCCAAACTGTGTGGTTCGCGGATGACCTCTTTATGCACATCATTTTAAAGATTAATAAAAGTTAAAACGAATGGTGCAAACTGAATTTTGATATATTTAATTAATTAAAAATAAAGGCGGGCACGCGGCGTCAAAATACCATAATTATTAGGGAATATTCTGATATAAAACGTTACGCTATACAATTTTTTCTTTCTGCATTTTTTTTCAGAACACTCGTTTTTCTTAAAATGGGAAAACATATCTGTTCTAATTTAACCCCCAGATGGTGTTAACAATGGCATATTGTTTCGTTAGCTAGCCCAGAAGAAAGCTGATAGCAACGCCTCGTCCAGTGTTTTTCTTTATAATTTTGTATGTATATATAATTGAAAATATGTAGTAAAGCATATTTATCATATTGTATCCTGCCTTGTACCCTCTATAATTGTCAACACCAGGTTTGGTTTAAGCCTGTGTTTCCACCTAGCGGTTGACTTGAAGAGATGAGGTCGTTCTTTGCCCGTAATACACCGCTAAGAGGATACATATTATATCAGGAGTCAGGCACATGTAGGTTCCAGACAAAGCAGCCATTGTAAATGTTGTTGGAGCAATGTATTGTCTGGCGCCGAGCTTTGTTAACAAGAGCTAAACAGTTGCCATTGAGCAGCTGTACGGATCGCTGTGGTGTTCTCAGCTCTAGCAGTCTCTGGCTTCTATCGGGACATTCACCACTGCACTCTGTAGTCTTAATGGTGTGTCATGTTCGGCGTTTCAGACTGACGTTGGGACAAGGTAACAGCTAGCAGCTTATATCGGGTGACCTTTTCATTTCATTTTAAAAGAGCATAGTTCGTACAAAATTAATGAGAATATAGTATTTAAAAAATATTCTACTAATTTATCTTCTTTTTAATCTCTCTTTTATTACAAAATTACTAATGAATCATGATTATAAACAATTTGAATAAGGAACGCTCTATTCCAAAGTTTCATAAACATTTCGAATAATTTTTTTTTTCTACCAACGGTTTATTACTTTATATGTTAGGTACTATTCTATTTTATTTTACTTCCTCATTACCGAAGGTTGGGAAGATTTATGTTCATGAAGGAAGTGAACAATTTTATGTTGTCGGAATCGGAAATTTCAACTCGCCTTTTACATTTTAGAAATTTAGGAACAAAGTTGGACTCGTGTCTTCCTTGTCTGTAGTAAATTTCATGTGACGGGTATAACACCTACTACCATTAATCCGATTTTGATGAAATTTTTAGCGATGATTCAGGTTAGTACCTAGATAGTTACAAATCCATTTTCTCAAATTCCATCCAGCACTTCAGCTTACGCACGCGTAAACTTATTTTCTTTGACAAACGTATATGTCGAAAACGGTTCGTCCAGTTATCACAGAGCTTTGACCCAAGAAGTATTTGTTATGAAATAGGGTTTATAATCCAGGAAGTTATTGTTTTGCTTCCTACTTGTCAGCACCTAACAAATGTTATATCCCTGAACATCCTCTTTTGTATGTATAAAACCTATCTCAAATGAACAGGTCAATTACAGTTTGAGAGAGAGTGAGTGAGTCAGAGTACACTCTTATTATGTTAGCTTTATGTCTAGTGGTAATCACTTTAGTATAGTATTTCTAAAGTGTAGCAGTCGCCGGCCCATGCCAGTCAACCCTGTCATCAGATCTCTAGTTTAAATAATGTAACTGTAACATTAGACAATAAAGTATTTTCTAAGGCTTTAATTAATGGTGAGGAAACTAAACTGACCTATTTGGCTATAGATAGCCTGTGAATTATCGAATAATGTGGTTTGATAGGCATGAGGGAAAATACTAACCTATTTAAAATGACTAGATTGTTTATCATGAGATTTGGGGGGAAAAAATGATGTTTTGGGACGGTTTTTGTGACAAAACTCTAATAAGTTTGAAGAAATTGTTTTGTTTTTTCAGTGTGCCAAAATAGAAACTATGACTTCTATAAAATAAATCTGATCTTTCCTCAAAACTCTTTGCGTTCTTCTGAACTGATCAGTATATTTCGAACAAGGAGTGCACAGAAATAGAGAACTATAATAGCAGGAATCCTCCCTGTTTCTTAAAAATGTTTGGAAGAAGAGGCATATTCATTTGTAAAAAAAGATCATTCTCCTTTGTTTGAAGAGAGCAACTATTATAACTGAGTTCTGAGTATATGAAATTTATGGTAAGGGAAAGTATTACGATCGTGAAAAATTTCATATCCGAGTTTTCAATGGAAATAAACGTATAAAGGTCTCCTGAGTCCAAATAACTAAGTCTCGCAAAATTTTCTGAGTGTGTGTATATGTTAATTGCCTCTTCGTATTAATGGTTTCATCAGTTAAAACCATATATTTTTTAATTCTATCGTAATGCCCGTTTATTTTATTATGGAAGCGGAGATAATAAGTATGTATGTGTTGGTCTATTGTCGGTTAGTTTAATTTGGCGTGCAAAGTTACTTATTTCCGTTATTATTCTAAAATTATGAGTTTTCAACATTTTCAATCGTATATTACTTAAAATGATTTTATGAGCTTTAATATGAAATCTCATAAACATCGTTCGAGGTAATTTATGTTTATTACTCTAAGATAGATATTGACGAGGCTGTCAATCTGTAGAACGTGAAGTGATTCCACTCTACACGTTAAACGGAATCTTCGATTTTTTTTGTTAATAACAATCATATTAAAAGGGTAATGAATTTAAAGTAAAGAAACATACTATGAAATACTTACGCAACCAATAATATATATATCTTAATTTTATGGTTATTACCCTAAGTTATATTTGCTTTTATTTTGAAATATTGAATTCAATCGTTTCTAATTTATTTAAACTACTAGGCGCGACTATAAACAATCTGTCAATTTGGTTCTGTTGAAGATTCCTTGACTGATAAAAGACGTTCTGGATCTTGGAGACAACTTTTATTTGCGCTTTCCTCTCCTTTTATTTTTCCGTTCCTCACTCGGAGGACGCATTCAAAGAGATTGGTCTTTTATCGAAGGCAGTTTGAATAAATCAACGGGTGCAAATCAAGCCCCTTGAATGCAAGTTTCATTTCAATATCCCTGCCCGGCCTCGATGAGCTTTCACTACAAACCTTAAACTTTGTTACAATACCGATAGGAAAAAAAAAAAGAAGGGGAGCCGTAGAACAAAAGCAGGATATTGGCAAGACGTGATTGGGGAGTGGTTCAACCAATCACAGGCCTTAGCACGTGACAAGACTTTTGATTGGTGGTAGGCTTCTCTATTAGACTCCGCCCCTTATTGGTGGATTAAGATCCTGTTAGCAGCAACTAAATCCCTCAACTTGTTATTCTTTAACGAGATGGGAGCCGGGATCAATATTATCCCAACATTTGTTGGGTCGGTAAAGGCTTGAAGGTGTCAGTCCTTTTCACTTCTTTGCGAGGGAACACTTTTTGACATATACCCTCTGTCACCATTTGTCATGATTTGATCAGGTGGGATTCGAGGTGAATGGAGGTATATTTGATTATGTAGCTACTTTATTATCATATAGCATAGTTATGTTTTCCGGCAGGTTTGATTTTTTAACAAACAATTTTTATTCCTTTTCTTCACAACATTATAATTAGTTTTAAGTTATATTATGAATTAGTCTGTTGCATTTCATGCGTCTTTGTTTTATAGTTTAAATGATTACATATTTTATACAGTATTATCAAGCTCTGTAATTGACAGTTCCTATATACTGTATTCAATATATGGTGACAACATTTTTTCACTTATTTTTCTCATATCTCTGAAATTATCTCTTATAAAGTTTAGATAGATAGAAAAAACTTTTTTTATGGGACGAAGTCTCTTTATAATAACGAATATGAACAAAAATATAAATTATATATTTATTATATTATAAATAAAAAACACGAGCATAAACATCAAAAATAAAAAAAATATACATAAAAAAAGAAAAGAAAAAAAAATCATTTAATAAACAAGCAGGAAAAAAAACGACCATAGAAAACATAAAATATTTATATCTGTAATATAAAAATATTTAAAAAGAGGTCTATACATAATCCAGTAGCTAAGATAATAACAACATAAATCTATATTTCTTTACATAAATTTATATTCCTATAGTCTACGGCTTATTGTTCAACGAACGCATGTAGAAAATACAGTTTGTCGCTCGTGCATTAAGATTGCTTTACTTCTTTGGGTTTGCCATGTGTTGTGGGTGATTTAAGAAGATATTCTCTACAAAATCCTGACAAATTGTTAAATATCTGCTGACACTTCTACCAAACACTGATGTTAATGAACCCACGTTGCAACTATCCTTACATTGCTGCGTCTACCCACAGTGGACCACAATTATTTTTACGTTTAGGCTTGACACCTCTGCTTTATTTTTATTTCTTAATACATTCCTTCCAACGTTAAAGGAAGTTTTGTTATGTATAAATATCATATATATTTTTTTATTGAAATCGATCATCGTTAAATTTATATTGACAATTTTTTATTAATCTAAATTATTCTTTAATATTTTAGTTTAGAAAAAAAAATATATCAACATTCCGACAAGGGACAAGGCGACATGGCTCTCGAAAGTGATTGTTTCCATGATAGTTTGTTGTTCTCTTCTTAGCTTTCCTCATGATTTTCTTGAGCCCATCTCTGTTCTTTAATTAACCAAAATCCCTGTTATATGTACATTTACTTTCATTTATTCCATAATTATATGTAGTATCCATATATTGTTCGCATTCCATTATGGAAAGATCATTTTATTCCTTTATCTGAAGAAGTTCTAATAGATAAATCTACTAAAGAAGTTTTTAAGTTGATTCGTTATTTAATTTCAAAGGCTACAGTAGTCCAAATTGTGGCGTGAAATACGTTTAGGTAATTGAAAAAGGAGATTAAAACAGTTTATTCCACGGCTTAGGAACTTAAGGGCTCTAACACTGGCATAAAACATACTTAAGTCCCAGGCTGTAATGAAAGCGACAAAGTTTTTCTTCAGAGGCTCGGCAAAGTTTGAATGAAGTTTTATCATCCAGCGTTATCTCGCTTCTTAGACAAATTGGTGTCCTCCAAGAGAAAGATTTTTTGCACATTTGAGTGTTCATTATTCCCTGGTTACAGTCTTGCTTGGCTGTTAATTCTTTATGGCTCACTCACTGGTAACATATGTTTATGGCGACAAATACCGCACAATATAAGTTAGTAGCTTTACTGATTGTGAGCTAACGAGATATTAAACTTCCTAATGGCTTTATCAAATTAAAGTTTTTATTTATTCACAAGGTGTATCTGTAATGCTAGCCTGCCTATCAATGATTTTAATAATAATTATAGTTTTTTTTATTATTTCACTTTAGTAATTACTTTGGTTATATTGGTTAAAAAAAAAGTAGGGACGAAGAAAGATGATAACACACAAATAAATAAATATTTAGAGATGTTAAAACTACTATTTTTCTATAAATAAATATTATTAAAAAAATAGGAAAACAAAGTTTTGAATTTTAAACAAATTACATATGAAATCGTTGTATATTGCTATATTTTTAAAAATAATCTCTGACCTCTAATCTAAAAACGTAGTTCAAACAACTTGATTAACAGAAGTGACTACTGTCATTTTTTGAGTTCATAAAGTTTTGACTTAATTGTGCGATTTGGGTTTTAGTACTGAAATTAAATGTACAGGCTTTAAAAAAAATTGAAAACCATAGATTGATGTTTGGAAATTTATTATTGTGTTTTATTGGATACAAATATATCGAAATAATATTAATATTACTGTTAAACTTATCTTTTGAATGAATTAAATGTCACATTCTTTATATATATATATATATTCTGTATATATTCACTTTCAGATCTCTATGAAGACATATCGAAAGGATATAAATGAATCAATTAAATATTTTTAGCTATTTAATGCATTGATTTAAGGTATAATTTTTAAAAATAAGAATCTTTGTTGCTTATGGTGTTATGTATTGATCCTAGGAACATCCTCGTCGTTTTATTCAATTAATTATTTAACTAAAAAAATGTATATAATTATGTATTTGTGCTACTTCTTAAGTTATGACAGCCACCAGCACTTCAAGCAGGCAATTTAATTAGTTATAATTATTATAATGAATAATTTGGAAGGCCACTGTGACATTGGAATAGAGAACATATCGATTAAATTGAATATATATATATTCAATATATATATATATATATTGATATATATATATATATATATATATATATATATATATATATATATATATATATATATATATATATTCAATTTAATCGATATGTATATATAATCGAAGTATATATATATATATATATATATATATATATATATATATATATATATATATATATATATATACTTCTAAATTAGTTCAAAATCTCACTTTCAAGTTATTCATAAGGGTATGTACGATATTTAAAATTATAATATTTCAGGAAATTATTATCCCTGTAAATTTTATAAATTTATTCAACCAAACATTATTATCCCTTTACTCCATATTTACATAAAAAGAATTTAATTTTTCCATAATAGCTCTCCATTTCTTATTGCCCTGCTCTAATGTGTGAGCTAACAAATAGCTCTCTCAATTCACTTTTCTAAACTTAAGGTTTGAAATGTTGTTAACGAATAAGCCTAGGATAAAAATCTGCTAGGATAAAATTCTTTCTTCAATAGAAGGAAGAAGAAGTCACACTAGGCAATAGTGCATAGAGACAAAGGCAACTTAGGGAACGAAGCAGTAAAAAGTTAGTAAATAGTGCAAAGGACTAAGGCTCTAGACAAGAGGACTTTGAGCTGAAAGATTCCTTAGCTTTCTTTGTCTAAAGCCTATTCCTATTTTCTACTAGGCTGTCCCAGGAAAACGCAGTAAAAACTTGTTTTGTTGAAGTTTCTACTGCATTTTTTTATAAATTTCTAAGGATGTTCATCCTCATTAGTTTTGAGTGACTCGCTAAAATTTTAATAAATTGAAGTATAGTTCCAACTATTTCTGAAGTTGCTTCTTAATTTTGTTTAAAGTATGGTCTAATTATCAATATATATCTATTTTTTTTAGCTATAAATTCTTACTGATTTAGCTTATTGTCCATATTTAATGTATGTAAATTATGTATACAGTATATTAAATAAATATTTGTTTACATGCTGATGGAATCATTTCTAAAGTTCATTTTTCGCATCAATGAATTTAACATTAAGTGGATTATCTTTTAGTTGTTAGCAAGTAAAGCAGGGCCCTCGCTCAGTCTCCATGAGCTTCTATACCAGCGACGCGATTGAGAGAAAAGCGCTGAGATATTCTGGAGTTCCGCTTCTCCATCCATAAGTGGAGGGGACAAGCATGCTCGGGGTTCCCCTGGCCGATAGTAAATAATTTAAACAAGACGCTTATGCTTATTTTTTTATATTTATTTTATTATTTTTTCTTTCTTTCTCCTATTTGTTATTTTGCTATTATTTTACCAAATTTTTGTAAATAGGATGTGAATGATCTCTTTAATCATTATTACTATTGTCCTTTATTGAGACAGCTTGTAACAGTACTCAATAAACTGAAAGATTAAATGTGAAAAAAATGTAAGTAAGTAAGTAATGTCTTAACCGAGGCTTTACAGTTTTGTTTTGAATGTTTCTCGTGTATAATTGAAAATGTATTTTTTTAGAATGAGTTATGTCCTTGGATAAGGCTGCGGACTCTTTAACTCTCGAGCTTGGGTTTGAGTCCGGTTGTGGGAGATAATTGCTTTATTCTATTAGATAAACCGTAGATCGACTCTGGGTCGGGAGATTTTCGGGGCACCCAGCCTCTATAAAATGGGTAATTGAGGTGGGGACACATCACCAATCTATAAAATCGTTGATCAAGAAACAGTATTTCCTTACCAACTACTGAACGCAAGATTCTTATTATATTTTTCCATAAAAGAAATTTATTTGGTAATAATCATTGTTGTCATTGATGAAATTGCTCACTCTTTATTTAATCTTTTATGAAATTAATTCTAATGAATTATATAATTATGAAAATTTTTGATGAAGGATAATAATTTCATTTGTATTTAGATTTTACTTAAGACCATTTTAAAAAAAAACAATTTCAAAAACCAGAATTGTTCACTTCCTTACGTGAGTACATAATACTTGAAGTGCATTATACAAGGTTCTGAATTTCATTAATCTTGAAATTCGATCTATTGCTCAAATATATCCAAACATTATAATTTCCAATGATCAGTGGTATCTGAGTGAACTGAATGACGGATCCAATTAACATTAGTTAATGAGCATTGAATGTTAGGATCTTTTATTGAATGGCTATGATTTAAAACCAGCTCTTTTTGACGAATCACGACCTCCTCATCCTCCCTCTCAATTCGGTTATAGCTTATTGTACACGGTTTTGATAAGTCATCAGTGGCTAGAGTATTTATTGTGCTGAGTGAATATTTCTGACCTCATCTCTTAAAAATCTGATTTCGTCCATCTCCAGTATGAATTCACCATTCGGATAATTAACAAAGGTTTATTTCATGATTATCGTATGAGATAGACTATGAGAATAATAATTCGTATTTAATAATCGTATGAGAATAATAATTCACACAATGTTTGTGTCATTTTAACCTGATTTTGTCTGAGTGAGATTTGTTCTTTTAAAGCTGTTAGTTTTCAAATTTGAAATATGCTTTGGATACGAGACGTTGAAATGAATATCCATTTCAGAATAAGGGGTCGATGTATTGCAATACCGCAATACATTAAGGTATTTTGTCCTGGTATGCAGCGCCGTTGTATTGAGGCTTAGTTTTTTTCTGAAATAAATACTGCCTTTGCTGATTGCCAATTTAGAAATTTGTTTTATTATTCAATATTTTTAATAGGTGCGGTGTTAATTTTTCCCACAACCTTACAAAGCTTTATGTTGTTTGATTTTTTAATACTATTATTTTTTCTTTACCGTATACTGGTAAAGGTTTTTTTTTTACTGGTAAAAGTGTTGCCTCCCACAATCATAGTTGATGAACGTCGTTCGTGTATTGGCTGAATTGAAGAAATACCTGAGCCTTGTCGAAAAATGATTTACCAGAAACGAAAAATCAAGAGCACACCTCTTCCCGGTTCTGGTTCAGCTACCTTGGCAAGTTAAGGAAGGAAATCTCTCATCCAGCACCTTTTTAGTCTGTTAGGAATGCCAGCTGTAGCCATAGTTCTTATCTGTATGTTGGTATATCCGTGTTAGTTATTATACAGATTTTATAATATTATTATAAAATCGTTGGTAAAGAATCCTTACACTTTGGTCAACAGTTGGTATGTTTAAGTCAGAATTCGTATGTAGGATTTTTTTAGTCATTTACTATTGTGCTTTAATTATGAGTCGTTGTATTTTTGATTATAAAAATTGGTGGTGTGGGCCTTTTTGACTATGTGTGTGTGATGATTTCGATCATATAGGCTGAATTGTGTATATGCATGAATTTAATTCTTGTCTCTGTTTCAGTTTTTGCAGTACAGTTTGAGTCGTTTGTTAAGGGTCTTAAGTTATTCTTCTGTTAATTCCTAGGGCGTTAAAATTTGTTACCAAATATTAAATTTAGATGTTTTATTTAAAAACACTTAATGCTGGTATGCCCCCATTTTATGGAGAGAATTTATTATGCGCCATTGATCGTCTGTGACCTTAGCTAAGGAGGGTAGTGGATGTTTGACATTTCTCAGCGGGACCATTGCTATGGATCGGTAGGGCCTCCTAGGAAATGAGATTCCTCGCCTTCCAATCAGTCTTCCTCCCAGGAATTTTTCATTTCTACCTGCTCATTGTCATTAGGAAGCTCCGATGTCTTTCCGATAATCCGCTCCAATTCTTCTTACCTCTTAGCAAGGTGTTCGCGAGCCATCTCCGTTATTTTCCTCTTATCTTCATCAGTTCCTCTTTTATATCTCTGTACAATCCTTGTGGTGGTAATGCATAAGAAAATAGTACTACTTTTTTATATTATATAGTTATTACTTGAAGGTTGGAGGATCAGAAGTAATGTAAGGGATTTTTCATATTATGGGGAAAAATATCAAGCTATATTTACAGATTTAATCATTATTATTATCATTTATGACTATTAATTAATCATAATCATATCAAATCTTCAAAACTGAACCTCAGACAGAAATTAAATACTTACGCGTACTTACTTGAATTAATGGACTTACTCCCCACAGATAGGCGGTATAAATGAAAAACCGGGGTTTTGCTGTCTCACTGACAGGCTTTAACGTGAATTCATCGACGTTAAGGGTAACTTTTTTTTTTTAAGAGCAGGTCGTTGTCATTCTTGAATACCAAAAAGTCATTTGAATCTAGTGGTGAGAAAATTTCCTTATCACCAACATCATATAAGTAATAAAATAAACAAATAATTTATCTATAATAATTTTCTTGACGAAAAGTATTGCGTTCCGGTTCCGCTACATTCGATCATATTAGGTTTCACGGGCATCATTGGATTTGTCTTGAGCTGTTTTTTCTCATTGTATACGACATTTATGGATGAGCTTTTCGACGACCATTAGCCGAAATTGTGCTCTGTTTTTGTTGTTATTAACTTGAACCCTATTTATAACTGTTATAACGACATGGAAATAATATTTTTATATCTGGAATCTATAGATCTTGACCAGAACCGTTGAATAAATCTTAGATGAACATTGTAGCTTCACCGTGTCGAAAGTTATACTACAAAGAAATTACAAAAGTTGGCAAAGCGAATTCGAAATGCGGATTCCCTCACACAAATTTTTTTATCCTTGGTTATGAAGAGGTGTAATTAATAATTTGGGTGTAGGTGATATATTCGGAACTCCAAACCAAACTGTATCCCTCGGTTTTATGTTTTTTTTCGGATTTCCTTGATTACCTCTCACCATAGCCAACAGTGAGAAGTATTCCCACCATAAGACCCACTTAAAAAAATAGAAAATTTTCCAATCAAAAACATTACGTCTTGCAAAGAAAATATCTCGGCATGTGACAAGCAAAGCTTTACATACTGACTTCCACCAACCAACTGTCGACAAACCTATGAGGGCTCTTTACCTGTGATTTTATGATAAACCACCAGGCCACACCAAAAGACTAAATTAGTAAATGGTAAGGTTGATAAGGTTTGGAGAGAGCCAAAAAACCACATTGATGTGATATTTCTATCTAGCAAATATTACTTGAATCAATCGAAACAACCGTAGCACTTATCCGGAATTAGTCTCATATAATTAAAGTATTGTCCCTATAATCACCCTTCTGATACAAATGAAGGTGATAATGATTATGAGGGCATGTCAACAATTCCTCAAGGTTTCAACCAGAATGACTTAAAAGACCTCGTCTTTAACTCATCCTCTTTAAGGAGATCTTACTTAACCTGTCAAAAGAAGCTTCTGAATTACTGGCTTCAAGGTTAAACGAAAAAAAAAATCCTGGGAAAAGCAACCAAAATTATTTTTTACCTTACAAGGGAAGAAAATCTTGTATTTTGTCACGATCACGTCTTCCTGAATATTTTCCAGATGATCGGCGCCTATTTATTGATATCTCAAAGCGAAGCTTCGAATATGTTCTTCTACTTAATGGGAAAAATATGGTTCAATTCCAATTGTTCACTCAAGGACAGTGAAAGAAACATTTAGCACCATTGGTTTGGTCTTGGAGAAGATAAGGTATCGTGAACATCAATGGGTGATTTGTTTGGACCTAAAAATTGTAAACTTTCTCCTCGGACAGTAAAGTGGGCTCACCAAATATCCTTGTTTCTTGTGCCTTTGGAATAGCAGAGACAAAACACACCACGAGCTCAGACACGAGTGGCCTAAGAGAGAAGACATGATCGTTGGAGAAAATAACGTTATTAACGAACCCTTAGTTGAACGAGAAAAAGTCGTCTTTCCTCCACTGCATATCAATCTGGGCCTTATGAAGCAGTTTGTAAAGGCTCTTGACAAGGACGGATCATACTATGCATTTATAGGGGAAAAATGCCTCACTTGAGTAAAGAAAAAATTAAAGGAGGAATATTTAATGGCCCAGAAATAAGAAAATTCATTAGAGACTAATGAATGAGACTGTGCGCAAATGCTGAATTTTATTTGTTGCAGTTGTCGGAAATTTTTTGGGCCAACGAAAAACAGAAAATGTTAAACTTACAAACGATTTGTTTAAAAATTTCGAATCCCTTGGGTGCAACATGAGTATTAAGGTGCACTATTTACAAAGCCACTGGAACGTTTTTCTGAAAATTTAGGAGACAGCAGTGAGAAGCAAGGTGAAAGATTTCATCAAGATATTAAAATTATGGAGGACCGTTACCAAGGAAGATGGGATACGCACAGGATGGCAGATTATTGCTGGAGTTTAGAAAGGAGGTTACAAGATATATTCATAAGGTCACGTAAAAGAAGCTTCCGAAGTGTTGAGTGACTAGTTAGTTCAATCGATTGGTACTACCTTTGAATATCTAATAATATTATTATATACTGATACTATTTGTATAATAAAATGATATTTGTATAACATAATAATATTTCTGTAATTTAATAATAAAAATTAGATGTTTAATTTTTAGATTTGATTCATAGATTTAATCTAATATAACGTAAAAAGTACACTTCACTAAAACGTTAGAAATTTGACCTCCTAGGCAAAAACTAATCCCATATTTGAATTCAAGACACCAAATTCATATGAAATCAGTTCCACATACCTCGGCATCAAAACGACTGTTGGCCTGTGCTATTAATTATTATGATAGGTGCGGACTAATATCTTAAAATCAAAAAATCATTAGAATGTTATCCCCCTTCTTTTCAATATTTCTCCCCTCCATAATAATCCTACGAAAAGCCTTGTGCTTGAAATCACATCACGTTTCATGCATAAATGCATAATAAGTGAATAGGAAGCGATGCATATCAAATATTATTAGGCTTGATGTAGCTTAACCCAGTAATAGACTGAATATAGTACTATTTACAATACCCTGTTGAATCATTTTATTGGAATTAGAATTTTAAACATCTACAAAAGATTGAGGGATAGAAGAGGAAGGAGCAAATCGTCGACATTATTTTATTGAATATCTAATCATTTATTACAAGTTTCAGAAATGTTACTTTCCAGGGAGAATCACTTTGTGCTTGAACAGATAAAATTCTGAGGTATATCTTGTCGCGAAATTAAGGAAAAACTAGGTTCTGATTGTGCTTAAAATAGGATATAAGACACATTCACTTTGGTCACATAAGTATCTCTGAAGTTCAATATACAGCTATATATTACATAAACCATAAATAATAGTTATATGATATAATCCATATAATAAAAATATAAAGTTTTAGAAATTATCATAATTTACCTCACATTTAAATAGTATACAATTAAGTTCTAGTTTATTAAATACTTTAAAGATAACGACAAGGTAAATTTTCAATTTCTTCAAATACACCGACTAATCGTGGCCTGTCATCTTTATACTCGGACGCGATACCTTTCAGTTAAGGGAAGATTATTATAATAATTGTTATTAATTAATATAATTAGCTATTATTATGAATGTTATTATTGCTAACTACTTGTTGTGGTATGAAAATGGGACTGCTGGCTATTCCATTTAATCCCTTGGTCAAAAAGTTATGTAACCGGTCCGTTTTTTAAGACCTGAAATAATGAAATGTCTTAAACCGTGTCCTTCCACTGTGTATTCAGTTATAACTGCTTAAATATATCCTTTATTTATTTTATTTGCGAAGAATTAAAGTTTTAAAAACCCTTTCTAGTAATTCCAGTCAGCTATACAACATTATCAATGCTCCCATGCAACAGACTGCTGGTGTTAAATATTTCATATTGAAGACTTGAAAGAAAGAATGAGGCTCAAATGTTAAACAGAGCCTGAACCTATACTATTAACTAAGGCTAAGGACGTTTTTCGTTTTTAAACGCTAACCACGAAAACTACAGAACCCATCTTTACCAAATTTCAACAATATCGTCTTCTTGGTGCCTAGACGATTTTGCAATAATAAAATCTACCGATATCGATATAGCGACTGGGCAAAAGCCCCAAAACAACTTCTTCTCCAGAATGTACCGCCAAAACGGCTCAGAAGATTTTAATGAAACGCCTAAAATCTTCTCCTTAAAGCCTGTAAATTATCCATGCATAAACTATGTTCCCGAGAATAAGAAAGAAAAAGCTATGACGGATAGCATATTTTATTTGCTCATAACTCGAAAAGTATTTATTTTTCGCTGATTATACGACTGCTCATTTGAAAGATTATAATTTCCTAAAAATAATCATAGCAAAGATACAGCGTATTGAACATTATAGTCATATTTTTATTTTTCTACCGCTGTCGCGGTGCAGGCCGGAGGAACTGCAGGATCTAAGGGCGCAGCAGTAAGGAAAGTATTGTAAATCAGATCATGTTTTCGATGTGCAGTTTTGAACGGTTCTACGCGTTGCAGAACTTTCTGAGCAAAAAAACAAGCTATTTTGGGCCTATTGCCTGTCTGTGCCATGATTGCCGGGTCAGCTAGTCCTCTATTCATCAGTGTAAGAATGACAGGATTCATTCCGCAGGACGGCTCTAAATTAGGGCTTTAACTTATTTTAACTTCAAGATACGAGTCGGGACCATCGAGTTCTATCATGATCGTTTTAATCATATATGCAAAATAAACGATTGGCGTGGTTTCGAAGAAAAAAGAGATCCTAAAATCATACTGCCTTTTTCTAGACACATTACTCTAATATAAATAGACTGAAAATTTTAAAACATTAAAAAAAATTAAGATTATGTGCTGTCATGCATCAATAATCTGCGTGCAAAAGAAAGAAAGAAAAAAATTATCTGTAATTAATTACATATTTTTTTTTAATGAATAAATGGCGTCTTACAAAAAATATAAAAACAAAAATGAAGGAAAAAAATGGCAAATACTTCTGTTGCTTAATATGCGAAAGATTGAAAACATAATTTTGGTTTTATTGAGGTACCAATTTTGGGCAATGAAAATAAATGAAATAAAAAGCAGAAATGATTTAGTTATGTACATTATTGACTATAGTGAACATGCACCATAAAACAGACAAAGAAGGAATTCAAATAATTTTTATTCGAAAATTTTGAAGAGTTCGCTCAAATAAGGGTGCTGTTTTATATGTTAATATTTATTTACTTTTATGCATTTTAATGTTGCTATACAATAAATAACCTTTGGAATTCTGAGCCTAACATTACAAATCACAAACACTAGTGAATTCTTATAAATAAAATTTGTTTGCTAGTGAAAATTTTTAAATTAAGTTACTGTATTATGTTTTTGTTTTTTTAATTCGTATCCATTACAATATTGACAAAACCTTTTGAGGACAGTAAATAGTAAGAAAAAATTATCTTTACGAATTGACTTACTGCAAGAACAAATGCAAGTTATTTTTTAAATATAACATTTTTATTCTAATAATTGTTTGTTTGGTGCCTAATAAGTTTGAATATTATTTGATTTAAGAAATTTTCAGTTTTTTAAAATTATAATTATTTGTTATTGCTTTTTTCAGAAAAAAAAGTTAATCCCTATTTGATAATGACCGAAACATCCTAAGGATAAAATGGCGTAATGACTCCGAGGTCTTAAAAAAAAAAATGTTCTAATTAAGTTTGCGAAATATTTTCATTTGAAATTTTAAAATAATTGTATATTACTGTAAGCGGAAATATAATATTATTATTTTATACTGCGGCGAAATTATATAAAAATAATTAAAATGCTTCTTACAGATCTCGGTTAGTTTAATCATTCCCTCGTAAAACGGAAGTTCTGAAGGGACTATCCTTTTCGTTTCGAATGGAAGTTATTAAGTCATAACTGGCGGAGTTAACTGGATCTAAAATTCAAGGGCAACCAAGGTTTCCTTAGGAATTCCTTGACTTAATTATCTGGACCAGAATCATCTTGTCTCAATCTCCCCTGCCATTGTTAAGGGAGTTTGTAACTTTTTACACTTAAGACAACGCGGCAATTGCTTTGGGAGCGTTGCTAAATAAGTTTATTACCGCTGGGCACTTTGTTACTAAATTGCATCAGGTTAATTTCAGCGTTTCAGTGAAATACGATACAATGGGGTGTCGTAATTTTCTTTTTACGACTCCTTAGTACATTTTTAAACAGGATATTTTTTATATGTATCAATTAAAATTTGGGAATGAATGCTTTTATAATTATTGTTACTGGTATTTGTAATTTGCACTCATTTCTTGAAGGCTTAAAATTTATACATAGAAGGTATACACATAACTAATAATATTAGAAAAAGTCGTCAATTTTGAAACCGATACGAGAGGAATAGATAACCATAAACATGATAAATATGTAGCGAAAGAACCAGATAATAATTATAATCAAAATAGTAAATTTTTAAATAATAAAAATAAAAACTCAAAAATAACAAATAAAATATAATGCTTGACACATCAAGTTAGTGGAGACGGATAGGGGTGATTCAACATGAGAATAGAAGAGGAGACATATGCATAAGGTAATTATACAAAAATAAAGAATTCATTAACAATTAAGGACAAATAATATAAAAAATAATAAAAATATTTTGATTGCAGTAGTTATTCTTAGTTACAAAAATATAGATTTTTTAAATAAAAGCACGTCAAATGAATAGTGACCAAATAAACTTCTATTGTTTTGGAAATAATGACAACTATACAAATAAACATTAAAAAAATATGCATAAAATATAATTATTAAAAAATTGATAGATTAATGAACAAAATAAATTTAGCTAATTTTTCATAACAAATTATTTTATTCATTTTTTATTATTTCATAAGGGGTTTATTAATTAATAGTTTTATTAATTTAATTATTGTAAAATATAGCTTTGGTAAATCAAGTTATGTAATATAGTAACAAAAAGAAGTTCATTAACTATATACAATGACTAATAGTTAATAATATAATGGTAGTTATGCTGAAAGTATGTGAAGTAAGTTATGTGTGTTTTTAGATAGATATTTGATAATGGACAATGCAAGTATACAAAATTGATATTTTTATAGATGTTTAAAACTATCCCACTTATGCTTCTTTAATTAATTTGATTGATATTAAATGTTAAATATTAATATTAAATATTAAATGTACTTGAATGCAAATAAATTTTATTTATTAAAGAGTTAACATATCCTAAGCATGATCTATAGAACTTTGTTTTAATGTGATAAATAATTCCGCCATAAGTCTAAATAATGAGATTTAAAACTAACTGTTTATTTACATTGTTAGTCTTTTAAGTCCTTGATTCCACCCTCAACTATTCGTTTTAAAAAATAGATTTTCTGATATCCAAATTTATTTAAGTTTTTAAAGAAACCACTGATCAATTCTAAAAAAATTCCAGTGTTTCATTCTAAAGTTATTCATACAATGTAATGCTTATAATCTTTCTCAAGAATTTTTTTCAACCAATTTTTATGATTTTTATAATCTTGAAACTTCTTCAGAGGCTCAGATGAGTTCGTTTCTATTCTCTATGTCTTGGAAATGTATCTTTCAAGGAGGAACCACGCCAATTAAAAGCAATTAACCAACCAATTAACCATGCTAAGAAAAAGGCTAGAATAGTTGAAGTTTTTCTAATTTTCTAAAAATGAACTATTGAAAAAATGTTTTGTTTTATATTCTTTACCGCTTTAGTTCTTATATTTCGTAAATTTTTTCCATGCTTAATCTCTACCCTGATAAATGGATTGATCAGAGAGTTTTTAAGAAGTAAATTGTGATATTTGACAACCTGTAAAACTCCCCATTAATTATTTTTTTAATCAGCTTTCTGCATATTTAAATTTACACTTCATATAAGGTTTTACCACCTAAACCGTTTAGCTGTTTCATAGGGAACGATATTTTAAAGAAAAACATTTTAAACTCAGGTAACATTAAAATGTTGAACTAAGCCAGTTCTCAAAATTATATTTTTTCACCAATTTATCCATTTCGTTTACCTTAGATAATTGAGGAAGTAAAATAATTATTATGAATTATTTAAAGAGAGACGAATACAAATTATCAATCACATATAAACAAAAAGAAATATTTATAAAGATGCAGATGTAATAAAGAGGGATAGAAATTTTGATTTTTAGAGAGATATGAGCTATATATGAGGAATCTGTCAACTGCGGCGGTTTTATGGGATGAGATATATAGAGATTAGAAAGGTAGGAGTGAATTACACATTTGAGTTGAAGGAGTTGGAATATATTAGAGAGCTGTGAGAGTGGAGAATATGATGTATTGTATATAAGCAACAAGAAATTACTCGCTTCGGTGCACAAGAAGAAAATCACTTGAGCTCCAAGCACTGTGAAATTTGGGCGTTTATGAATAATAGCGAAACGATCCATTCATATTTTCAGCTTAGCCTCTAGTTTGTCTGTTTCCATGCTAAACCATACACCCAAGTGAAGTGAAGATACGAGCAGTTTAACATAGATATAAAGAGATTAATAGAACTATATTAGATGGAAATTCGGCAATGTGAATAGTTTTTAGAATAGTTATTAGCTCATAATTGTTTCAAGCATGAGCTAATAACTTCTAATGAGGCTATTTGACAAATACAGTATCCTGTATATAATATCATGATGGTTAAAAGAGAATAATCCAGAAGATGGGGAAACAACCCCGAAACGTAGATGTTGTGGAGAGATGGAATAATCATTGAATAAAAGAATATAATTTTTTTTTTATTATGGAATGCCATGATTGCTTCATATTATTAATAAATATATTAATATCAAAATATTTTGTGAACATCTAAGATGATTTAATTACGAAAATTAGCTGATTTTAAAGACAATTATTAAAATAACTAATATTGCAGAAAAAGTAGTAATTAACAACAATAAAATTAGCAACCAAGTTATGAATCATTGATAATTTCAATATCAACTTTGAAGTAATAACAATTTTAAAATCCAATGAGGAAAGTCAAAATGAGGAATCCGCTGGAAAAAAAACAATTAGTCACGTGTGTATGGCACATAAAGGCAATGGCAAATTCTTTTGACGTGTGTAAGAAAACAGATCGGAAATGGCCAAAGAAAATATCGGCCAGTAAGTTAACCAATGCACAGACGTTCACAAATATTCCGATCCACACACCAGTGGCAAACGATTTGCTTTACCGTTTTCGATTTCTATTCCTTCCCACTGATATGAAGCCAGTATGAGATTGGTTCACCACACCTTCTACATTTTTATATATCGTTCTCCAACTTTTTTAATCGAATCACTACTATACGTTGCTTAGTGCCCCGCTTTCTTAATTTGACCGGCTTTGGATAACACCCAATTCTATATCCCGAGAACAAATATGTTACCTCCGTGTTTCATTTTTTTTTCTTCTCAATTTAGTCTCGAATACTAACATATATTTATATTTGTAATTATCATATTAGGTATTTCATTTTTTATGATGAGTTAGAACAAAATAGATATATCTATGAGATGCACCTAATCACAAATAATTGTCTTGGATAAAAATTTTAGATTGATAATAAAAGGAACTTGTGAAGGATGTACACTAATATTTTTATATCATAGACGGAAATAGTAATTTATAAAAAAAAATAGATTAAGGTATTATCTTAACTGGTATTCGAAATTTGTTATTGAATTTTTTCTTTTTTGTTACTTGAACTCTCGATCCACACCTACATAAGAATAACGATTAAACCTGATCATTTAAGGAGGACTGATAAGCTAACAATCCCCATGAATTCGTTTATTTTTTTTTATTTGTATGATATAGGAAAGTGTTTATAATGGCTGCTACAGAGTATTTTCTCGTTCTGTAATTAAATCGAGCTATCATGACAGACAGAAATATCTTGTACTATGCGATGGGAGTTTAGGTAGTGACGGTTTCATGTTTTTTTTACTTCCGTGTACGAAGTAAAGGAAGTATTGTAATCGCGAAAATTTTCGGTTTTCAGATTTCAACGGAAATATCCATTTTGACCATCCCTGAATCCATTTTGACTAGTTTCGTCGTGGCGTCTGTACGTACGTACGTACGTTCGTTCGTATTTCGCATAACTCAAAAACGGTTAGCTGTAGAAAGTTGAAATTTTGTATTTAGGATTGTTGTAAAATCTAGTTGTGAACCTCACTTTTTGGTTACTGCTTAATCACCGGAAGTGGCACTTTACTTGAAGGTCATAATTGATTTCCATCAAAAATTATATTAAAATACTTTGAGAAACTTCTCAAATTTGGTATTTATTACTTATATATTGATTTAAATTACATACTAGATTTTGGTCTAAATTGTAAAACCAGAAGCGGTACTTTACTTGAAGGTCATATTAGACTTTCATCAAAAATTATGTTAAAATATAACGTAAAACATCTCAAATTTGGTAAATAGGACTTTTATATTGATGTGAATGTATTTACTATATTTTGGTTAAAATTGGTGAGCCGAAAACAATACTTTACTTGAAGGTCTTACATCAAAGACCTTTGCAAGCTTACATCAAAAATTATATTTAAATTAAATACATAAATCATATGTTTCGGTAATAAAGGTTAAAATCGTAATTTGGTTTCCAATCCAATTAAACATTTTTATTACTTGTTTTAAGTGTTAAAATTTAATGCAAAATACTGGTTTTCCTCCCTATTTGTGTGTGTGTCAATAGATGGATGTCGCGACGCCGAGTGTTGTTTTTGAGATACTGCGATCTTCGGAAACTAGTAACCAAATTCAGGATCACTTTTTTATAGTTTGATAGGCGTACAGGGAAGTCATGTGTTGTCCACATCAGATATTTTTCCTAGAAATGCTTTTTTATTAGTATTAAAAATGAAATGTAACCGCATTTAATTGGAATGGGACGAAAATTATCGGCTTATACTTGTATTAGTCTTCTAATTTTGATAGTGTATCAGTTTTAAGTTAAAAAAATGAGCTCCATTACCAAATCATTAATGGGATATTATTATTAATGAAAAACAAAAATTTATGATAATCGTTATATGCCTCCTTCAAATGCAATGGTGCAGAAAGAAGAACATTCTAACAAAGATGAAATTTGTATGCATATGCAAAAGGGGCTATGAAAAATAAATACAAAAGAAACATCATTAATAAACTAAGAAACATTAAGTGTGAAAATAAGATAAACTTAACACTGTAAAGGGGAATGAAGTGGTATCGTTTTTGTCGAAAACATGAGTTTGGAATTTTAAAAGGTCTCTTTTACTTAAACATAAACTCTTTGGCTAATTTTCAAATTCAATTTTTAATAGGTTTTGACATGCAAAATTTTTTTTAATAACAGAGAGCCTCATATATGCAAAAATTAAATAAAATTAGATTCCGAAAAAAATGGGCAATAGACGTTTTGATATTTCACTACTCATATAACCATAAAAAACCATGAAAAACCGTGCAACCATACACAAATGAGCTCTCATCTTAGCATGTGAGCATTATTTTATTCAGAGAATGTTATTAATTCTTTAATAATTTAACTTGTTTGTCGTCACGTCACACGAATTACTCCTACTATGTAAGCATAACCATTACCCGATATGGGTGACGAAGGTGCTAAATCCATATGCAATATGTTATCATTCATGCCAATGCTAATCTTTAAACTTACAGAAACCAGATGTTTATTTTTGAATTCACCTACCATCGACGGAATTAACCAGATTTCAATGCAAGATACCTACTTTCATATTCAATAAAACATTTTGATTAAAAAGATGTCAGCGCTATCTTCTCATGTCTCAATCCTCTTCTTTACTGACTAGAAAGTAGTTTTGCAAGCTAGGGTTGAAGGGCTCTAGATGGACCTATTCTAATCCTCCTGTCCCAGGAGATGTTCTTCCATCTTCCATTGTCTGTGCTCTGGAGGATATCGGGTCTGGCAACAAATCACTCCACCTCCAGGCACAATATGGCTGCTCCATCAATGTCTGTAGTCCTCATTGACAGCTATGGCGGCTTTTGTCATCTTTCTTTTACGTCTCAGAGTCTTCTTTTCTGTCTAGGGGTTTATTATTTCGTGTTCTTTTTGAAAGAAACTTGCTCTTATTTCCAGTGCACTCTTTATATATCGATATCTTCATTGATAACTTCCCGCTTTATTTATTTTCATGATTCTTACATTTGTACATAATGAATCGTTATTACGATCTTTTGTTTTTAATTAATAATTTTGTCTCGGGATAGGTTGCTGTTTATTAATCTTTTTGGCAGTCGTGATATTTAGACTGAAAAGTAACAGTGGTAGGTTTCTTTTTTTTCAAGTAAATTACTTCTAAATTTCAAGGTTTTGAAACTTAAACATGTTTACTGAACTGTTTAAGCTAACAGCGAACTTCCACAGATGAGTGATATTCGGCTTGATAATTATATCGTTATATCGTCGGTGTAGTGGTAAAAGTAATCGACTGCATATTTGAGAAAATAAAATTTTGTGGCTATTCATCTGTGGTTGAACCCAATTTACGCATCGTTATAGACAAAATTGTAAAATGAATATATAAAATTATTCACTTTTAATGAAAAAAAAAAGAAAAGACTTTTAAAAGAATACACGATTTACTGAAAGAGAAATTAATTATCCAATGAAAAACATTAAATGTACTGAGGGAATTGATATCACCTAAGATATTAACTCTAGTTTACATTGGTTAACACTTAGTCATACCCAACTAATCTGTAAGCAAATGAAATTGTATCTGTATTGGACTGTTGCATGATTTTAAAGATAGAAACACAACTGATGCGAGACTTTTGTCAGACAGTTTAGTAATTTAAAAAAGTCAAATTATAAGAGGCTAATCAATCAAAAAATCAAATAATTGCTTCCGTACTAATTTTTTTTTTTGGTTAATCTCAGCCGGATACTTTGACACGGACATTAAAGTGCCGATTTATATTTTAATAATCCGATTTATATTTGATATATCCGACGCAATATTATTATAATTAATGTTTTCTGTTATAAAATAAAACCTTCAATCATTCACTGGTGTATGATCGGTGTACAACATATTTTATAAGGTGTTTATATTAACACTACCTCAGAGGAACTGTAGATCCTAAAGTTCAACCTATTCAAGGAGAAATACGTGAGGCAAATGATTCAAGAAACTAGAAAATATAGCATCCCCAAGACTGCAGCCTCCCATACGGAAGTCCAATGTGTGAGGCAGTAAACAAATAATTCATGTTTTGCTATTGCTGCTAAAATATATATAAGACAGCGTAACAAACGGCCCAGCTTTTTAACCTTCATTCATTACAATGAAATAAGGGCTCCTGTGAATTTTAAACTCTTCCCTTTTTTCCCCTCTCCGCCCGTCATCCGATAAGCAACTTTTTTTAGCTATGCCCGTATAAAAAAAAAAAAAAAAGATGTTTTAAACTTAGCCCTATCTCGACGATACTAAACTAGGTTGCTGAGATTAACCAAAAAAAAAAAATTAGTACGGAAGCAATTATTTGATTTTTTGATTGATTAGCGTCTTATAATTTGACTTTTTTAAATTACTAAACTGTCTGACAAAAGTCTCGCATCAGTTGTGTTTCTATCTCTAAAATCATGCAACGGTCCAATACAGATACAATTTCATTTGCTTACAGATTAGTTGGGTATGACTAAGTGTTAACCAATGTAAACTAGAGTTAATATCTTAGGTGATATCTATTCCCGAAGTACATTTAATGTTTTTCATTGGATAATTAAGTTCTCGTTCAGTAAATCGTGTATTCTTTTAAAAGTCTTTTTTCTTTCATTAAAAGTGAATAATTTTATATATTCATTTTACAATTTTGTCTATAACGATGCTTAAATTGGGTTCAGCCACAGATGAATAGCCACAAAATTTTATTTTCTCAAAAATGCAGTCGATTACTTTTACCACTACACCGACGATAACGATATAATTATTGACATATCAGGTATGAGCGATGTCAGTTCCCATCGGGACCTGCTCCAAACTAGAATTTAAATGTTTCATCAATGAGGTCTCTTTATCATCTCTTTTTTAGCTATTACGCATTTATGGGCCATATTCGGGTAAAAGGCTTGTGCAACTTTAGAAAATTGTAGAAAACTAAAAAGATGTTAAGATGACGTTATTTATTCCATTAAACGAATTTAGCAAATCCATATTTTTTATAGACTCTGGGTTCGGGAGACCCTTCTTCGTCCATACAGCCTCTATGAAATGGGTACTTGGCCCTTCAGAGGGTTTACCATATCACCTTCTTGTTTAACCGTTTGTCAAGAAACCATATGCCATCACCACGTACTGAACTTTTCAAGGGTTGTAGTGGGCACAGGTTTATTTCATTTTTTTATACTTCTGATAATTTATATTGTTTATATCGTCTATTTACTATTTAATATTGTACTCGTTTATCCTTAATCTTGATTATTTATATTGTTCATAGTATCATTTACGTTTATGGTAAGAGCAAAGACTCCAGACTGACAGATTATGTATGTCTTGTTAAATATTAAATCACCACAGTATGTAAAACAAAAAAAATAGAAGAAACTCATTGTTAATTAATTCATAATCATAATATGAATGTTTTATAATATAAAGCTTACTTAATTAACTTAATATAATATTAAGTTTTAACAACTCAGAAACTTTCAAAACTGTTTCTAATTACTTTTAATCTAACTTCATTACTTCATAATCTTGCGGAACCGTTGTGGCCAATTTGCGGCACTCACTTTGAGAACCACTGTTCTATACATATACATTATCATGCATCTGCTCATATCTACCTTTAACCGCGTGGTATATAGCTAAAGTGTTCGTGAAGCTATTACAGAGCCGAGCAGAGTTGCAAACGAGTTGTTAGCCCTAATAGACCATTGGAATTGCCAGTTGTTCATGGTCCGCGCTAACTTATACCTCCTACCTTCCGCTCGGACTTTAATCTCAGTTTCAATAGCTACTGATACTAACCTCGGGTCATTGACGGAAAAATGAATATGTCAAATTATTTATTTGTAATATAATTCAGAAAAGTAATTTTGGAATCAATCTTTTTCTATTTGTATAAAACTAAGATCTCTGAAATCTTAAAGAAGGTTAACTTTATGATGTAACGTTGATACTACAATTTATTGGAGAGCAGAGACAGAGACAGAGGAAAAATTTAACATTTTCCAACAATTTTGACCGGATTTCTCAAGAATAATTTTCTTTTCTTTTCAAACACAACATTGCATCGATAAAATCCCAATTTTTAATTTAAAAGGTATTGTATTGGTTTTAAATTTTAGTAACTCTTTCAATAAAATTTTATACCGCAATATTTGCAGTTTGAATTAGGTTTCCAAATTTCACAACTTTTCGGGTTTTCAATTTTTTTTTTTTTTGGGAGGGAGAGCGACGTCCTTAATTCTCCTATGTCTACGTCCCTGTTTTTATGATATTAGTGACCTTATTTTTTGTCAATAATCTCGCCAAATATGTGAACATTTAAAATCTTACATACTCTTCCTAATTTATTTATCTTCAGTGGAAAACCAATACCTTGATTAAACAAATTTGAATCTATGAGCAAATAATAGATACTTTGACTGGCCTTTGATGATAAATATAATAAGTCAGTGTATTATTACATGCCCACGAATATGTAAATGAGTGTTGGATTCCCATCACTAGGTCTCAGGTTTGGGTCCGGCTTAGATAGGAAATATATTTTTGTTATATTAGCCGAGAAAATATGGGTAGACCTAGGGGATAACTTGAGTACTTTTTGGTTGGGATGGGGGAATTTTTCGTTTGACCATTGGTGTAATTATGTGTATCATGGAAGTACTTAATTAATAATTTGTACATTTTTTTATTTTTTATTTCCTTACCACATAGGTAAGGAAGATATTGTAATCGAGTCAAATTTTCGATGTGCTGTTTACAAGGGATCTATGCGCTTCTAGATCTAGAACTCTCTGAGTCCAAAAAACGAATTTTAAACCATTGGTGTGTGTCCGTTTGTCTGTCAGTGCCATGATTATCTCTTGAACGGATGGACCTATTTTTTTTTTGTTTTTTTTCTTTTTTTTGTCGAGGGATGCCTTTGTACCAAATCGGATACGAAGTGCGCAATATACTGAAGCGCCTTTCATTCATTTGTTCGAACGGTAATTACATTACCTACAAAAAATAATTGAAAGCGGACCAACTGAGAATTAGGAGAAACATAGAGCATTGGACTTTATAAAATCTGCTAGATACGTACATGCTTTATAAAGTATTCCGCACACGTTTTTGAGGAAACCAGTTCACTTTAATTTAGTTTTTTGATGATACTAAAACTAAACATTTCTCGGGATATTGTTGATGCCCATTTGAAAGATTATTTAATTTTCAAAAAATCTAGAGAGAGAAATGCTTTATTCACAGCAATGCTGCTCAAATACCTTGGGTTTCTTCACACCCAGCATTCAGCATTCACACTCATCAATATAATGCTAGACATAGTATACTCGTATATAACTTTCTTTTTTTTTTTCCTTTCATTTTAATTCGTGTCGTCGCTACATTATCACATTATATTTATTTTTTTTTTTATTTACTTTACTTTTGATTGCTGTAAACGTTCTATCACTATCTAATCTGTCCCTTCTTTCCCTTTTCCAGTGACCCTCAACTATTACATAACATGAAATAACGTCTTTTTTTAATTAAAAAAAATAATAATATTTATTAATTAAAAATTAATCATATGTCCACATTTTATAAACGCACACCTAAGCATCAAAATTAACAATAAACAATAAAAATATATGGATAAATAACAATAGCAACAGATATACTTAAATAAATAAGTAAATAAACAATAATCATAATAAATAAATAATTAAATAATGAATATCGACTCAATTAACCACCACAATTCAAGTGATGGTGGATGATCTCCAGGTAATCCAGTATAATATTCTCGGCCAATATCGCAACATCCCTACTGCTAACACCTAGGTCTTCCAGAAAGCTCCTTGTTCTGTTTGGGATTGTTTCGCGAAACCCAAACTAGAGGCCTCTCACGGTGAATTCTCTCTCTCCGAAGGTCTCGCGGGATTTCTCTTTTAGGAAATGTATGCACTTCTCATAAGTTTACATCTTTTCCCTTTCCACCCCACTTGCCTGATCAAGGTCGTTACTTTCAAACCTCACTGTCGGATCCAAGACCAGTGCTGTCTTTCCGGTCTTGGAGCTTTATCAGTTCCTCCCTGTTTGACCCTGTGGTACCGGCGTGTTGTGAGGAGGGAGTTGTTGGGGTATTTTCCCAGCATATGGGCTGGTGTTTCCGACTCGTATTTGGGACCCAACTTCTCTCTGTTGTCCTCTGGCTCCTGGGACTCCACGCAGGGGTGCATAATTTATATTCAGCTTTAGGGCGTTGGATCATTCAGACCCCGAAGGAACTTGCTTCTCACATATGTATCTGTTGGCTTTCGGAATCTCCCTGAAATGACGAACGCCAAGCGGTAAACCGATAATGGCTTTGATACTCCTGCAGATATTATATTATATTATAGATATCTATACCTCCTAATACCGCAGGACGTATTTTTGTAAGGGGCGCGGTCCTTGAGAGGATATGTAAGTCACAGGAACAATTACTGGTTGACAACGTTGAATTTTTGCTCTGGCTTGAGCAAGCAAGGGCTCATTAATTTTTCAAGATTAGTACTGAGTTTTGTCACCGCCTCCCGTTAAAAACTAGCTCTCCCGAGAATTTGCATCCTAAATATTTTGTGGTATCTCCTATCTTTGATGATTGGATGGCATCTCCATTCTCAAGGGAGAGCGTCGTTGACTGCAGCTATCCTTTACCCACTATGACTCCAAACTTTCCTTTGGGTTAATAGCCTGACAGATTTCTGCAAAAAATGATAAATAGCGAACAAAGTGTACTTTATTCGCTATTTATCACTTTCAACAGCTCCCTTGTCGCTTGGCGAAACATCTTGATCGTCCGCCAACCCTGTGAGGACCACAAAATACTGGTCACTTGTTAAGTTGTATCAAAAAAAAAAGAAAAAAAAAAAGAAACTTAAAAGGACAATCATTAGTGAAGTTATAGCAAACACTTTTTATATTGGACTTTAACCCAAAATGGTAAGGAAGATCGTTTGAGTGGACACACCAGATATTTTAATTTGAAATTGGGTGCGTATTAGAAAGAATTGGTATTAATAGCCAAGTTGGACAAATGACATGATACAATTATAGAAGAAAAAAGGTACATAAAGAAGGATATAAAGAATAAGGAATATAAGTAGTCATATGATAAAAAAAAGTTTAATTTACAACTTCAAAATGATTATTTAAATGATTTCTGAGTATGTCGATGAAATATATAATAGTTTACTGACTGAGATATTTAAAAAAAAAATTCTCATTATTTTTTTTCATAATCTCATTACAATTTCTTCTCCAGTACTCTCAGCTCAAATCTTTTCTCAGATTATAAATAACATTTTAATCGATTAGAATTCAACAGATACTCTCCATACATTTAGTATAAATATTATCCCGACGCTCCCATTGGCTTGAATATGCTGTTCAAAGCTTGTGATTGACGCTAAACCTTCTGAGTCCCGGTCCTCCTCAGGAACTGGAAGCAAATGTCCCGTTCCTAGTACCCAACTTGTCTAAACCTACTAAAACTTTCCGACTAAGCTGTACTTTAGACAACTTAGAGACACTTGAGGGCTCGAAGTCCTAGATACTAGATAGCTATCGGAGTAAATGGATAGCAGAGTACAGATATCAATCATCTCCGTCGATTTAGAAAAGTACCTCTGAAATTTAAGTGATATAATTTAAGTAATTAAAAAAAAGTTAAATACTTTAAATAAATGTTTATTTTATAATGAAAAATAAATCTTTTCCCAAGTACTACCCATGAAAGGTCTTTGATAGGACACACTGTTTCTTAACCAATGAGGTGAGGTGGTTAGCATGTACGCTAAACCGCCAGCTTTATCCCCTATCTCAATATCCTGCATTTAGTGAAGATTCAAGAAGCAATTTCTAAAACGGGATATTTCGGAGAAAATTATACTTTTGGGAAAGAGAGATTGGGAAGACTTATCAAACGCATAACAGAGAACCTTTTTAGGCATGGCTCTAAGCATGCTTGATAATATACGCTTTGTGGATGTGCCGAAATAATGGAAAACCGCATATTAACATCTTTGTGTAGGATTAAAATTACAACTCGATTATTTTAATTTTATAAAGGGGTAATTTATATTAGATAATCCTTACAACTTTTAAAAAATACATGCATCACTGGAAAATCAATTATTTAAATCCCCTTCTCATTTTTCAATAGAACTTCTAATCTGATTAATCAAACTAACAAGTTGTTGGTTTACTATTTATTTAAAAAAAAAAACTTAATGATCTTAAATACAAAATGAAAAAAAAGAGCATAAATTATACAATCAAAGTGTTTTTTACAAATAAACCATCAGACAAATAATCTCTTCCCACTTCCTCTGCTACTCATAAAGAAAATCACATATAAAAGCCACAGACCTGTTGTAAATATTTCATTAAGTAAATAATGAATCTTGACAAATGTAATATTTTTTTCACATGAACGTATGTATTTGTCACAGTATCCTGAGGACACTATATTAAATAAGGGAGTAGTACCCTAGTTTAGAAATCTAAAACCAAAAATGACTTTTCTGATTTAATAATTTTTATCACTCTCTTACATGTCGAAGTATGGATTGATTTCATGGTGTCCATAGCCTATCAAACCCCACGATCTGAATTTCCTCATGATTTGGCCCGGACCTAAGCCTGAGGATTCGCTAACGTATGTGGTTTCCTTGAGGCCGCGGAGGACGAGAGGGACCGAAAATCCTCAAGGAAATTCCAGATTATTCGGCCTGGGGCCGGACTCTCCCGCTCCCTAGATCACGTAAATGGCTCACAGTCATTCGTCCTTGAGGATTTTAAAAATATGTTCGATTTTGTAAAACTGTTAACCAGAAGTTTTATTTTTAACATTTATTTAATAAATAGATAAAACCATTTATTTATAATTGAAACGTGATAGTGCAAATAGTCGACCTTCAGACCTTATAATTAATAATTATTCTGACCTTCAGGTATTAACTCATAAATGTAAATTACCTGAATAGGTAATACATTAGATTTACAGATAAATAAATATGTATGTGTATATATATATATATATATATATATATATATATATATATATATATATATATATATATATATATTTAGATCTGGTTTGGACGGTAGTCTGTGGACCGAGATTTGTGGACAGCGATTGGTGGTATCGGCATCGAGCCTCCGGGTTCGCTAAAATATATATATTTAGATATATACACACACAATACAATTATAAATAAATGAATTTATCGCTATTATATTTATAGTACCTAATGTCGTATAACAGTTGCAATACCTCTTACAGTTGTTCAGTGAATGATGAGTTAGGCTGTGCAATTTCTCTGGCCCGCCTTATTTCATGTTAATTAGGCTACATTAGTCAGTATCAAAATTTTCTTTTTATTTGTGAATATATTAGAAATAATTATACAGTCGCTGTCCTGCAATTTTCCGATCATTTTTGACACACAGCGCTTCCAAAAAACAAATTGGCAGAACTGTTTTTTTTTTATATCAGTGATTTTATTCGCACAAGACAATTGCGAATAAAAGTCTAAGACAAAAAAAAAAAGACGTCGAAGTTTTTACACAGTGAGTCACATATTCCGGTCGTAAAAAAAAATCAAAGAGATTGGTATTATGAAGGAATATATATTTTTTTTAGATAGGTATTAATTAGTTAAATTGGCTCACCAGTTTCCAGATTAAAAGAGATAACCTTGGTACCAAACTTTAGGAATTGCATTAGCGACATCAAAAATAAGTCAGTTGGAAATAAATTTTGCTCTGGTACGCCAACTATGTAGACATTAACTGTTTAATAATTAATTGAACAATTCTTATCGAATTATTCTGCGATTAATTAACATGTTTATCATTAGAAGCATTTTCCATTCGAGTATAAACTCCAACTGTCTATTAGAGATGTTTCATGGATATTTAACGTAATGTATGATCGTAAAGCAGATTTGGTAATCTTCGATATGAAAATTTAACCTAATCTATGATCGTACTGCACATTTGGTTATCTTGGATCAAAAGGTCATTCACGGTATATTCTTTTACGATTATTTATTTTATTTTAGATTTTCGATTTAGGTCCCATCGCTAAGGTAACCATAAATATGGACTATTTAAGATATAGCGGTATGTAAACATGCTAGAGGAAGTAAAGGATGTTATTACCGAGGCTGAGTACACTAAGCCCATATTGGCAACGTGTGAGGGAGCCGTGAAATTACTATCTGGGGAGTGTGGCCGTACCGATAGTGGCCGGGGTTAATTATTCGGAAATTCGGGATTTTCCGGTCCGTAGCTATCTGCCCCTCCCAGCCCCGGGCCTTCTTCTGCTCCGATGGCCCTCTCTCCCCGTAAACATCAAATATTTCCCCTCTCCTCTCCGATATTTATAAATATATACATACCTGTAAGGACTTATAGGATGTATAAGCACGTCGTGGATACTTGAGTAGATTTTCTCTTTCTTTTCAAGAACGGGAGAATAAGGGGAAATCTGAGGATTGGATGTAAACTCAGACAAAATAGTTTATGATTCAAAAGTAGGTAAATTCAGTATATGAGGATGAATTGAAAATACCGATATGGATATGGTATAAATATTTTTCCCATGATGTATTGCACATAAGCTGGATTAATAAAAAACAATATACATGAATATTATGAAAATATAGATTACTGACGGACAAGGGCTCGTTATCAACGATAATTTGCTTTTGTTGATCGAACGTCAAACATTGATCTTTTGCTATAGCCTGCGTATGAATACTTCCTATAAATGGGCTAAATCACATGCTGGTGTGCTGAGGAATGAGCAGCTCAGGCTGCGCCAAGGGACGTAGCTCTTCCGATAGTATTTAACAAAGCGCCGATTAATGCAGTTAAACAATTACTACATTTGACAAGACAGATTTGGAATCAAAAATGGCCGATGTCTACAAAAGGTCAACATACTTACGAGTTCATATAGATAATATACGACCTAGCCAAAATTAAAAATGTATCTTTCAAACAAAACAAATTTTTGACGAGGCATGAAACAGCTAAAATCTATTCGTTTAGACTCAAACTACGAAAAAATCTACGTCTGACGGGAAAAGTGAACAAACATACGACCATATTTTATATAATTATGCTAAATTGCACAGGAACAAACTTATCTCTGCAATCCTATCGAACTGAAACCCGTGACCGCCTTCAAAGAGAGATGTAAATACTTTTCGGAATTTGATGTATTCGTGGACAGGATTTGACTACTTGAAACTAGACAAATAAATATGTTTTAGGCTTTAATTTAAGATGATTTGTTATAAATATTGTATATATAAATAATTCATGGTATGTTATTTAAATATTATTTACTTTTGTTCATGTTTGTATATTATTTTTATTAATTTATTTTTTATTACTATTAATATTATTATTTTTTTATGATCATATTTTATTTGTATGAACTATCTAAACTTGATGTGTTACTTTAATACGCATTACGTCGTAAGATGATACGCGCTGCACCTTTGTAAAGTAACTGCATTGTGAGAAAACGGAAGGGTTCTTTATCTGCTTTCAACTGCTAGGGATGGGAACATATGAAGAGTTACAGAACATTTAAGAGACGTTTATTTCTCTCAAGAAGGTATCTATGCATCCCATTTAATTCTGACTCGCAAGAAAAAGACTCGCACGTACAGGCCAGCGTGTTAGCTAATGCACGCAAGTAATATTTGACGCTCAAAGATATAAAAGGACACAGTATTTCAAGCTCATTCAGAAGAGATACATATATCATATCATATATCATACACACACATATATATATATATATATATATATATATATATATATATATATATCATCATCATCATGTTTTATTAATATTAAATTAGCTTCAGTATCATGTTGTTAGACACAAGTTTATTGCATTATTGTTAGTATAGACATTTAAAAAAAAAAAAAAAAAAAAAAAAAAAAATATATATATATATATATATATATATATATATATATATATATATATATATATATATATATATATATATAATGTTGATAATAATGTTTTATTTTCTTTTACTCTCAAATAATTCCTTTAACTTTAAATTTCATTACACTTATTATACAAATAGGTTTATTATACGTATTTTTTTTTGTATGTAGGCACCGATATTTTAAAAGGAACATTTGAGACTCCATTGTATTAAACCGCACCAGGATAAGACTATCCAAAATTTTGAGGATTGCGTCACCCAAGAATTTTTATTTTTAATTCTGATGTAGAGACGTGTGCACCAAACTTGTTGGTGAACTATTAGGACCGCATGCCATCATTTCTTTTAATTTTTAACAGAGATGTACGAATCAGAATGTGTTTAATATCGATATCTTTCCATCAAATTAGGAATCGTGGGATGGTGCGTATTTCACATGCCTAGATAAATTGATATACGTGTATGAGTTTGTATAAATCCAATAAAATATGAAGGAATCTGCTTTGAAGGTAAATTCCAACTTTGGCGAGCTTCTAACTTATATAAAACAATGTCTATCATTACCTTGGAAAAGCGAGAGAAGGGAAAGTTGATAAAGAGGAGACTGACAGACAAAGACGGCGATTAATGAAACTTGCCCTGTCAGTGTACAGTATATATTAAAGGTGCGGCTAGAGCGAGAGACACCTCCCTGAGTTTGATCATTTCTGGTCCCTCTATCGCATACTCTCCTCTGCACCACACCTAGAATTAATTAGTTCGCCGTGTATAATCCTGGAATCTCTTGTTAGTTCTGTCACCTTTCTGAAATTAGAAACTCATAGTTGTCTGAAGTTTATACGCTCTGATCTGCCAACTAAAACCAAGACGGGAATCGTAGCAACGAGAGTAATTCGAAAGTAACAACAAACAGTAAATCTTTGAATTCAACACATCTGACTATATCGTGGGTATTCACCGATTTAATACAAGGAACATTTAAGATATTTATTTAAATCTCTACTCACATCCCCTTAAAAAAAAACTATGTGGACCTTAAACTAACCTCTTAAAAACAAATGGTCAAATAATTCTAGATTTTAACTGACGTAACTATTTCAAGGCGTGGAGGAAATTCTCAAGAAAAATGTCTCTGGATTTCTTCTGTCGAACCTTCTCTCCCACACGGAGGGGATTTCGCTTCCAATATAAGGACTTGAGGATTTCCTCCAGGCCAACAGAAACAAGACAAGCTTTTAAACTAAGGAGGACTTAATTTAAATTTCTGGCCTTAGAGAGTTTATACTGAAATATTTCGAAAAAACATGTTAACCCCTCATGAAACAATAAAAAACATTTAATGTTGAAGCTTTGCCATGAATGATGTTAAGAAACTTAATTAGGAAATGTATTTATTAAAATTATTGGAATCCCAGCGAAACTGGAACTGAATAACAAGAGACGGCAGAAATTGCCACTTACTGGCAATCCAAGGCTGAAGTTGAAGGCTGAACTGATCCGGCCGTAAAAATTTAGGGACGAAATGCAGCGAAAATGCTATTGCTACCATTCGCCTAATTTGGTGTCCACTCTTATAGTAATTTTATAATTTAATATTGGAAATGAAATCTGAAAAATATCAATTCCCGGTTCAACAAATATTCAGGCCCTAAGTACTAGGGCTTATATATATGTTATGTTTCACAGATATTACTCCATTTCTTAATCTTTCCTCTTCAACAGAATCCTCCAGGGCTCAAAAATGTCTTAAATTCATCTAGCCTTAACGATAATTGTATTTTTAATTTTATCTGGAATATAATTATGCTTTCAACACCCATAACTCCCTCTCCCTATGACTATTAATGTTATCTTTCGGTTTTGGCAGAAATCATCGGGGTTATGAGTGCCATGTCTATCTATAAAATCAAATAATCCAGCCGTACATTAATGATATAAAATACTTTTAAAATAAATTAGTTGGTTACAGTTCATTGTATCATTGGTTACAGTACATTCGTTTCTATGTACCTAGTTTGAAGAGAAATAACACAAGTGTACCTATTTTCTATAAAAATTGTCCAAGGCTATTGAGATATCTACTTTTTATACTGGTTATTCACACAGTGATGTACAACTTTCACTATTTCGATTAGATAGAAATTTTATTTATGTTATCATTGCTAGGATCTCTCAGTGGTCAAAATTCGACTAGTATAACATTATTTCTGTTTTGTGATTTATTTTTGCAGTTAAAACGAACAGAAAAGATTATTTTGTTTTGGTTTTGTTTATTTCATTAATTTTTCGTCACGGCCAACTTTTTTGGGGGGAAGAGGGCGGCGACGAGTGAGTTTAACGTTCTTATGAACTCCTTAGTAGAATCACCCAGGAAATTTTGATTACAATCGGCGACCGGCACACCGTACACACCTTTTGTCAGTGGGGTCTATTACGCATAAATTAGTTGAAAACTGTGCTTCGAAAATTTGACCCGATTGCAGTACTTTCCTAAAGTGGTAAAGTAAAAAGATTGGCTTCAAAGTTCAGCACGCTGTATCTTTGCTAATAATGTTTCTATTCGGATATTTTTTTTTTGTGTTTTGTAGGGATTTTAACAACCTTTCAAACGATCTTTTTTTCTTTATCATTATAATGATACATATCAACGCGTACTTATAATGTTACGCTCAAATCTTGCATTCTTTTCATTATAACTTTTTTTCCTGAGTTTTCAAGAGAATATACATATGTAAGGATAATTAAAAGGCTTTAAGTTTTAGACTTTACGCAAGTTTTATCAAAATCGTTTGAGCCGTTTTGCTGCTACAGTTCATAGAAACCATTATTGAATAATGGTCCGATTTCGATGATTTTTATTTTGTGCACATATAAACAACTATAATTATTAATTACAGGAGGGGTAATCGTTACGACAAAAAAGTGCCGTCCTTTTAATATATAGATAACCTGAAATTTTATCTCATGAACGGTAACGTTTGTTTAAATAAATTATTAATTGTCTGCATTTAGTATATTAGCTTGCAGTTTAGATAATGTGCATTTTTTAGCTTGCGCGGAAAGTGACTGAACGGAAATCTTATAACTGATTGTTTTTATTTTGTGGACGTTAGAAAAATTCAACCGTTTATAATAATTCATTGTTTATTTTAATAAAACTGATTAGATTTTTGGTTAAGTGCCATGTAGTTTTAAGTTTATCTGCCCAGCTTTAGTATGCTCCGAGATAACAAAAAAAAAAAAAAGAAAGAATCCAAGATTGTATCAGTAATAAATTAAGAGTTTGATGAAAGGAAAAGAGTCACATTTTTCCAAAATGGAGTTATCAAATATATTGATGTATATAACTCCATTTCGGACTGAACATACTTATGATCATATGTTCTCATGATTCAGTTTCAAGATGGCAAGAAGAAACTGCTGGAAATGTGGATGGTCGGTTTGTTAGAGGTTTTTGAAGAATGTCCATAGATTGAAGAAAGTAGGTTCTCCAAACTTTAAAACTTAATTTTTTCGAAATGCATTACGGGTGTATCCCTCCCTTTCTTCCACGTACTCTTCAAATGTATGTACTTTTGGTAGTTCAATTTCTCATTTGATCTGTGGCTCATATTTTATATATCAGGTTTTACGATTGGACCAGGCGTGTGTAAATTTACGTCACGTTTATAAACGTTTCTTTCTTTGAATGTAAATAGTCTAAAAGCGTATTATGGACTTGGAAATGCGGTTAAAAATTTCTGTGATTTAGGATAAATTTATGTCGCTAAAGCGAAGGTGAGCAGCAATCCGCTATAACCTCGTAGTTCTGCTGCGGCGTGATTAATGACAAGGCGCAACTTCTCGCTGTTTGCGGACCACATAAGTACTTTAAACAGAATGGGAGCTCTCTCCGTTGTGAGGAATCACTGCAGCGGAAAGAGAGGTCCCATCGACCGCACAATTGGAGCCGTTTCTTCGGAGCATACCGTTCGATGTTGCTCAACTGCTTTCTTGGATGCTTAAGTTCGTCAAAATATTTTATTTATTTATTATGTATGGAGTAGTAGACCGTATTGATAATCAAAGAGAAGAGAAGAAGCCATCAGCGGTACAAAGAACAAGATGCACTGACGGTTATAATGTTGTAATAAAGTATGAATATATACAAATATGAATATATGCTTACAGAATATAAGTACAGTGAAACTTCTCTTAAACGGACATGAATGGGGAATGATTTTTCGTCCGCTTATGGGAAATAAAATAAAATTTTAAAATAAAATACGAAATACGAATCTGACTAAAATCTTAAACAGTATAAAATAAAAAAAAATAAATAAAAAGAGAGTTAAACTTGGAAAATACAGCAAAATATCTAAAAAGATTTTATAGTACTACGAGATTTTGTAAATGATTTTTTTGGATACTGCAAATACATATTTTTTTTATCAAATGATAACTATTCGCTTATTATATCTTTGGTTTTCTAGATTTTTTTATTAGAATGCTCTGGGTTCCCTTGAAACTTGGATTTTCCGCTTTGGTAATAACCAAGCGTCTTTCAAAATCCCTCGACATGTACAGAAACAAATCGTGATTCTTTCTTATGAAATTTTTCTTCCTTTGCAAGTTCGACTTTCGGTGCCATTGTTTTATTTAGCAGTGCTGTAATAAATGAAGCCATCTCGCCACTGTTAAAAATGTCTTTTTCCAAATAATCATCACATAAATTTTCAATTTTTGTCAACCAGTCACTAACAACGTCGGCGTGTACTGACGCTTCTACACTCTAAGCTTTGTATTTGATTTCATATCGGGCTAAATTTAAAAACTTTGTTTTGGTGTCATCTTAATAAATTGTTTAAGTTTTTTTAAACACAAGACACATTACTTACTTTACTTTACTAGGACATGCGAGGTATATAGTTATAATGCCGTACGATAACTGAATTAAAATTGTTAAATCAAAAACTTAAGCAAGGCCGGAAGGGAATAGAAAAAGGTTTTTGAAAGAGTAATGATTTTTTTATTACATATAAACAGTGAAAAAACTCCTCTGTCGTTCTGCCAAATAAAAGCCCAAGAAATTACTTTTAACACCCCGCACTAGTTCTGCAGAAACTATGTATTTATTTTCATCTACTGTCCGATTAAGAGTCTTCTTAGAAACCAAAAGAACTAAATCTGTGACCGTGAACGTTTATCAGAAGGTCCGGTTAATAGTAAAAAGTCAATGGCGTGACGCCGGGGAACATAAAACTTTCTGCTTATTAGAGATGCCCAGTTGTAATAAGTGTCCGGTAAGGGAAGTTTCACTGTATAAAGAATGACATATCGACCCTGATAAGGTTTCAACTAGCACTTCGTTTCTTGTAAATTGACATCGCAGTTTCATTTACTCATTATTCAGTTATATCTTCACCTTCATTTGTGATTTTTTGATATGGTAATAGTCACTGCTTGTTACAATTAACTATAAAGAACATTTACTAAAACACTGTAATAAAATTGTAACATAACTGTTTTAATATTTCTCCTACTTCATTATTTGTAAAACTGCTGCTGCAAAAAACCTTTGGAAACTACAAGAAATTGGTGTCTGATCATGCGTCCTTGTAACTTGGCTGTTTCTGCACGTTTTGCTGCAAGAGTACGTTTAACTTGTAGCAGAGTTCAGAACCTCACTAACAACTCATTTTTTTCGATTTCGTCAGTTGGAACGTCGTCAGTTCAAAGGGGGGGGAGGGAAAGGAAAAAAAATTCAGACATGATAAAATAAGTAAAATAACAAAAGCTTTAAGAAAATTGAAATATAATAAAAGTAATAATTAATAAAGTGATAATTGATTAGTAATAAGAGATATAGTAAATAAAGAAACACTGGAGACAAAATATTATTGAAGTATAAATAATGACGAATAACATGACAGAAAATATAGATATTAATAAATTAAAAACATTGAAGTAAAAATAAAATTGATAAATAATAAGTTATAATACAGATAAAGTTAGCAATAAAAATATAAATAATAATAAAGATAAAATTATTAATACTGTAAATAAGAAAATAATAGCATAAAAATAAGATATGAAAGGAAAAGAGTAAGATAATAAAATAAGAATATGAAGATAATATGAAATATATTATACTTATCTGTTATCACTTATCAATTATCTTTTATTATCAAAAATAAATAAATATAAAAATAAATATCTTTTGTTATTATCTGTTATTACTTATCAATTATTACATTATTAGTTATTACTTTTAATATTTTTCAATTTTCTTTATGAACTTTACTTTGTTCATTTCTATAATGCTATCATGTTATCTTGTAATAATCATTAATTTTTCTTATCTTCATTTTATCTCGTTCTTTGTTGCCCTGATGAAGGCATGCGATGTGGGCCGAAGCGTCAAATAAATTGATTTTATTTACTAATTTTTCTCATAATTCTGTTTGTTTTCCCCCCCCTTTTACTTTATTATTACTTTAAATACATATATAATGGTATCGATATTATAATATTATTATTTATTAAGTTTCTACTATTTGGTGTTATTCTTGACCGCCACCCGGACCATCTTCTTGACTTTTTATTTAAAAAAAAAACTATCCTTATTTTAACGGCTTTATTTCAGTATACCGACAATGCATTGAACTGCTCATCTGCTGCCGATTTCTAGTTGCTGATGATTATACATAAATCTTTATCTTCACATTATGATAGTAATATAAAAGGTAAAGGTAGTCTTCCTGGACCAAGAGAACTGGAGGTAGAATAAGAATTTTATAAGTTCATTTTTTATTTACCGACAGAGGTAGCATAAGTATTACTGCTACAGCCGGAACTTGTATTTTCGACTAGTAGGGTAGGAAAAAAACCTTACCTAATGAAACTATACAAATCCGTATTGATAGTTAATTTCCGTGAGTTGTTGGTATTCTGGAGCTAATATTTTTTGTTTATTGTATAAGTATGTCGAGCCGGATTACTAAAAGTTCTCATTCTTTTCAGTCAAACCATAGTTCGTCACTTTTATTTCTAGTTTTGTCAGTTAATTTTATGATAGATAATATGCGATAATTTCTGTAATCTGTAAGACATAAACTTCTATGTCTGTGATGTATTGCTCTAGATAAAGATTCCGAAACAGTTCGATAGAATAAAGGTTAAATTAAGACAAACATCCCAGGATATCCTGGAGATAGTAGGATCCAATGTTTGAATAAATACGCTGAGTAAACTTTTATCAGTTATAATGTTAGCCCCGTGCTGGGATTCGGTTAAAAGCATCCTCCACCGATCGGCTTTTAAACTTCCCTATATCTCCCCTCCTCCTACCCATTGTTTTCTTTTACTTTTTCCCCTTATATTCCTTTAAGGGCACATTATAATACCGCTGATGCGGGGAATTTTCCTTAATCCTCGTCGACCTCCTTAGTGTTTTCAAAACCTTACATTATGAATACATTACAGAAATTACCCAGAGGAGTGGGGTTGCTCCTAAAGGTGGACTGTTTATGCCCGAGGAACGGCAAAGGAAATTACTCTGGCAGTAGTTTTAGCATAGTAGAAAAACCAAACTACAAAGAGTTTCCATAAAAAGCCCTAGAAAGAGCCTCTCCTTTACAAGACTAGACTAGACTCTCCTCATATGAGGTCTAGTCTTGTAATAATTTAATATTTTAAAAATAACTGCTCCTTTTCAAGACATTTATTAAGACATTCTACCTGTGATAGCTGTAAAATAAAGAAATAAATGTGATAATTCATCAGATATTTAAATTAAATCACAACAATTGAAACGATGAGATTAACAACAGTACATATCCCAAATCAGGTTTATGAGATATTCGCGATCAAAGGTATGGGCTATCTGCAGGATCACTATCCATGGGCTTTGGAGATTGTTCAACCATCAGATATAATACTTTCAGGTCCTTTCAACATTGCTAGATATTGTTTGCATTTATAAACAACTTAACTGGACATGTCACTAAAAACTAAATGACTGGACATGGCTCTAAAAACTAAATGACTGGACTTATAATATTTTTATTCTCAGGAAAATTGAAGTGAAAACATAAGCTTTATATCATGTTAATTGTAATAATTTGTGTTTAATATGTACTATAAATATAATATTTACATTTTTTTTTTAAATATTTGAAAGAATGTGGTTGTCCCTAAAACTTTGAAATGATTCTACTGTGAGAATTCTAAAAAAAAAAAGCATTCTATATTAATTTTCTTCGTTTTCTTCCTGTTTGCCATTTTTTTAATGCTCTGTTAGACTTCGAGGAATGGATCTGTGATGTATTTCATCTATTTCGCTACACCTACAATCAAACTGGTGTATTCATTCCGGTTTGAGGGTTTTTGTGGAGCCTTGTTCTTCACAAGTTTGAAGGTTCTTGAAGATACTTCATCAAGATTATCGTATGTCTCGGCATACCCTGGCAAGTAGGAATCGTATTCACGCTTAGTTTATAACCGACGAGTGTGTTCCTAGGGCACTATACTTGTGCTCAATTGTTAATTGTACAGGTTTCAACCTATAAAATATATTTTTCAAATTGGCCAATAATTGATTTGCCAATTTCATCGATTCAATTATTTTTATTTAATTTATTCATATCAAAGTATGATTTTTTTAAAATTTCCTTTAAGGTGGTTTTGCTATTTTTAATTTACTAAATGTTTAATGATACGAATAGTGCTAGAATTATATACATATATACATAATATTTCTTTTTCTGTTAGCTCCACAGATCATGTAGATCTTAAGCCACCTGAACTAGCTTTCTCCAGCTCTGCCTATCTTGGGCTGCTGCTTTCCAGTTTGATTCATTGTTGGGAATAGGCGTTCTGATGGATTCCTTTGAGCCACCTGTCCTTGTCTGCATATCATGAGATATTGACTAGCCAGTTTTTGTAAGCAATTCTTTATTAGTATTTTCCTTCCATCAGTTTAGATTCTGATCCCATTTCGTTTCGGTTATCGTATGGTTTCGCAGCAGCATTTTTCGCAGAACTGGTTTTATCACGATATTACACACCCTTATCACAAATAGCACCAACTTCCCGGGAATATCCAACTCAGCATGTTCTTACATAGACAGTTTCTGTCCAAGGAATCACTGCTTTGAAATCAATAAATAGACCAATGAAGCGTGCAAATCCTGTTATACTTTCCATCGTGTTTCGAGTACCTGCTTTAGAATGAAGATTTAGTCTGGCGTATTCCTTCTTCTTCTGAATCCTGCTTGGTGATCACCTGTTATATTTTCATAAAACAGATATGAAGGTTTGGCAGAGCATTATCTTGTAGACAACTGGAAGGATTACCATGCCATGTAATTACTTCACTCATACATGGATCCCTTCTTTTGGTTAGAGCATATTAGGCCTGTGTTCCAAGTCCCTGGTATCCTTTCCTCCTTCCATATTCTCTGTATTATTTCTAATAACTTGGCACAGGTTCTTCCCCATCTTTAAATAGCCCTGATCGTAGGCTGTCCATCCCTGGGGCCTTTCTTCTTTTAAGGCTGTCAATAGCTATTTCCACATCCTGAATATCCGATTTTTCAACCTCTTGTGGGTCCTCCGCGTGGTCCAGGTCTTCTTCATTAGCGGGATCTCCTTGGTTGAGAAGCTTATACCTTTTCTTTTGTGTTCGTCAGTTTGCCATCTTTTCCTCGCAGTTGCGTGTTTATCGCTTTATACCTACCCTTTCTTTCCGAATGTCTGCGTAAAATTCGCTTGTATACCCGGCCTGTCAGTTGCCCTCAATAGTTTGCAGTCTGAACTACCTATAAATCCAGCACCGGCTGTTCCGTTTTTAAATTTCTCCAAGTGTATAACAATGCGTGGCCTCGGTAGTGGTTTCACCATGTAGCCTTCTTTTATCTTTTATCTTTATCTTTTATCTATTTTATGGCTGTTAACGATATGTTGTACCTTTTTACTTCATTCACTACCGTTTTGGCGGCCCCTAGTCAGTATAAGCTCCGAACCTACCATGTCCAATATGGAGTCCGTTATACTAAGCCGGGATGATTACCATGTTAAGACTGTCCATCTCGTTACCATTTTAGATTCAGTAGGAATTGTTACAGTGTAACCGATGATTTTTATTTTCCAGTCTGTAAGATCAGTTTGATCTCTTGCTCACCGGTCAATAAAATGTCAAAAGCTTGGAATTTAATCACTAATAAAAGCAATTCGATTCTCCTTAATTATGCACACTACGTAGTACAATTTAATCTATGTGAGCTGTAACTGATTTTTTAAATTAATTATTATTGTTTTATTTTTCAATTTGTTTTTGTTTTATCTCGTTTCTTTTTTTTATTATTATATTCAATGTTTAATTATAATTTAATTTTCATTGTATTATTATTTTTTTTTCAAATATTTTTCTCAATATAAATCTTAAGACAATAGTGTACATTCTCATTCAATATCAGCTTAATTATTTAATAAATTTAGGATTAGTGTAACAATATTAAGTATCGCGTTATGATTATATAATATTAGATTATAATAAATATGCCGTATACTGGAACGGTGGAACTGATAAAAGCTCAAGACTCAATATCGAAAAGATAAGACATATTGAACCGACATACGAAGGAAGATCTTACTCAATTGGTTCCATTGTTCCAGATATGACTGGCAATATACAGCAGTTGTTCTGGAGCGATTCATCTTCTTTATTGGAATGATTTACTGGAGTCGGATTTCCAGCGCTGGAAGTTCCTCCTATAACTTCCTAACTTTTTATAAGCCTCTCTAATCTCTAAGTTTTAGGTTTTGTCCCAGTTTTTAACTTTGTTTTTTCTCTTCTTTTTTTGTTGGTCTTTTTTTTTATTTTCTGGTGGTAAAATCCATTCTACAAACTGTCAAGACTCATTCTCCGCATTACGAAATTTTATAAATAATTTACGAGGAAATCATTTGCATGACTAACGATATATGATCTATAAATGTTTTATGAATTAATTTAATTCATTTAAAAAAAAATCAGTATCATCTCTCAGTATCATCAAATAATTGATTTAAAAAAAAATCATATTAAATGTGACAAGGTTGTCTTAAAAACTTTTAAATACATTTAATACCTTCTACTAATAACCTTTATCTAATTTGGAATATTCCATTCTGTTCTGTTCTAATTGAATCAACTCTGCTTTTATAATAAAAGATTTTTAATCTTTCTTACAAACAAATCTTTGGAAACTATTTTTTCTTTTATACTTTGCGATTTGCGGAACAGTTAAGTATAATTTTTATTATTATCATGTATTATTTTTATTATATTTCAGTAGTGATGGTTATAATATAGGGTTGTGGTCGCCTAGTGGGCTGAGGCGCTTACAATGATTACTTGAAGTTAAGCATAGTCGAGTATAGTAAGTAGGTTGATGGATGATCATCTGAAATAGGATCGAAGGCTCTTAAGAGCTTAAAAAAGTACCGTAGTACATGCAGTGAATTGGAATTAAAGCCAACTGAAGAAAGAAAAATTAAAAATATTATTTTTATGCTCAGTATCATCAATTGGTATTTGTATAACCTCAATTTTGTAACTTTTTAAAGAAATTAATCTATTGCTGTCCAACATTTTTTCTTATTTCAACATTACTCAAAATTTCATAATTTAAAACTCGGAAATCTGTTTTCCTGATGGGAAATGAAAATTAACGCAAAAAAAATCAAACCATTTTAACTTCTGTCTGCGGAAAGCAACATGTTCTTCTTCAAAGATTGCGGACATTCTATTACCTTCCAAAAATAACGTTTTGGACTAAACTTAGAAGACCACTTGCTATGTTTTATCTAACTGGAGTTGAGCTTGATTACTATTTAGCTCTAATACATTAGTCTATATATATATATATAGGGATGCCATTGGGCAATCATTGAAGATGATCATCCCAAAATTAAGTAAGCTTATGAATACTTTTGAATTTCTTACCTTGTCCTCTAAATTGGGTACCTTTCCAAAGGCCTGGTTTGTGTTTACCATTATTTAATAACTAACCAAGATAGTGTTCCTACTTTTAAGTTTAATACTAATGTTAATCAACGTTACTGCTATCTTAATGAAATATATTCAAATTAAATATGGGCATGGTTACTAAAGAACTACCTCCTTGCTAACACTTATCTTTATTCTTCAAAATTAAAATAACAAACTATTACAATAAAAAGTTAACCATGGAATGATTCAGCCTAGACTTAGCCATTAATTGTTTTTACATAAATCTCTTATCTGTACTAGTTGGTGTTGATGGTTCCTCAGCATCTCTCCCTCGGGTTCCCCTGCATATCTTCAGTCATGGAGCCAGAGCGCATTTCTCATCTTCAGAGTCTCAGTCTTGCATCAGACCCTATCAGTCTCCAAGTCCTCTCTCCGCCTCGATCAGTTCCTCAGTCTCTCCCTTTTCACCTCTTTGCTTCTTTCCCCCTTTCTCTCTTATTTTGCCTAAGAGGGGGTTGAAAACGATGTTCATTGGCCGACTAGTTTTATAGAGGGAGGAAATTCTGGGATTTCATCGGATGGCTCCACCCCTTGTCCTGACAGCCGTATCTGCGAACCATTATCCAACTAGTCTAATTTAATCATACCTTTTCCACTTTTTCCTCGAGGCCAGCCAAGCCTAAGGGGACCAGTTCTTAAAATTGATTAGATGTTCCAGCTTTTGGCATTGTTACAGTGTTAACTTCTCAGTAGGGTTTTTAAATTAACTTATCACTTATGTGGTGACTTCTGTCATCGCCTGTCAGTTACCCTTCTCTACCTGCTCGACCCTTATTTCTTTTGTGTCGCACTGGTCTGTTTAAATTCAATAACGATAATATTTAACAATATCAATACATATTACACTCCATTATATAAAATTCTTAGATGAATTGTGAATGCATCTTGGTTTATTTTAAATTGTGCATTATGCAATTTAAAATAAATTCCATCTCATAGAAAAAATCGTTTGAAATTTTGTTGAAAACCTAAGGTCAATTTTTGTCATATTAGGAGTATGAAATGTACTTAAAATAAGTTTTGTTTTAGCTTATTATTACCTTTAAAACGGTGTTCGTTTGATGTTTCTAAGTCATATCGTACTATCGATGAAACCGCAAATGCTTGTAATAACTGAAATTGACCGGTAGAACAGAAGAAAAATTTATAAACGGTCAAAGAAAAAAAAATCCCCAACTGTTTTTATCTTTAGAAACACGGAGTAATCAATATAAAAATATTAAAAAAAAAAAATTAAAAATGGCCAAGCAACCATCCTTGGATCACTTCATATCACTGACTCCATTGACTCTATATATAAAATATGAGTATTTTTTATATTGATTGACCATTGATTCTTTTTTTTATATTGATTGACCATAGAATCTTTTTTTGTTAAATAAAAAAATACTAGATTCTCATTTGATTTATGCTATTTAATTTCCATTCATAATTCTGATCATCTAAAAAAAAAATTTGTTTGTATATTCTAATAAATTAATAACACATTTTGATCTTTCCAATCTATATATTTTTTAAATTACATCTTTCAGCGCGCTTCGAAACAATTTATTTTTCTTCTTCAGGTTCTGAATAAATAAATAATACTAGTCTTATTTCTCTATATTCCTTTGTTATTTTATGCTACATCGTTCTACCAATGTTTCGGGGTATCCCCCCATTCTCAAGGTGTTCTTTTTCTAATCTGTATGCTCCTATTGTCTAGATCCATTACTATTGATTTTTCCTTTTAATAAATACAATTAATTTAATCAGAAAAACTGTGTTTTATATCTTTAAAAATATTGCTAGGAATGTGTATTTCGTCAGTTCTAGAGCTAATAACAGAGCAGTGTGACAACGATGAAAATAGATGTAATACACAAAAAATTTTAAAGATATAAAACATAGTTCTTATGGTTCAATTAATTGTATTTATTAACAGACAAAATCAATAGGAGGGTTGGAATATCGAAACGCGATATATAGGATTTGAAAACCCGATATATTATATCGATATCCTAACACTCGATATATCGATGATATCGGTATTTTACACCGATATATCTATGATATTGATATTTTAAACTTTATTATTTTATTTTAATTAGAAATTTCCTTTATTCTTTATCATATTTTTAATTTTATCCGTGAGCTGTACTTTACATTATAGCTTAATTATAATCAATCTAGGACGCTGTTTTTGAGCTGTTGTAACTGCTTTACTGTTATAACTCATACGCGTCACTAACGGTCAATTACCTGTTGTTCATTGTTGTTGTTGTTGTTAGTTTGGTGATTAAAGTGAAACAGAAACTAAAATGTCGCCGCCAAAAAGTGAACTATGGAAACATTTTAAATCGAGAGACAGTAAAAGTGCGGAGTGCAAATATTGTCACAAAATATTTCGGACATCGGGAAACACCACAAACCTACGGTCACACCTCAAAGCTTTCCATTCACACGTTTTTTCGTCTCCATCTGGGTCAGGTGTTTCTGCACCACCGACTAATTCTAAATCAGAAGCAAATGAAACAGTTCCTCCGTCAAAAGCTTCTGATATAAGAAGTAGTTTCCAAAATATCGCATTGAAGAAGGAGGCGAACGACGAAGAAAAATTAATGATGCTATTTTATATGTTATCTGTAAGGATAATATTCCTTTCTACACTGGAAAGAGTACAATAAAAAGTATTATATAGGGAAATGTTCCAAAATTTGAAAACAAGATTGAAGTAGCATAAGACAAATTCCAAAAATCCAAATAGTAATCAAGAAGTATAAAAGAAGTGCTCAATTTCAAAATCGATTTGAAATTGAAAATTATTACATAGACATAATACATAAAATAGATAACACTACCATATGTATTGCTAGATAGTGAAGACACAGGCCAGAATATTCAAGAATAGGAATCGAGGCACATTAGGTAGTTGCCAACAACTAGTTTTAAATTTTATTGTTTCAACATTTCACAGTGTGTCATATGCATAGCAAATCATAGGTTTACTCGTAATTGTACTTTCGTACTTTATTATGAAATTGTGTCCAGGTTTTTCCTCCTTACCCTTCAAATAAACTTAAGATTTTAAGATTACCAAAACAAAAAATAAAATGAATCAATCATTCACCAAATTGAAATAAAATAGACAATACTATAAATGTAAATAAATTGTTGCATATAATCATTGGTTAAAATATAGCATATGTTAATTTATAACTATAATGGGGCAGACATGAGAATAAACAATATTTAATTGCCAAACAATAATTAGTAGATATGATTGAAACACATATACTGTTAATTAATCCTATTTAAAGACATACAGGTAATAGTATAAATGATGATTGTACTGAAATATATATCAGATGAATTACATGTTTTTAGATAAATGTTTTGAGAATGCTCAATGTATGCATGGAAACTTTATAAAATACAATTTTTTTTAGGAAAATAAAACAAGGTTTTATTTTAGAAAAATTTGTAGAATAATATAATATATGAAATACTGTGGCAAAAAACCTTCAAGATAAAAATTTATTATAATACTTATTTTTTTTTTACCAAAGTATTATTCTTTTCTATCGTTTTTTATAATGATTCATGGATAATAAAAATATTGTTCTATGAATAATGATTATATTATTTCATAACCTTCTCATAAATTTCATAACGTTATACACATTTAATGCATGGCTTCTTTGCTTTTCCGTCCATTTCCTTTCGGTATATCGATATATCGATATTTGGTTTCGCGATATATCAAAATATCGATATTTTTCTTTCGTTGTTCCAACCCTAATCAATAGTGATGGATCTAGATAGGAGTACAGTGATTAAAATAAAGAACACCTTGAAAATGGGGGAGTACCCCGAAACGTTTGTGGAACGATGTAGCATAAAATAATAAAGGATTAAAGAGATATAAGGAAGAAATTATTCCACTAATGCAACACTATAGTTCTCCTTCTTCCCATTATTAATATAAAATACATATACTAACAGTCTTTTAGCTAAAATTATTCTTTCCCCAAAAAAATTAGTTTTTCGTATAATTTGTTTAGTATAATAGCATGTATTGCCTATATTTCACAAACTGGAGTCATTTCAGCAAATCTGATAATTTTCTCTAATTCAGAAGACTGGCATCCAGATTCGATTCTGAAACCTTTGCTGCAAAAACCTTTGCAAAATCACTATTGCCTTGTGTTACATCCCTGCCTTCTTTTTAATGTTTTAGAGAATAGGGCGACTGTAAAGGTTGACCAGAGACCATTAAACATAGAAATTTCATTCACTAGAGTGCTACGTAGAGGTGGTTTCAAATCATTCTGCAAATTTATTTGTACCTTTTTTATTTTTTTAATACTATCGTAAATTTTCATAAAAATGTTAAAAAATCTGGTGCGATGTGCATACAACTTTCCCTCACCACCCAATTATAATGGTAATCTTTATAACAAAATTTTACAGATTTAATATAAATTCAACTTGAAATAAACTCTGCAGCCTTCACGTCTTCTCTCACAAAAGTACTATTAAATATTTTTTTAAACAATTTTAGTATGACTATTCTGTACACTTTATATTTTTGCATTATCAAGCTAAAAATATATTTTAAACGTTTTGGTTTATTTTCTACTAAATAATCTGATTTTTTTTCCATTAATAAATTAGAAATTAGAAATTATTATGTTAATTCTACTTTTATCCTATTACATTACATTATTACAGAGCGTATTGGACAACAGGTTGGCGTCTCGGTGGAGGAGGTTCGGTCGCATACCTCTCCTTTCGGACGCGCTCGACTTTCCATCTAAGGCCTTGTAGTCCTTATGAGATACACCGTATCTTTCCTAATACTGATCTGATTCCGATTCTTTCTTTTTTTTTGTTTGATAATTTAATTACCTTTCATAGAATTGTATAGGTAATTTACCAAATGCATAATTTTATGTTTATATGGTAAGGAAAGTAATAATAAACTGAAATCACGCTTATTACACATGAGATATAACATATTTTTGAATTATAATTCATGCATATTATCTGGAATGCATACTACCTTGGTTAAGCAACATGATTTATCAGGTTCATCAATTTCACGATCCTAATTATGGCACCTAATTTTCGGAAGGCACCGTGATATCCTCATTTATTAGGTAGGGATGGTAATTGACATATTTTAACTACGCCATTAAATATGATTATGTAAACACTTAAAAATAATTGGGCATGCTGTATTTTATTAGAACTGAAAATGAGACTTTATTAATCTTTTTCTTGTGACTTAATTATTTTTTCTAGATATTCTTTAAAATAAATCAATGGAAATACTTGAATAGCATTAAATCTTTGTCAATTATTTATACTAAGTAGTTCCATAATATTTTTGATAATTTACATTACTAATATTAGTGTTATTGGATGTTGCTGAATAGCTATTTATTTATATAAAGATAGTCTGTTCATAAATGATGAAAAACTAAATGGGAACTTTTAAATTTTATTTCAAATAAGGAGGCAAGTGAAAGTTGTGTGATTTTTTGATAGTAGGTTTATAATATTTTATAATCGGACGTAGGTGACAGTAGTATATAGTTTGAACATGGCCAAAAACCTGTTAAGAAAAGGCCGAAACGTCATAAAAAAATTGTAAAGCTATGTAAAGTTTTTATTAATAAATGTATGTGGGATTGATATGGTCTATTATCTTTTAATATAAATTTATTAATTTTATAATATAAATTAGATCCCATTAGATAATGAACAATCATGATATTGTTGTTATTACTGGATGCTTTATTTCTTAAAATTAAAAATAACTAAAGTGGTAGATTATTTTGGACGTACCTTATTTCTTTGAGCATTCCAGAAAATATAAACTACTTTATTTATAAATGTATACGTTTATTGTATTTTTGAATTTTCTAAAATGGAATTTAATGATTGTTTAGGTTGTTAGGGCAGGTTATGTTTCCTTTATTAAAATCATTTATTTTTTGCTATATTTATTTACATATATTGTTATCCTTTAATAAATGGCATTTCAGGACCGCTGCATCACATCTTCAGATTAATGCTGTTAAAATATTTTTACTTTTATCGTTCATAAGACTATTTCACTTTCACATTTTCTACTGCAAAATTTTCTACCTGCTACCAAGCATTCCAAAAAAGCAAGTGAATAATGGCAAGTGGATTTTAAAGAGTAGCAATAAGAGTAGCGAAGGAAGCCCAATGTGCTATAATTAACAATAGAAATACTAAGTTGTTTCTGTCCGTTTAGAGTGCTCAAGAGAAATAAAACATGCTGGAATCTGTATTTGGTTTAGAGTGTTCATCATTATTAATCTAAAGAAATAAAAGTTCTGTTTCTGTCAAGGATTTTATAAGAAGGAAGAGTGAAAATTTTGCTTAACATGCAATAACTATTAATGTTTAGCAATGACCATATTTTTTTTTCTTCTAAAACTGAACTGTAATTCGTTTTCATTCTTCAAATCAATTCTTTCCGATAAACAAGAAAGTAACTTGTCAAATAGGTATTTATTATTAATCTATAAAAAGAAAATTTTAACATGTACAAATTAAAATTTTTACAAGGAATGAGATGGTCCGGGAGTGTGGAACACAATTAGTAAAAACTATTTATTAAGGAACCGACGTTTCGACCCACTTTGCAGATCTTCTTCAGGACTGAATAAACAAGATACAAACAGAAGAATAAAACAATGACTATAGTTTAAGTTAGTTTACCTATTTTTATTATTATAGAGCCAGTTTTATTAATAAGCAGCTTAATGTATTAATATTCACTAATTTATTTTTAGTTGTCATTACTCTATCAGTTTCATTTTACAAATTCATCTCTGTTTTCATTTTTTCTCACTGGATTTTTAATTATTTATTCATTCACTGCATATACCATTGTTTTATTCTTATTTTTGTATCTTGTTTATTCAGCCTTGAAGAAGACTCCAAAGTGGGTCGAAACGTCGGTTCCTTAATAAATAGTTTTTACTATTTGTGTTCCACTTTTTGACCGCCTCCCGGACCATCTCATTCCTTCATAAGTTCTACGGCCAACCATTGATTATTCAATAAAATATTTGCAAGTTTAGTGTATGAAATTTCCGTAAGTTTACTTTTAAGATAGAAGATAAAATCAATCAATGTACATGCATAGTAACAAATATATGTGCATATTGTTCTATACCTGTTTGTTTTGACTATAATAAATAGCGTATTGCTAATATATTGGAATCTATAAGCTATTCGACTCGGACAGATAGTTGGTCCTATGGCTTCCGAGTTGTGTACTGATTGTTAATGCTCTATGCTGTGCTGAGCAAATGTTTCGAGTTCTTTCTTCCAACTTGTCAGCTTTATTCCGTAGTCTATTCGAAATTGATTACACTCTCCTGTCCGGTTTAACAACCTCAATTTTATCGTATGAACATATATTTATACTTCATACCTTTGGAGCCAATATCACTTTATAACTTTGCAACCTTGGAAAACAAAAATTTCGTTAAAGCCGAGACCAACAAGTGAAATATTACACAGGAATATGATTTTCTCCTTAGTTTATAAGAAATTCTCTTAATAAGATTTAATAAACTCAGTTGGCTACAGTGCGGATTTTTATTTTTAATGTAAAAAAACTCTTAGGCTATTATTTTGAGCCGTGAATATGTTTTGAAAATGGTGAAAATCACATCAAATTAATTTTCGTTCACACTTTTTTAATGATTATTTATTTTTATACCGTTAAACTCGTTTCCACGTCATGGTTGTATATCTCAGCAAACCCAAATCGTTTCATATTGTTATTTTCTATTGACGGATAGTAGAGGTTCAACGAGTGCATGTTTAAAGGGTATGGTTAAACTTCTTAAATTAATAAATTATTTAAAAATATTTCGATATTTATTTCATAAGATAATTCCTCTTTTTTACGAGAATACGTTATCTCTTTGAGCTGATATTTATTTCTCTCTCTTCTGTTATTTTCCAGAACGTTGAAGAATATAATAAAATTTATTAAATTTCATCTGTAGCGGAATACCTCTCCAACTTTTGTTTGAACGCGGAATCAAATTTCCTTTTTCTTACAACTCAAATAGCCCCTGACTTAAGACATAATAAAGGGAGTTTACTTTTTATGAAGAGAGATAGCTTGGATTTAATATCCTAAAAATGAAGATATACTTAATAAAGACAATTTTCTTCTTCTTTTTTTATGTTGCTCGTAATACAGTTACGAATTATTCAAGGACTTCGGCATTTTACTTGCTTGAAAACACTTAACATTAAAGGATATTCGAATCTTGAGTTTTATTAACCTATTTTCTAAGTTATAATTCAAGTATGTAATCTACTTACCAGGGTCTAACATATTTAAGCTCGCCATTTAGTTGCTTTTTGGAAAACAAGAACTTTTCCTGAAACAGTTATGGGATGCAATAAAATTCTAGTCTATTATAATAATGCACAGCGATCTTCATTTTTTTGTTTATTGCTAATTCAACTTTTTTTCGACTAAACCAAAAATACAATAGAAGATCCCCTAAGAACCCCCTGGAAGAACCCCTAAGAAGCTCAAAAAAGTATGAACCTGAAAAATGTTTTAACCATAGTGTTTAACTCACCAAATGGTAGGAAATGACTGATAAAAAATTATGAAAATGAAGAATGTTGAGCAACTTGGTCTGGGTGATTTCAAATGGATTGACTCCTAAATAATTTACGAATATTTAAATAAAATTCATTCTTGATCATCCTGATTCATTTGATACAGCGGAGGCCCTCTTATACGGATCGAGCATATCCGAAAGCCGGATTATCGAGAAAGCATTTTTTTTTTCCTTTATGCAGTTTCATATTTGTTTATACTTTTTTTTAGTTTTTATACTTTTTCTAACAACGAAACATTTTTGTTCACAATCAACTGATAGGAAATTATATTATGTGATGTTAACAAAAAAAAAAAAAGCCGTAATTTTCATTCCGCATTTGAGTTTCTGGCTATGGCCAAATTCTCCATCTGAGCTCTGTAGGTCTGTAGCGATAGCACCTTCGCTAAGTCTCCACTGGCTTCAATCCCAGTGACGCGATTGAGAAAGAAGCGCTAGAGTCCCGCTTCTCCATCCATAACATGGAGGACAAGCCTGGCTCGGGATTCCCCTAAGCCAATTGTAAATAGTGTATATAAGTATGCCTGCGTTTAAGATGCATATGTTTATTTTATTTTTTCTTTCTTCCTATCCTTGTCTATATTTTTATTTATTTGATTTTCTGTAAATATGGTGTGAATGATCTCTTTAATCGTTATTACCATTGTCCTTTATTGAGACAGTATGTAATATCAAATAAAAAATCATAAAAAAAAATCCGAAATTTATTATGGATTTATAAAAAGTTGACACAAAAAACAATGGTTAATAAGCACTTTACTAAAAGTTTTTAATTTAAATTTTTTTTGAAATTGTATAGATTCACTTACATAGATATTACAAATCTGTGTAAATATATTTGTTGTTTTGCACACTTATTAAATGCCAGAAAAATGAAGGAGTTTCTATTTATTGGTCATAGAATCTCTTATCCGGAGTAGGACTGACCACATTATTCCGTATAAATGGGATTCATCTCTAAAGTTGAAGAGGATGAATTGTTCCATCAAAAAAGATTTTAACTCTCTAAGGCATCATTAATAAAATTATTACAGAACATTTGGTAACATTAAAAAAGAGAACTGATAAATTAGATATACCGGGTGGAGTGATGACCCCTCTCGGCCTCCGCTCAAGTTTGTTCCGCCTTGCATTGATATATCGTTAGCCCTAACGAAAAACTTGTTAGTGCTTCTACTTGTTATTTGTGATTTATGATTCTGAAACTTACATGCTAAAGCCTAATGCGTAACCTCTCTTTCACCAGACCTTTTTTTTCGTATGTGTTTGCAAATCATATAGTTAAGTTTATAGTTACTAATAAAAATATTTTTTCATTCTAATAAGCTACTACAATCCGCGTCGATTTTTTTTTTTTTTTTTTATATCTTTTAACTATATATTCTCATCTGTCTAACATAAGAGTGACAATAAGCAAATGGATATAGTAGATATATGCCTACATGAGAGGCACGAGGAAGGTACTTCTTCCAGCACTTCTTCCCGGTCTTGAACTAGTCCTTAAGTTCATGAAAGGAGATCTCTCATCCAGCTCCTTTTGAACCTTCTCCTTATGGTCATGTCAGCCATAGCCATATAGTCTATCAGCCTGTTGTGAGATCCGTGAAGGTTATGGAAACGGGAACATAGAGTACGTATGTGTTGGTCGATAGTTGGCTGTTTGTTGTAAGTCGGTATGCAGAGTTTTGTTGTTTACGTACCTAGGAGCTTCTGTTGTTCTTTAAAATTCATAAAATTTTGGATTGGAAAGATTGCAGTTTTTGTAAGTGAGTCTTTTTGCCGAACCGTTAATCTGTGAGACGTAAGCCCATTGGCTTAAGTTGCTATGTGTATGTATTGAATATCTGCCTGATTTTTAGTTTTAATGATTTGGAAAAAAGAGAGTACAGTAATTTCAGTCGTTTGTTTAGAGCCTTTCTTTTCATTTTGACGTGTGGGTCCCAGGTCATCCTTCGGTCGAATTTTAGTCCAAAGTAACGTACTGTGTCGGTATGAAGAATTTGGAGGTTGCCGATATAAACTGGTGGACAAGTGTCTCGTCGAAGAGTGAAAGTTACATGTTGTGATTTAGCCACATTTTCCAAAGTGAGTGTCAATGTTGTAAATGTACTAAGTGATTTTGTAAAGTCAGTGAGGCCAGTCTGGGGTCGTGGTGTATGGTTAAAATAGTTGTATCGTCAGCGTAAATAGTCATTGTCTCGGAGTCGGTAGGTATGCCATATGCATATATAATGCATAATATCGGAACCAGTATTGATCCTTGCGATACTCCTGCCAAAACTGGACGAATTGAGGAAATTTCTGAGCCTTGTCGAATAGAGAAAAATCGGTGGAAGAGGAAAGACTGGTGAATGAGATAGGAGGTGCGAGGCAGTATGGTCTTGAGTTTGAAGAGAACCCCCTGGTACCAGACTTTATCAAATTCCTGGACAAATCCAGAAATACGCCAGTTGCGTATTATTTATGCTCTAGTGCTCCAGCGATATAGTAGCGAAATATTAAACTAAGCATTTTTAATTTATAAGGAATTGGTTTTTATATTCAATAAAAATTTCATATACAAACATGACAGTTATAAGCTACCATCAATCTAATAAATAAAATTAATTTTTTAATGAAATAATTGTTATTTATAAAATTGTCTCTTAATTTAAGCGTGGTAATTAATTGGGTTTAACGCCTTTATTTACTCTTACCGATTGTTAATTTAATTAACAAAAATATTTCTACTAATGAAATATTCTTTGAAATTTCATGTTTAAATATTATACGAATATCCTGTTTTTCGGGTTGTATCCTTTTGTACTCTAATAAGAGAAGATAAGACAGCTTCAAACAGATTAGAAATCTGACCTAGCCAGAATAAGAAAGTAAAAATCTATACATTAGGTCTAGCACAAAATTAATTTAAAATCTTCCCGGTGGGAATAGAACTATCACAACTTTTAGCTCACCGGATTTCTATTTCAACCCGCAATGGCTTTGGGTTTTTTCTTTATGAATATAAGTGAAAGTTTCTTTAAGATAGAACTAAAAAAAAAAAAAGTTTAGTTCGAAACTTTGGATAATTCGAATTTTTTCAGTGATTTAATCAGTTTCGAACTAAACATCTTCTGTATAAATATGGTGTGGTTTTTCATACTTCTAATCATATCGTCACCACCACGTATAACTAGAGAATGTGAAAAATCCCATTTTTGGAATTTTTCAGTTTTATTAGTTTACCGGAAGCATACTAATTAAGCAAAAAAAAAAACCTAGATACACAAATCTAGGACGCTGAGAAGTTAATTAGGCGAGAGATAAAAAAAAAATTCACAAAGAGGAAGTCACAAATAAAACGTAAAGCTCTTCTTAGATCTCTTGAAAAGTAGCTATATTCATTATAGTTATAGTTATATCTGGTAGCGACGATATGATGAATCAATGAGTATCACAGTTTATGATCGATGCATCCAATGGTTGACATGTCATTTAGCAATTACGAAAATTTGGTTAGGTTTATAATTTCCACATAATTTAAATATATAAAGTTTTAGCTGAGGTTTTTTCCAGAACCTTAATCAGATTTTTTCTCTCAAATTCTTTTATATATTCTTTCGAAGTAAACGCGGGAGGTAGAAGAATAATATAATAAAAGAAGAAGTGCATCAGAAAAGAAAAGTATATGGTTGGATGGTTTTATGAGGAAAATTTTCTGATGCCACATGCAATCGAATGCTGGAGCGACATTAAAAAAAAAAAAGCCGTCGTAAACAAGTTTTAATACTTAGTCCGTAATTTATTAATACTTTTTTAATGGAAGAAATAGTTTTTTATTTTATTATTAAATTCAAAAAGTTTTTTGATAATTAATATAAAATACCTCTAATAATAATACCTCTAATAACCTCTAGATATTGGACAGTAGTGTCGCAATAGTCTTTATCTTTTAGGAGAGATATTTAACACGTTCAGTGCGAAGGGTATGAACGTTCACGTTATTTTAAGTGAACATGTCCGCCGCAGTGAACGTATTAATAGATCATTACAGCATAGGTCTAGAATCTCAGAAATTTGAGCATAAATAATTAATATGAATCACCCTCAGGCTCGTTTTTTTATTTTTTTTTATTTCATTCTTGATTTAATTAATCATTATTTCATATTTTTTATTTTTTTCTCCTATATCTCTGATAAATTTTAAGGTATTTAGTATGGACAATTTGATTGAAATTTTTTCTATCAGGTAAAATTATGATACTAATGCAAGGGCTCATCAGATTCACTAAATCAATAGAAATTTAAGTAGTTCATAAGCCTCGTTATAGTGTTGAGTAGGAAAATGCAATGTTCTAGAGATTAATCCTAATAGCATCAGTTTCAGGAGCTCACTAATAGAGATTGCAAAGCATTTACTGTGACAGGTGGATCCTGGATAGGCTAAATGCTTTTCATTCCAGCACCTGCTGCCTTTCTTAACTTAATCCTTCTAGAAACGGATTTCCCACTGATATTTAATTATCTTTTAATTTATATGTGGTAATTAAATGTTTAAATAATTTAGTGGTGAAGTTTTTTAAAGAAGTTAACATCGTTACAAAATCTATAAATGGCAAGCGTGTGAGATGTGACATCACTGCCGCACGGTGGGACAAATCGCGAATTTTGTGCGAAAAAATTAAAATCAGGACTTCTGTTAAATTTTTCACTTAAAAATGAAGTTATTCAGAATGTGCTTATAAAAAGAAAGAATCAAGTATGAATGGGACAGACTTATAATGACTAAAATAATAAAAGAAGTTAAAAGTTTTTGATGAGATGAAAAATAATGTTTATAAAAGCTAAAAAAATAATACAAAATTAACACATAATATCCTCTTAATTTTTTCAATCACTTTCAGAAGATGGTAATTAATCTAAGTTACTTATTTTTTTTGACTGATAGATAGAATCTATAAAAATTGGAGAAGTTGGAAAAATAAATACAATAAAATTATATTTTAATGACAAAAATAATAATATAGTATAATAAGTATATTATGTAATATTAATATGTAATAGTATACTAATAATATTCTTTTATATGTAACAGATAAAATATAGAATTAGTAAAAATTATAGAAGTTGAAAATAGCAAAGCTCAATAAAAATATAAATTAGCACCCAACATCCTCCCAATCGTTGCCATAAAATCAATCCAGAGCGTTCTATACACTCTTCAACCGATTTTATGGGACCTGCCAATATCACGAAACGACATTATTTTTGTAATTTCAATAATATTAGTTAGGCATACTCGTTTTGGGGTGTACAAAATATTTCAATTGCGAGAAGCATCACATATCAAAACACTGTGCAGCATTTTTTCGTTCATCAACCCGGTAAGAATATAGCACAGATAACACAGTAAATATTTATTCCAGAATATCCTCTAGTGTTTGTTGTTTTTTTAAGTCAAATTATTTCACAAACAGGTCCGTGTATTACAGTTGACTGGAACTTTATGTACAAAAAACAACATTGTGTTTGTTTTCGCAAATTTTCGGAGATAATTATTGAATGAAAAATTAGGAAATAAATTTAGAATATTAAAATAACAATCACAAGACTTATAATCGTGCACAACTATTTCTCTGCATCTTTTAAAATCGATTTAGCGCTATACAGTGAATCCAAATTTGTGTTTTCATTGTTACATAACTTCAGTAGCTTCCATTCTTTCAGAAAACCTGTATTGATTGATTAATAGATCCATAATGAGAGAAAATACGAGGATTAATTATTTTTGTTTTGATTTGTCTTATTGGATAATCGAGACTAATCTCTCAGGTTCAATGTCACTAACTAATCTAGTTTGAATATGAACAATTTCTATTTCAATATTAAATATTCAAAATTTGAACTTTTTGTGTTAATATCGCTTTTTGGCACACTGTTTTCCTCTTCGAAATTATGGTGGTTTATATACCAAACAAACCGCCGAATCGCTCATGTAATTGAAATAACTACGGCAAACTTACCTTTCGGAGTACAATCATCCAGTTGTTTTTAAATTTGAAATTGAGCACATAGGTATTGAATATTGATTGAAAAATTTTAATTTCTTCTTACCTATTTTTTCTACCTTTTGGTATTACAATCGTAATTTTTAATTTAAATTAATCAATTACCTTCTTTTAAAAATACTTAGGCTCATTGAGGTGCAGAAAAATAAAGTGATTTTTTTTTTAAAGTACTTTAAAGCATTTATTATTAGACGTGTTTATTGTTCATCTAGCGGTAAACATTGAAATTTAATATTTTTTTTCATGTTATGTCTTGTTTTAATATATATATATATATATATATATATATATATATATATATATATATATATATATATATATAATATTTTTATTTTAATATATATAATATTTTTATTTTAATATATATAATATTTTTATTTTAATATATATAATATTTTTATTTTAATATATATAATATTTTTATTTTAATATATATAATATTTTTATTTTAATATATATAATATTTATTTGAGAGTTATTGCTGTATTTATATGAAAAAATGCATATCACGCCGGTTTAGTTAGTAAAATATTTCAATAAAAATACTTGAGCTGCTTTTCAAAAAGTTTAAAATTTTTAGTTTTGTGCATATGCCTTTAATTATAATATTATCAATTTCTAAACATTGCGCATATATTTCTAGTGTATGTATGCATGATATCATAATTATAAAAAATAAACATTGCATTCTTTATTACTATTTACTTAGCTGATGGAAATTTGGTTTTTAAGAGACATTTGATTTATAATTCTTTTGTTCCAGGTGTATGATTCCGGTCCCAATCGTCGTTTGATGTTTGCTGTAAGTGTAAGTAAATTTTATATCATTTGTCTAATATTTTATATATTTTAACTTGTATATATAATCGTGGGTATTGTTGACTGTTGCGTACGTTTCACATATTATTAATCAAACCGGTATTATTATTATTTTTTTCTTCGCTGGCGATACCCATTTTTATTCAGTGCTTGAGTAGCGCAGAATGGAGAAATATAAAATATAACGAAATCAAGTTGTAGATTGTGTAGTTGAGAGATATCATCAGAGAGGGAGAGAGAAAAAAATTCCAATTAGAGTTGATGATGGTAGTTTTTTTAACTTTGGTTTTCTCGGTGAGCTTTCTTCAAAAGTTTTATTTAATTTGAGAATTCGACATTAAATCCTTGTATTTTTATTTTGTTTTTCTGTTAACCTCAATTTTTTAATTGATCGAGATCCATTAAATAGGTGTGTATGCCGCTGTTTCAATTATAAATTATTATTACACTCACAGTGTAATTTGAATTATAACTTTTTCACAGGCATAGTAATTTGAATATCAAATAGATTTAGTGTAATACATTTTACCGTTAGTCTTCGATCTTCATTTTATTGGTATTAAATGATTCTTGAATATTTTTTTCAAAATATTGAAACTAACCACCAAGTAGTTTAAAATACTAAATTTGATTTTTAAATGAGATAAATTTGGTTCTTCTTCGTTACATTGGTACATTTAGATCATTTTAATAATTAGAATATTTTATAAGAAATACATACATTTAGAATAGGATGTTTGGAGCAGTAATTGATAAGGGAATGCACAATGAAATCGCGAAAATGTGATATCAGTATAACGTTCAACTCGTATATGTTGCTCTGTGTTATTTTTTTGGTTAATTCTCAATTTGTTTTTTCACGGAATTATAATGTATCGTATTAGGCAATTAAAATTAATAGATCTTTTTTTCCATTAAACAACGAATTTTATTTTATACTAGTACCTCTCTTAGCATACTTTTGTGAAAATGGAGCTATTCATTATGTATTAGCTGAAATCCTTATATGTAAGGAAACCTCTCGATTAAACAGCTACAGAGAATCATGTGATTGTCAAAATCATAGTTCTGAAGTTTAATCGCATATTCCATGAACTAAAGATTTTTTTTTAATCAATGAAATGTTCTATCGATATCCGAATCAAGTCTCAGACTACTCCGCCCAGTTACTCCATTAGACTTAGAACCGTCCAAGCTAGAAGTTTGGCACAGAAAACGCTAACAGTTGAGTAGTTAGCTGTGAGCGTCTGCAGCTGGTAGGCTCACTTAGGGCATTAAGTGTTTTCTCTTAGCCTAGGTCCATCTTCGATACTCTATCAGCAGCAGGATTCGGACCGGAGCCATTATCTTATTTACTTAATATCTCATAGATTTATGGACATACGGTTCAAATATTTACTCAGGAATATGAAAAGATATCAACTATTTCGATTATTGATTTTAAACTTACATATCTCGCCAGGGAAAGGAGAAAACTCTTTACGCTGATATGTGGACTTTTCTCACATAAATCAACAAAAATCACATGCCCACCAAAAAAATGTTTTTCTTTCTTTATCGCAGCAAAATATTTTTTTAGTGAACAATAGGCATTATTGCTGTAAAAAGTAATATCAGCAGAAATCGATATGCGTAAGTAGCCTATTTGAATAAATATTAAAACATTTTGTGAAAAGAATATTTGTGTTGAAGATGGTAAAGTTGAATGAATGAATGAATGATTATTTTATTTGCTTTCGGGGTATGCCCCATCCAAATAGAGTTGGCTAAAATGATGATGGCTACAATAACTATAATTAGGTAAAAATAATTAAGTGCTAAAGTCAAAAATATTATTTCACAACGTTGCTATATCAACGTCATCTCCAAATACGTTCAGACATAAGTATATAGAAATATAACATATAACAATGCATAAATAAATCCCTTTAAACAGCTTAAACACACAAATAAATAGTATACGATACATGAATAGACCCGGTGCTATGATCAACAAATCAACAAAATCATTCATTGACAATGAACGATTTCAATATACAAAATTGCCTAACGCAGTAAAACAGGTTCTTAAGAAGATGGCTATTGTCAATTCTAAATAACTCTACATAATTTGATCTGTTCATATTTACGGAATGAGGAAGTGATGACGGAAATATATAGATCGGGCAACTGACGAAAACATGGTAAAGTTGAAATTCGTAATCAGCATCCCTAAAAACATAAATGAGAAAATTTTCAGAAATTCTTCAAAACTTTCACCCGAGATTCCTTTCTGGTTCCTATTTGTCTATAACCCATTGGATTAAGAACGAATGCTCCTGTACGAAGTTGCGGACGATAAAAATTATAGAGTAAAAAAATGTAAGGAATTCACTCTTGTTTAATTTAGTATAGGTTTATGTTGCTAAAAAAATGTACGGCTTTCATGCCATGTGAGAAAATTCTAAAAAATGTCACATTTTAGAGCTTCTTTCTAGTATTTTCGGAAAATGCTGAGATTTCTGATCAGAACCCCTAAAACCATTAATGAGCAAAGCTTTAGAACTTTTCCAAACATTTCCACCAAATCTCTTTTCTGGTCCCCATTTGACTACCATACATATCTCCGAAGTATCAATCCTCTGAAGATGGATCAGTCCTCTATGTTGATTAGCACCAGGTAGAGATGGACGGGAGACTGACGAAAAAAAGGTTTCTGCAATTGTTTAAAGATTTAAAAAATAACAACCGACTATTGCTATGCTACCAGTCTTCCTCTTCTCTCTTCTCCAAAGACAACGTTGTTGGGACTGTCTACAGTCTGTTGGGAACTTTATCAGCTAACATAGTACGACAGGGGATTGACGCATTTTGCTGGAGTCACACTAATTTACTCGAATAACCTGACATTTTTGGAATAAATATGTAGCTGTGAATATTTTTTTAGAAACTACAACCAATTCTCAATACAAAGTAATAATTAAATTGATAGAAATATGTTCAGCTAATTTATAGGAAACATGTATTTCAGGTGAAGTCACTAGAAAGAGATAAACAGGGGACTGACGTTTTTAGGTTTATTATTTTAAAAATATATACATATTTAGGTAATATGAACGTGTTCTAACTATTGACTAGTGTTGGCATAATCAGTATACAAGATTTTTCAAACTTGTTAAATTTTTTGTATTTTTATAGAAAACCTGCTGGGACATCAATATTGCAATTTATTTGAAAATATATACAGGTACCATATATAGGTAGTTGTTCCAGTTGATTTGTAAGTTCTTCTAATACCTTAAATAAACATTTCAGGAATCATAGGAATTTATTTAAGCCTTCTCTCGAGATCTTTCAGACCTTCACTGCTTTGTTGTCGGGGATTTAAGTCTTGCAAACATCTCTTCGTTATTAAATGTGAAATAATTATTTCTACATGCTTGCAACATTATGTTATGTTATATGTTTTAATCTAGAACAGTTTTTTCTTATCCATGATTTAATCTTAATGAGCGGCTTGCATGAAAACTTTACAAATGAATTATTAAAAAGCTTAGTGAACCCGAAGGTTCGAAGTCGATTCCTCCTTTCACCGACCCCCGTCCAAAACCTGATTCATGAGGGCTGACTTACTGCCCTCCGACCTACGCCTCGGTACCCTCAAACGTTTACTCGTCTATCCTGCGCTAATTAACGTTTTAGTTATTCGTTCGTTACTTATTAAGGTTAGGCGGAATCCCTTCAGTACTACATGATATCATAAGGAATATTTTCTCAAATTTGTTTAATTAATCACTCAAAAATTTTTTGTTTACATGCATATTTCTTTCATGTACAACACTTGACTCATCAACGCCTATGGTTTGCTAAATTTTCTATTTTTTTTTTTTTTAGTGATATCGGCTCTTACTTGCAAATTATTTTGAGTAATATTGACTCTTATTCAAATTGTTTTGAGTAATACTGACTATTGATACAGATGAGTTTTTTCAGAAGTCCTTAATCCCAGCCAAATCAAGTAACAGCGATATTCTTAAACAAAATTAAATCCGAACTTAGAAACCAAATGAAAATTCAAAAGTCAATTCAAATCGTTATAAATATTTTTAAATTCTTTTAAACGCACTATTCACGCTAATACTAGTAAAAGACTAAATGAAAAACCGAGTAACAGAAAGAAACGGAAGTTTGTAAACAAAACAATTCTAGTAGCATTGAGTGTTTATAATCGATTTTAATAATGAATTAAAGATCAATGTTTCATTTTATCCTTCGGGTTTTATTTTTCCTATAATTAATAGCCATTAATTGACGATTCGTTCATTTCAAAGAAATTTCGCTTATTCACGTTAAATCTGTGAATGACTTTATCCTATTTTCCTGCAATGCCTCCCTTGGTGCTTTTGTTTTCCAACCCTTAAGAACCCAAAAAAATCTTAATATTCTTAGTCTCACTCTGTTCCTCCATCCACTTCTTGAACATAATATTTTAACCTTCCTATTTTTATATTGAACATCATATGAAAAATCCTTTATCATACTTACTAGGTAGTTTTGGAATTCCTTACCTATCTCCATTCGTGAACCCTTCTCATTATCTCCAGGATCCCTTCTCCACTTCCTTGCTTTACATACAAGTTTACTTAGGGGGCATATATTTTTTCTCATTATATTTGACTTTTATTTTTTTATTTACTAGTGTGTTTGATTGGAAATTAATTCAAACAGATTATTATATCATTTACTGTAAACCTATGTTGTTCTAAAGGGACAATATTTGCCAGAATAAAGATTATTTTTAACTTCAGAATATATTTCTGGCTCCTAATTCCCAGTACGGGTGCTCTCCACGGGATGTTAGCCCTAAACCCCCTTAATTAGGGGGGCATGAGTAAAATTGCAGTAAAAGAAAGTTATTATTTTTTGTTTTTGTTTTAAAATAAATGAAGTAGTTTGCTATAAATGTGATTGCAAGTAATAACCATCCTAAATATTAAATTATAAATGCTTTGTCTAAGGTATAAGAGAACTTCTTTTTATAATCATATATCTACTTTGGGCTTAGACCATCCTGGGGTTCATTTAGCCTCAATAATAACTTCACCCTTAGGCAAATGATTGATGATCGAGCGTGATACTGGCCACACCACTTTCTTGAGTAGCTATTGGCCGAGAACTAGTACTCCCTCAGCAAGACCCTTCGTTTAATTGAATTATGTTCAAATTATATATCATTCTATTCAATGATCAATATTTTGTAAACTGCTATGTCTATAATACACATTATTAATCTTATTTGAGGCAACCATTTTTAAAATATTTTCGGAATTGTAGCACTGCTCCTAGCACTTGTCAAGGTTTTGGATATCACAGAGCATAGCAGATTACAATGTGAAAGTAGGGTATACTGTGCCCGTATTATATATATTTTCATTTCATCCAGTGGGAAAAATCAAAATCAAAGGTGAACAATGGAGAGGGTTTCGATAGCATTGTGAAGGAATGACATCAGGTCGCTAACCGTGAATTGACAGTGCTTTATCTGTGAAATTGATGGCGCTTGGTTTTTCGAACCCTGGAACAGTTGATAGTCAGCCAATGAGCTCCACTGACCCATGCGTTCCACTTCCATTCAGGATTCATCTCTGTATCAATGTTGACATTCCATCTAATCGTTCAGTTTTATCTTGTTCCCGAACATGAAGTGAATGTACGCTTTCATTGTTGCCTGTCGTAAAAAAAAGAAGAAAAAAAAGGAAATGTTTCTATAGCTGAAAGTGCTAATGCCAAACGTTTAATAGTTCTATGAGAGCGATGCTTAAAAAACTATGTATAATTCAAAAATTCTGGTTTTTGAACCGAAATAAGTTACTTTTAAAGTGTAAGTAATATGTGTAATATATATGTATTCGACATATTTTTGCCTATTAAGTTTGTTTGTGATGTATGACCGAAACATTGAATAAAGTTAGAATCGCTAATTATTTTTCGCAGAAGTTTGAGGTTCGCTCGGGCCTAATACAAGATGATTCCCTTTAACCTGTCCTATCTAATTTAGCACTAAAGTATGTCATTTGAAAGGTGATGCCTACCGGAATGGATTAAGATCTGGGTGTTACAATATCCTTGCGGTTTGAGGATGATTTAATATTGTTAAGTGAGGGCGCGAAAACTACAAAACTAAATACAACAACGTTGATGAAAGCTGGTAAAGAGGTTGGTCTCGAATACGGATAAGACGAAATATATGATGAGCAATGGAAACAGCGGCGATTTTGTTTATATTGACAAAGAAGAAAATAGTTTTTTGAACATGCTGAGAAACGTAAGTATGTGGGGTCTATGATAACTAGAAAAAACGAAATTTAAGAGGAAATAAAGGCGCGGTTATAGCCGGAGAATGCTTGTTATTTTCGGTATCAACAATACTTAGGTCGCGTATTTTGACAAAAACTTAAAAATTAGAAGAAACCAATGTAACCTATTCTGTTTGATTTAATCTACTTAAACCTTGAACTGAAGATGAATGTATAACATTTGAAACTAGTTTTTAATAAAAAAAAAATATAAACAGCAAATAATTTATCAATGACTAATTAAAAGTTAGAATTTGCAAAACTATAACATTATTCTTCCTACTGTTCTGTGCTAGTGTGAAACGTGGCCGTTAACCTTGAAGGAAGAACAACGCCTTAAGGTCTTCGAGGATAAGGTATTGCGTAAAATATTTGGTGCGAAAAAGGATTAGTCTACAAGAGGATTTAATAAGTTACACAACGCGGAATTGTGGAGCAAGCACCGTGTTGATATAATCGAAGTGATGTCGCGACGGTTGAAATGGGCTTGTAAAGTTGTTGGGCTCAGTAACGAACGAGTCCCTAAAAAGTTAATAAACATAGATCCGATTGGTAAGCTTCCGAAGGGTAGACCGACACGTAGAAGGATGGCGATCTTTCGAATTTGGATTTGGACAGTAATCGGTGGACCGAGGTTTGTAGACAGCGATTGTTGTTATCGGCATCGAACCACCGGGTTCGCTAAGCCTTTTATTATTATTATTAAGTTTGTATGTGAGTTACTAGGTAGATATAAACTAAGAAATTAAATTATGCTACGGATCTCTTTTGCAGTATTAAAGGGTGGTTGATTCGACTAGATTTTGATGATCATCCCATTTCTTTACTTTTTCTTGTTTTTTTTTTATTTAATGTTTGAATTGCCACATTCCTCCTCGAGAACCCATAACCATGTTTTTTCATCAGGACTCCGGGGTATCTTTTGTTTTCTCCCCAATAGTATCATGTGTTAAATGCCCGGCATTGGTTAAATAAACGCAACACTAAGTACTGCAGTATAAAAGGTGTCAGAGCCGTTGCCGTTCGACCTTCTCATAGGATTATACGGACGAATGAAACAAGTTAGGAGTCAAAACATAGGAGATGGATCATATATATGGATCTTAAAAAGTTTTGAAGTCAAAAGGAAGGTTGAAGTCATTGTGCACAGGGAGATACAGATGCAAAATTCTGAAACTTATCCTTATGTTTTGTGATACGCTGATGCCGAAATGAATATTTTTAAAAAATATACAAATACATCTTAAACAGCTATTTCCGAATTCTTAGGATTGTTCCTATAATGGAATATAGCTAGTTAAGGAAAATAAAAAAAACACATTGAAACTAGAAGGGTAACATTATTTTGATAATGCATTGTTTAATAAATAATAAATTATAATTAAATAATATTGAACTAGCTGAACAATTACTTTTAGCTTGAGTTGAAATATTGGGCTGCTGATGAATGAGTGTCTCTTAAAGCTTATGTTTTATTTCTCTTTGATTGTTCAGAATAATGTGATAAATGCAACTCAATCCGGCCAACAGTTTTACCCCATGACCTTCAATTACGTATTTTAGTTACTAATAAAGACGATTTAAAATATGTCCTTAATTGAGATCGAGCTTTGGTACTCACGCTTTATTTTTTTTTTTTTTAATTTATTATAATTGCGAGCTTGTATTTAGGGTTGTAAATCTTAGATGCTGGATTTTCGTACACGTTTTATGTCTCCCCACAGCCTGAGTCCTTTCAGAGGGTCTTGCAAGCGTTGGTTGCTGAGTAAATAATGATGAATTTTGTTTCTAAAGCCTATTGAATAGGTTCCACGTAAGTCTATGAATAAATAATTATCAATTCAGGATCTCATATGCCTTGTACAGACATGTGTACAAGTCGCGGTGAAGGATGAAATTACCTTTTAGGGTCTAAATAAACAATTAATAAAAATTAAAATTAACAGGTTCTTCCATGTTTTAACTTTTTATATGATCAAGATAAAGTTAATGTTGTTTACATTGCTAATCTCCTTACTGTAATTAGGTGCGATAGCAATCCTATTAGGAAGAAGATAACTCATTTTAATGGAACTGAGAATTTTTTTTTCCCGAAAGTAACATCGGCATGATGAAAGTCGGGCGGATAAAAAAAAAAAATACTCGACGTTTTTTAGAGGCATTATAGGACCCCCTGGGGTGTTTAATTTAGGCTACGTGCCTTGTAGCTTGTAGCGGACATAATCCTCTAGCCAGCTGCGGCCTTCTTAGATGGGGATAATTATCAAAATTACTCTTCGGAAAATAAAATTTTATTACATTAGCCAAAAAGCCTTCTCCTGTGACATTTTATTATTGTTATACTGTCATATTTATAGCGTTATAAAAAAAAATGTTTTTACTGCTGCTTTTAAGTTAAAATTGTATTAATTTCATTGATCGTATCTGTGGTTAGTGGCAGTGGTAAAAACTTTTTTTTTTTTTAAATTGTATTTTATGCTTTATTTTAATTTTTGGTTTATTTTTTAATTATCATATTTACCTCTTGGAAAATACATTCGTTTTCTATTAACTATGAACCATAAACGCTTCGCCCTGTGATATTTTATTATTGTTATCTTGCCATAACTATAGAATTGTTTGAAAAAAATGTTTTTTACTACTGCTTTGTTTTGCTAAATTTGTATTAATTTTATTGACAGTATTTATGGTTTGTGGTAGGGATTAAAACAGATAAAAAAGATATTTTATCCTTTATTGAATTATTTAATAATTACGACGTTAATTAGTCAATTTAGTGGGAAGACTTCTATTTTCAAATTGAAAGCAGGGGTGGACCTATTCTTCTATTACTATATATTTTTATTTTTTTATATTTACATATTTACTATATATATATAAATACACACATATATATATATATTTTTTTTTTTTTATTTGTAAATTATTACATAATGCATTTCGTTAATGCTTCGGAGCATTTTTTCCCATCTTTTGAACAATATAACTCTGCAATATTTAATTGTTTATTTATTTCAAATATTTTTATATCATAATTATTTACAAATTACTATTATACATTGACCACGTTTTTAAAAAAAAAATCTTTAGCTCCATTTAGCCACTTTATAGGAAAAAAATTGATCGGTTATTCCCTAATATCAAATTTTTTTTTTAAATTTTATTCTTTATTGAGTATATTAGGAGTTTATTAAGGCAACAAAAATTTACAATATTTTTTTAAGGATTATCACTGGCCAAGGTTGAGAGTCGCCAGACTTTGGCGCTTACGTCATCAATAGTTGATTTTTAGACAATTTTTAATTTTCTCGATATATCGTGAGCGGGAATCGATATAGGTGATGTTTACGATCGATAATAAATTGAAACCTCAATTTAGAATTTTTGGCGCTAAAGCCTTTTTCAAAAAACGACGTCGACATTATAAAAAGACAAATTTTAATTACCTTAAATTTTATGAAAATTTTTACTCCTCCTCATCAAGTAATCCTTAATTAATTTCGTCTAATATTAAATAAGTTAGTCAAGTTAACGAATACTTTAAAATATTTTAGTAGTATTACATTTTCGATCATTGTCGTGATTATCTTTGGTTGTTAGAGATTAAGCTATTTGTACTTGATCCTGTCCATTTCTTAATATAATGTTGTACTTCTGTTTACCATCACACATCTGCTATTTGATTCAATTGTTCAAGTAGATAAGTTTTTATTTTTTAAATATGATAGATTAATTCAATAAATTAATAAACAGTTAAATATTGCTGTATTATTTTTTTTCGAATATGGAGGAAAAGCCCCGAAACTTAAATTACTGTTAAATTGAAAAATAAAAAAAATATAATAATGCAAGATGGAGTTCACCGCAGCCTTCAATATGATAATTATGGGATGTAACTTTGTTAATGAAATTATATTCCAGTAGCCATAAAACCTTGACCCTGTGACATTTTATTATTGTTAACTTGCCAAATTTATAGAGTTAAAAAAAAAAAAAAGTTTTAACTATTGCTTTTGAATTAAATTTGAATTAATTTTATTGACCGTATCTGTGGTTAGTGGTTACAGGCCGGCTTGAAAACTAATTAAGGGATGAATTATATTTTATCTCTTTATTTTAATTAAATTGTTAATTGTTAAATTAAAAATATACTAAAATTCCCACCGTGTTATTTGAAAAATATCAGCCATGTTATTTACTCCTTTTATACGACTCCATTCTTAATATCTCATTGTCAGTGCAAGCTGTCGTTATTTATCAAATAAAAAAAAATATATATTTAAAGGATTGTTATGTTTGTATTTGATTTATTCTATTTTACATTAGAAAGATTCGAATAGTAACAACCTCTATGGTATGCGATAAACTTAAATAAAATAAAAATTAATGCTTTAACACTTAATAAATTAACGCTTAAGCAGAAGTCGATGAGGGATGCCAAAAACAAATATTTTTCAATACTTAATTTAATAAATCTTTAGCAGTTTGATGAAGCTTTCCTACTTATGAAATTACATTTTTTTGTATTTTTACAAATTTTTATAAAAATAGTTATCTTTTATAGCCCTCATTTTCACTTTATTACTTCGATTCCACAATTTTTTTTAATGGAAATACGAAGGTAGTTTAGGAATTATTTAGTAAAAATAATAACTGTAGAGATAAATATTATTATGGAGAAGTAGGTTGCGTAAAGACGCCAGGTGCTCCACAACTCTGCCAACTGGAAGTCTATTGACATCATATACGTTCTATGGTTAAATTTTTTTTTTTTTAATTTGCATTATTTTATAATGCATTGATAAATTGACGGTATCCATACTTCCATTTAACGAATATTTAAAATGAATGTCTTTTATTAAATAGCATATAATCTGAAGTATAATTTTATCTACTTTTGCTATGGATACCAAATTCATTATCTAGTGATGTGGTAGTTATAATCATGATGTTCTATAAACGATTTCATGATTTATTTTGTTTTTTAAGATATATACGTATAAATGGTATATCAAATAAGATCTTAACGTTATTGAATATATAATATAATATAATATAGTTGGAGTGGCTCTTCCCCTGCAACCGTAGACAATATTTCCTCGGATCTTTTCTATACCAAACCATCACCACCCACCATCCTTCCTACATCTACAGCCTCCTACAATTCAAATCCTCGGTCCACGCACTGGAAACAAGATCTCGCCTTTCTGACCTCCATACTCCCTCCCACAGAACCAAAACATTCGAACGCTCCTTCCTCGCCCGCTCCTCTACCCTTTGGAATTCCTTTCCTTCTAATATCCGACATGCTTCTTCTCTATCCTCATTCAAATCCCTCCTTTTTCAACACCTTCTTTCTCTCCAAAATGATGCTCTCTAATTGCGAAATTTCAGTTTAGGAATAACATCTGGATCAGAAGTGGATAATAGATTTGGATAATGTACAAACTTTGCTAATCCATTCATTATTTTGTATTTTTCATTTTCTCTGTTGTTTTTTTTTGTTTTGTTTTTTACTTTTTTCTTGTTTTTTCTCTTTTTTTTGTTTTGCTCAAATCAATTATATTTTTTCGATAAAAAAAACCTATTTATTTGCTTATTTATTTTACAGAAGATATTGTAAAAATTAATTGTTCTATATTCTATAGTCTTATGGCCAGATAATGTTACTGTTTTATTGGTTCCTTCATGTTATTCTTAAGGGACCTAGTCCCAGAATAAAGTTCTTTTATCTATCTATCTATCTATAATCTGACATAGCTTATAGTTTTACAATAATCTTATTTTAAGGAAATTTTATCTGGAACAAGTATAGTATTTCCAAGTTTATCAAATTATTAACAAAACTCCATCAACTAACAATATTCACTGATTAATAAAATTTCAATTTATTAGAGAACATTGGCTGAGCAACTTGGCACAAACCAAGCATAAAATTTGAGATTAAGTTTAGTTTTAATTTATTTTTCCTTCGAAATTTTAACGAGCAGCCAATTTTACGGCATTTTACCTGCGAACGTGAAGTAGTGATCCAACTTCTAGTCGGGTTAAGTGTCATGTCGGGCCTTCTTGGGCATTCTATTTAACTTCCCCTGTAAGACGCCTAGAATCTTGTCTAAGCTATGATTAATGAGCATCTAAAGGCAGAGAAACTCAGAATTTCCTCCACTCTTGATTTAGTTTGTGATTTATAAATTTTATGAACTGGATTAAAAGTTTGCTGTGGGGAGTTAAAGTCTCGGGCCTAAAATGATAAAACTTTCTTATAGACTGCCCTTTCCTAGGGCAGGGAAGACATTTTCTCAGAAATGATATTTCCTTGGAAGTTTTGGACTACTCGTATGTTATAGTTGAGAAAGAGTTTTTGAATAGTTCTGGAAGCATAAGTTGGTCCTATATAATTAGTTGAAATTGTAATAATATTTAAATAGGCTTGGTACCCATATTTATTTATGTACCACATTTAGCCAATTTTCATAAATCGTTTAACTGTATAGATTTTCTATACATCAATTAAACTATTCCTTTTCTCATATACATACTCCTACCATATATATATATATATATATATATATATATATATATATATATATATATATACATACACATATATATATATATATATATATATATATATATATATATATATATATACATACACACATATATATATATATATATATATATATATATATATATATATATATATATATATATATATATATATAACCACATATGCCGTTTTCTTAACGAATCCTAGAAGAGTAACAAAGTGGGATATGACTTTTCTAATTATTGGAATTTGGTTTCGCCCCAGATACTAAGCTTCTCTAGCCTTTAACTAGAGAGTTTCAATATAAGTTGCAGAAATATATTTACTAACTGCTTAAAGAGCGCATCTACTGCACGATATGAAGATATTGATGTATATAACTCCATTTCGGAAAAAATTTGACGCTCCCCCTCTTGATGTATAATATATAAAACCATGATGAAAAATTCGATTATTGGCATTTGTTTATAAAAAAAGTAGTAAACAAATTAAACTAAGGCCATTTTCCCTACTTTTATTTACTTATAATTCGGGAGGCTTATATGGTTAATAGCTCATGAGCAATGAAACAGTAACGAAATCTGTAAGTGCACAAACGGGTACGGTTTTGTGAGATGCAACATTTTAATGTTTTTGTATTTTAGGTCAAAACAGTATTCATAAAGCAGACATTGTTGCTGCTTGTTGAATTTAGTGCCTTTATGCTGTACAACTAGGGCAGGAAGGTTGCATTATCTATAGGTTATCTATTCGAGTGGGATGGTGAAGATTTATTTTGTTGTTTCACAACAGAATAACTTTTGTCTCTTCCATGCGGAAGCATTACAGGATTGAACCTGTTTTTGTGGTATCATCCAGGATTTGCCAGGATGAACCAGGATTTGTGGTAACCTTGCTTGGCGTTGTTTAGGGCCAATCAGTAGTTAATATCTAATCAACGACAAACAAATAATTTCGTACCTTTTCATCACCGATTTTAACGATTTATAAATTAAAATTACTACCATTTTTAAACCTTCGTGATAAGGAAGAACCACATGTAAATATATATACTTATATACTCATATACTCTGACACACACACACACACACACACACACACGCACGCACGCACGCACGCACTCACTCACTCACTCACTTTTATATATATATATATATATATATATATATATATATATATATATATGTGTGTGTGTATATAAATATAATATAATATAATAAATTATATATATATATATATATATATATATATATATAATTTATTATATACATAATTTACATATTTATATATATAATTTATGTATATATTATATATATGTATATATTATATATATATTTATAATATATATAATTTACATACATACATAATATACATAATTTATTAAATACATATAAATAAATATATATAAATATAAATATATATTTATATATATTTGATATTGATTTAACTTTAGACAACAAAATACAGATTATTGAGTATCTATCTAAATATCTCCGTAACGTATATTCTTTTGTAACGTTTTCAATATTATTCAAATCGAAGATCAAAGATTTCGTCGGTAAAAAATAATTTAAAAATAGCTCTGCTTGCGAATCAAATTGCCACATTAACCGAAATTCGATAAATAACCAATAAACCATTGGTTAAAATTAAAATTTAAAAAATATTTTTCATTGGTTTAAAAAAAAATGTTGTTTGAAATACTTACATAAATAAATTAAAAATAAAAATTAGCATTAATATGTATAAAAGTATAATGTTTTTTTTTTCCTTAATGTGTTTTATGTTCCTTTTTTAAGTAAATATGTCCTGGATAGGTTAGAAATGAGTCAATACAGATCTTAATATCTTTTAATGATAGAAATCTGTTAACACAATTATTTCCTTTTTCGTATCTTTCTATGGTACGATTTCCTTACCGTAAGCCCATCCTTTTTTCATGTTCGTGTTGTAAAGATCTTGGCTACCATATCATTTATAGGATACCTATCATACACTAACACTATCATAAAACGATGGTGTTTTTGAGATAAAAAATAAACTAAAAAAATATCGATGATATTCTTCAGTTTCAGATATATATTTCAGATTTCTGTTCGTATGCGATTTCCAGGTATATGTGAGTCATTTTAAGTCCAATATGCGCAATTTGCAATTCAACCCTTTGGAATGACAAGGTCTCAAATAGCACTTCATTCATTTCGTGTAAATTGTCATAGCTTCATTAAGTTATTGTTCATTTATCTCTCCCTCTACATTAGCGATTTTTAGATATGGTACTGGCAATGCTTGTCATAATGATCTGTAAAGAATATTGTAATAAAATAGCAACATTCCCCCCGCCTCATTTTTTTTGTAAAATTGCTGCTGCAAACAACCTATGAAAGGAATTAGTAATTGGTGTCTGATCGTGCGCTGTTGTTACCCGGCTATTTCTCCACATATTACAGCACGAGCAGGTTCTACTTGTAGCAGAAGCCAGATAGAACCTTGCCACTTTAACAGCTCATTTTCTTCGATTTTGTCAGTTGGAAATTTGCCATTCCAAAAGGTCGGATTCGTGCCTTTTGAAAATTGTTATAAATTAATTACTATTAAGTTTGTATTCCCAAATATTTTAACGTGTGGGAAACGTTCAAATAAAAATACTCATAAAAAAAAAAGCATATCTAATTAATAAATTTGTTATTTTTAATTGATATCAGGTCACCACTTTGACCTCTTAAAGGGTTAAACCTTTTTTGAGAAATAATATCAACAAATAAAAGTTTTCTTTAATTATTATAATAAAAGAAGAATAAACTACTTTGAATACTGCTTAGAATTCTAGAAATTAGAAATAATCAATAGATACGAGGATCATTATCCATATAATCATAATCATGACCCATAGGTCATGGAATCCTTACCTACCCCACGGATGCCCTCAATCTTTTATCCAACGGCCTTCTCTGTTGGTTCTACCGCCACCGGAGACAGTGACCGCCGGACAGATGGGGATACGCTTCCATGGGGGCTAATTATAACGAAACGTCTGCACGACAGAAACGACAGATAGGAGCGGTAGCAAGTAGAGCGGCCGTGTCGCAATGCAGCCAAACTTAGTGGCCCAGAGCCCTATCGACCAATCCCCTTCCCCCATCCCTTACCAAAACACCCCTGGGGGCCCCTATTGTTTAGCCCCATTTCCATACTTCTGTCCCGTCCGTCGTCTCCGTCTTTGTAGAGCCGTTTTAATCCCTTAATCCGCTCTTGGTCACACTCTGATATCTCCTTTTCTCTCTTGGATCTCTTGTTTATAAATATTGATCTTGCTAACGATGCTAAAACGGGCTAAAACTAAACTTCTGAATAGTATCTTGCACGAATTAAAAAAAATGTGGAAACTTATAAATAATTTCCGCTTGTTAGGCAGTAAGTAGATATCTTTGGTATATCTAATTAATAAATTTCAATTAATTATTATTTTTTCTACCCCGAATATTTTTTCGAATCCGCTATATCCGAAAGCAGGATTGTCCATAATCTTTTTTTTTTCTTCCTTTAGGTCCTTTTGTTCAAAATTAACTGATATGAAATTATATTACAAAATTTTAGGAAAAAATCTTAATTTTAATTACGTAATGTGAGATGCGTTTATTTAAATTGTTAAAATGTTAAGTTTTTAAAATTTGAAATGCATATGTATGTACTTATACAAATTTGATCCAATTTTATTTTTATAATATACACTTTAAAAATTATGTGAAATTCCTAAAAGTTAATTACTTATAAAAATGCGAGCCCTAACACGCTTATTATGTTTATTCTGGTTTGTTTCTCATTCATTCGTGTTTAAACTAAGAATTCAATTAGTTATTATCTCCTGTAGCTTTTAATCCTAAGTTTTTCTCACTGTTTTTATTTTATTTTAATTCAACAATGAGTGCTTTATGGTGTTTTGGATGGTACATAAGTGACGATATGTCTGGCATAAGGATGCCAGGAATTTTTTTTTGTCGTTTTAAATTAATAAGAAAATTTCAAAAATTGACTGGATGAAAATATTCATTTTTTTTTCTTTGTTATTATTATTTATTTTTTAAAGAAATCTCTAATATAGAAGTTAAATTTATGTTAATTATTTAAGATACTAGGTACAAAAAACCAAGATAACCTTATATTCATTATTTAAGTAGTTTCTTATATATATATTATATATATATATATATATATATATATATATATATATATATATATATATATATATATATATATATATATATATATATTATAAATATTTTTAAAAGGTTAGAAACGTAATGATGCACTATTCAGGTTTTAATATGTAACATAGTATGGATATCTCGATACATCTTTTCCATTGTTTAATTTATGTTTTATAAATATAAGTAGTAAATTGTTAAATATATGTTAATAGACCAATCTACCTATCTTTATAATTTAATCTCTATTATAGTTCTTATTTTTAGTTTCGAGAAATTCTAACATTAACATTTGTGTTTCTTTTAGTAGTACGAATTTTCTTCAAGCAGTTAAGAAACCAATAATTTATATTATGTAGGGAGTTTTTTGTTTTTATATTTTAGATTAAGGTGACCAGACGTTGGGTTCTTGTTGCAGCCATCATAACAATGTTTAATTTTTCGTTTATAATAATGATACAAGCAAGTTGGAAGAAGTTAAGAGTGGGCCATTTAAGATTGTAGATAAACTTTCCCCTCTTATGTACAAATTAGATTCAAATAAGAAAAAGGTTATGTCAAACATAGTTCACATAAATAAGTTGGTGATTGTTAAGTAAATAATTATTATCTTTGTTTCATGTTATAACGAGGTTCAATCCTGATGCTATTTTTTATTTTTGTTATAGTAGAAAAAAAATAAATGCTTAAGGCGGAGGGATGTAACACTGCCAGGTGTTAGATTAATGTTTTTGTTTTAACATATGATTTGCTTGGTAGGCTATTCAAAAATTGTAATAGGTAGTGTAGGAAAGAAGAGTCTTAAAATTCAGTTTATTTCAGGCAATAATATTGTTTTATTTGTATTTCATTATCTTTTTAAACTTCTTTATTGTTATTATTATTATTAATCTTGTTTTTGTTTAATAAAAATGTCAGTTGCATGATTTAAACTGGTGAATTCTTCTATTAAGATAAATACGAAAATATAACTTACACGTACATATATTTTTTAATACATACATAGATTTTTTAATACTTAAATACATATTTATTTAAATAGGGTGACAAAAATAACCGAAGTTGTTGAAGAATTCAAAATTGTTAATAAATAAATTTGAATAGAATGAAAATATCTTTTATTTGAAGAAAAAATTATAAAATTTAATAATGTTCGAACAATATTCCACTGTAACTAATTCCAGATAAACTTTATACAGGATTTACACATCTTCATGAAAATATACATAACAAAAAATTTACATAAATAAAAAAAATAGTTCCAAATAAATATTGAACAATTTAATCTCAGCGTTCGTCACATCAGTGTCAGTGGTTTATTATCATATTTTATAACCCTCTCCAATAATATTTTTATAAAATAATTAGAAATATTTATTAAAGGCTGTGTAAATATAGTATTATATTATAAATTTTACTGGGCGTGTAGGTTCCAGTGCTTCAAAAATTGTTATTGAAATATGATTTTTTTTAACTATTAAAATTTTCGATGAAGAATCAAAAGTCGATTTAGTTACTTATATCTAGTGATGTTAATCTGTCGTAGATGAAAACATCTAGTGCTTTAAGGATTTTTACAATAATAATTGGAAATTGGCTCTCACATGATAACTAGTTAAATTTCAAATATCTATGTTGGTATGAATATAACGCATAGATTTATTGAATTTTACTTGATTATTGAATTTTGAATATTACTTTAAAAAAAATTATTTATTTAAATTGAAAACAAAAATGTTTTTAATGCAGGAAAATATTTCTTATTTTAGTACTTCGGATTTCATGTTATCACCAGACTAATGATAGTCAATATCGATTTGACAGGAGTGAATCTTGATTTAAATTTTAAGAGGAAAAAATACCTTAATATATATATTTTTTAAATTTTAATACATGAATGTTTTTCACCACGTTAAAATTCAGAACCGAACTGACCCAACATTCATTGAAGGGTTGGCAATCCTAAATAGCCCTGTCGATAGCAGGTTCACCCCCCTCTATTTCCTCCCCGCTACGGTAAATTGGCTTCCACCAGGTATCATTAACCTGGTTTGTAATTACATACCTTTACGATGTTGTATTTTTTATTTCATGCCTTCCGAAATTGTATTGTTTTTATGTACATCCTTTCCGAAATTTTATTTTATTTTAGTTACCATTAATATTGTTATTTTCAGCTTTATCGAAATTCATTTTATTTTCATTACAATTTTTCAGTATATTTAGTTTCAAGAATTTGCAGTATTTTATATATGAACTCCATTTGGAAGAAGATAATGAATAAAAATCTTTAGATATTTTAAAAAAAAGTCATAGAACATTATCGGGTTCCTATTATAAATAAAGTAACGGATAATTATTAAAGGAAAAGATTAAATCTCAAGATAAGAAGAAAAAATAATAAATGAAGAACTAGGAAATGAAATATGGCGTAATCCAGGTAAGCAACTTTGGACATAGTAAATTTATTTTTGTCAACGTGTGTAACTGATTTATTGGTATTTTACTTTGATATACAGTAAATTATTCATTTTGATATTTTCACGAGAACTTCCTACTAGTTTTTGTATTTTAATCTAAGTTCGCTAGCTATTATAGCTAGATATTGCGATTCCAGTCCCACCTTCCCTATGTGCTCCCTTTGTACCATCACCAGCAAATGAGAGAAGTGCTAGGAGCCTTGTTATCGCATTATGTTGGATATTGAATGAGCGCCCCTACCCCCCTTCATGCCAAAATCCAATTTCCTCTCGCTCTGGATCCTTTTACGAGAGGGAGTTAATTTTGCTATTCGTTGGCCGTCCGTGTTAGATTATGCTGTTCGCTTTCATATTTCTTTAAGATCGTTCCGTAGAGGGAGAGCACCCTGCTATTAGTCCCATGTCTAGGACATTTTCTTATCTGACTCTAGTTTCTTCTGACAGGGAACGGACAAATTCCAAAGTAATTTATTATCTGATAAGTTTAATTCATATGCTGATGTTCCTGGTATTGATATCCGCTAAAGACTGGTTGTGCTGATTTTTATGAGGCTAAGTTATATCGGATAATAACTATCGGACAAAAATATCGAATATTTTTTTTTATTATCCAAATTTTTCCAACATACCTAGTTCAAGCTCCTGATCAGTAGGTCTGTATTTATGTGGTCTTGCATTTTTCTATCCTGATGATGTCTGTATATTGGCATAATGTTGACTGGTTAGTTGTTTACCAGTATTTGAGAGATTTGAGGCTTTGTTTTTGTGATTTTCCAAGAAGTTATAATCTAACATAAACTACAGATATCTACTACTGCTACATTAGATTATAACTGTGATTACTTCTTTTTTTTTTAGATTTTTGCTCTCCTTTATTAAAATCGCATATATTCAAATAACTTTGATAAGATATAACATTATCATCCCATTGACGCCTTGTTCAAACTTTCGGGCAGCTCTCTATCGGTATTTATACCTTTGTTTGTACCTTGTTTGTTATCTAGCTCATTTTATTTTTTTTCAGAATTTTTCAGAGATTTTTATTCAGATGTAATTTGAAATTTGAAAATGCGAATTTTAGAAATTGAATAATACTTATACGTCTGTATTTCATATTAAAGTGGTAAAAAATTTTTTGCCTAAGCATTTAGGGGAGATCAGGTGGTATGTTTTAACGCTTCAAGATTGAGTGTACTCAAATTAAAGTTTTTCTTTGTCCCTATCCCAAAGTTTTTATTTATATATATAAATTTTAATTTATTATAAATAAATGTTTAGAATACGAAAATATTTTAAAACTCATTTTTCAATGACAAATATTTCAATAGAGAGAAAAAATGCTAAATAATAATCTTAATTATACTTTTCCAAACAATTTTTGGAACTCCAAATCATTATTTTTTTATCATTTTATTTTACCCGAATTGCTCTAGAAACCTTTTTATTACATTTGAAAGACCTAAAACCAATAATTAGGATCTAACCATTTGATTCAGTCATGAAAAGCAGTAGTTTTTAGAGCAAATTCGGGTACAATGCATGTATCCATGATGTATTTAAAAAAGTCATTTAGGGTTAGGGCCATTCAGCTTATCACGGAAGTAACATGTATTGTTGGAAGCAGCCCTACTGTTGTAAAAATCAATCTCAAAGATAATTTTTTTGAGGATCAGAGCAAATGCAAGTGGCAAGGAATAGGTGTGGCCCATTTTAAAATCAACCCATGTGTAAAACAAATATATGTACAACAGGAAGTTCCTAACAGGCTTAGAAGAGAAAAATGGATTTAAACAAATGTGAGCGACGGTCCTGTCCGTGGAGTTTTAGGAAATGGAGGCCAGACAAATGGAGCTGTTGGACGCCTCTATCCCAAATGAGGCTGAGCCAGAAATTCCATCTAATGCATTGGGCAAATATCCAACAACGTTTTCCTTGCCACCCGCCAGCGCAATTATATGAAAAAGTAAATAGACAAACTGCTGGAGAAGAAAACTTATAAATGTTTCCAGGAAATACACTACCTGGAAACTCTTATAAGTTAGAAACTGAAGGCTCAACCAAAATTGTTGGCTATACTAGTGCTTAGTGCGATACTAAAGGAAGCAGTAATAGTAGATTATCCCAGGATTAAGGAATGGATATACAAAAAGAAACAGAGCACATTTTTTGCAATATGCATTCATTATCTACAAGTAAAGTTTAGAGTGGAATATGGTGAAAGACAATTTTCTGTAAACGAGGCTGTTTGGTTCGGAAGAAACAGGTGAAAACTATTATTCTGGACTCACTTGGAATCCTACATGATCATTTGGAGGACTGGAATTCACAGTGGCATAGGTGACCTCTGATAGGTCTATATTTTCAAATTTTGGCTTAATTCAATATTCATTTTTCTTAAGAGTCTAACCATTTATAGTTATAGTGAAATAACCCATATTTATACCTGTTGTCAAATTTGTACAAATGGTTATGAGTTTTTTAAGCCACAATAAGCAAACGCTTTTTTTTACAAAAAAGAATAATTTGACACGCTACTATGATTCTCTGCCCCCCTTCCCCTCTCCGAACACTAGACTTCGGTTTGTCAATCCAATGAACTTTTTTTTTTAGTATTTTTATTTATTCTAATTTTCTAAAAAATATTTCTTTTTCTTGATTATTAGTTTTCAGGATTAAGTTAGCTCTCCATTATACTTCATATCTTTTATTAATTACTCCTTTTTCACAACGTTTCGGACAGTTATGTCCATTTTCAAGTGTCCCACTTCCTTAATGGTCATCGGTGTAGCTTAACCGCTTGATTTTTTCATATTATGTGCTTGTCATTATTTTTTAATTTTTCTATCGAAAGGTCATTTTCCTTGATTACTAATGTCCTTATCTTCCCTTATCATTATCAACTGACTTACGTCATTATGATTTTCTGGCCTGCCTCCTCCCTCCATTTGAACTAAGCCTAGATTTCGCTTTGTCAATCTTATGACCGATTTTTTCTTAGTATTTTTATTTTTTCTTCTTTTTCTGTCTGACTCTATTTTTGTATATTGTATTTACTAGATTGATCGGTATGCTGTGCAAATTAAGAACTTAACCCAGTTAACCCAACTTAACCCAGTTAAGCAGCCACTGTATATTTTTTTGGTTTTCTTTAGATTATTTTGGAAGCATTCCAAATCAAAAACTTCCAGCAGGTATCTGAAGTTAATAGCTTATGACAAATATTTCACTGGGTGGGTGATCAGTGACCAAGGAAAAAAAGGGTGTTACCTCTTTTTAGTGAAACAACGATCTCAGCTTAATCTAAATCTATAAATAAAATTAATTTAGTGAAATATTTTAATCCTCAGCAGTAATTACCGATTCAATGAAAACCTTTCTGCAAATTTAATTGTAATTAATTACCTGACTTGTGTTGCCAAGATGGTGGGCAAGCGACATGCTGAAATTTAAGCCTCTTCGGAAATAATTAAGTCCTTGACGAGTAAAGTTAAGGAAGAGGAATATATTTCAACCGACAATTGTTTAACCTCGCTTAATAATTATATTCAAATTTATTCACATTACATCCGGGCCCCGGTGTAAATCCCAGCTCTAATTTCTATACAAGCAGCCTCTTTCCCCAGCGGAACGTCTTCTCTCTGGCTTATTAATTGTCGGACAATTTCTTCAGCCATGGCCGATTGTAGTATTAATTATGTTAACTGAAACTAAGAACCACAATAGTCTACGCTTGTTTCTCGACTATCTAAGCATATCTACTTATTTAAATTCATGATTTCCTTAATAAATTTGTACATAATATTTTTGTAACAATCGTTGTTATTCTAGTGCTGTGTTAATTAAATTAACGCTTCTTGTAAATTAGGTCTTTAAATTAAGGTGAGAAAAAAAGCAGCTGTGCCCACACATACACGACTTCCACTTTTGGTGCTAAGCAGTAGTTTCCTTAGAACAATAATAAATACAAAATTTCAACTTTCTACGGGAAACCGTTTTTGAGTTATGCGAAATACGAACGTACGTACAGACGCCACGACGAAACTAGTCAAAATGGATTCAGGGATGGTCAAAATGGATATTTCCGTTGAAATCTGAAAACCGAAAATTTTCGCGAATACAATACTTCCTTTACTTCGTACAAGGAAGTATAAATCAAAAAAAAAAATTTTGCGGACCGATTTTTTTTTTATTCGATATTTGGATTCTATGTATCTTGAAACGTAAAACCTTATATTTTGAGGGGGGTTACAAAAATTTTCTATTGATAGTCTAATATGACCTTCAATTAAAATACAACTTCCGATTTTCTAATTTAGACTAAAATCTAGTATGCTATTTAAATCAATATATAAGTTATAAATACTAAATTTGATAAGTTTTTCATAGTATTTTAATAAAATTTTTGATGGAAATCAATTATGACCTTCAAGTAAAGTACCACTTCCGGTGATCAAGCAGTGACCAAAAAGGGAGGTTCACAACTAGATGTTACAACAATCCTAAATACAAAATTTCAACTTTCTACGGGAAACCGTTTTTGACAGACGCCACGACGAAACTAGTCAAAATGGATTCAGGGATGGTCAAAATGGATTTTTCCGTTGAAATCTGAAAACCGAAAATTTTCGCGAATACAATACTTCCTTTACTTTGTACAAGGAAGTAATTATATGTAAATTATATACATAAATCATATGTTTCGGTAATAAAGGTTACAAACGCAATTTGGTTTCCAATCCAATTAAACATTTTTATTACTTGTTTTTAGTGTTAAAATTTAGTGTAAAATACTATTTGTATGGCCTATTTGTGTGTGTATGTCAATAGATGGATGTCGCGACGCCGAGTGTTGTTTTTGAGATACTGCGATCTTCGGAAACTAGTAACCAAATTCAGGTTCACTTTTTGAGCCACCGATTTATAGTTTAATAGGCGTACAAGGAAATCATGTGTTGTCCACATCAGATATTTTATTTTAGGTTTGAAGACCATTTAATTAACTTTCAAATGAAATTTGTCGATATAATTCCGATTTTTTTTTTGTTTTGGAGGGAATATAATTACCTATCAAATGTTGTTGATATAATAAAAAAATGTATACCTACCTTTTGACTTAAGAGCAAATAAATTTTTATTTTCTTCATTACTTTTTTTCTGATTTTTCTTGGGGACTGTATACGAACATTAAAACCCTTAAAGGAGAAGATTTTAGGCTAGTTTCATCAAAACCTTAAGAGCCTTTTTGTCGCATATAGAAAAACATGCTTTTGGCTATTGTGCAAAGGTACCCGATTTGGTACACAGGCATCAGGTTATAGGCAAATCCTACCTAACAAAAATAAAAAAAAAGCTACAATATCGTTCCACCCGTTAAAGTGATAATGATAATTTAGAGAAATGGGGGCCTGAAAATAAAAGTACAGTTAAAACTTTTCTAACGTCTTGGTCGTATGGCACTTGTTTCATTAATATTACTCTTTTCCTGCCTACCTATAATACAAAAAAGTGAAATTAAGAATTTATTTACGTGACATACATTCTAAAGTTCTCCAGAAATAAGAAACGAGGTGCTTTCATTAAATTCAACATTAAATGGTCGGTACAGAATCAGATCTTGAAATTCGGATAAAAACAATAAATGCCCCACGGGTTAAAAAAAAAAAGAAGAAAGAAAGATGAACGCCTAAAAATTGTCAAAACATGTTTATTTCCTACATTATTGTCACAACACCCTTATAAATATATATATTTATTGGACGGAACAAGGACGCTAAGGCTTTCCGCCTCAGTCGAACGAGTCATGACTAAAATCCTCCGAGGCACTTGGTAGGTAATACACTTCTTATTGTAGAAATCCTATAATATCCGATTACCAAACAGTCGACATAGATATATTACCAGTGTGTAATAGGTATTGATAAATACAATTCATGATATTGATTCATGTCGATCGAAACGTGAGTCTAAAGGCTAAATACTGAACGAATCACTCAGAGAACAATCAACTTTCTTACAAAGGTAAGAAAAATATCTAGGCCACATTATGGGGTTCTATCTTCATTGAACTTACGGTTACTTCTGATCAATATGACAAAAAAAAAAAAAAAAAAAAAAAATGAATGTAAAAAAGGAAAAAGGAAAAAGGAAAAAGGAAAAAAGTGAATATACCAAAGTATTGCAATTGTTTGGAAGCCATCTTATCCAATATTTAAACCAGTCATTGTTATTATTTTCTTGGTTTTAGATGGATGAAATGGAATACTTTGATAGATATGATAAGAAATGAAAAATAACTTCGGTCCTTCGCGGGTATTCACCAAAACTAGTAAAGAAATTTTTTGAAATTTTATTTTCATGTTTTTAGAGAATTCTTCATTACTGATCTATATACGGGTTATTAAAAATACTAATTAATATGAAATCTAACCTTTCCTATTTTATCATTCTGCCTATATATATATATATATATATATATGGACATTGCCAAACTACCTTTCGTTTATATCAGTTGACGTACGCATGATATGCAGAAGGATCAATCTAATTAGGGATTGATAAATTGTTTGCTACTTCTATAAAAAAAAAAATAAATAAATAATAATTTTTAGATGTGGTAAATAATTTTTCAATCCTGATTTTCTTTTTTTATTTACTTATAGAAATGGCAAATAATTTATCAATCTCCAATTACATATATATATATATATATATATATATTTAATTTTATATATATTTATATATTTAATATTAATATATTTTGCCTAACCACCTTACTCCTTTAGAGTTTATATGATCCTACATAATTACATAAAGTTGGGAGGGAGTCCTACTCGAGATCTCTATGCACTACTAATTTCAACTTGGAAACTTTCTTTGGGTAATTCATTTTTAATTGTGTTTGATGTCTTCTTAAAGTGGCTAGAAGTTTCATAATGCTTCTTTAATAATCTTCCGCGGTATAAATCAACTTGAGTCCTTTCATTTCTCGTTTCTGTTTTTCGTTCCCAATTAGAACACAAAATTAAAACTTTGGCGTTGGAGCCTTTCGACTTGGGATGGAAAAAAAAATAATAGTTTTATTTATTTGTATTTCACTATATTTCAAAATAAACAAATCATGTACTCGGTTCTTCTCTATAGAGGTAAGAAAAAAAGTGTTTAACGATCATTCTTATAATGAAATAGAAACAATAATTTCTTTAATATTATTATTTTAAATTTAAATATTCATCCGCATACGTCATAAATTTATTTATTTATTACAAATATAGTGACAGTCCACATGTTTTATGTGAATATTATGGATGTTATATATGGCGTACGGAAGAATTGTATCCTACAGCACCTCTTCCCAAACTTGATTCGACCACCGTAATTCCAAGCAGATCTCTCTTTCAGCTTCTTTTTAATCTTCTCCATATATTGATGGGTATGTCATCGGCACCCATATCTCTTATCAGCCCCTCGATGTGTCCATATAGTTCATAATGAATGTGAAGACAAAGAGTCCATAAGAGTTGGTATCTTACTGATTGGTGCAAAACAATATTAATGAACTTTATTTCTTAGGTACCAAACAACCTTTGTTATTAGTCTTAATATCTTGGATTGAATAAAATCTTTTTGGCTAACCCGTGTATCAGTATTTATTTTTTTTTATAATTTCCAATTTCAGAGGTTTGGGAAATTAATTTTTAGTCGTTTGTTTAGAGTCCTTAGTTTCATTTAAATTAATAACTTGATAATTATTAGCAATTAACAATTTATATATTCGAATAAAACCAGCATAGATATGTGGTATGCAGGCTTGCAGAGGTATGATATATCTGCCATAAGATGCATATTAATTTTTTTATTCGTTGTCTATTAAATCACGGAGGATCATTTGTAGGAGATAAATAAGCCATCAGGCTTAAAATTAAATACTGTTTGGTCAGATATATTTTTTCGACCTTGTCTTTAAAGGTTAAGGCACCATCTCACGAGCCTGAATCTGTGTAGCGTTGAATCTGTAGGATTCTATTTTTTTTTTTTTTTTTTTATTGACTTCTATTTCTTTGCGAGAAAAAAAAAAAGTTCGATCTTTATACTCTGTCTGGAATTGGTATAAGGGGGGCATTCCATTCCTCTCATTGTTGGAGAACGTGAGTGGGACGAACTCAAATAACATCGACTGCTTAGATGTATTTATTTGACATATACCTAGTTACAAGTATGGAGTATTTTATGGAGGTTACATGTTGGGGCAATGTACTACCTCTATTTGGTTAATTTTTTGTAGACTGCTGGTGTGTTATGTTCTACCACTAGTCTGCATTTTCGTGATTTTATGTTTTTATTTTCTGATGATGACTGAAATGGCGAAACATTTACTATATTGCTAGTAACTTACTAGTATTAAATACTAGTAATCAAATTAAATTAAATAATATGAATTTAAATACTAGCGGGCATTCGTATTATATTCATTATATATGTATAGATTGGGAACAGCATTGTGAGTTTCAACAAACTTAAATAATAATGTAGTCTGAATAATTTAGATAAATGAATGAATAAACTTCATTTGGAGTTTTGCCGATCCCAAGATTAACTACAAAAATGCATGTTACAAGCCTCACTTGAACTCAAAAAACCCAAAAAACTATTGATCGCTGTAATTTTTCACAAATAAACCGGTAAGTAGTTATTTTTATCTGGATAGTGTATTAACATTCCTTAAACCATTCTTTGTGGAACAGGAGTGTTCAGTGGAAGCTCTGTTTTATTTTTTTTTTCCTATTTTCTTGTTCTAGATCTGATCTAATAATTAATTAATTTCTATTATATTATATATTATATTAATAATTAATGTTTCTATAGTATAAGGGTCGAACTATTATATTTGTCAAGTGGATATAGACAGATCATGAGAGGAAGGCACATTTGAAAAGCAGTGTGGAAGCTGATGGTTCGTGATATAATGACTGTAGCAAATTAAAAAAATAAATAAAATATATTTATCTGTAGCATTATTACTTTCACTTACTTGTATATGAAACAAGGGAAAGGGTATTGCGGTCGTGAAAAATTTCGAATCCGAATTTGTAATGGAAATATACGTTTTCAAGTCCAAATAACCTTTGTTCAATTCTCGGAAAATGGTCTGTACGTTTATCTGTATGCGTGCATGTGAACAGCCTAGCTCAAAAAAGAAAAGTTGTACGAAACTGAAATTTCGAATTTAAGATAGGCATCTCACTGGGATGTTACAGAAACTTTTCCGCTATAATCGACTAATAGGAAGTGCCACTTTATTATTACCGATTTTACATTTTTTTTTAAGATTCCAGCGATTTGTGTTTATCTCAGTAAATGATTAGCTTATATTAAAGATCTTCTGTAATTAATTTTTCTACTGTATTTAGAAACATAAGTATACTATTTGGGACAGACAGAAGACATTTCTTACCACAAACCAGCTTCATATAATGATCCTGAAAATTTACTAAGCATTATGATCCCCCATATCTTAAAATTTTATAACCAAAGAAAGTACTAGCGTAAATTCTACTTGAAGAACGTTATAGCAGTTCAATTGATGTTTTCACCGTTGGGCGCCCTCCAATTGAAGCAGTCCATCAAGTGCTATCTCGCTTCCAGGCAATTAGTTGATTTATGCCTCTGCGAAGGAACGTTAAAGAAGCCCCAAGAAAGTTATGGCCACTTTGGAAGGCCCATCAAAAACAATTCAAAATAAATTACCCGGCGAATGTTGATAGGACCGAGCATCCGACATCGAACGGGATAATTTACTGTTCCAATGGAGAGCATTGGCATTGTATTTTCAAATACTGTAATTATACCGCTCCTGACTATGAAATGGACCATAAGTTCCATTTGCATAGTTTTTGTAAAGAGGTGATTCTTAACTTCTTTAGGTAGGCTAGTTACAATTACTGTATTATTATAAGCCCTGCTAATGGGCAATTATTATAATTCAACTGGGCAATCTTACTGAGATTGTTTTTGCATCAGTGCAGCATTGTTTTTGTTTCAGTGGTGGTTCCATGATAGTAATAAAGGGGGCTCACACCAGAAGGAAGTAAAAGGATTAATTGAATACAGCGCCATTTTTGTTTTGGAGATGAGAAGTAATTAATTTATTTTTAACGAGTTAATTGATACGGTGAAATTAATAAAATAAATTTTAGTACGCTAAATTAGCTGTTGTAAAAAATCCTTGCACCTCTGCTGGATCAGGCTGGCGGTACCTCCTTCATCACGCCCGCTGACCTTTTCCCACCTTTTGTCCCAGTTCAGAGGCTCACTGCTAAAGTTGGGATCACGTGCTCATAGGCAGAAATGGAATAACCGCCACATTCTCGTTTGTATTCTAATAAAGGTGTTTGGACTAAATAAAAAAAGAATAGGAATGATTCTGATTTTCATTTACCCAGATTTGTATTAAAAGAATAAATAATTTTTTTCTTGATAGATGTGGCCCTCAAAAATCAAAAATAACCCTTAAAAATAAATGTTTGTCATCAGCGTCTCATTGAGAATATCAGCATCAAAACTCTGAGTTCGCTAAGTCCAGTTCTTTTTTTATTCCTATAATACAAAAAACAATACGGAGGCTTTTCCGTTTTTCTTGAAAACTGGTTGCTCATAGCTTGTTATGGAAATAGCAAACAGAATTTTTGGCCGAGTGAAAGCAGCAAACAATATTTCTTGTGAAACAATGTCTCCTGTCTTCAACTTTCTTTTCTTTGAAGCATTCCCCTCTTGGCTTTTGATTTGGTCCTTTGATATACAAACTCTTGCAAGGAAAAAGAGCAACAAACAGGTTATTTATTTATTTATTTTTAAATAAAAATATCGAAATAAAATGTTACGAACATATGCTTACAGGCTTCGCTATGACCTCGTGTAATATTTTTGTACATATAAGTATTTGCGCCTGATTTGGTTCGCGTAGTCTTCGATTTAATGCGATAATATATTTAGCATGAGTTGTAATACCACTGAGAGAAAGAAAAAAAGCTTTTGTCTTATAATTCTATTTTAAAAAGTGCTTTTGTAAACACAATATTATTTGTTTTTCCGTCTTGTGCTTATACGAATAAATCAGAAGGCTTTTTCCGACTCGTGAGCCGGATATCTACAGCTGTCCATGTGAAAAACATGGATGTTTTAAATTTTGTCCATACACTTGTATCGATGGTGCTTTATTGATGGAAATGCGAATCGCAACGGAAACTGCAAAGATTTGAATTCGAATGGCATATCTGTCGGAATCGTTGGGATGCGTGGTAACCGTACATCTCAAAATCAATTTATAACTGTGCACCACAAACTTTTTGTACATGTGTTCCAAAAAAATTATCTATATTTAATTGGTAATAAAAATTCTGGTTTTTAATGAGCTTAAAAATACTGATAGTATCTAAAACAATTTTAGGTGTATGAAATACCCTAAAAATATAATTTTTGAAGTACCTGTTTGGTTGGCATAGGAATACCCCAAACTATACAGTTCGCCTTGAGACTGGGAGTATAATCTGCGGCCAATATATTTCTAGCTGTCTGTACCACATTCTTCTTCACAGCCCAACATGTAAGGAATACAGACAACCACTCACCTCGGCATCCTCCGATATCGACAATATCCAAACCATACTGAATTTTGAAAGCATTGATAAGTTAAACAAAGTGTATATGGGTGTATATAATGTGTTAAATTCTGCCACAAGCAATGTTTTAAATGATTCAAATTATATAAAATGATTATTACAAAACGATACTGTCATGATTTTGCTATTATGTTTTCAATATCTTATGTTTATTAATTATTTTAAAATATTTATTATTTTATTTTCTGTTTATTTATTTATTATCTTCATTATTCAGTCTGTTTCTGTTCTTTGTCTTTGTTAAGGAGCACTAGACTCATGGTATGAACCAACTTTCTCTTTTAATTAGAACTTTTAATATATCTTAGAAAATTATTTGTGTCAATGAAGATGAAAATCGAGAGATGAAAAACGCTTTCTACGATCTCTCAACAAATAGAAAAGTAATAAAAAGATAAGAAATGTAATGAATGAAGATATCATACTAAAATTCTTACCAAGCCAGAGGAAATTCTAGATAGGTAGAAAAGACATTATGAAAGTGTTTTTGCTGTAAAAAGCGTACTAGAACTCAACGAGATGATAACCGAAAGAAGCCTGGACAATGATGAAGCTATCTGGGAGGAGGATACAGGGAGAGCGATTGAAAAAGTCGAGACGGGCTGAAGGATTTGATTGCATTTTACCGGAAATGATTAAGTATGGAGGACAAGAGACGATCAAAGTGTTCTACAGACCCTATTTCAGAAAGTAGGGGACAACAAAATGATACCAAAGGATTGGGAAATCAATGTCATTGTTCCCATTCACAAGAAAGGTTACCATAGCGAGTGTAGCAACTACAGACTGATATGTCTCTGCTCTGTAGTTTATAAAATGTACACATCAATCGTTCTGTACTAGCTTAGAGAACTGGTTAAGAATCAGTTGGAAGAGGAACAGGCTGGCTTCCACCCAGGAAGGTAAACACATGACAATATCTTCATCCTAAGAAATATATTGGAAAAGTCATGGGAGAGAGGGAAGGATATATTTCCTTTGCTAGGAAGGACTTTTTCCGTTCCTAGGAAGTATATATGGGAAGCTCTGAAGGCAAAGAAAGTCCCAAAAAGCTTAATATGGTAGATGCGATAAAATGAACATACCAATACCTAAAATGAGTAGTACGAATAAACGGACAAGCGAGGAGATTAAGTCCATAAGATTTGCAAAAGGAGCAGTCTGGACATCGATAGAAAAGTGGAATCTCAGGACAATCCTCACGAAATGCTAACTATTTGCAGATACTTAAGAAAAACTGCAACAAGCAATAGTTGAATGGCAGGAAGAGCTTCTGCGTAAAGGTATTAAAATAAATACTACCAAGAGCAAAGCACTCATAGTCTCTAGGGAAGAGGAATAAGACGTGCAAATATAATGCAATGGAGAAAATTTAAAGCACTAATGACTATACTTACCTGGGAACAATCATTAGCAAATCGGGAAGAATAGACTAAGAAATTTCAAACAGGATAGTAAATGCGAAGCAGGTCTATTATCAGAATTGTAACACTATTGTGAAAATGCGAGAGATAAGCAAGAAAGTCAAACTACATATTTTTAAAGCGATATTCCTCCCTGATGTACAGAACTGAACAGTTGGGTCAGAGTGAACAAGCATATAAGCCGAATGATCACAGTTGAAATGAAATTCGTTCGCAGAATGGCTGATAAAACAAGAAGAAACTGTGCTAGGAATGCAGGAATAAGGGAAGAATTGGAGTCCATGCGTTAAAAGGAGGCTTGCATAAACGGCAATTTAGATGGTACACATGGAGAGGAAAGGAGTAAAATCTTAACACAAATGGTACAGATGGCATGGATCCTTCACACAGAAAGATATACGAAGAAAGGAAAAGAAGAAGGAGAAGGAATATGTGTTCAGATTATATGTTGGATTGATAATTATTTGTATTATTAATACCATAATAAATGAATTACCTACAGGGCCATGAAAACTTATGAAATCGGGACTGACATAAATAAACCAACTTTTAATTTAAATGTTTTATATGAAAATTAATGTGATAATAAAAAAATGGTTTTAGCTTATGGTAGTTGTTGATAAAAGTTTGTTTATATTTGATAAATAATGGTATTGGATGTAGTAAAAGTTTGAAAGGAATTTTCTGTTAGATTAATAATTTGCTGAAAAGTCGTAAAAGGAGGCAAAATATATTATTTAGTAATTAAATGAATTATATTTTTATTATATATTTTTTAAAGTTAGTTAATTTATGTATAGCACTTTGATTTCTATCAGTCCAGGTGTTTCTGATTGATAGCCTGAAATATTCTCTCATAGTAGTGACTTTGATTTCCATGAAAATTGGACTATAAAAATGTTGGTTACATAAAAATCTCGGTTAGCCTTCATGCAAGAGCTGCCGTTGTTTACAAATTTCCCAATCTACCCCTTGTTGTTTTTACGACCCTCTTAGGTACGCTCCGATGCTTTCTTTTTCGCCCTCTTCGTCAGGTATAAAAATATTTATATTCACATAGTAAAAGCCTGTGTTGATTTCGTTCTTTGTTTTCCTTTACATTAAATTTTATGTCTTGATGGAACATTTTCTTAGTTTGACATCATTACATCTATAATTAAGTAATGCTGTGGCGTTTTGTTATGTAATAATAATAGTATTTAAAACAGCTTGATAGACGGAATACAGTCGACGATGATATAACAAGGAGAACAAAAAAATAATCACAAATTATTATTAGACTATTAATGGAAAATTCCAAACTTAAGTTATTATTATATACTGAAAGGTTACGAGAGAAGTTAGGTTCAAGAAGGTACATAACCATAGACCTTGTCAAATATACCATCTTGAATTTTTGTTTTACATCTTTCAAACGCGTGCATTAATTCGTAAGTTGATTGTTATTTAAATAACGAAAAGCCATTCGATAACGAAATAAATAACGAAAGCGTCCTAAAAGGTTCTTCCTTTAGTTGTTTACTTATACGTCTCAAGCTCTATGAAAAGCATTACTCTTATACTATCACCGTCATTTAAGAATGTTTACTAAGTGGTTAATTTTCTTGGCACTATTTCATAACAAATTTGTTTTTTGTTAATTATGTTTCTCCGCAAATCTACAAAAAGAAATATACTTTTTGAAAAAAATTATTTGATTCAAAATTTCATTAACTTATAAATATTCCAATTCATGAATAAAAAAAAAAGAAAAAGAGATCCATCCTATAAAGTTATTACGTGATTGCCGTGATAATGCTTGTTCGGAATCTTATTGAAATCACCAGCCGAGATAAGTATTCGGTGGAATGCTCTATGAAAACTATACTTGCAAAAGACACTTCTCCCAAATTGGCCAATTGGCGAATTTCTCACACTTCCAAGAGAGGAATAGCTGAATTTCATGGGCTTTCGGTGCAATGGAAGACTAGAAGATCTTCGCTGATAATTGTTGATCTACCATCCAAGCTCGAAACCTCAATCTTCACCTGCATCAACTGGATACCGAAATTTAAATCATTCGCCCATGATGGACTCACTTCAGTGTAGAAACTCAACCATGGCCACTCTCCATTGTATATGTAGAAGCTCAACTCCGATGGCATATGTAGTATTGTTAAGGATGAAACATAATGTGTATTTAAATTTATATGAGATTCAGTTAGCTTCTTATAATCAAACAATTATAATTCGCCAACAATTAATCAACTAGTTTCTGAAGCATTAGTCATATGTTTGTTCAGATTATTAAAAACTTCATCCTTGCAAATTATAAATCCTTGCATATTAGTTATGTCATGGTTCAGTAAAGCATTCCAACATTCCTTTTTTCCTTTCCCCTATCATCGTACAACATACATTCAATTCGAAGTATTCAGGGCGAATTCAAGGAAGTGGAATTTACGTTCCTTGCATTCATCCAATGGGCAGTATGCTCATTGAGAACACGAGTGGGCAGTGGTCAGAAGGGAGTGAAATAATTGGAACATGTAGCCATATGGCCCATGGACCACTAAGGACTATAGACTGCTCCAAATTGCCGTTCCGCTAATAAGAGCTTTGTGTAATTGGAGCCCACTCTGTCTTTATCTTGCTCCTAATACTCAACTAACGAACACAAGCCGCTCCCTTTCTTTTTGTCCCTTTATCTCATGACTAATGAATATCAATTTATTATATAAAGATAATTTTCGTAATAATAAGGTGCTCTGTACGGAATCTCTCTCTCGCACTCAAATACATACAATACATGCATGTGCGTAGTGATGACAAAACATTGAAAACTTTGATTAATATAAAAGAGCAGGAACTCAAAAAGAGGAATAAATTAATTGCGGGGATACAATTGGATGATTCCAAAACACAAAGCCTTAAGTCTCTAAAATACCGGTAAATAACAACATCAACGTTTCGCCTTTACAGACATCATCAAAACATACAGAGGAAAATCACATTTATGAAGATCAAATCAGCACGTCTCACATCAATAGTAAGCACAGGTGTTGTTACGTTACCTCACTATGCCTTTACTATGTGATTGGACGTCTTAGAGTGATGTACTGCCTATAGTTTTGAAAAATGTCGCGAGGCAAAGTAGTGCGTAGAAGGTAAGGATGAAGAAGGTTATTTTTTTCTAGAGGTAAAAGAGGAGAAATAAAGAGAATGAAGAATTAAAATTAAAGTTAAATAAATTAACACATCCAGTACCATGTGAAATATTTACACACAGGCGGGAAAACTCACCGTTTCGCCGACAATGAAAGCATTAATGCAGTAACTGTGCGAAGTTGCTATATATGTTAATTGTTGATCACAGGACTTTTTTTTTTTAGATCTAAGTAAAAACCAACAGAAAATGACTCATAATACAGGTAGTTCGGATATTACACAACGCCAACAATCTATTGTTCAAATTCTGTTTTTTCATTGATGCGCTACCATTTCCTTCAGATGCTATTATCATGTTTCAGATTCTCATATCACTTTTACTTATTGTAAGTTTTTATACTTTAAAGAATGGCTGCCGATAGGGAACCCTGGCGAAAATTAGTTTCTGAGGCCCAGGTTCTTTAAGAACTGTAGTGCAAATTAATAATAATAAGTTTTTAGACAGTTGTAAATTTCAATAAATAAAAACAAAATATGATTATATGCCAAGTTTATTTGTTGCATGGTATGCTTGTATTGTTTTCATGAAAATTTAGTTTTTGTTACATGTTCTAGAATTTACATATTTACTTATTGTCTATGAATATAAAACAGATTGAAAATATCTGATGTGGGCAACACATGACTTTCTTGTACGCCTATAAAATTATAAATCCGTGGCTCAAAAAATGATAATGAATTTGGTTACTAGTTTCCGAAGATTGCAGTAAAAACGACACTCCGCGTCCCGTCATCCATCTATTGACACACACACAAACACACATTCTTGTCACTGGAGGTCTCATTCCATTATTATATGTCGTTTTCCTTCAGTAGGCAACTAGTTTCCAAGATATTTCTTCATGTTTCATGACAACAATAAAACTGTCAATATCACTGGATAAAGCATTAGAAATGGACAGTTTCGACATTTTAAGCGGAAAAACCCACTTAACTTATTTCTTATTCTCATGATGAAGACTTGTTGATCTCACAAATGGTGAGAAATTTTAGACTCAATTTTAACACTTGAAAAAAGTAATAAAACGATGCAAATTATTACAAAATGGTTTATTATTTCCACTTAGTAATATTTCAAAAATTTCTAGTCTGTCCGAGTAAAAAAAAATAAGCAGTAGGCACCAAAGGGAAAGAAATTTGAAGCTTTTCACAAGATGATCGACGTGAGAGTGCTGAACTGGAAGTGTTAATTTAAAAAACTCTGTCAATGCAAGTAGGCTGTGATGTGAAATGATACAGAGGAAATATTTGATGTGCACTTCAGAAGGAAACAAAAAAAAGGAAAGACGAAGGAAGCTAAAGGAAGTAAAGAAATAATCCAAAGAAGAATAAAACAGAGAGATACGAGGAAATCAGAAGTCCAATAAATAAGTTAGGAAGCAGGATGACTAGCCGCCAGGAGAATCAGTCTCAGAAGTTCCTTACGCAATATTTAAGCTAATAATGATCCGATTTAAATGATTTTAATTTCGTTTTGTAGGGAATTTCATTAGCTTTCGTTTAAATACAATGAAAGCACCAATCAAATTTTCATAGTATGTTATTTCATACTCCAAAATCTAGTATGTTATTTAAATCAATATATAAGTTGTAAATACCAAATTTGTGAAGTTTTGCAAAGTATTTTAATATAATTTTTGATGAAAGTATAATATGACCTTCAAGTAAAGTACCGCTTCCGATTTTCCAATTTAAACCAAAATCTAGTATGTTATTTAAATATATATATAAGCTATAAATACTAAATTTGAGAAGTTATGCATTGTATTTTAATATAATTTTTAATGGAAATCAATTATGACCTTCAAGTAAAGTACCACTTCCGGTGATCAAGCAGTGACCAGAAAGGGAGGTTCACAACTAGATTTTACAAAAATCTTAAATACAAAATTTCAACTTTCTACGGCTAACCGTTTTTGAGTTATGCAAGATACGAATGTACGTTGATGAGACGCCACGACGAAACTAGTCAAAATGGATTCAGGGATGGTCAAAATGGATATTTCCGTTGAAATCTGAAAACCGAAAATTTTCGCGATTACAATACTTCCTTTACCTCCTACAAGGAAGTAAAAATGAAGATTGTTTTGCTTATATTTATTTTTTAAAGGTATAAGTTTATTATATTTAAATGAAACACTAGTTCTTAAATATTTGTGCCGCTTAATACAATTGCCATCGTGGATGATATCATAACATCATATTTATAGCAATCAATTTTTTATGTAAGAAGGGGGCATGATATTTTTAATAATAAATATATTATTATTAGTCATAAATAGTTAATTTACTGGTGACATAAAATTACTTTAGCGCCTTTGGGCTGTATTGTTTCATGCTTTGAGAACAACATTGATCTAAACACCCTTGTTGAACAACGAAAATGTACCCAAATGAAATGAAATCAGCTTAAGACGACTTTTGAAGGTTTTGACACAATCCAGATTTGCTAGAATAGCCTAAATGTTTCTCATCAAGGTTTTGACAGTGTGCACAAACCAACTTACACTAATTGTTTTTTAACACACACATACACTGACAATCGTTACTTCAAACCCGGTATAATCTGTTTTTTTTTTAAAGAATATCCGGAATGTTTGCAGCCTCATCTAGTAATATTAGAAAAAAAACAATGAAACCGACAGTGAATGGGACTACATTTCCGAGCCCAGACCCCTCTCTCTGTAAATAAACACGTTCTAGTTAGTAAGCTCTCCACTAGCAAACAGCGTATTTTACATTAGCCTAGTGTTGTCATTATTAATCGTCACAAATCCTCAGAGCTATTTTGAATATTTAAACTACATCCATGCAAGATCCTAGCGTTTTGAAACGTTTATACTGTGAATTTCATAATATATAATTATCGCTTTTATTAGATTCTAAGAAAAAAAAAACTATAGACAAGAAGTGTTGGCTATGTTAGGGATATGTGACACACTTGTATTTAATGTTAATAAGTCGACGTTAATGTTTTTATTAGAGAGCATGCCATAGTGATACCTGAATACTTCTTTGATGCTATAGACACATTTTCATATCGTCAGTAAAAAAAAAAAAAAAAATTACATTTAATAACGTCATAACTTCACTGTGGTAAAAGTTATACTTCGTGGAAATTATGAATGTTGGTGCAACGCACTCGGAATTAAGGCGATTATCTTTCTCCTCCCATGCTAGGCTCTGTACTTGCAGTCTCCTGTTAGCCTAATAAATTCTTTGATTTTTTGGCTGTCGAGTGGTGTAATTAAATGCCAAACTGCATCCCCAGAACTTCTTGTCAATGGCTTTTAGAATTACCTACTCTACTCTAGCAGCAAATTTATAGGTATATTCACGTGAAAACAAAATCTGGTTCGGTGCATCACACACATTTCATGTATCACCCCACCCTATTTGAAATTAATTTTATAAGTTATTTTGAAAATTCGCCATTTTAGCCCTTTCAGACTATTTCAATTCGGATAAGACCTAGCTAATACTAAATACCAATTAATTGTACATTAGTTTGATATAAATCACAATTTTGAATTTGTTCAAAATCGAGCCTTTTTCGAGACAATTGTGATAATGTAACAATAATTTCCTATCTCTATTCTACGTTGCTAATGTATAATTTGGAAGATTAAAGCCCAGCAATTCTTATATTTATATCAGTCGATGTGTAGGGGCAATCATGTACAGTAGAACTCCGTTTTCCGGAATAATGTGACAAGAGCAATTCCGGGTATCGCGAAATTCTAACTATGAGATGTTATAGTCACTAAATTAAAATTATTGACATTAATGACATTTATTAAAGTAATTTGCAAAAAATGGTTTGTTCCAGACATTTTGTCACTTTTCACTGTATGCTTAAAGTAAAAACACCTCGAAACACACAAGGGGAGTCACCGAGTTTTATCACATTTTTGTTGTTTTATAACATTTTTTACCACATTGAAAAAAGTTTACCCTACCGTTTTGTCCAACATGCCGAAGATGTTTTATTCTATATATCGTGTTTCAAAAATGATATAGACATGTTTTTTTTTTCCAGCTAAACATTTTTTTTTAGATTATATTAAAGGAAAAATATAAATATTAAAACATAATTGACTTTTGGTCTATTTTAAAAAATTTAAAAAGTTTTTAAATTATTTAGTAAACAAGCCTTTTCACAGATTTTTCTATTCTATATTCCTAGATTTTTTCACACCAAAAATGATGGCTGATTTACATTCAGTACATCAAAAAACTTCAAAAATAAAATGAAGCATAAACATATTAGATAAAATATAAAAATAAAAGTTTATGAAAGATACGATCCAATTATCATACCTATTAAACATCTAAAATTAAAATCACTTTTATATATTATATTTTTTTATAAATGCATCTTAAATTACGTTATTAAAATTACGAATTTCTGTAATAAGATTTCAATATTGCAAAACGTTATCAAACAATATTACCTAACGGAAAGTAGAAGAATAAAAGTAAAAACATAAAAAATATTTCTGCGTTAAGCCAGGTTCCACTCTATTCTGAGGTTTTTTCTTTTTAATTTTTTTTGTTTAAACTCTCTACCTTCCTATTTTTATATGTAATCCAATGTGACTTTACTCCAGGATCTTTCAATACTATTATTTTAAACCGATGAGATACAAATATAACATTACCGACCTGTAATAGTAATAATTATTTTTTGAATTATTCTAAAAGATCTTTCTATTTTGTATTCAGTAAGAGGATTTTTCTTGACCTCTTAAAATTGATGCATGCACAATTACTTAATTATACAAGTATTTAGGTCTCAAACCTTTGAAGAATTTGATTCCTCGTTTTATTATTATAGATATATATTCAATTTAACAAATGTAATAACCCTTACACAGCTACCATCAACTATGTTAAGGATATAAAAGGGGAAAAGCTAGGGATGAGAGGAGTGGCTTGCAGACACAATGGAATCGGTTGCCTTATTAAAAACGTGCCTTGGTGAAGATTTCTCTTTAGTGCTAGCCACTACCCGCCATTATTGCCCATTGTCTTTATTTTACAGCCTTTGGGGCATTTATTGAGTTCTGTGGCCACATGTGTCATCAAGGCAAACCCTGTCTCAGGTATATAGATGTATGGGCTTATTACCCAGTATTTAATTTCGTGTCCAGGCTTCCAATGTCAGTATATTTATTCCGATGTTTTAAATGGGAAGATTTTTAATGATGAATGCAAAATAATTACAAGGATAACATAGTTAAGGCACAGTTAAGGCGCTGAGGGGTAAAAAGGGAAAGTCCATAAGGAACATAAAAAATAAAGACAGAATAATAGTTACAAGAGATAAGGATATACTTTAGGAATGGAGGAAGCACAGGAAAAATTTGCTAAAAGGTGTGCTTTAATCGGTGACCAAGGAAGAGTACAGAAAAGAAGTGTGGAGGATATGGATGACTATATCAGTGAAGACTGAATCAGGAAAAGATAACGTAGCGCTTAAATTTATAAAGTATGGAGGCGAAGAAATTATTATGGCACTCCAAGGAATATTTCAAAAGATTTGGGATGATAAAAAGATACTCAAAAATTGGGAGTACAACGTTCATACTTATACATACCTATGCATAAAAAAGGATCTCAAACTCAATGTGAAAAGTATCGCCCTATTTGCCTCTCGTCGGTTGTATATAAAATATATATATACAAGAACATTGGAACAAAGACTGAGGAAACTAATTGAAAAGGGTCTCGAAGAAGAACAGGCTGAATTTAGACCAAAAAGGTAAACGCAGGACCATCTACACTTCCCAAAAATGATAATTGAAAAGACATTGGAAATTGGGCAGAATATTTATTTAGCTTTCATAGATCTGAAAGCAGCGTTTCAATCGGTTCCGAGAGAGGAAGTATGGGCAGCGCACCATTATAAAAATGTTTACACAAATCTCATTGCAGCAATCAAGTTACTATATCAGAACACGAAAGGAGTCATACGCCTCAATGAAAAAGAATCCCAGCCTTTCTACATCTAAGTTGGAGTCAAACAAGAGTCAAATAACAATCTGAGTCCGTTGTTATTTATTACTGTTAAGGATAAAACATTAAAAATGTGTAAAAGAAGAACATCAAGAACTCTGATAGGGAACCTAATCTTGATTTCAATATCAGTCCAAGCTATATATATATTAATAAATTAATGATTATATATCTTACTATTATTATATTCCTTAATTATATTTAAAAATTATTAATGAGTGTAATACCTACCTTTACATTATGCCATAACAGGATTTTTCAATTAACTTTCCTTTTTTATTGTGATATCCATACAAAACCTACTAACTACTACTATATACTAATAAAACCTTTTTAGCTAGGATTTAATGAATTTAACTCGTTTACTACTTTACCTGAATCACTTCATCGATTTATGCAGTATGATGCACTACTACTGGGTTTAGTTTTAATTTTGGGCGATTTATTCTGTTTGTTATTCATTTTGACAGAGTACAGAGTATTTTGTTTTTTTACATATGTTTAGGTACATATTTTGGTAGATGGCTTTCTGGCTAGTTTAGTACTTCTAGTATGCAGATAAATTTTACCTGAACTAAAATTCTTGTATTAATTAATATGAGATGTGCTTTGCTTGCTTTTACTGATTTCTAAAAAAGTTTTAAATAAAATAGCTTTCATCTGTCAAGTACTGAATTGACAACATTATTTCATTGTTCACTTGGAACTACGAAGCCATTATTCGAACTCTGTTGGTATTTCGGACTCTGAGAGTACCGCTAAATTGTATCAACTGCTAAAACGTTGAGTAAACCGGCAATTGGAATCCACAATTGTTGACATTCCAGGCGACAATGAGAGGCTGGAAACCTAGAACCGATAGCAAACGATCGGTGGCTTCAATTAATGATCAATATTGATCGAATGAGCTGTCATTGAACAATGAAAGTAATCAGCCGCCAGATAGATTGCTCGATAACTATCAGCTCTCCTACTAATAGCAACCAGTGTGTGATATACCTCCAATACCATCCCAAACATCTATTAAGGTTCTCAGTTTAGAATTGTTGTCTCTATTTTATCTATATTTAAATATAAATTTAGGTAGTTTGTACATAATTGCTGCATATGATTTGGTTAATGCTTTCATCAGTCCATTTTTATAGACTTTTGGAAAACAAAACAATAAAAAACACCTGTAGTAGATACTTTTGTAGTATGACACCCCGGCATAGCAGGATTTTACAATTGACTTGATATGACTTATGATATCCATATATAAATATTTCACCTAATCCTAATAATACTAATAAAACCTTTAAATTTACTCTTTTTAGCTAGGATTTAATGAATTTGACTCGTTTACTACTTTACCTGAATCACTTCATCGATTTATGCAGTATGATGCACTACTACTGGGTTTATTTTCTATTTTGGGCGATTTATCCTGTTTCTTATTCATTAATCTTTTGACAGAGTAAGAATATTTTGTTTTTTTACATTTGCTTTGGTAAATATTTTGGTAGATGGCTTTCTGGCTAGTTTAGAACTTCTAGTATGCAGATTAATTTTACTCTGACTACAATATGGTTGCTGATATGGTGCTTTTACCAACAAGAACTGGTCGCATGAGCACGTTATGACATGAACAGATGGGCCAGATGTCCTAGGCTTCAATAATCGTGGAATCTCAATTTTGATAAAAATGTGACTGATGACTTTCCGACATGAACCAATTCATTGAAGGGCACCCCATAAAAGTATATTTTATAAGTGTTTCTAAATTTTGTAGAAAGCATGAGTCCTACTGAAGCATTTGTCATGTTTTTATTTATTGATTTGGTTTCTTTTTGGAATCTTGGAGATGTCATCACACGTGTTATAACTCAATAAAATTTGCGCACCGTTTATAAGAGGAGAAGCTGACTCCTGCGAGGATTTCACAGGCCATGGATAATATGGATCGTTGTCAAGAGATCGGGATTAGATGGAATTTTGAGATTTTAACAATTACAAGGTAGAATAGTAGAATGTCCTAAACTGAATTCTGATTGGTGTGAACTAGTGATGGAAAGGTATCATTCCTTTAATTAGGGATTGATCCTTCTTCTAAACTATCACGTCAACTGATTATTCGTTTAAGAAGGACTCTAGAAGTTTTCGAATGGCATAGGAGCAGTCTTATTGGTCTACATAATAGGCATTGTTAGAATGATTGCATTTTTTCAGGAAATGTTTCTACATCCAGTCGATTGGTCCTTTGATGAATAATGCTAGAGAAAGTTTAGATATGAGAATTAGAAAACGGGTTTGAAAGGATCAGAACTGGGTTGTGGCCTGAGAATGGTTAATCTAGGTGATGCCTTTAACCGACGTGGATGGAAATGTCATGTTTGAATGAGTTGGCCTATACGTAGGATTGCCTGAAGTAATGAAGGTTTTCAGGAATTAAGCAGCTGTATTAATTTGTGGTTATGGAATCACATCGCTGATGCTTTACTTTTATGAAGTAGAGAGACTATGGAACTGAAGAGAAAGTTCCATTGGTCGTAAGGACTACAAAGTCGTACACCGCATATTCAAGTGATAATGTTTTATATAGTTCTGTAATACTGAGCTCATTTATGGATTGTGGTGAGTGACCTGAATTGAAAAACTTCCACTTAGTTCTACATTTGTTTTTGCGAATACACTCTCTAAAGCTATGCTTTAGTCATGCTACATCAAATTTACGAAACATATTCACGTTTTAGTTTTATTATTAATGTTGCTCATTGGTTAATTTAACTCCTTGAGGTTTAAGATCCAAACATGAAAAATAAAACAAAATTTTCTCGAACTAGCTTTGTTTCGGAAAATCAGAGAAAATAACAAGAAATACGAAAACTATGGAAAGTTTAGTGTATATTAACCTCTACAAATTGGTTCTCGGAACTGAATTAGTGTATACCCGCCTGTAACTGATGCGACCATAATACTGACGTTAACTAACCTCGTTACGCAAATTATCAACGTGAATACCCGACAAAGGGATGTTGAAACACGAATTCAAGATTATTTTGAGCTCATTACTTTTACAATGAGTCAAAATTTCTATTCTTCATTCCACAATTTTTTTTTTTCTTTTTTCCGAAAACATTTTGTTTGTAAATATTAGAATACAAGATTTTTTTTTCTATATTTCAGTTTTCCATTATAATATTTCATAGTTAATTAATATTAATCTTAATTTATAGTTTCGCTCCTTTTTAGTTAGTAATATTATGATACTACAATTGACAGTAACTCAGAAATAGCAATTCCTTACAGATATAATTGGCTCTACAATCCAATTACGACTAATGAAAGTTATCAATGGACGAGTTTTTATTTAAACAGTGTAGCTAAAACAAAAAGCATAACTTCATTTAAACATAAACTATTTATCCATCTTCTTGACTATCAATCTTCCGAATACATGTAAGTTAATGTTCCTGCTTAGTCGGTGTTATCCATTTTTTTTAATTTTGTATGTATATTGCATAAAAATAGCAAATTTGTAAGCATATTGTATCAATGTGTTAATTCAACGTTTAGTTACTAACAATTTAGTTAGTAACGTTTTATACTGTATTTAATTTTTATTTTATGCCAGACAAAAGAAATTGTAATAGTTCATTTTTCTTATTCTTAGGGGACTATTTGTCCAAGAATAAAGTTGACTTTTCTTTCTTTCTTTCATAATAGACTTGAGAACGGCTCTTGATAGCAAAAATAAATTAAAATTAAAATTGTTGTTGACTATTGGCTTGTAATTTAACATATAACACCGAAAGAAAGAAATACAACTAGAAAGACAATATTGTTTACCTATTTATTTATTTAGGTATTTATATGAAACTTCTTGGGATTTTCTACCACTTCGGTCATTTTCGCTCTATACTACAATTTTAAAAGTTCACAGTATTGCAAATTACATTATTAAATTTTGCAAAATATTTTTCTTCGTCTAAGGAATAGCATGCGTATTTTATTTAATACTTCTTTTTTTTTTTTTTTTTTTTTTTTTTGCAATTTAGATGCTATAGAACTAAATCCTCAAAACTGTACGCTATGATGAAACTCGAAAGTGTAACATTCGGTCGAGATGTGAACTAGTGTCAGTTGTATCCTACAGCTGTCCGCTGAAGTGGAGATCCTTTGCTCATCAAGTACTCGTGGGTAAGCCGTGTATGTCAAAACCTCAGCCGGGCCAGCACCACTTCTTTCCTTCTAGACAAAAGGATACTGGACTTCCTCGCTAAATTTACGGCTGCACAACACTTTGCTTATTGTCTCTTTTACCCAAGCCTTTTGCCACGCAAGCCATGGATTTCCTTTTAGTAAATAGATAACTTCATTGGATTGTGTGGTAATGATTAGTTAGCCCTCTTAGCCTTACTGTACTAATTTGCTGAATAACGTATATTTTTTAATTTCCTCAATGTTTTTTTTTTGTTTTTGATTGCTCTCTCATAAAATTGCTTTATCCATCGGTTTTGTAAATAATACATTATGTTCCATTTATAGTTTCGCTATATTGTCTAGAGTGTTACGACCAGCAGAGAATCCACTTTACCAAACGTTCAGTAAATTTTTACCCTTAAGGCACCATTGCAATCGAAGGACAATTATTTTTTTAAAGCATGCGCAGGTCAAAGCAATCGATCTGTACCTAGAAATTAGTTCTTGTGGTTATCTTTTTTTTTTTTAATTGGAACGACGTATTCCCCACACCAGCTATATAAATATATTATTTATTAGCGTTTTATTATTCATAATTTTTAACTGAATGAAAATGATAAGATGAGCTATTTGCCAAATATTGTTTTACTTAGGGATGTTGCCTGAAGGAGACAGGATGCTGTAAAGAGCAGCAGGTGTACTGTGTGTTGTCGAGCCTGGAAACTGCCTTCTGCAGATTTTAATATTAAACTGTCGGTTAGAATTTATATTCCCTTCGTGTTTTACTGTATTTTACTTACAAGCTGGCTGAATCGGTATTTCTGATTTAAGTTAATTAACGCTGTACTGAATTTACGATTGACTGTTTCATAAGTCGTAATATAAAATTAATTTATATTAATGAAATTAAAAAAAAATAGTTCAATGTTGTTTAATATTATGTCCTATCGTATGAAAAGCCATTGAAGGCTATAACGGGCGGGGCATGTGGCAAATAGCCACTCGACAGGTCCTCTTCCTAACTATGAACTCCTGAATAGTAAGAACTGGAAACTTGATGGGTGGACAGGATAAAGAAGGACGCCGCTGAAAATCTGTGAAAGCCAACCAAAAAAAAAAAAAAATTGTATGAATAGTTCGCATTCATACACTAGTACGAATTGCCCTTAACTCAGACAGAATGCAAAAAAAAAATAGAACAATAAAAAAAAATTTATCTATAAAAAAAAATGTAAAAGGAAAAACTTGATCCGTGTTATTCATAAATGTGGGAACTCTATTTATCATTCATTTCATTCACTTTTTCATCTAAATTTTTAATAATAAGGGAAATCTGTTGAAAAACATCAATAAAATATAAGTAACACTCCCAAAGTTTGTTGTCGAAAACATAAAATTTCTTTTTTTTTAATTAATTTTTTTTTACATATTTTCTGATTTAACTATTGCATCCAAACATGATATAACATAAAAAAAATATTAGTTTGATGCTTAACGAAATTAATCCTTAGTTAGATATAGAGATATGACGATAAAGACAAAACGACATTAAAAAAATAATATAGGTTGAAAAAATCTGTTTGATGTTAGGTGACTCTAAAGTATGTAAATTAAATAGGATTTAAATTTTTAATTTCTTAATATTTAATATTAGAAGAAAGTAAAATGATATTTTGAAAAAAAAATCACACGAAAAATTATTCCTCAAATTTTAATTGAATTTATCTTAGTAAAACATACAAAAAAAACACCTGTTCCATCACAACCCATAATCTTGATCTCAATCTTGGGTTCGGTACCTGGTAAGGTGTGCGAGGGCTGATCTGGCCAGGATCAAGCACAGTTGGCAGGATTTTCTCTTAATCTTTTGAATGATCTGGTATCCACTTTATAGAGACTGGGTGTATCACAGACAGAGAAATATAAGATAGACAGACATCCATGTTTTGAGACCGATGTTTGACTTTCGATGTTTTAAAACATCAAACAAATTTTAGAATCAAGTGTAGGTTGATAAAAAATAATAAATAATTATCTGCCACAACCGAACTTGAATCCGGACTGGAGAGTTAAGGGCCCAGTGCCTTAGCCACTGAGCTACCCCACTTCTCTTAGTAAATTGGGGAAAAAAAAGGTTGTTTCGGGACGATTTTTGTAATCAAACCTTAATAAGATTGTAGAAAAAGAAATTTGATTACTACAAATATGGATGCCAACGTGTTTCTTATTGGTTTTTAAATAGGCTTTTTCATTTTAATGTAAATCTGGCCGGAAAAAAATATCTTTGAATCACGCAAAGAAGAGAAATGGTTTGGATCTTTGAACATTCACAAACGTACGAACTGATTGCTAATCATCCCTAAAGATCTATCAGAATTTTTTCTGTAGTTAAGAGGAACAGGGAGTAAGAAAAGAGATTTTAGATTAAAAAAAATTAAATGTTCTAATTTTATCAATTTTAACGTTTTACATAAAATAGAGGGTTCAATCGTTATTTAAAAATCGTGCTTATACATTTTGCTACATAGATAAACTCTACATATTGTCCAGATTAATTGGATGTGAAACCCTATGAATAATCATGAAACTCATCGATATTGGGGTGTTGGAATCATTAAAGCAATCATTTAACATATTAGTAACTGAATCGCAGTAATTATTTCACAACTAATATTGATTTTCCAATGCAGAATACTGTTATAGTTTTAAATCCTTTCAGCTATACGATGTTCACTGGTGAAGGTGTGTTTATCTTTTAATGTGGATCATCATAGTAAAAGGAAGTTTTAATGCCTGCCCAGAACCCATTAAATATTTCTTAGAGGTCCCACAGCGATAAGAAAAGAGTGAAAACTTCTAAAGAGTCCAATATTAATTACGAACAAGAGTGAACATAAAATTTAAAATATACATTCGTACCAAACATTAAAAAAAAAACATTAATTAATTTATCCAGTAGTAAAATTTCACTTTTAAAATGTGCATAGATGGCAAAATATGAAATAAAAGAAAATAAAGAGGAAATATTGCTCATTAAATCTCTCTATTGCTTATTAGATTAGAACCAATGTTTATTTATTTATTATTATTATATTAATTTGAATTATTTTTTTTTTACTTTCCCACCGCTATTGGTAGGGGAAGGATTGTAATCGATATACGGTTTACGATATCGGCATACCGTAATCGATATAAAGTTTTCAACAGATTTAAGCATTTCAGGGCCCACGGGTCTAAAATAATCATTTTAGACCATTGGATTGGACAGGTGAAGCGATTTTTTTTTTTATTGTAGTCTGTTTAGGATTTTGTCTCTTAATGCCAGTGTACTAAATTGGGCCTAAGGTCTTCTAGTTATGCGTTTTAACTATTCATACCTCAGATATATCCCCGAGAAAAAGCAGGGAAAAAGTTATGATGAAAAGAATATTTTATTTTGTGCAGATTTTGTATTTAATTATTTTAATGATAATTGAATTCTATTACGAATAAACGAAAAACTTCATCGAAATCGGACCATTATTAACGAAGATACGAGGTATTAGTCATTTTAGCTATGTTTTTACTTCCTTACCGCTGTTGGGTAAGAGAAGTATTGCGGTCAGGTCAAAATTTCGATGTGCAGTTTTCAGCGGATCTTTGCGTTTCAGAGTCCTCCGAGTCCAAAAAAAAGAATTTCGGCCATTGATCTAGCCACGATTATATATACATTATATACGGATGGACCGATTTTGTTGCTTATTTTTTTATTTGTTCGGTTTTTTCCCAAGGCTGCGCAATATCCGAAAAACGCGTTTTTCTATAAACTGTAGAGAAAAAACGGTTCTCGGTTTTGCCATATCTTTTTGAAAGCTAATTAAATTCTTTATAAAACAAAAAAAAAAAAGGAACCATCTAAATCGGACCAATACTAGCAATGATATAGCGTATTGAACTTTATACACATGTTTAATTCTTACCTAGAGCTTCACGACCCAGATCTCTCTAGGTCGTCTGGAAGATATTGGATAGTATTTAGGTCAGCGCCGTGGGTTGTGAGGAAATACCGATCTCTTCAATTTACTGGATGACCATCTCTCTTCTTTTTTTTTTTTCAATCGGCATTTCACTTTCTTCTTGATCCAATTTTTTCATTATTTCTTCTATTTTAACTCTTCTGCTAAATCTCGGATGTATTTTATGGTATTTTAGAATAATTAATTTTATTAATATGCACTAATAAAGTTATAATACCAGTATTTTTATTGATAATCTCCTTATAATAAATCTTGGCTCTAACTAAATTGTAATTGGATGCCATAGCATCTTGCTACCATTTTGGGGCGGGTGGAGCTGTTCAAATATAAAATAAAGGATTGCTTATGAGTTTTTTGAAACATTACTATAACACGCTATGGACATTCGGAACTTCTTTCCGGAGGTAAGTATGTTTGCAAATTTTTCTAATTACTCCGTTCTGGAATTTTTAGAGCATTTTCAGCATGACGAGGTAAGGAGATGAGCTATTTATAAGATTTCATACTGAAATCGACTATTTTACATGAAAACGATTTCTGGATGTTGTAAATTACGAACCTGGGAAGTAATTTATCCTTCTGGTTCGATTTAATAATATAATAAATAAATATAATATGCCCATCTGTTCTCATCGGGTATGCATTATATCCCAGTTCCCAAGTTTCTCCAATATTACATTAAAATTGTCCTCCCCTTACCTCATTGCCTAGAATGGATTTAAACCTGGTTGTCTACAGGAAATTTATAGCCTTGCATTTTTTTCATGAGTAAACAACGGGAATGGAAAATGATAGGGCTCGTTTTTTTCTATCGATTTTTTCTAATGAGGCTCTCTCTTAATATCTCTTAGAGGAATCTCTTAATGTCTCTTAATATCTCTTAGAGGAACCAACAAACCATTTAGCTTTTCTACTAGTAATTTCTTAATGATCTATTTCATTTATTTAGAAGATATGGCGAACGAATGAAATTAACAAGGATAACAAACGTTATTTCTATTTTCTTGGACATATCAAAAATTAATATTTACAGATATTAGTCCCATGTGGAAATCGGGCTTTTTTTGATGTATCTGGCAGGCATTTTTTCATTGATTTTAATATAGAAGGTCTTATGATGTTTTATCGAGGTTGAGCTATCATTTTAATAATAATTTCACATATGTAAACAAGTTTTGAACATTAAAATCCTCACTCCCTCACATGTCCCATCACTCGAATTTTTAACCTTGACTTTTTTTAGCTATGAAATATGAAAGCTACATATATGAAATCAACATTTTTCCGAGACAAATAGATAATCACCAGGAATTCACTAATGCTAATAATAGTATCCATAAGCTTTCATTTCTTTCACGTATATTATTGGCAACAATAAAATTCATTGAATGACGATATGGACCAAAGTGTGCTGTCAATTTATTGACAGTATAAAATTTATTCATCATATTGAATTATTTGCAATCTTTTGAAAGTAATCGAATTGTGGGATTGTCAGTTTTTGTCGTGAGGTCGTGGAAATGTTTTTGCGAATTGACCAAGCCCCGAACTCGAGAATATACTTTCATAAAAATAAGATAAGGTATTAATAAATAATCAGTCCCATAACAGTCTAAGAAGAGCCCAATAGACAGGTACTGGTAAAGGTGCCTTATTATCGAGAATACTTGATGGACAACACGATTAGCAATGAGCCCGGACTGCCTGGCTTATCTTCTGTTTAATGTAAGGAATTATTTTTTTCATGTTTGGGTGGTACACAGATATCGTCACTCAAACAAAGCCCTCAATCTGACAAGGAATTGCAATTTTCTACCCATTGTAAATTTATTTTACATTTTTTTTTTTTTTTTTTTTTAGAAATATTTCAATCTTACTTAGTTTGACTATAAAACAGAATATTTGTTAACTAATATAAAATCTTCAAATAGTGCGAAAAATGGTTTTCTATATATGCGGTTAAAAACGGCCACGTACAGATATTGAAGAACCAACAGATGTTGCCAGCCAGCCACAAGAGTGGGTAAGTTAAATCTAGCGAGAGGCGGCCGGTGTGGCCTCATCTCCGCACCACTGGCTCCATAACCACTGCCCTCTCTCCCCGCTGTTTCGTATAAGGCTGCTAGATTGAATTAAAAAAAAAAAAAGCTACAGAATCGGGTCTACAGAAATAATTATAGAAGAAAATAATTAAACTTACTGGATATCATAGTTATTGCTAATTAAAGAACATTTAAAAAATAATTATTTCCGATACCATTATTACTATCAAATACAAACTGATGACAACTATTCAAATTGTACATCTAGATGAATACATTATGTTTTACTAAATTTAAAATTAATTTATTAGCTAAGTCCAACATGGTGGGGGTTCGATACCCTTATGAGAATGATTGATAATTGCTTCCTGTGTTTGGCACAGCTCCTGGCTTTCTATGTGGACAGATATGGATTTTCATATGATCTAAGAAATCCTGGACAGGTGTGGGTAAAAAATGATTTTCAAAGGGATAATAAGAAAGAGGATTAAGAAGGTGCTTGAAACCGATGAGGACGGCCTTGGCTTTTTTCAAAATTTAGTCTCAATTCATACGTTGATACTATAAATATCTTCTTATAACTTTGGGATTGCCACAAGCAATTCGGTAGGATAGAAGAATTGGTTATTAAATTTAGAGATCATCAGCACACAGTGGTACTGTGAGTGGTGAATGAAACGTAGAGACTTAGGGTTATTAGGAATGGTAATTGATATTTGGTAATTTGGGACTGAAAAGACAAGAAGGAAAGGAACCTCTTTAAAACGCTTGGAGAGGTTTTGGATTTTGGAAAGGAGGATCTCATGATTAACTGAATCGAAAATTTTTGAATAATCGAAGAGAACTAGAATAGTTATTTTCTATTTGTCTATGGGGAATGAAAGGTCGACAAACCATATAGTCTGGAATATTGGAATGGGAAACCATGCTGAATAGGATTCAGGAGAGTTCTTTGCTCAAGGAGGTTTTTATTCTGAGAATGGATTAATACTTCCAATGGCTTGGATAGATAAAATAGAACAGAAGTCGATCTGAATTCGAAAGTTGAAGAAGGATTAAAATTTTTTTTAGTGAGTGAAACACACTCTTTTCCTAACTTTAGGAAAAATGGAATTTTTAAGTTAATAACAGGAAGAATGGTGGAAAACCAATGCTTGATAATTTTGACAGAAATCAGTTCACAGTGGTCATACAGAAAGTTATAAGATCAGGTTCAACTTATACGATCCGAGCCTTTTGTTGTTCATATGATATATTCGATCACCATTTCTATGAAATATGTAGTAGGATAATGTGCCTCCATAAAAAATTGTTATTGCGTAATAACTAGCAGGTTCCAATTAGGCCTTTTTATGGTTTTTGTTAAGTTCTACTCATAGAGAACTTTTGGATTAAGTTCAAGGGAAATATGTGTTACTAATTGCTGGTAAGTATACATTTTACAAACCTATCAAATTAAAGACACCCACGATTCAATTATTGCAAGGGTTCTTATCCAAGAGATTATAGAAATCACTCATAATTTTTTTTGCTTAAAATTCGTCCTCTTGGAATGAGAAAACCCTTTTTTTTTAAAAACTTAAAATGAGATTTTTTAAAATTTAAACCATTAAAAAGAGATATGATCCAACAGGTTGCGATTTTCTGCGTATAGTAGACAATTTTTATTTTAGGTGGTATTTGTTGTTTTTTTCTTACATTGGTATTTACACTGTTACATTATAACTGTAGTCTCACAGTAAGCGAATAAATAAACGTTCAAGGCTAAATTCTAACATCTTCCATTGAAGGGCTTATTTGTCTTTAGCCCAGTTACCCACATATTCACTGGGGAGCAGATGGACCACAACTAGTTTATTGAAGATCATTTTACTTTTAAGATTTAGAATTTTTTTTGGTTAAAGCAGAATTATATGTAAAAGGTATTAATAAATATTTCTCATTTTAGTGATAATTTTTATTTTAATATAATCTGGTTAGGGTAGAGGGATGATATGAGTGATATAATGGGACTGGAAAGCTTGAGTGTAAATATTTGAACAAACACGAGGACCGGAAAAACCCTTATAATTGGATTTGTTCTCTATTCCTCTTATGTATAATTTATTTTATTACTCTTTGCGCAAAAAAGTCTTCTTTTTTTTCTACAAACAAAACCACAACTGTATTAACACCACTCCGTTGGCTTCCTGTCACTTTTGAGTAATTTACTACTTTATTTCTTTTACACTGCTTTTTTTTCATTTACATAAAAGAGATTTTTTTTTTGTTTAAGATATTTAATTATTGTCATTCGAAGTATCGTAAACGTAAACTTCGTAATTAACGGAAAGCATCTCAATTTGAAGATGATTGCCCTAAGAACCATTGGAAAACATACATACACGCACACACCAACGCATACGGCAGAAAAGTCGACCCATCACATGATTCCTAATATTGTAGCCTAGATGGCCTGAAAACTTGTGGAAGTTACTATTATCTAGCGCAACTGTTTATTAGCCATTGCGCGAGTTTCGTCAAAGAGAAGGCAGGATTCTTGGACTGAGGTTAGTCTCGAAATTCCCGTTTGATCTGATGATATCTAAAGAGGAGAGCTAGATGCATCCAAAAAACTCAGAAAGAGTGAGAAAGAGGGAGCAGGAAGTGGCTAAAATGAGTCTAAAGAAAAAGTAAGCGCTAGCCATTCTGCTCCCGCTAAGTAATCTCTGACAGTGGGATGGTAACGATGAATAGGGAGGTGGTTTGTTAGTGAGTAGGAATCTCACACTATGAACAATTGTCTGCTTCATCTCATATAAGATTTTTATTCTACCCTAGTCCATACTCTTGCAAGAATGTTGAGAGGGTCAGATCAAGATGAAGATGGCCAGATTGTGTTGCAAATGACACCAGAAATATAGCAGAAACGAACCTAAGATCTGCTTGGAGATTTGGCTGTATAAAATAATAATAATCTATTATATAATAGATACAATTTATTTATTAATCGATGTTTTTTTCTTGTTATGGGAACCAGCCGCCATCAGGATATTAAAATTATTATAAATCAAATATAACTATAAGCCAGTATTTCTTCTATGGAATTCCCTACCACACTAACCTAATAAAGTCTTCACAGCATAATCTATTCCAGTAATTTTCATTCATGGCAAGTACAAAAATCACAGAATCTAATGATTTAATCAAAAATATAATAAGCATGTTAATAAATAATATAATAATAATTAAACAGAAATTTGGGACCTTCTACAATTCAATCCTATACTATAATCCTATATTCAATCCTCGACACACATGTCTGATAGACAGTAGAGGTGAACAGAGACATAGCGACAATAGGACCATCTTTCAGGTCCGCTGCACGTCCTCAAGGGCTTAGCCTCTTATGTATTGGACCTGTCTTCTTTATCACGTCCCTCATTCGTATTTCTTATGGCCTTTCCATCCTATATCCAGATTATTCTCCATTGGACTACGTGAGGATTTATTTTATCTTTTGACAGATGGCCGAAAAGGGAGTATAGTTTTCTGTGAATCAGATAACCGCACTTTTATTTATTTTTTATTGATTGGAATTTATGACTATATAGCAGAAATACAACAAGTAAACGTGCTTTATGATGTCGTGGTATTGACTTATGTAAAAGCTGCCCATTCGTTACATTCCAACGACGGTTATATAATAAAACATCTTTTGGCCATTATTCATATAGAAAGTTAAAGCGGGATGCGCCGTTGTCTGGGCTTACCAGGGCTATTTGCACCTTTCGGTCAAGCATCCACCGGCTTCGGCTAATTTTTTGTATTCAGGATATTAAAAATCACCTTCTCTTTAATCTTTGGAGTCCGCTCTCCTGTCCCCCAAGGCAGCGGGGCTCTGGCTCTTCTAGTATGTTTGAACTCTTGATCTTCTTTCGCCCTTAAGACCATTGATCGTTTCTCACCTGTAACTCTCGGCAGAGGCTCTCACTGGGCTTCACCAGTCGAAGACAGCTGAACCCGGGTTTCTTAAAGAGGCGCTACTCCTCCCTCCTCCTCCATTTCCAGATGGGCTTGGGACCTTCCTTATTGGGAAACTGTCCCTCGGCCATCTTTGCTGGTGCTTAAAAGAATTATCCGGGATTCCAAGAAAGGGTAAGAAATAGTGGATTTGTGTAGGTAAGGAGTTGATAACGAATGGAAAGGTAGTTTAGGCTAAATCTGCAACATATGGTACTAAGGCCATTATGGATTATTTTATTTGAGATATAATATGGAGCATTGAAAATTTTTCAATGGATTTCAGATTTTAAAGAATGGACAACGCAGGTATTTGAAGGTTTAATGGAATTCCAGAGCTCAACTAATTGTGCCCAAATAGGCTATATTGTAATCCTGTAAATTACTTGGTTATACATTTTTCTTGTAAATATTGTAGTAATTGGAAACAGTGGTTCTTGTTCTTTTAGTCTTGTATGTGATTTCTACGTTAGACTCATACCCAGAAGTCCTAGGTAAAGGATCTGTTCAACCAAGAGAAATAGAATATTTTTAGTGGATATTGTTGGACAGAATATCTAGGTTTACAATGAACGAGAAATCCTTTAACATTTAGATTGAAAAAATATTTTAAAAGTAATTAATATAGGATAAAAAGAAACTTATATTACAAAGAGACGTATGTTAATTTCTCATAAAGCAACTTAGATACGAAAGGAAAATTGGAGAAAATAGCATTAAAGTATGAATCGAATTTCAAATTTTTTAGTTGATAAGTTTAGTTAATTAAACACGTGCAAAATTTATTTCCTTTTATAATTTAATTCCGAATCCATTCATTAAATGAAAGTTAGAATTTTATAAGTTATAACCTCCAAACGCCTTACAATAACATGCTTTATTCAGTAGCTTTCAAAACTGTTCATATCAAATAAATGCATTTGGGAGTTTAAAAAGTATGGTGTCTAAGACGAAGGACTTAGGTGGTCCGTAGTGTAAGAGCAGAATGTATTTTAAGGAGTGCTTTGTTGTGCCAAGCAAATCCGTCAGGTGGGAAGACAACGCAAGGAAAATCTTCCTGAATCCTACCATGCGTCCCACTTCAAGGGTCATTCGATGTTCGCATCCTGATAAGGACAATTGGGAAAACTTCACGCCGCATCCAAGAAACACCGAATGAATTTGCTGGACAATTTTTAAAGCTTCACGAAGGAAGAGTTATCTTTAAATGCCCAGAAATGTAGGTTGTGATAAATGCGCACTACTTAAGCAAAAAATAAAGCTGAGACTTGAGGGAAGTGGAGAAATCTATGTTTAGCCTTTTTTAGATAAGCAAAGAGAGAGAGGTATTATATTTATAATTTATTTATTTCCATACGGAAGCCTTTACGTACGGGTGGAATGTCGCTGTAGGGCCAGACATTTTTTTTCTACCTTGGTGCCACTAGAATAAGGCGGAAGTCCATCGACCCACATATGAGTATACGAGCCTTCAAATCGAACGAAAGTCCGTATATATACGCTCCGACTATCCTTACCTCTGCTGCTACCTGGTTCCTCCTCGGTCTCTGATGATGTGCATGTCGATCTCTGGACGCTCCCTCTCGTCTGGCAATTCTTCTGCGCACCTCTTGCACGTTGCTTCCATGGGCTCGCCATGAGACGCCTCTTTTCTCCGATAAATATACGGACACTGCCGGGCTATGTGCCCTTCCGTACCACATTCGAAACATTTGGTCTGGGGGCGTTGTGCCACCAGATGCCCTGACTTACCACATTCATGACACCTTCTCTCGTCATTTCTTCCATTTTTTCTCTCCATTACCGGTTTCCTGTCGTAAGTCTTTCCCGCCGATAGCGCTCTGCCTCTCTCTTTCTACCACCTTCGAACCTCGGCCGGCTCCTACTCATCTCCGGCCTACGGAAAGGGACTATGGTCCAGCACACTTCTACCTCTCCGCCATACTTCGCCTCCCCTCGTCTCTGGCGCTGACATCAACCATGTCTTGTGCACATTCCAGGAAGCTCTTTTCTCGAGGCAAGCCGTCTTTCCTTCCCTTGTCTCGAGCCAATTACACTTTCAGAATCGCGGACAAGAATTCCATCCTTGCTTCCACCTGCTCCGCACACATGGCCTCCCTCAGCTTCTCCGTGATTTTATTATAACGTGCCAATTGTATGCCTGCATACTGGCCGCTGCTCTTTTTCTTCTCTCGCCTTCTTCAGCCGAGCCTTCACGGTGTCCCACGGCGTGTCCTCGTCCGCCTGGATCAGGTTCAATACGCTCCTTCGCACTCGAAAAACTAAAGCCGCTCTTAATACCGCAACTGCTCTAGCTTCAGTTAAATCTTCCGCGGCCGTTGAATCAATCTGGTATATGATTCGGTTCCCTCCTTTCAGAAAGTGGTTCAATTCTCCCACTTCCCCATTGAACTTATGTAACTCTCCTATCGCATACCTAATATCCTGGGCGTTGGCTCTCTTCAATTTCAACCACTCTATGGCATTAGCTTCCGCCGCGGTAAGATTCGCGTGCGCTTGCACAGGCGTGTGTCTCGCGGCGAGTTCCGCGGCAGCCTGTGCCAGCTGGTGTGTCGGTTGAAGCGGGACGTCTAGGGTACCGTCAACGTAGCTGCCCGAAGAATTCCTTGTTGTCCGGTTGGAGGTACCCCTTCTGGGGTATATTTCATCTCGTCAATAGTTGCCCGGTAACCGATGCAGCCCTAAGGTACGCAACCGCGCACCGGGCTGCTCCACAGTAGCGGACAAGGTGCAGCCCTAAGAAGTGCAAACGCACTCCGGGCTGCACCACAGTAGCAGGATCTTGTACCCCGAAATATTGTACAATATTGTATAATAAGATGATTAAATAAAAGAGTTGTTTATTGGTGGCAGTGGCATACGCTTAGTACCAGCGTAGTACTCCACTGCCGCCACGACCCCGTATGACCGAAAGGTCAGGTAGGGGGAAGGGGAAAAAAAAAATGCCCGGTGACCAACACGAAAAAAAAGAAAAATTCTTCCGCTACAATACTCCGCTCTCCCGGGTTTCGGCACCACTTAACGAGTGCGTGTTAAATAACTTAAAAAACAAGAAAAGGTTTTAAATAAGTACGCAACGAGAGATGGTTGATAACTAACTTTATTCAACAAGTAATCCTACTTATATACTCTTAGGGAGTTGTTTATATTACTAGTAGGATTAAGTTCTATTATTAGCTAGGTCTGGCTCTTAACTTATATATATATATATATATATATATATATATATATATATATATATATATATATAATTTTTGGGTAAAATATAATTATATTTTATTGGTAAAAGGACTTGAATTAAAGTTAATATTGAAGTTTTCTAAACGCCAAATTTGACGTAACAAAACATAAAACTTAAATCAGGTCTCCAAAGCCTAGCGACTTGAAAGGATAACTTATTGTTTCTGTTAGGAACTCACCTGACGGACCAATAAGTCAGCCAGGCTTCCTTAACAAGAACAAACAACAGACTTCTTGGAGTCTTCCTCCAGCAACTTTGTTCTCCCTTATCGTTACTCCTTCTTCTCGTTTAGATTGCCTAAAGGAAAGGTTGGAGGAATGATAATGATGTCTAACTTCTCTTTTACTTCTTTAACTTTAGTTAGATCAATCATTTCAAAAAAAAAAGTTTTTCTTTTTTGAGTAATATTAATACTAATTTTGAAATGAGATTATATTAAAGTCGAAGATAAAATATTTAATGATGAAGACCAACTATGTGATACAAAAAATTCTATTTGTGAAACAATAGTCATCATACCCCTTTCAATCTCTTTCAAGCAGGACATAAAGGAAATAAATTTGGGAATCTATAGAAATATAGCTGAACTGAAAACGATCCTTTGAGAGGTATTTTTCGGTAGACTTGTTAATTGAAGAGTTGGACCGTGAAAATCCCAGGTGGAGGATTTAGCCCAGATACCTGCCGAAGTGGAGGTACTAAAGGAGCAATCAGGATTTGGTACCTCGGGAGACTAATTGCAGATTAGAGGAGTGTTACGGTAGCTGAAGTTAATTCGCTTAGTCCCATTCGGTACTTTAGAAGATCCGACACATCTGCGCTTTTTTTTTTTTTTTTTTTAATTCTTTTAAATTTATTTTATCAACTCGACCCTTTCCATTTACTTTACTTGAATTTTATCGCCCACTACATTTTGCTTTCCTCGGCAAACTTAATAAAATCGCCATCTATTCGTGTTGAAAAAGTTTTGTTTAGAAGTCCATCTTTCCTTTTATTTTGAGTTGTTTTTCTTCGGGTTTTATTTTACCCTCTTTATATCTGTTTCAACCAACTTATTTTATTTTTCTGAACTGCATAACTTGAACTTCTTACTTCTTCTTTCTTAAATTTCTTCTGGTAAAAAAATAAAATGAATATAATTGTACTGACAAAAAAATTAAAAGAAAAAAACTAAAAATAATGAAACAATCCAGAGTTAAAACAACGTCAAAAACAATTACTCACTACTTTACAGAATTTCATAATTAAAGGATATAAAAATGATAAAAATATTGAAATAATTCAGACAGTTGAAACTTTGTATGATGATTGAACAAATATTTTCTTCTAATCAAGAAATTAAAATGAGGAAAGAGAGGAAGAATGGCGGATAATGTCGTATCACACCTTTTTAAATCGCTGTAAAGGTGTGATACGTGAGACCGCCTCGAGGTATCGAAGACATATCTTAAAAAGCAGTTCATGATACGCTGCAATCTTTCCTCGAGTATAACTGAGAGGCCACCGTATAGCACACAGCTATAATCAAAGTGGGGAAAAATGAGTGATTTTATATTATACCTGGAATATTTGACGTAGTAATTGATCAAGGAGAAGATGGTGGTGGTCAAATTTGAGACAAGAAATAGTAAAAAATACTAAATAACCACCGACGTTTTGGCCTGCATCGTAGACCTTCTTCTGGACTACAAAGAACATGATCCAATAAAGACGAATATTAAATGGAATTATATAAATTGTAATATAAAATGAACTGATAATAATGATACAAAAAATCAAGAACTTATATCTTACTAGTTCTTCATTAATCTTTCTTTTTTTTCTTCCATTTCTGTACATTCATTTTGTACATCTCCAAGTGATAGTTATTTTTACTGGGTGGCTGTTGAATCGCGAAAAATACATTTCTTTTCTATGTATAACCATTTCCGTTCCCCCAGCCATAACATTTTTTGTTAGCGATCTAGGAGCCTTACTGAACTTAATAGTCTGAGGTGGAATGGATTTTTGCCCAGGGAGGGCAAGCTAAATTTTGCCTCTCCTTTTTTCACCTTCTTCTCCAATAAAAGCATTTCAAGTAATATATTTCAATATTAATATCACCATTAACTCATTTTATTTACTGAATTAAAGTTTTTTACTGAAACTAAAAATAAAATTTCGTTCGAAATTAGCCGCCTTCTGAAAACCGTGAGTGATTTAAGGTTTAAACAAGAAAAATTAAAGTATATATATATATCTTTTACTTCAAATTAAAAATAAGATTTCGCTCGAAATTTGCCGCCCTCTAAATTCTGCCGCTAGGGGCAAGTGTCTCCTTTGCTCTCTTCTCTCCCCTAGTGTCGGCCCTGTTTATAGTCAATAAAGATTTTCACCCCTGTTTATAGTCAATAACGATTCCCACCCCTGTTTATAGCCAATAACGATTTCCATCCCTGTTCATCATCACCTTTTTAACTGACGTGAGTCTGGATTATATGAATCATGATTTTGAATCTCTCCTCTAATTGGTTCTAAATTCTAGGTAACCACAATTACTTTATCAGTGAATCATGAAAAAGATTATGATGTGATAATTATTGAGTAAATCATTCAGATCTAATTCCTAGCAATAACAGCATTGCCTTTCTTCATTTCACGCTTAGATTTAATTTCACATATGCCAAATCTATATTTTTCGCAACTGCCATGGATTGGTATTATCAATATATAGCTGATGTAATCTTATTTATTTTTCACTGCCACATAGATATCTTTCCATAATTTGAAACGAAAAAAAAAATCAAGAGAAAAAAAAAATTACATGCATCTGGCAGCTAAACACTTTTCGGAGTCGACTTATTTTGGAAGACCATTAAAAAAATATGAATGCAATTTTGTTATATTTATTGTAGTTAATTTTTACATCATATTTCGTGAAAGATAGTTATCAAAAATAAATTAATAAATCAAGCAATAGCAATTTTTTTTCATTTGAAACATGGTAGAAAACTTTTTAAATCATCACAGTATGACCACAGTGCTCTTTGTTTACAATACAAATTGGCAGGGCACTCCATATTTTTATAGGACCATTTTCTAAGTGATTTAACTAAACTTGGAAGAAATCCATTCACCAAATGATAATTTATTACAACTACTGTTAAAAAAATAAAATTGAAAAATGGACTTGACTTATTTTGGAATTCTATGCCTCATATATGAAATGCGTTGAGGATTTATGAGGTGGAGGAACATATGATGTCTAAAGAAAGTTATTAAGTTGATGCAAAAATAATGCAGATTTTTGATATTTATTGAAAATATGCCATATAATTAATATAGTAAATGTTTTGACTAAACATATACTGATGAAGTAAATATATGGCATATTTTCAATAAATATCAAAAACCTGCATTATTTTTGCATCAACTTAATAACTTCCTTTAGACATCATATGTTCCTCCACCTCATAAATCCTCAACGCATTTCATTGATAAGGTAAAGTCGATGAAGCAGGATAAAGCTACTGAGTTACCATACCACATCATCAGACCGTGACACTTTATCCTTTCATACAGATAAGATTATATAACAAATTCTATTGTTCTATCTGAACTGGTTTTTTGTTTAGAACAGCTTAAAGTTTTTAGGAAACGGACATTTTGATAACATCGGAGCTTCCGGAGAAACTTGGTTACTACTGAAAGTAAAATAATTGTACTATTGTTATTTACCGACCAAATAGTATGAAACTTTCAGGTTATATGAAAAAAAAACTATGCTGCTTTCATAAAAAAAATATAATCAATGCATGATATACCACAAATTTTCACAAAAATTTTATTTGCCAACAATGAAAATTTTATAATATAAAACATCTTGTCCCACCAAAAAAAAATCTATGAAACAAATGATCCGGTATCTATTTAGCTGAGGCTTGTAGATTCGTCCTGTTAACGCCTCACAAATTAATTTTCTACTGTAACTGGACTTGGACTTTGGCACGGGGATCTGCTAAAGCGCAGCATCTCTCTTGGTTTGTTATAGAACTCAATACCTTGGTATTCTTTTTGTAAAGTATCCATGGTTATATGTTGATCAAACAGTAATCTTGCTACGGATTGCCGAATGAAAGTAAGAATTCTTAAAAATTTCTAATGTTAAGTATGACCGGTTACACTTCGATTAAACATCAGCATTGCTATGGATTTCCAAACAATAGTAAATAAATAACTGTAATGAAGAATATAATAAAAAAACACAAGGTCTTTTATTAATTAAATAAATTTATTAATTTAAGCACTGCAGGCACAATTGCAAAAAAGACTACTGTTGTACCTGTAAAGTTCTATTCGATAAAGGATAACAAGCTCTTGTTTCATTTACTGTGTGTGCCAAAGTTCCCTACCCAAGCCGGTCGTAGTTGAACCGCAACTTGACTTGGGCATTCCCACCGCGTGGGCTCCTCAAGCAAAGCGGAGAACTGTAATAACTGATATCAGTTGACAATAACCCGGAGAGAAGTTACCCTACCCTGGCTGCGGACACCTCTCGCATCCTTTAATTAGCGATGAACCCTTCCCCTCCTCCCATGTAATCCCCTCATTATCCTCTGTCACTGAGTGGCACTCCCGTCCTCTGGGTAATTACTCCTAATATCACTACGCCGTTTCTTGCCCTGGCAGCTATTGCGGACTCTGTTAGCACCTAAGCCCAAGGCTAGCTTTAATTAAACCGGCTTTCTCTTTATTGTTGCCTTTATAGGCAGGATGGACCTTTTACAGGATAGATGATAAATGGTGTTGCTTAGTGATAATAATAATGGAAATTCATCATAATTCACATTCATTTCATAACAATTAATTTCTTACTAAAATATTTCTTCTACGTGCTCGATTCTCAACAATAACAGACCGCTTAGTAAAAACTAAAATTCCTTCTATTCAAGACTATGAAGAGATATTTAATTAAATAATTCATTTAAAAAAGGCGAAATATCGGGACATGATAAAATTACTTTAAATATTACTTATATTTTCTTCATTTTTTTAGAAAGTCATTGATTTATTTTTACAGGTATCGTAGAAATGTTAAAATGTCCCCACCAAGAAAAAAAAAGTTATGTAGAAGAAGCATGGATTGCTTTAACGTCTAATTTTATTAAATATTGCATTTTTTGTGCTAGTTTATGGGGTACTCTAAACCTTTACTGCTGTGCTTATCAGACAAATTAGAGTATATTGCTGATTATAAGATTTATTAGTTGCAGTATAGTTAAATAAGCAAGTAGCGTGGTTTGAACATTCCTTGTGTAAAACTCTGTTTTACTTTCTTTTGCATCAATGGTCAAGTAATCTATATATTAATAGACAAGCAGTTTTACTCCATCTGTATGCATATTAGGAGGGAAATGGATACATCATTGGACAGGTATTGTCGCGTAGATGTGCACAATATAAAAATTGTTCATATAGTTTCCCGTTAAGTCAGGTAAATCTCGGTTTCTGACTTTTCCACGATTATCTGTTGAACGAGTGGATTGATATTGTTACTTTTATTTTTGTTTTGTAGAGTTGGACCCATTGTGCCTTGTACAAAATCGAGCACCATACGTTATAGCAGCTGAGCAATAACCGAAAAACCATTTCTCCAACAGAGGGTAGCACCAGAACGACTCAGAAGATTTTGATGAAACCTGTCTCAACTCTTCTCCTTAAGGCTCTTTAACTATCCAAACAGGTTCTACATTCCGGAGAAAAGGGAGGGCAAAAGTTATGACGGAAAGACCATCAGACCATTTTTAGCAAAGATATTGCGCATTGAACATAATAGTAATGTTTTAATGTTCTTACCACTTCTAGTTTAAGAAATTACATAAAAACTTCGATTAACTGTCACCGCCTAATTAATTTGTAATCGGATTCAAGCTGATCTTTGTTTATTCAATACTATATACCCATAAAAAATAATTACAAATTTGTGAATTACGTGTTATATTCATGTCGTTTCAGGAACTACTGAGGCTTCTTAAAATGTATTAGTTTATTATTTTCTTAGAACCTCCCTCTTTTTCCTTCACTTCCTCTCGAACTGAATAATTCTGATATTTTGAGCCTACGAATGTATTTAATTAACTTATTTATATATCCATTTGTCTTTTTTAAAACTAATTTGACTTATTATTATTGTACGTATCTGAATATAAAAAGTAGAGAACTACTTTCCTGTTGATATTTCCCTTTGAAATTCTCACACCATGAGTTAAACCCCCTCCCCTCTCCCCTCCATTTTTTATAGTACTGAAGGCTAACAGAAACTAACGGATGAAAGAGCAACGGTTGTTCTAAGTTTTGCTGGATTGTAATAGGTCCAAATTTTCGATGTGTAGTTTTCAAGAGTTCTACGGCTTTCAGAGTCTCCTGAATCCAAAGGAGCGTATATTTGGCCATTGGCATGTTCGTGTATTTCTATGCAACGATTATCTTTTGAACGGGATTACTGTTTCTATTTTGAACTTTAATTTCATCGATTTTTTTATTTCCATTTACATTCAAACAATAGCAGAAGAAAACATTTCCTGTTCATTTTATTAATAAATCACAAAACTGATATAATATTGTATATCTGGTCGAATTTCGACCACTGGGCGATTCTAGTAATTATAATTGGACTGAATAAATTGTTAATGCTGTGCAAATATATTCATAACAATGAGCAGTCGGATCCAGGATTTAATTTTGGGAGGGAGCCGAAGGAGGAAGGAGGGAGGGCGAAGCTAACAGTAGATATCATGGGATGAAGACACGTCATAGCTGCAGTGGTCACCCTTAATTAAATCTAGCGCCTGAGTATGATCATGGATGGCTAAATAGCCTCCTTGCAAAACTGTTGGTCTAGAAACAGTACGTGCTAATTAAGTACAGAATCTCAGACCCTCATGGGTTGTAGTGATATAGTTTTTTTTTCTTTTCTCATACTAGTAGCTGAAGAATGTAGTTTCTAACCCATTATTCAGATAGTCCAATAGTCCAATGTTAAATGTATTCCCATCTATAACAGAAAACACAATTACTCACCGGCATTACTGGAAAAATCCTGACAAAACATCCCACCTACTTTTCGTTCATTGTTAGTACAATGCGAGAAGAAACCAGTACAAACTTTTCTGTTGTTAATATTTATTTCGTGGCTATCCCGCGAAATGAATCTTGATACTCCCACTCTGGTTAGAACGCGGCGGTGACGTAAAACTAGTCGTCAGGGGTTGGCAAAAAGGACCATAAGACCCACTTGCCGGACTAGTTCCCCCACCAATACCAGCATCAGTATCAGTACCAACATGTATTTGATTTCTTGTCTTAATTAAATTCATAATTCATAAATGTTTTATAATACTGATTTATATTGATCTAATTTAATATGTATAATAATACCAAACTATATTTTGAATTGCTTATTTTTGAATTTTTTGTGTGTTTTTAGAACTGAGGATGAATGTATAATATTCGAAACTAGTTTTCAATAAAACAAATTTATAGAAGTGGCAAATAATTTATCAATCCCTAATTAGATTGATAAATTACTTCCATACCATCATGCGGATGTCAACTGACTTTTTATAGCGATTTAAGATGCTAAGTGATTCAATTATAAAATAAGATGCATACAAAAAACTTAAAATAAAAAAGTGATAACAAGTACTAACAAGTGATAACAAAATTTTCTGATTACATAGATATTTCAAATAAATTAAATATTAAAAATATACAAAATATATATATATATATATATATATATATATATATATATATATATATATATATATATATATATATAAGATTGAATAATCAATAGATAAACGATATAATATTAATGACATTGATATGATAACTTTAAAAAATGCCACTGATATTATTGGCATTTATTAAAGTTAAAGATTTGTAATATATATATATATATATATATATAATATCAATGTCATTAATATTATATCGTTTATCTATTAATTATTCAATCTTTTAACCGAAATTCTTCGTAATTAAGCGGGAATATACTTTTAAAATATTAGTGTTATATATTTTTTTTTTCAAAATTATTTATGTGTAGCTAATGCTCAAATAATACGTAAGCTTGCTATCAGTAGATAATGAAATGACTCATTAAGTAAGAAATAATTACTCATATCATCTGAATTTTGAGACCACTCCACTTTGAGGCGTAATATGATTCCTTCTGTTAATGATCGTGTAAGAAGTATGTGGATATGTGCCTGCGTTGTAAGCGTTGAAAAGGTAACGAGGAGATATTTGATTACTTTTTTAAATTATATTTTATTTAAAGGGAGGTATAGGGAGCCAGCTAGCCACGAGGCTATATAATAAATATGCAAATGCGGGATACTCTAAGGCACCTTTTGGAATGGTCCGCATAGCGGTGCCGCATACCGGTGATTATTTAACCAAACTTTTTTGGCTTAGCCAGATTCAATAGTTGCCCTGGGTGCTCCCTCTCGGCGCAGTTTGGAACTGCTCGTGAAATAGAGAGCTTCCGGTGCTCTGAGGGAAGTTTTGTCATTAAAAGTTACATGCCACTTCTGGCATCAACTTCCGGAGCTCCTCCAAGAGTAGGACTCTCCATATCTGCAGCAGGGTAACTACGGCGTTTGTCTTTCCTCTTCCGATTGTGCTGAAAAAAAAATCCTATAAATTCATTACTTTCAGTCTGAACTCTGCCGGATGGTACGAGACGTCCATAGATCTCGCTCCAATAGGATCCTACCTTTGCAAAAAAAAAAAAAAAAATGAAAAAATCCATTCTTTGTTTAAAAAAAGTCAAGATTGTCTACTGAATGATTCTAATTGAGTGGTGCTATGTTATACGTAGTGACCGAATTTATAAGTATTTACATATTTTTTTTAAAGCCTTGTACTCTTTTCTTCGACATTTTATTTTACGTTCTATATAATTTAAAAGCAAATAAAGCATTTTTTATTTTAGATATTTATATATATTTGGAGGTTTTTATGTATTTATCCATATTTAGTGTACAAAGAAAATTCAGATTGAAAATTTAAAAAATGGTGGTAAAACATCTTTTTGTTTGTAACTACAATATTTTTAAACTGTTTCAAAATGTAAAACGGAAATTTGGTGTAGGAAAGCGCCCCACGTCCCTTAGACGGAAATTCTCAGATTTTCCGCTAAAGTCGTTTCTCCCCACCAATTTTCGTTTTACTATTCAGAATTTATTACATTCCATGTGGAGACGTGTCCTAATGAACTTATTTTGTTTAATCTGTTAAAATGCTAAAAATCAAATCGATCTCTATAGCCCTAGTGTCAAAATACATTGCTAATTTATGTATTTGTTGTTCTTAAATATCGCTCTCTCTCTCTCTCTCTCTCTCTCTCTCTCTCTCTCTCTCTCTCTCTCTCTCTCTCTCTCTCTCTCTCTCTCTCTCTCTCTCTCTCTCTCTCCCCCCCTCTCCCTCTATATTTTTTTTTATTTATCAATAACTTTCATGATTTATATTTCTAAATATTTCTCATGGAAAGCATCTAGACAGAGGAAGAAATGCTCGATAAGTGGAATAATGGCTGCCTAATCTTCAAGAAAGGCGACCCTTTTGTATTTATAAACTGCATCACTCTGCTGAATACAGCATATAAAATATTTCCCAATCTAATATTTTGTAAGACAGCTTCCTAATGCCAAGGAAATACCGGTGTGGCTTCGCGAGGAGTAAACCAACGATCAAAGAGGTTTTTACACTACGACATTGGAATAAGGGGAAAATACCATCTATTTATAGATCTTCTTGCTGCATATGATTTCATCAACTGAGGTATGCTATAACAAGCTTTGGGTGAGCTGAATATACAGCCCGAACTGGTCCGAATGGTAAGAGTAACTTTAAATGTCAAATTAGGATCCAGGCAACCTATTGCAAACTCCTGCAAACCAGAAATGCACTGAAGTAAGGAAGCGCCTTGGTTCTAGTACTATTCAATGTAATTCTAGGGAAAATGGTGTTATTTTCATATACAAAGAAGCTGTCATATTTTCAATAAAGGCGTTCAGCTTCTGGCCTATGCTGATGATTTTCATACAATCAGTGGATCAGAGTCGAGAATATAAGAGGCCTTTTAAGCTTTGGAGCTTTGTTTCGACCCAAACATGTGAACCATCTTCAGTGCTGAAATTAGAGCAGAGATTCAAGAGACAAACATGTTCAGTAAAAATACAAAGGAAATAACATATGGATAAGAGATAAACAGTAAAAGTGAATTACGGTTAAGTTAGTGATATTAATGGATATAAATAATAATATAATACAAGTAATAATCATGTAAAACACGAGAACACCGTGGAATTAAAACAAATGGATATGTTATAAAAATAGTAAAAAATAATGAATTAATAACAGGAGAAGAATAAATGATTAAATACGTATGTGGAGAACATATGAAATAAAAACTATACAATTAAAGTTAGAACATACTAATATAAGTGAAAAAAAAGAAGGCTTGTTGGTTGTAAGAGACGCCAGATCTGAGGTAAGAGTGAGAGTAGGGGAGTGAGGAAGAGTCCAATTTCCAAATTTTAACGACTATTACAGAAAAATATTAGAAAAACAACTCATGGCATAAATACAGAGGCTAAAAAAAAAATACTAAAAAAAATAGGTATAGTGAACAATAATAATGGACTTAATAAGAACAAGATGAGACATACAAAAAACATAAGAACATAAAACAAAATATAGAGAACATAAAAAGAAGTTAATAACACTTATAAAGATGATAAATTGTAAATGAATGTGTCTTAAAACATATATGACATAAATAACATCAATTCAAATAGACTATCACTATTTTATAAGAAAAATGAAAAACAGACAAGCGAGACTAAAAATACAAACCTAAACTTGAAAGAGGCGAAAAATATTAAGAGAAAATGATAATAAAACTAGAAGCAATTTTGAACCAGTATATATACATATATATATATATATATATATATATATATATATATATATATATATATATATATATATATATATATATATATATATCACCAAAAATATTGATAGAGTAGTAAATATAAAAAACATATGAAGTTAAATATATATTACTATTGCATTACAAAGCTTTTTATTTTTTCCAACCATTACCATTATTATTTTATTAAAGTTGTCCGCTTATCATTTTAATATTTTATTTTTTATAAATATTAAAAAATATATGTGAGAATTGACTAAAATTTTTTAAATAAAATTAATATTGTTAATCTTAATTTCATACATTATTTTATATATTGATCATATATAAATCTTCATATTTCTTTGATTACTTCCTGTGGTTTTTTGGTTATTTTTTTCCATGTTTAATATTTCTGTTATAAATCAATATTACATTTTTTTTTTTTTTTAAACTCCTTTGTAAAATTCCAATGTCTTTTACATAAATAATCTTAGTGTGAAAATCTCTTTAGTCATTGGTTTACCGCTCGCGAAGCCAAACCGTTATTCATTTATAATTTCTATGGCATAAGGAAGCTGTATAAAACACAGTAGATTGGGAAATATTTTGTATGCTGTATTTAGTAGAGCGATGCAGTTTATTCATACAAAAGGATTTCGTAGTATATTGATACAAAAGGATCGCCTTTCTTAAGGATTAGATTTTTTTTTTTAATTTAAGGAATCCAACGATGTTATCGGTCAACTATGATATGTCTATTATCTGATGTTGTATTCTATTTTATGTACATCATTGTTGATAGATAAATAATCAATACTTCCTTGAGTAAACAATTTATTATAAATAATTTCCCTTCATCAATATAGTGGATTGCCGGACCGATGGCTATATCTCTGTCAACAGCCCGCTTCCATTTATCATGCACGTCCTGCCTCGGTCACCTGCACCAGCTCTGTGACGAATTGCCCGTTAGCTATGTCAGTTTAGAACTAGTATGTTTTAGGCTAATAGTTATTCTTAAAATAATAGTCGTACGAGTTTATAGGCGAATAATACAGTTTACAGGTGATTTGTACCTGTAATTATTAAACGATTATAGATGAGGATATTTATATAATATGCGAAATGTAAAATTAGTCAATCAAAATATTTAAGTTTTTACACAATCTAATAAGAGAAAGCCAAAATAGTACTGAGGAAATTAATATCATGCGGAGCGCCCTGAATCAACGTCATCCGCGGTATGTAGTTCATAGTGAAGTCATCAAGAAAAAAAAAATGTTCTTTTATAAAAAAAACAAAAAAAAAAAACGATATGTTATTACGAAAATTTAATAATTCGTGGAAATAATGCATTCTGATTCAATTTTACGAAATGGGCCAAGGTTGGATTGTCTCATTGACCCTTTGCAATGACAACGTTCCGCAAAATGAAAGAAAATGAGTTTTTGTGTGGCAAGGTTCTATCTGACCTCTGCTACAAGCAAAACAAACTCTGCGATATGTTGAGAATTAGCCGAATTACAAGAACGCGTGATCAGAAACCAATTTTTTTTCGATGCACGGTATATCATTAATTACATAAAGAACACACTCAATTTCAAAACAAATACAAGCGATAAGGGATTGATCCTTCTATACCATCATGAGGACGTTAACTACAATACAATCTTAACACCCATTACGAACATAAATCAACAGACTAAATACAATATAATTCAGATAGTTAATCAGAAAGGTACAAATAACGGTTAGAGAGGTCAGGGAGAGGGGATGAAAGAAGAATAATAGAGATTAAAATGAAGTCTACTAATTCATATAAAATGCATTGTGACAATAAAATATATGAAGAATGGTACACTATAAGTTTAAAAAAATAGTGACTATAAATATAAATATAATGATAACGTACAGGGCGAAGTTCTGCCAGAACTTTTCAAATTCTCGCCAAATTAGTAAAAGATGAAATTTTAAATTTTTTTTGCGCCACTCAGAATTTCTTTAAGTTTCTGGTGGTAGTATCGGCCGTACTGCCTGAAGGATAGAATAGCCTTTATACTGTCGTAATGCTATGTCCATGTTCGACTTTTCAGGTGATATCACATGTCGAATCGAAAGTCGAACAGTGTGGATATTCCTCTAAGGCGAGTCCTACCGGCAATACTTTTTGTCCCTCCGGGGAGGTGTTGTTCGTTCCATCATTAAGGCGAAATCAATTGTAAATCATGGAAATAATCATGAAAAAAAGAGTGGAGAAATTGTATATAAGACATGAAATGCATAAAGTGCAAACATATATGAATTAATTATTATTTAATAATTGTTAAGTATGTTTTTAGAAATTAGTATGTGAATACTAAGAATATTGATCAGAAATTCAATGGTTGTCCTGAATTAACCGAATCGTTGGAAAAATAATGTTAAAAATGGTTTAGTAAAACAGAACATTCAGAAAGAAAGTTAACTTCATAAAACTACCAATAATAAAATGTTTAACAAATATTATCGTTATTATTAAACGATATATACATATATGCATACATCGTTGGTATTATCTTACTTTCGTCGTGAAAAACCAGAAGAAACAAAACATCGATGGTTGGTTATTAATTAAACATTATAAAACATCGGCCTACAAACATCGATGATTTTAATGAAAAAATAAATTAAAATATCTGATGTGGGCAACACATGACTTCCTTGTACGCCTATTAAATTATAAATCCGTGGCTCAAAAAGTGATACTGAATTTGGTTACTAGTTTCCGAAGATTGCAATAAAAACGACACTCGGCGTCCCGTCATCCATCTATTGAAACACACACACACACAAACACACACTCTTGTCACTGGAGGTCTCATTCCGTTATTGTATGTCGTTTTCCTTCAGTAGGTTACTAGTTTCCAAGATATTTCTTCATGTTCCATGACAACAATATCACTGGATAAAGCATTAGAAATGGACAGTTTCGACATTTTAAGCGGAAAAACCCACTTAACTAATATCTTATTCTCATGATGACTTGTTGATCTCACAAATGGGGAGGAAAACTAGTATTTTAGACTCAATTTTAACACTTAAAACATGTAATAAAAATGTTTAATTGGATTGGAAACCAAATTGCGTTTGTAACCTTTATTACCGAAACATATGATTTCTCTTTAATTTAAATATAATTTTTGATGTATGCTTATTATGACCTTCAAGTAAAGTACTCTTTTCGGCTCACGAATCTTAACCAAAATCTAGTAAATACATTTATATCGATATAAAAGTCCTATTTACCAAATTTGAGATGTTTTACATTATATTTTAATATATTTTTTTGACGAAAGTCTAATATGACCTTCAAGTAAAGTACCACTTCCGGTTTTCCAATTTTTTCCAAAATTTGCTATGTTATTTAAATCAATATATAAATTATAAATACTAAATTTGAGAAGTTTAGCATAGTAGTTTAATATAATTTTTGATGGAAATCAATTATGACCTTCAAGTAAAGCACCACTTCCGGTGATTAAGCAGTGACCAAAAAGGGAGGTTCACAACTAGATTTTACGAAAATCCTAAATACAAAATTTCAACTTTCTACGGCTAACCGGTTTTGAGTTATGCGAAATACGAACGTACGTACAGACGCCACGACGAAACTAGTCAAAATAGATTCAGGGATGGTCAAAATGGATATTTCCGTCGAAATCTGAAAACCGAAAATTTTCGCGATTACAATACTTCCTTTACTTCTTACAAGGAAGTAATAAAAACATCCATGTTCCAGAAGCATTTATGTCTGTTTGCCATTCCTATTCTTGATGCGAGACCTTCCTGCAATTAGGTCCGTGGAATGATTTCTTAAGAAGCGGCTGAATCTTATTGAAGGCGGATAACCCAGGCAGTTGCCTTTTAGTCCCGGTGGTTTTTAAAAGTTAAATAAAGACGGCTTTGGAAGCTCTAGCTCTGGTGGGATCTTTGCCTCATAAGACTATCATCCCGTGCCTCCCGCTATAAATGAATTAGCTCTTCCCTCTTCATCTCCTTTAATCTAGTCTCCAACGTTTCCCCCAACTCCTTCTTATATCGATGGTTATTGCACCGAGAAGTATATTAAATAGAGAATAGCGAACTATTTTATTTTTGTATTTATTATTTTTTTGTGAGATAGAAAATGAGTTAAGTTGATGTTGGATAAGTACGCAATAGATTTTACAAAGTTCGACTGTAAATGGCTGTAATTTTTGAAGATATATTTTTCCTGTGTTTTTAAAAATGTTTCTTAGACGAATATGCTTCAGGCTATGTTTCAATCACGCTAATTTCTATGAGATTGATAATTTAATTTTATAGTTCCTAATACGCACTAATCTCTGTCCTAAGGGAAAAGTGCCAATGACGTATCTGGAAGAATCCTTTTCAAATAGGAGCGGCTTTGGGGCAAGTGAAAAATAGTTCTGTTTCCGAAAGATTATTATACTGGTGTAATGTAAATCAGCGGAAAACGTTAAAGCATGTCTGAGATTCACATTTTACTATCTTCATTGAGTTATGAAAGTGGGATGTGGAATATAATCGAATAAATGTATTGACAAAAATAATTTTTGTTTTAATTCGCATTTTCGTAGTTGCCTTGATAAAATATAATAAGGGGAAGTGATCACCAAGTACACTTGTTACCCAACAGATGCATGCCCTTGCCCCTACCGAGTTTTGCTAGGTGACTTCGCGGACAAGCGCTTAAAAAATAGAAAACTGTCACGAAGAAATGCGAATCACAATGTATTTTGAAGAACAGCTTTTTTCGTTTGTTCCACTTACGGCAAAAAACAAAAAAAGAAGGCCCACTGGTCGATAAACACCGATATAGCTGTACTGCAAAAGTTAAAAGACATAACTTTGTCTACAGGTTGGAACTATTTTTTTACTTCCTTGTACGAAGTAAAGGAATTATTGTAATCGCAAAAATTTTCGGTTTTCAGATTTCAACGGAAATACCCATTTTGATCATCCCTGAATCCATTTTGACTAGTTTCGTCGTGGCGTCTGTACGTACGTTCGTTCGTACGTACATTCGTATTTCGCATAACTCAAAAACGGTTAGCCGTAGAAAGTTGAAATTTTGTATTTAGGATTGTTGTAAAATCTAGTTGCGGACCTCCCTTTTTAGTCACTGCTTAATCACCGGAAGTGGTACTTTACTTGAAGGTCATAATTGATTTCCATCAAAAATTATATTAAAATACTTTGAAAAACTTCTCAAATTTGGTATTTATAATTTATATATTGATTTAAATAACATACTAGATTTTGGCCTAAATTGGAAAACCGGAAGCGGTACTTTACTTGAAGATCATATTAGACTTTAATCAAAATTATATTAATATATATTGTAAAACATCTCAAATTTGGTAAATAGGACTTTTATATTGATGTGAATGTATTTACTATATTTTGGTTAAAATTGGTGAGCCGAAAACGGTACTTTACTTGAAGGTCATAATAAGCTTATATCAAAAATTATATTTAAATTAAATACATAAATCATATGTTTCGGTAATAAAGGTTACAAACGCAATTTGTTTTCCAATCCAATTAAAAATTTTTATTACTTGTTTTAAGTGTTAAAATTTAGTGTAAATACTGGTTTCCCTCCCTATTTGTGTGTGCGTGTGTCAATAGATGGATATCGCGACGCCGAGTGTTATGTTTGAGATACTGCGATCTTCGGAAAGTAGTAGCCAAATTCAGGATCACTTTTTGAGCCACCGATTTATAGTTTAATAGGCGTACAAGGAAGTCATGTGTTGTCCACATCAGATATTTTTAAACTCGTTATACATTCACCTTAACGAATACTCGTGCCTTTTTTCTGATATAACAGTTTTAAGACTTTATGCTCCGTAAAGGGTAGCTCTTGGCAGTTAAGGGTTTGCATTTAACGAGGCAATTACGCACTTACCCCATATTATCCTACTAAATATAAATTTGTTGGAACAAATTCAGTAAAAATATATGTACAAAATACCCTGTTCGTGGATTTCATTGGTTTAAAGTTCCATACCTAATCCACTATTTCAGTTATTTTTAATTATATTTTTATTTGAATAAAAAATTATTTGAAATAACTAAAATAATGGATTAGATATGAAACTTTTAACTGGCGTTTATATTTTTGAATATATATGACTGATTATATTTTTAATAGAGTACAGTGAAAGCTAAATTAACAAGCTAGTCAATGATTATTATATAATTAGAGAAAGATTCTTTTTTTTTTCTTTCTTAGGTTTTTTCCTAAGAATAATTACTTGATAAACAAATAACCAATAGATTTACATATATTAAAATATCAGTAATTATTGATCATTTTAAATTGGTAATAATTATCGTCTATGATTTCTGTTTACAATCTTTTTTTTAACATTTAACATTTAAAATGAAGAATAAATGAGTTGTGGCTCCACGCCTTTTGAAAGATGCCTGCCAACCGGACTAGTTGATCACCAGGACGCACAGTGGTAAAAAAAAAACGGCCTTTTTGAGAAAAAAAACTATCCTCTTATCTTGTCTTTATCTGAATAACACTAAAAGATGATTGTTTTAATGTATTGTTTAACTCTGAATAGAATGCAGCAAACACCGATTCAATAGGAGTTAAACATTTCAAGATACAATTAAAAAAATATGGAAAATAATGGGGTAAATAAAAGGAACAGTTGAAAAATAATTATATGAACCTTAATAAAAGATGATTTTACTAAAAAATAATTATTTAAAAACTCTTAACGTATTATTAATATATCACTTTATATTTGTTATAAATCAAATATAGTATAATTAATTAATTAATATAATATAAAATAAACATAAGTAGTGCAAATATAAATAAATAAAAAAATTATGGGCAACTATATTAATTTCAGTTGACATCCGCATGATGGTATAGAATTATCAATCTAATTAGGGATTGATAAATTATTTGCCACTTCTATAAATTTTTTTATTGAAAACTAGTTTCGAATGTTATATATTCATCCTCAGTTCTAAAAACACACAAACAATAAAAAAAATAAGCAATTCAAAATATAGTTTGGTATTATTATACATATTAAAGAAGAAACCAGTACACACTTTTCTGTTTGATATAATCCATTTAAACCTTGGTGAGTACCAACATGTATTTGATTTCTTGTCTTAATTAAATTCATAATTCATAAATGTTTTATAATACTGATTTATATAAACCTAATTTAATATGTATAACAATACCGAACTATATTTTTAATTGCTTATTTTTGAATTTTTTGTGTGTTCTTAGAACTGAGGATGAATGTATAACATTCGAAACTAGTTTTCAATAAAACAAATTTATAAAAGTGGCAAATAATTTACCAATCCCTAATTGTATTAATTTCATGTCGGAAATTCGCGTTTTGGAGTTTGTTTTTAATTTATTAACAAAAGTATCGTATACATAACTTGAAGAATGTTAATATCCTCATTGATAGCGAAACTGCTGAAAAAATGGGAATGATCTGTTACGATACTTACGATATTTTTTTCCTAGATTTCATTTTTTTTTTCTGTGAGCATCCTAATAGATTTAATAGCAGCTGAAATTATAGTGTTACCAAGCAGAAGAAGCTTGTGAATGCTATCTGGAATGTTATAACATCTATGCAGTTGAACATATAGTTTAGCAGTTTCATGACAGTAAAATTGGTAGGCAGGATGTAGATCTTAATTTCTTGAGCTTTTTATAGTTGTTTTTATTTTTGTTTCTAGAAAAAAATTGAGGTGGCAGAGTTGAAACTTACAACCAGCACCACAAAAAGGATTAATAATTAATATTTTAGAACTTCTTCAAAACTGTCCACCCCCTTTTTGGTTCCTATTTGACTGGACTACAAGGCGCCTTCTAATTTCGACTCATATAGATGTGCCAACAGTATCATTGCATACTCATAGATAATTATGTAGAATTAAAGTGACTCAGAATTTTGACATCAAATTCAATACTTCAGAGTATGATTTATGATAGTTACGAGTTTGAGCTAAGCAAATACAACTGTAAAAATACCATTATTATCTGTAACCCTGAAAATGGGCACGTGAACTATTCTAAAATGATGGAATATACTTGAATCGGCATTTTGAGAAGATTGCGATCAAGGTTTTTTTTTTCCACGTTGTAATCACTTTGTGACGTTAGTTGGCTTACAACGGATAGGGGATGTTTGGTGTTGTCTCATGAGTAATCCGTAAAAATTTAGCTTTTAGCCAGTTATTACTTTATTCATGTTGCTACTCAGTTAACCTTGGATCCGAAATATCTCCACGGAGGCCGGGAGTTAACCGTTTTTGTTGGCTACTACATACCACACCATCACGGCCACATAATATCCTGTGAATAACAAAAAAAAATGTATTTTTTCCTAATTATTTTCAGTATGATGTAATTAATTATAAGCCATAATGCAGAGATATCTTATTGAATCCAAATATAAATGTCAACTAAATTACAGTAAGTTGTAATTTACATCCAAAATATACATATTAGAACAAATAATTCTTTTTTTTTTTTGGCAGGAATTTAAAGGTATAGAAAACGAAATAACTTTTCTTACGAAGTTTATTTTAAGATTTAATTTTTTACTAAATTTTCCTTCCTTTCGTAAGTTCTTGTTGTTGAAATTGAAGAAGTGGGTGTTGAAAGTCTTTCAAGGACCATAGAAAGTTAACATTTTTATTTTAGTAGTTCTAATTGCGTTATATATTTAATAGGAATATTAGCAAAAGATGAATTTTGCTACGAGATATCTTAGAATCAAACTACAAATTTACTTATTTTGAATAAATTGAAAATAGTAATTTTAATCTATTTAACTTCATTTATTATTGATCTTGATCAAGGCACATCCAGCATTTATTGCTATCAATTTATATATGCATATGTATAATGAAGTTAACTTCAGAGTTTTATTGATGTGCGATATGGTTATTTTAATGAACTTTTAAATATTTCTTTATTATTATAACGAACTTCCAGTTTTTCCAGCCCTATAGAAAATAAACCTGCATCAAATTAGAGTTGTAGTTGCTATGAATTTCCAAATGTTTGCTATATCTTAATATTAGTAGATTGGTCGGCACAGCATTGCTGTCTTTGGCATGCATATATTTTTTTTTTTTAATTAAAACAATTAAAAATTTACCTCAGGAAAACAATTATTAAAAGATAAAAACCAATAATTTTATTAGATGAATGAAAAAATAAAATAAAATAAACTGCATTAAGATCCATTTTCAAACTATTTTTTTTATAGTCGGCTTACAGATCATACTGACTGCAAAAAAATATCTTCTGGAGGACGGAGCTATCGACAATGAAAATCCAATCTATTCTCCAACGAAATCTTAAATTACTTAAAAGCGATCTCTTGAAATTTTGTTGTTTTTCTAGTAAGATTTATTTTAGGTTGTTTTTAATTGATTCATCATAGAGATATCAAAATCCATCAATTCTTCCCTAAAATTTTTTTTTGTGATTCTTATATTTCTTACTCATTATTTTTTCATGGAAATCCATGCTATGCTCATTTTTTATGATACTTTACATCATTTTTTTTTTATTATAATTTATTTATGTTCTTTTTCATTTTTTTAAATATTTGTAAATTCATTATTATGCTGAGTTGAGGCCAGGTCTTTTTATATGAGAGATTTCCCCAAAGACAACTAAATAAAATACTAAAATTAATTCGAATACAATTTTTTGTTACACGCGCCAAAAAAATATGACAATCCATAAGAAACGCTTTATCATAAATTTAAAATAATCATAATGATTTATTCGAGACGCGTTCCTGTGACTGTAAAACCTCATGATAGAACCCCAATTCCGAAGACTCTCATCAGCGCCATTGAGTCGAACGATATTAAAGAGTCTGTGGCGAATTTTTGATATTAAAGTTGGAAAAGCTGTGACGTTTGGCAGTTTGTCAGAGGAAGAGCCGGTGATTGGAAAAGTTGCGGAGTCGCTAAGTGCTCATTGAGTTCGTGAGGGAGAATGGGGGAAGGACCTCAACTTGTACCAGGCACGGCCCTCCGTGACCCAGTTGATAGTTCTCTTTATCCCCCAGTTCTTGTTATATATTACTCTCCGTTTGGTGGATTTCTTCTTCTTCACTTTTTTTTTTTTTTTTGCTTAATCTGGGACCATTTGTTATCACAACAGCAGAGCAGCTGCGTCTTACACTTTTAATACGCGTTTAAACATTTCTTATCTAATTTTTCTAGTACAATTTATATTCGTTTGTTTATTATTTCATTCAAAAAGTTATGGAAAAAAATGTTTTTCTTCATTTCCTTCTGAATTTATAAGACAATATAATAAAATAACTATCTTATATACACAATCACACCTACAGTAAAATACTCCTAATTGGTACGGATCGAATTGCAAGTATCATTATTGATAAGCCTGATAAATCTATAAGCACATGCGATTGTATTTTTTTTATTTTTTGTCCTTGCCTAAAATCCATATACGCAGAGAATTTCTACTAAAGTAATGCGGGGTAAGTGCGTAATGTCCTCGTTAAATCCAAACCATGAGCTGGTAAGAGCTGTCCTTTACGGTGTATGAATCTTAAACACTGATGCATCAGAAATCAGCCAAAAGAGTGTATCGCTAAGGTGAAGTAAAATAAGCTGTAAAAAAATCACTTTCGACCTCTTGATTAAGTTGGATTCTTTCAATTTCTGCTGTACAGCTGTATCAGTGTTTAGCCACTATTAGGCAATTTTATTTTTTTTTAATATTTGCGGTAAGTAGAAGCTTATAAGCTGTTCTACTAAATAATTTATGATTTACATTCCTCCTTGACGGGTTTTTAGTTCTTGAGTCCTTGCCAACAGTTCTCATGGCATAACATGGCAATAGGGGTAAGTGTAGTAGATGCGGACTAGCGCATTGAAATAAAATTTATTTTTTCAATATATTTATTCGATCATTTTCGAAATCCCAATTTCATGACTGTCACTGAAGATTATAAAATCTAAATTTCAGACAAGCTTTAACTTTTTTTGGTGATTACATCGGCATAACAAACCTTTAGAAATGTACTATTTTGTACTTGTGCTGCATCCACTACTGCTTGAATAATGAGCCTTTCAGATATCTCGTATACATTTACCTTTTAAGGCAAGGGGCAAGTGCGTTCTAAGTACTACTAAAGTTATAATCAATCTCATAAAAATGGACGTGATTGAAATGTGGTATTGATTATAATATTTAAACATAATCGCCTAAAAAACACTTTTAAAAAAGAGGAAAAATCTAGCTTCAAAAATAAAGATTTTACAGCCATTTAAAGCCGAACTTTGTAAAATCTAGTGTGCACTTAGCTAACATAGTAGTAGAGTATAATTTAATAATTATAACGTTTCTTGTCCCTGCCCATATGCAACAGCTGTTCAACTTTTATTTCATTAAGCTTCATCAGTTATTTTATACTTATAAAAACTAATTGGTTCAGGATAACTTTAATCACTCATTCCATGCAAATACGATACAAACTACAGGCACGGTTTGGAAAAAATCGGTACAGATATTAGTAAACGCAGATGGCATAGATATTGTGGAGAGATCCAGACATCGGTAGTTGAAGCCTTCTTTGCTCTAGAAGCTGCTGCAAGACGCATGGGACTCATTATCAATGAAGCTAAAACGAAGTACATGGTTTCGGATCAAGCTCCGAGATTGGCAGATGCCAGTGTTGCTTTTGGGCTTTACAGGCTTGAGGAGGTCTTGGAATTTGTTTCCCTCGGATCTGTGGTAACTTCCAACAATGAAACCGTAGTTGAGATCTGGAGGAGAATATTGGCTGCCAACCTACTATTTTGGACTTTGAAAGCATTTTTCTAGCAATCTGGTGACCAGGCGAACAAAAGTTATCATTTATAAGACTCTTATCCAGCCTGTACTTTGTTATGGCTCAGAGCCCTGGACTACTTCCAGAGCTGAGGACCAAATCAATCTTCTTCTTGAGCGGAACGTGTTGAGACGAATTTATGGAAGTGTATTTGAAAACATTGAATGGAGGCGGAGAAGAAATCGGCAGCTGTACGATTTATATCATGAACTGGATATCTCCCATTTCATCAAGTATTAGAGCGTACGAAACTGGATGGCAGTAGCACAGAACAGGGACGCATGGTGGTTGCTGCTGGAGGAAGCCAGAACCCTTCCCGGGTTTTAGTGCTACTAAAGAGGAGATGACCGTAACCCCGAAACGTCCACTAGCAAGGAATGATCGTAAACAACCTTAAAAATGGACCCGATATTATCTGTTTGAAATTTCAGCTTCCAGACCTATGTTTCTATATTTCCTTATTTTATTGTTATATTACAAATATACTGATTATTATACTGACTATGCTTTTTTCAATGTTACTTTTTGGTTTTTGTTAATGAACAATTTGAACATTAAATGACTTTTTTGTTTTAATGAATATATTTCTTCCCGAAATTTATCTTATTTGTGTGCATTATTGCATTTAATTTTCCTTGCACGCGGAGAACTACCACCCAACTGGAGCCTTTCTGTTCCTGAGCCTTGTGTTCCTCAATAGGATATTTATCTTCCGAAAAGGAGACTGGAAAATCCAGCGTTGGCCAACCTCGGAGTTGGCTTGCGTCCAGGCAGGCTTTTTGCCGGCCGATAAGACGAGGGGTGATAAAGCACACACAAAGGGGAGGGGAAATTCTAAAAATGTACCAAAAGTCTTATCACCTGCCTTTTGTTTGAGTTTCACTCGTGGTTTTAATCCTTATCTAGCTACAAGTCACTGGTCTGTAAAAGAAATGTTTTATTTACTGACTTTTTACTGTTGGATGAAGTGCTGTAGAAACAGACTTTGAGTTGTACAAAGTAGCTTAGTGGTTGGGGTTTATACACTTTGGACTGCTATCCTCTACTATGAAATCGGTATTATTCTAGTAAACGAATATGCTCATGTATAACATGTTAAATTTTATTTACTTATAATTTGTTACATTATATGGATGAATCCGACTGACAGGGATCTTTTCTGAATCTTTTATAAAATATTTAAAAGTTGAATAGTTAATATAATGTAAAATAAGCAAACTAAAGCTTAATACAACTATTACAAAATATTCAATAGTCAGTTAATATGAGGTGCACAATACAAGAAGGGCCAATCCGCTATATCACCAATCTTTTTTTTTTATTTAACGTCTCGTTTAATATTATATATACATGATATTCTTTATGTATAAGCATATATGTTTTTTTAAAAATCCTATACAACATATGATGATCATATTATATGTATCATTCATATAGGGAATATTATACGAGTCATCAAATAAAAAAAAATATAAAGCAGTGGCATGGCGGAGTCGTCCGTCTTGTCTGGAGCGTCTCTTGTAGACATTACACAGAATCGGTATAAAAAGACAAAAAGGTAAGAAGATAAAGGATAAAGGTAAGAAGAATATAAACAGAAACACATATAATATTTAACCCAAATTAAACATTACTATTATTTATATAATAAACGAAAACTAAGTATAATATAAATTAAATATAATATATAATCAGTGCTGAATTATCCGTATAGCCAAGTGTATGTGGGTCCGCGTCTCTTAGGGACATCGTAGACCGTAAGAAAAATAAGTAATTTTAATTTGTATAACAAAGATTTTAGGTTTATTTAGATAGGAAAAACAATTTCACAAAATAAGCATTTAGGTACGTATTTTTTTTCTCTCTAAAATAAAATTCTACTACACTGACAGACACACATTCCTGACAATCTCCTTCAGCATTACTCATCAATGTTTCAATATAGTTTCAGAACGCGTTCCAAATTAATTCCTCACTTCATTCTTCGGGTTCCGCTTCTGTACTCGCTGTTAATTTCGCATTACAAAGTATGTTGGGAGATTTCCCGCCTAACATATCCACGCATACGTCGAATCATAAACAATATATTTTTGTGCTAGTTTTATTCGTTCATTTTTAAATTTGTAAGTCGTTGCGACTGAAGTCGCGAATGCGAATACCCTTAAGTAACTGAAGTTTTTCGAAAGTTTTACAATGTTTCAAATCTAAAAAAAAATCATGAGTAGCAGAGCTACGTCGCCTAAGGTCGTACTTTCACTAAAAAAAAAAAAAATAACAGAAAATACACACCCGTCACTCACCGCCGACTTTCGACCCAGTGCAATAGTCTGTTTTATTCTATTTATTTTGGAATCGTTCTGCTTGGAAGAAAATCCTACATAGCTGATCTTACCCAAATGGGGCCGTTGGAGGAGCTCCAATCTAGAGGGGGGGGGAAATATATAACTTCTATGATTGTGCTCTAGGGGTTTTGAAACGGATAGATAATGCACTCCCGCCCCTCACCACCGACATTCGACCCAGTGCAATACTAAAAAACGAACGATACTTTTATAGATAGTTTTTGTAGAAAAGTCCATTGAAAAAATCGATGAAACTGCGCAGATGAATGTAGAAAATTGAATTGAAAGTTGATGTTTTGAAAGCCTTAACAAAGATTTAACAATTGAATATTTTAAGTTAGTCATCTATTTTCTAATTTAAAACTCGATTCCAATGAAAAATTTGTTATTTTTAGAACAAAGTATAAATCAGAGGTCTTATTAATATCCCTCTACATCAAAGCTTTCATATTTTTAATTATATTTGTTGACCTATTTTGTAATGAACAATTCCTCCTAGGAAATTAAATTTTGTAGGGACATGTTTGTACTTTATATTTAATTACCAATAGCCATTTGCTATATAGATATATTATCCAATACCGTTTAGTGCTCCTTCGTGGAAACATGGATACCCTTTTAATAATGTGCTCTATTTCCACGCTTTGTCCCTTCTTTCTTGTTCCCTGAATTTCAATAATGACAATTTTTAAATGAATTTCTACTTTTGTTCAGTGGCGCGGCCAAATATTCTTAATTAACCCCGTTAAAGTTTTTCTGATAGTTATATTTTATTGTATTTTCCATTTGATCCGATAGTTTTATGAAAGCCAGTTTATAATATAATATTTGAATATTAAAATAAATTATACATGTAGTAAGAGCATGGGGCAGTTCAAATGATTGCAATAAACTTTCCTTTTATGGGATCATCATAATAAGAAAATACTATAAAAATATATGCATATAAATGCTTTATTTAATATGATTCTATTAAATATTCTGTGGATGTTGGTTTTTTTATGGTTTGCTTAAGTATCTTCCTCCATAAATTAAATATAAATAAATAAAGAAATAAATAGTGACCATTATTATGATATCATATTATACCTATAAATTAATTTTAGGAATTGATTACTTCGGACGTAAAAATATCTTTTTTTGGACCGTATTGTTTCTCATTTGAAGTAGAGAGGAACTTGGTGTTTGCCTACAGCAGCAATAGGATGATCAAGGAAAAAAAAGAAACTTTTAACTGCTGCAGTTCTATGAAGTCTTTGTTTGTTTGTCTTCACTTCTCAAGTTGAGAGTTTTCTTTAATCTTGGCTATATTGTTGTTTTGTATGAGAGTGCCCAGTGCTCGAACATAGCTCTTAATTGGAATGTCGGGTACTTTTCTCCAAGTCTCCAATGTGAACACCTGCCGCACTATTTTGAAGAAATATGTAATCATGTTTTTAAATCTCTTTACAATATTTGAATTGTATTTTTCGATCCAGCCGATGTTTAAAACGGGTAGAAATTTTTAACACGCCATTATAATGGCAACTTAAAATAAAAATTAAGTGGTGGAATATGTTGGCTATTGAATTTTATCTAATAAAGACTTAGGTAACTTATAAATTCAGCAACACGTAAAACTAAATAACCAAATAGACGATTTAAGAATTTGGATTTGAAATTGGATTAAAAAAATTATAAATCGTTGGTAACTTGTGGCTCTTAAATTATCAATTAATGTGTACTACCTGTTGCTATTCAAAGAAGCTTAAGAAGCCCGAAAAAGAGATTTAAGAGGCTTGAGAGAGTTTCACTCATGAAAATGTTTACGGGTCTCAACGAACAAACATTTGATAGATATGTTATTGCTGACACCAGATTCTGTCATTAACACCTTTTGTGATACTCCGAGAAAATCCAGGATATCATTATCAAAAAGGATACGTACTTCAATTGTAAAATCTCGAGATGTTGACAATATAGTGCTGATGGTACATTCTGAAGATGAGTCCAGTATTGGTATATTAAGGGTTCAAACCCTTCAGAATTTGATGATTCAGAATAATTATCAATTTGGTTATTTCTATCTTATAATTTGATTGTACTATTTGTTATTTTATATTTTTTAATACATTTTTTTTAGTGATCAAAGTTAACTTTTGTAAAATTCAAATTATTTAACAAACTTAATAGTAGGAAAAATGACTCAAGTGGTCGAAGAGCCCAAATTTATAAACAGTTGTAAATAAATTAAAAAAAAAAGAAGGATGATTCTTGAAACTTGACATTACCGTACGCTCATTTCGTTTCAAAATAGTAGCCGATTAAAAGTTTCATAATGACAAATTTCGACTATTTATCAAGATAGAGGAAAAATATGTAATGATTTTGAGTCATTTTATCCATGCCTTAAAAAAAATGTGTCCATTCCAAATATTTTTTTTAAATATATAATCTATTTAGAAATTATAAACCATAGTGTATTATTTTTACTATTATTATTTATTGTGATTTAAAGCGAATTAGTGAATCATGCAAAGCGCTTTGCGATAAGAGATGGAATCATTTCTATCTGCTCTTTGATGAAAAGAGCACTTTCGTTTATCTCTACTAGCAAATTTAGCAGATTCTGTTATATTTAACAAATATAACTAAATGCGATCTTTAATACAATTGCTAGCCTGCGGACAATAAGTACCTTTAATCACTCGATCAAAATTTATAAACGATGTTTATTTAATCATTGTTAATATTACCAAAAATTTCTATCGCAAATTTCTGAATACATTTTTTTTTTTTTGAATGTTAATACATATAAGGATGGTACACTCCGCGAAATAATTCGAGAAGATATTTCTGAAAATATCATTCAACTATTCGGATTGTGATTGCATGTATAGTATCATATAAATGGGAGAATAAAGTAAGCGATGCTAAAGTATCTTTCTCGTTTAGAGGGTCGACTCGGAGCTGACCTAGGCCTGAGCTCCATAAGCCCCCGAAATGGGCCATCTACTGCTATTATTATATATGCCTTCTAACAATAGCCTCTTTTTCCTTCTTTCTTTATTTCCCCCAAAATATATATGTCGGAGAGGAGCATCTGCTTCTATTTTTTTAATTTTTTTTTTATGTCATCAGATAAAAGAAATGTGACTTTCGACTCTTTTTCACTCGAAATGTCAATTTCTTCGTTCTGCTATGACACCGTCGATATAGGGAAGACAACTAAATTTGAAACAGAGAAAAACAATTCGATGGCTCTAAAAGTTTAGCTAAACTAAGACGAAAACGCAATAGTGGGATAAAAAAGGCTATATCACTTTCACTGTGAGATTAATGAGAAGCAAAAAACTTCATTATTTATCTTTGGTTCATTTCTTCTTTAAACACAACGAATTTTAAGTAAGAGAAAGTTGGTTATCGTTTTTATCGATGCAATATAATCTTGCTCTAATTATTCAACAATGTTTACCAAAAAAAATAGCTATCGGTGTTCGCAACTCTTTCTTGGGATTTGGAAAAAAAATCAATATTTTAAGTTTGTAAAATTAGGCTATACCATGTGCAGGAAAATAATTATTAAAACATCAAATTATTTTGGGTTCATACTGCCGTCATATTTTTTAAAATATTCAATAAGGTTTGTTTTCTCACAGCCTTAATTAAAAATTCTTTAAATAAATCAAAACTTGTTTTTATTTAAACTTTTTATTTACTTACACTTTATTTCCAAAAAATTATAAAACCAATTATTTTTATTACTTCAACGACAACAGATCTATTTTATTACTTCACAGACAACAGATCTAACAAAAAATGTCGAAATCAATCAATTCGAAAATATATTAAACAGGTACAAGTTCAGAGCGGCTTTCACTCTAAAATTCGATCAAATTAGTTTGATTTTGTAAATAATTGAAACGAATTCGATTTATCAAATTAAAAATGGCGCTGAGCTGATAAAACAATATCGATTTTCTGTAAATCACCTGCCAGGTAAGGTGTAGTAATACTGAAAATATCAGTCAATACTGATGGTTCTAGAGAGGTTAAAAGGGATTTATCCTCTTATGAACAGATAGTCCCAGATTTTACCAGTTGATAAAGATAAAGTCGCACAGTAAAGACTTACATAGTTTTATTATTGGAAACAACCCAAACCTTCTGATATTTTTTTCTGAATACTCTCTTTTTTTCTGCTACTTGGCATTTTAAGGAGGCATATTACCATCATTAATTTTGTTATTTAATGATTTCTAATTAATAATTTGTGATGAAGATCCCCTACCGTTTATTTATGCATCTTTCACACAAGCTAAAACTAAGATTTAATTTTCAAATAACTTTTTCCATCTCTGTGGTGTACTCCTCTGGTGTCTGTTGACAGAATAGGAGGTTTGTTATTTTTTTCACAGATTTTAAATAAAAATTTACTTCTCTCAGTTAAGAACTCTTGACATTTTTAATTACTTGTGGAGTCGTAACTTCTAAATCTTTATATCGATGCTCTGTTTACAATCTTTTTTCTTATTCCATTTTAAAAAGAGTGAAATCGGTTGTCTGTTGATTTCAGAATACGTGAAAACAATGGTGCGCTTTATATCAAGGTTGCACGAGTTATAGTTTTTTATATTGAACTCATTATGTGTAATTTGAAGAAAGTTTCACAACATTGTTTGTAAATTTCTTCAAATAAGTATTAAAATCGAGAGAAAATATCCCTATGAATTTCAGATTTTCACCATATAATTTACTCGACTTCTAAATTCACATTTATATATTGTAATGAAATAGTTCTCATTATCTCTTTTGTTAACTCTCTTTACTATATTTTTAATAAAAAAAAATATTTAAAAAAAATTGAACTTTTTCCGTTCAACAAGAAAGATCCGTTAATAGTTAAAGATCCATCCAAAGTTAATGACTATTGACTAACTTTGAATTTGTTTTAGCTATTATAAGATTTTTTTAAGTCTTTTTACAATTAGTTTACCCGGGAATATCTACAGTTTCTTAAAGGGGCTTCAACGTTAACTGAAAGGGTTTAAGCGTTTGTTCTGGCCAACAACTCCTCCCTCCCAGGATAAACAATCTACCGCCGTGGAGATGCAAGATTTATTCCGGTTATAAAACACTTTAAAGTGGAGCGGGCTGGAGTTGAACCTGCCCCGTAAATCCCTTAGTGGAGTTGTTTGTCATTATTAGGTCTGGGAAGGATGAGTTGTGCAGGGCGTGGACCGGAAGTCACTGTTCCAAGGAGGATATATTCGGGCCAAGGGCCGAGCATCGTAGATCAGCATAATGAGTTCTAAACTGCTTAAGATTGAGTTGAGGCAAGGTCGAATCTTCGCTGCTTTTTGTCAAGAGTTTTCTTTGAAACTTGAGATCAAGGCGTCCCTTTGTATAGTAGTTAATTTCGGCCTCGTTCCGAATTAATGAAGAAACCATAAACTTTCTTCATTTTACTGACATTTCATTAAATGTTGAACTTAAGAGACCTAACTGATCGCAGAACACTGGTAGTGAAACTTGAAAAGTGCCAAATCTAGTTATACACAAATTAGAAATAAAAACCAAAGGTAATAAAAAAAATAGATGATCACGCTCATTATAACTTTAAATTTTGTTAATGAGGTTTACGATATACTATACATTGGAAGAGGGACTTAATTTGTCGATTCCGTAGTTTTCCGTGTATTTCGAAAAAAACAAAATAAAAATTAAAAGGATTCAAATAAAAATACGAAATAAGGGTGCCGGTAAAGGTTAATACAAAAAGAAAAATTATTAAAAATAAAACTATATACTGCTATGCATTGAGAATACAGGGATGGAAGGAAATTAAATAATAGTAATTAAATAATGGATGATTTAAGTAAATGCCACGTGGTTTAGCAATATTAAGATAAATAGGTTTCTTTTTCGAACAAAGAAACAGCGGAAACGGGATCCTTGGGCACTATACCTGAGAAGATCGGCGTAAGAGAGCCAAGACCTTAGTCTTACCCACTCAAAAAAGCACTATAAATATAAGGCAGGGGCTCTCCTGCCGCCCAGGACAAGGGACAATAGAAAAAAATTTCAAAGGAACATATCTTTCCAAGGGACACTCAAAATTCTTCTTAAGGAGACCACCAATTAGAAAGTCCAAAAGGAGAATGGTGGCCAGATGTATGAAAAATAGACTTTTCAAGAAGGAGAAGGGGGAAGAGAGAGAATATGGGAGAAGAAACCTCACTGTTCTATGAGGTGCGAAGAGCAGAAGCAGAGGATCCGGCTTAGCAGTCCATCCGAGACGGAATCATTGAGTATTGCAGGCAGAGCAGAAGACCGCTGCGAGGAGAGAAGACCAGACTATCGAGCGGCAAAGTGTCCAGTACCCGAGACGACGTAGGCAACTATAAGATAAGTCATAGTCCCTTCATTCAATATGTGCATTATTGTCTAATGTTATCTGGTACCAGAGTAAAATTTTAAATAAGCAAATTAGACCCAGTATTCTCAAATACATATGGTCTAGTCAAAGGTTTTTATGATGAAATTAATTCAGTTTGTTAATTAGTAAGCAGCAGTTTAATTATTAACTTATCTTAAATAAAGTAAGATCTTATATAAAAATCTATTATGCCATCATATTGGTTAATTAATTGAATTGGTCAACGCGACACCCTTGGAAAGGTTCACCAATGGTATTTATAATATCCCTTCCTAGTGACCATAGCAGGGGGGTCTGTGGTATCTAGCCTTCAAGTTAAAATACAGTTTGATTGATCGGTTCCCTTCTGGAACTGATGCAAATACAGATTATATTTAATAAGTAAATGCGGTTTCTGGAACCTCCATCTGTCTTAGAAAAGCAGTTTGCCATTAACATAGCAATACTGAATGCGTCGGTTTTGTCCTCGTTAGAGGCCTTGTTCAGGCCTGCTTAGGACAAGATGCAATGATGATGATGGAGGGAGGGAAAGAGAGGGGGGGGAGAGAGAGAGAGAGAGAGAGAGAGAGAGAGAGAGAGAGAGAGAGAGAGAGAGAGAGAGAGAGAGAGAGAGAGAGAGAGAGAGAGAGAGAGAGAGAGAGAGAGAGAGAGAGAGAGAGAGAGAGAGAGAGAGAGTCTTTAAAATCGTATGCGGTTATTTAAAAACAAAATTCTGAAATTAAAATAATGAATTACATATATTTATTTATACACATATGAAGCCAAATTTTAATGTAATGTTGTCGAAATTTATTTCGATTTGAAAATTTTACGATGTTGAATTTGATCAATAGAAATTATTTAAGCTACGTTTGGGAAACGAATTATGGAAATCAGTAATAAGATAGCCTTTTTTTTTTTATTACCATACTTCGTATAATTTAGTAGTTAAGGAAATAAAAAAAAATCTATTGATACAAATAAACGAATATAAAATTTTATTTAATGATAGTGTCAAAAGCGAATCCATCAAAGTTTACTGCCACTTTCTACAAATAAAAAACAAACTATGCATATCTTAATACATGCGCTAGTAAAATAGTTAGAACTTCGAGATTATTGTTTAAGAAACGATTTTAGTTTTAAAATATTTTAAATTATACATCTCTTATCAAAACTTATTTATCTGTTGACAAATCTTAAAATTTATCGGATGAGCACAATAACAAGGACGTTCAGTTTTATTTGTTCTGGCCGGCAGCCAGCCCTAGGTCTCGCAAGCTTATATTTTTTAAAGCAGAGCTATTTTTCAATAATGATATAAAAATAATAATACTTTTAGAATTTTTTTGTTTGTGAAATATTAAATAATTAAATTTATGTGTAAATTATTGTAATGTTTATGTAATTGCTCTGTTCCAAACTAATTTCTCCATAGTTGAATCATATTATTTGGGGACGAAATATTTTATTTATACTAGATTTCACTAGAGTACTCAATATGAAATAATAATCAATATTAAAAAAAAAACAAAAAAACAATTACACCATTTCTCTCGATACAACTGATAGTTATCCAACGAGGTATTCCAACGAATGGAAGTAATTTTGTTAGCTTAAAAAATATGAAGTTTTAAAACTTTATTTTAGTTAGCAATAGACATTTTATGATTTTGTTGACCAATTTTTAACCAAACTTTAATTTTACTTTTTTAAAGACGTTTGTTCTGATACAATACTCAGCTAAAACTAATAAAAGAGGGCTTAATAACTACCAAGTACCATCCGTTATTATAAAAGTTTAAATGAGTAATATATGTCAGTCAGTTTTTTCTTTGTGTTCCTTTTTTTTTTATTAATAAGAAATAATTATATCTATGACTATATAATTAACCGTTATCCGGGCGAAGTTTACAGGATACACGACTTTCTCAATTTTTTTAAAAAGCTTACTCAGTCTTTTCAGCCGTTCTTTTAGAGCTTTTAATATAGAAGATGTAGGAGAATTTTCAGAGTATTATGTTATTGTGCATGTTAGAAAATGCAAAATAAGGCTCATATTTGGCTAAATTAAAAAAAAGAAATTGAAAAAAGAGCTGAAGATACCTAGTTTCATAAAGCAAAAAACGTGGAACAAATTAAAACAAAAAAATAAATAGCGATATATGAGCGAGGATATTTTGGAAACTGTTCGAGATAGAGAAAAAAATGAATGAAATCAATCATTTCTAAATTTTTTAATTTTATATAGAATAGTCTTATCTCTGGAACCCATATTGTTGTTTAAGTGATACGGTACAATATTTTTATAATCCACTGCATTATTTAATCACAAAATGGATCCCCGATGATGTTTGCTTCGAGGCCAAGAGTTAATCAGGAAAATGGTTATTGTAAAATTGACATGTCTAGGGCGTATGTCTGAAAAAAATGCCCGTGAAAATTATAGGCCAGCATGACCATTTGATACTGCAAGTATTTATTAAACGATTGCCTTAAAATTAAAATAAAATTGACATGTTTTTTTCGTTTTTTTTTTTATTAAACCATCTCACAATTTAAGTGGAAATCAAAGGGTTGTTGATATCTTTTGAGTGAATCTTTAAATTGACTTGTTTTCCGATTTACAGATTGGAAACGGTCCCATTTCGAGAATTTCCTTACATAAGAAAGATGTAGGTTACGTTATAATGTAGCCACTCATAAAGTTTTAGACGAATGTTAATAATTTGAAAAAAAGAGCCCTGCACCTTGGACTTAAAGTAAACTTTATAAATATGAGGTTAGATTATGTTCAGTACCTCAATGAAACTGTTTTTTAAATTTTAATTGATAATACTAGGTGTTGGGTTCTTAGTGTGAGCGGTTCATCGGGAAGGAAAAAAAATACGAGAAGAACACTCACAAATTTTATTCATATTACAATCAACCTCACCGAGCTTCATTACTAAAGATATCCCCACAGCCCTAGCCAAACTACGTAGATGTGGATAGGAAACTGGTGCAACGGCCATCGCAATCAAGGCTAGATGAAAAATATCGGATGAATACGAAAATTACAAGACCGGTACAGATTTTAAGACCAAGGACGTGAACAATTGAAATCGAGTAAAAGATCGAAAATAAACCAAACGCACTTTCCCAAAAGCCAGACCACACCGGTATAACCTGACAATTGGAACCTTCAAATTGCTACCCAGCTATTTCAAAATAAATGAATAAATCAGTTTTGAATGACTATAGGCTCACAAATAATTCGACAAACATGTACGCTGCATAAGTGAGAGTATTTTCTTTAACGAACTCGCAACATTTAAGGACTTAGTCCACGCAGCAACTTAACCAGGTAAAGTAAAATATGAAGTTTCAAGAAAACTAAAGAATATTTTAACTAAAACACCAGCATAACTAATAGATAACGTGAAACTGAACACGCATAATAATGCTGTTTATTCTAATGTCCCTCTACTCGCTAACATAGCCCGTTCCGATTTAATAAAAAGGCAGGATCTAGCCAAGCGTTTAAAAAGGGACTATTTTTGTTATAAGGACCTCTATCCTCGCCAAAAGTAGTTTTATTTGTAGAGCGTTTCAATATATGTATAAATTTCCCCCTCCTCCTCTCCCTTACCCGACCCATCCTTCCTTACGCGATTCCTAATAGGCTTTTCGGGCCTAATAGCTTCAACGGGTATGAACTCGGAGATTGTTAAAAACAATCTCACAGCTCGTTTTTCGTAGCGGGCTGTCAAAGAAATCTAAATCAAAATATAACATCTATTAATCAATTAAATATAGTTAAAGAGAATCTAAGACTCAATTACTATTGACTTAAGCTGAAAAAACGAAAATTTTTATGGTATTATGGTGTCTAAAAGGTACATATATATGAGATAGAAAATTGAGATCAGGTTATGATTACGATAGCTTAATAACATAGTTTAACTATAATGTAAAACAAAACAGCTTTAGAAAGTAATAGCATTAATAAATTAACATATAAAACAAGATTATAAAAAGAAATATGAAGTAAATCAACTGCAATAAAAGGTTACAACTGAAATATGAGTTTATATTGAGAGAAAATCTTAAAACTAGGCTGATTTTAGATATTCTTAAAGATAATTAAAGTTCTTTTAAGATGTACCCTCCGTGTAACATGATAAAAAGGAAACAGAGTGAATGCCCAACGGTCTGAAGATGCCGTCATAGTTCATTATTGCGAGGTACCAGGACACATATTTCAGCTGTAAGCTATCCTTGTAGAACTTCAAAAAATGTTTGTTAAGAAGTAAAAGTATTTTTTCCCTCAGCTGCTTTACACATAAAGCCGTGTTTGAAAATATTTTCGAAACATCAAAAGTTTGTTCTAAACTTAAAAATTAACAATGCGTTCGTATTCAACTGTATAAATGTTCTACTTAGGAGCTGAATTTACTTTACCGACGTTTAGAGACCGTCAAAATACCGGATGAATTAAAACAATTAACAATGTAATAGAACTAATCATGTTGGTAATGTCTTAAACGAGTGGTTACAATGACCTTAGTATCAATAAATATGTAATAATATGTATAACTAGTAATAATATGTATATAAATTATAATAATATGTATAAATAAATAAAAGAATATTACCTCATTAAAAAAGAAAAAAAAAAAAGAAGGGTGCTTTACAAGAAACGTACTGTTCCGATTTTTATTATCATGGTGTCATAAATTGTACTTGATTTAATAGGGTCCTTAATAGCAGAGCTTTACGAGGACTTAGTGTAATGGCTCTGGTGTGCCGAGTAATTATCTTTACGATCTATAATTCACAGGCCTCGCCCGCTATAGAAAAATAAATTAATCTTCAGACAATAACACGTTATCCTTCAAGCGATCGGTAAGATGTTACCTGTAAGAAGGCTCTGATTCAAGAATTGTTTAAAGTATACTAAGAGGTGATTTAAAATTCAGACAAATGAATATTGTCTTTGGTAATGCCACTATAAAATTATTTATTTTATCAAACGATTATACTAATGTCAAGTTTGTGGCCAGGCGATTGCGTGCTTACTGAATAAATATTAGACATTTCTATGTTTTCTGGCGTAAAGGCCGAATAATAAGAGCAAGAAAAACAAAAAGAATACATAAACAGTATATTTATAAAACATTTGTTTACCGAAATCCAATACAGCAAACCAAATTCTTGAATAAGAATTGAATCATAATTATTTTTTTAAAATTTATTAATGAATTGAAATTTACAACCATACAAGTAAATGTAAAGTAGAGCATACGACATGATAATGGCTTGTAAAGGCCCTTCAATGACTATTTTTAATTTAGAAGGTTCCGGGGACCATCTTTATTTCAGACACCTGGGAGAGTTATCGGGAATGCGTAGGGTTGAAAGTTTACAACGATGTCGGTTTTTGAGTGGGAAAGGAGTTAGGAATTAAAGGAGGTTTATCTATTTTGTGATGAGATATTGTGGTCCAGCATTTGGGTCATTATTTATAAATTACACACATGAGTCATCAGCGTAGTGGGGACCGTGCTTGGATGGATTGGAATATCAGCTGTATAAACCGTGTAGAGTATGGGACCTAGGTTACTACTTTGAGGAACGCCGGCGTACCGAGAAAATAGGGATGAGTAGGCAAAATTATGGTTTACTTTATAGATTTCAACAGTGAGAAATTAAAATTTAATAATAAGAGCATACCTAAGAAATCTAGTGAGAAAGCTCTATGCATACGAATTAGGGATTGATAAATTATTTGCCACTTCTATAAATTTGTTTTATTGAAAACTAGTTTCGAATGTTATACATTCATCCTCAGTTCTAAAAACACACAAAAAATTCAAAAATAAACAATTCAAAATATAGTTGGTATTATTATACAAATTAAATTATATAAATCAGTATTATAATTTAATATGTATAATAATACCAACTATATTTTGAATTGCTTATTTTTGAATTTTTTGTGTGTTTTTAGAACTGAGGATGAATGTATAACATTCGAAACTAGTTTTCAATAAAACAAATTTATAGAAGTGGCAAATAATTTATCAATCCCTAATTAGATTGATCCTTCTATACCATCATGCGGATGTCAACTGTCTATGCATACGGACTAGTAAGACAACGTAAGCAACTATTTAAAGAAATAAGCTGCAAACTGGTTAGACGAAACAAATTAAAGTATATTATCTTTAAGTTTTAGGAATAATCGATAGCTGAACAATGTATTGTTATTAGTGGTCGCGTTTTGTTATCTAAATTAAGAAAAGAAAAAAAAAGATGTTCTGAATTTTAATTTTTTAATTGTAGAAGTGAAAAACGAATCTATAATGCAGAAACTTGTTTTTTAAAACCATATTTGTCACAATTTCGTTTATAAAAATAAGGAAGAATTCCAAGAAATCATACAGTTAATGTTCTTTTCGGACTAAAGGATATCTAGAATGTTTATTTTTTATTATTTTTATCTGGTCAATTTATATTTTGATAGTTTGTGAAATAAAAAAAAAAAAAAAAATCTACAAAAAAACATAAAAAAACAAACAGACAAACGACTCTCTCTTTATCTATACTACTTAAAAAAATATGGTTAGAAGAGTGAGATACACTTTATTATGAAAGAGTTGCTGCCCAACTGTATTAGGTTGCTTTGCAAAAAACATACTTTTTGCATCATTATATTACACTTTTTTTAATTTATTACTTATCCTCTGCTAAGAATTAGATCCATTAACATCACCTATCTTCTTGATCACCTAATTCATAGTACAACCGCCAGAGTAACGTCTACTTACTTTTTCGGAAGGAGACTACTTTTTATTATGAAATTTCTTTTCAGCTTGGCAATCCACATGGAAGTAAATCTGCTTCTTCTTTGTTCTTGGATGTTTAATGTCGTCTTCTCATATACACTAGGGATTGATCATTGGAGTCACCAGGCATTTCATAAGGTCACCTGTACATCGCGATACATCGGTCTCCGTCTCCTCTAAATATAGATAAAGCGAAGGATATGTGACTTTAGAAATGTCTCAATGACTTTAGAAATATTAATGCAATCGTAAGGAGAAAAGGATCTATTTCAGAGCAAAAGTAATCTTATTATCTGCATCTTCGTACTGTGTCCATCATCATTGTGTCCATTATCATCATTAAACCCTGATACCTCGGTAAACAAAGGGCTGACAATTAACCTGAACTTGGAGCTACAATTGGACGCCTTGGCATGGCGATGGACTCACTGATTCAGCTTTGATCCTCATAGCGCCGGAACGTCCCAATTACTGAGCTAGCTTCATCTCTGCTAAATTGACCATCAAAGCCCCCTCATATCGCCTCTCTATATATACATATACATGAGGCCAGTTTGCCTAGGTGTTTTCAAAACCTCTTTTTTTTCTCCTTCGTCGATTACACAGACGGGTTCCTAAGAGGTGAGCGGAATTTTAAAATTGACTGCATACTATTTTTTTAAAAGTTTTTTCATATCTGGTTTGCGTTGCACAGTGGGGCAGGTGAAAATTTCTGGCATAAATTAATGTACTGAATTTTTACAACAAATGATAATGTAAATGATCTGTGAATGGCCTATACAATAATATAAAATCTCTGTTAAGTCAGTTACAGGCACTAAAGTTTTATAAATTCGGAATAATGTTCTAGAATAAAATAAATAAATTCTGATTATTTAAAAATATTACTGGATCATATTAAGATGGACATTTTAAGATGTTCTAAGAAGGTCCATAGTGTAAAAAAAAAGTTAAAAAAAGTGGGATTCAACAGAAAATGTAATTAACATGGAGGATGGCACTGAACATTAATTAGAAACAATTTTCTTTTTACATATTTGCAAATTGTGGTAAAAAATAGAAAAACATTAATTGCACAGTTGAACTGTAATGGGTTTTACAAACATTATGAATATTTCAAATTACTACAAACTGAAGAAAATCCAATTTGCTGGTGTTTACAGCAGACACTTTTTTTGATGTAATTTTAAATAATTATAACATCTATCGCAAAGATAGACCTGAATGTAAGTCCGCCTGGGGAGGAGCAGTCACAATGGTTAAACAAGATATCTACTCAGGACCAATAAATATTAGAATTATCCTCTTTAGAAGTTGTAGCCACACACCTAAACCTATTACAGTTTGCAACATTTACATACCACTAAATCGAGACTTCACTGACAATGATCTCCAAGCAATCGTTGACCAACTTCCAAGATCTGTCATTCTGGTTGGAGATCTGAATGGGCACAACAAATTGTGGGGTTCCTCACTGCCCGTCTACAAAAATAGAGGAAACGAAATCGAAAAATTTATCGATAATAACAATTTTCTAATTCTAATTAACGATGGTTCTCCAACTCATTTCTGTACAAATAGTATAGTTTCCGCTATTGATTTATCGTTTGTAGATGTTAAAATTTTTCACAAAGCTCATTGGAGTGCTAAAGACATTCTATACGGAAGTGATCACTTTCCAATCACTATAAAGTTTGAAGGTAATGCCAATTTTGATAAAATTCTGAAGTGATCATTCAAAAAAGCCGACTGGGAAAATTTTCATCCTTGTTAGAAAACGAAATAGAAAAAAAGATAGATACAGTAACTGATTTGGAGGAAAGCATTTCTTTCTTCAACCGAAGCATCCTTATTTCTGCAAAGAAAAGTATTCCATGCAAGAAAATATTCAGCGACAGAAGCCCAGTCCCTTGGTGGAATGAAGATTGCTGCATTGCAATAATGAACAAAAAAAAGCCTTCAATAAATTTTAAAAAAAATTAAGAGAATATTTAAATGAATTAAAAAAATGAGATCAATAGCAAACAAGGCGTTGAAGGCAAGTAAAAAAAAATCACGGGCGAACTTTGTTAGATCTATTAATAAATAGTGGTACCATAAAATAAGTGTGAAAAAAAGTGAATGCGATTCAAGGATCCAAGTGAATGAGAATCAAAGAATCACAAAAAATGTGAGACTGTTTCTACGATTCAATATGACATCAAATCATAACTGAACCATTAAAAATTGCTGTTACATTAGGAACCTATTTCTCTACCATGTCGAAAAGTGATAATAATTCAGATTTTTTGCAGTGTAAAGGTCAGCAAGAGAAATACTCGATCAAATTCCATACACAAGATTCTGAAATTTGCAACACCCATTTAGTCTAGATGAACTTCAGAATATCCTGAACACATGTAAAGATAAATCCACTGCTGGATCCGATCAGATTCCATGTTTTTTTGAAAAAATGCCTTTAATTGATCAATTATTTCTTCTTTCCGTCTATAATAGAATTTGGACAACAGGATTTTATCCTGAAACATGGAGGAAGGCAATAGTCATACCAATTAAGAAAAATCCTAATGACGTAAAAGTCAATAACTATCGGCCTATATCCCTACTTTCGTGTGCGTCGAAACTTCTTAAAAAATAGTAAACAATAGACTGACATATTATTTGGACGCACAAAATTTTTTCTCACCTTCTCAAAGTGGCTTCAGGAAAAACCGCTCTTCCCGCGACCAAATAATCAAGCTTGAAAATGAAATTCAGATTGCCTTCTCAAATAAAGAGCACCTGGTAGCTGTCTTTATAGATATCCAAAAATCATACGACACGATGTGGCGATATAATGCGGTCAGCACGCTATCTAAAGTCGAGCTCAGGGGGCAATTGCTGATCTTTATCAAAAACTTTCTTGAAGAGAGGACATTCCAAGTGAAAGTTGGCCGTAATCTTTCTAAAATGCTACTACAGGAAAACGGTATACCCAAGGATTTCCTCTGAGTGTAACGCTGTTTTTAGTAGCCCTAAATAGTATTATAAAGACAACATCAGCTGAAGTGAAATGTTCCCTATTTGCTGATGACTTCGCAATTTACGTAAATAGCAAGTCTCAAGAAAGAATATATTGAGTGGAGGTTGCAAAAAACATTGGAAAACCTTGAAGCATGGTCCAGAACTACAGGCTTCAGCTTCACTATTTTTGTAGAAAACAAAATGCCTAACTCATCCCTCATTATCTCTATTAAATCAACCGATTATTTATGCAGATGTCATCAAATTCCTAGGGGTCTTCTTCGATAAAAAACTAACTTGGTCCCGCCAAGTGAAGTTAAAATACCAAAAAGGCCTAAATTTATTAAAGGTTCTGGCCAGTATTCAGTGAGGATCCGACCGCCGAACACTATTACTACTGTATTGTACCCTGATCAGACCTATTATCGATTATGGGGCTATCGCCTACAGCTTAGTAAGTGCGACAACATTACAACTTTTGGACCCAGTACATAACCAAGGACTTTGCCTCTGCATCGGTGCATTCAGGACAACACCCGTCGAAAGTTTGTATGCAGAGAGTGGTGAGCCCTCTTTGGATACGAGAACGAAATATTTGGCATTGGAATATTTAGGCACACTGATGTCAAGGCCATTATCGCGCACGAAGACATGGTACATCCAACTGTAAATGAAGAACATAACCCATCATGTAAATATTTCCATGGTAGATAAAAAAATTTGATAAATAACCTACGAATTACGTTACCAACATTTTTTTAAATTACAAAGAAATCAGTGCCTAATTGATTAGAAAAAGAAAACTCAACGGCTTATAGTTTATCAGTATTTTCGAAGCCCACAACCCCTCATCATGTGTATCAACAACTTTACAAATAACGGGAAGAGCTGTATTCCAACTACTGTTTTTGGTTCACCGATGCTTCTAAATCTAACTCTGATTTTGGATGTGCAATCGTCATGGACTACATTTGCCAAAAATTCATGCTACCAGAAACAAATAGTGTATACACAGGAGAACTTTATTCAATTTGGAAATTCCTAACCCTCATAGTAAAACACAAGCATAAATACCATTTGATAGTTTCAGATTCTTTAAGATCTCTCAAGTCGTTAGAAAACAGGAACTCTAAAGATGTTATGTTTATGAAAATTGAAAACTTGATTGGGAATGCAGGCATTTTGGAAAAGTAATAAAATTCCTGTGGGTTCCATCATCGCATTTGGACATTGGGAGAAATGAGGAGGCTGACCGTGCTGCTAATGCTGCAAGGACGGATCCTGTTACTGAGAAAACACAGGTCAACAAGACAACATCCTTGGACTGGCACAAGTATGTAAAGAAAAGAATATACGCTTCATGGACCTCCAGAGGTTTGGAAAACTGCCGAAAGAAGAAACCGCCGGGAAGAAGTAGTCTTGGCTAGCTTACTTGCTTTGACGCACACCTTTCTTCTAAAAATACTGTACCCACCGACCTGTAAGACCTGCAAGGTACCTCTGACCGTGGAGCACACCCTGCTGGACTGCAAGACCTTTAAGGATGCATGGTGACATAGCAACATCAACAACAGATTGGACATCACTCTTGGTGACAGTAAAACTTGTGTTCAAAGTTTATTCAAGTTCTTAAAAAAGAGTCAAATCTATAACCTTATATAGTTCATTAAAACTTCGTTATGTGAAAAAGTGATTACAAAATAAATATCATACCATCATTATAGAATTTAGTTGTTAAAAATCATGGAAAAATATCATTATGGAAAAATGTAGTTGTTCAACATATCTATGTAGTAATGCTAATGACCATCCATGGGTAGATGCATGTATACAATAAATAAATAAAATTTTCGAAGTATATAGTAAGGGGAAGTATTGCGATCGTGATAATTTTCGAATTCGAGTTTTCAACGGTGATATGCGTTTTAAGGTACTGTGAGTCCAAATAACCAAGTTTCGCAAAATGGTCTGTGTGTATCTTTGTCTTTGTGTATGTGAACAGTCTAGCTCAAAAACGAAAAGTTATACGATACTGAAATTAATAAAATCGGCTAACCGGATGTGCCACTTTATATAATCGATTTAAACTTTACAATTTTCTCGAAAACGGCTCTAACGATTTAGATGAAATTTGCCTAAATTATTCTTCATAAAAGCTTTTAACTTTTCATATATGTAGTATATCACCGAGGAAATGCAGGGAAAAATGTTATAATGAAAAGAATATTTTATTTGCGCATAACGTAAGAAGTATGCATTTTATGGTAAACTATGTCTAAATGTGTATGAAAGGTAATCAAATTACCTAAAAAAACAAAACAAGAATCATCGAAATCGGACCCGTAATAAGAAAGACACAGAGCATCGGACTAACCGGTAGTGGTAATTATATCATGGGTTTTACAACTTTTTACAATTTTCTCGTAAACAGCTGAGAATATTTTGATGAAACTTGACCAATATCTTCTCCTTGAAGCTCTTTAACTTTTCATGTATGTAGTATATCAACGAGAAAATGCTGTGGAAAAAGTTATAGCGAAAAGAAAATTTTATTTGCGCATAACTTAAAAATCATGCATTTTATGGTAAATTATGAATTAAATCATATGAAAAGTAATTAAATTCCCAAAAAACAAAAGATCAAATGTTTAAATCGGGCCTGTATTAGAAAAGATACAACGTATGTTATAAGGACTAATAGACCCTAGAGGGAAAACCGAGCGCTTCCGGAAGGATACGAATGCGACCGAACCTCTTCCCACCAAGCCGCCAACCTTTTGTTAATAAAACGCTCCGTAACAATGTATTGTAATAACATAAAAGTAGAAATTAACTTAAATATTTCTACTTTTATATTATTTGATGGAAACAAAATGATTCCATGGAAACTGAATGGATTTTTCATGGCAACTAAACCGAAACTTTTCAGCTTGACAAACCAAGAATATTTAGTGTAGTACTAAAGTTATTTTAAAACTAATTTATTATACTATTGTGAGAAAAGACCTGAAGAGGTGCATTCTGCTGAGTTTATTTTACTAATGTTAGCCAAAATCTAGTAAATAAATTCATATTGATATAAAAACCCCATTTACCAAATTTGAGATGTTATACATTATATTTTAATATAATTTTTGATGAGTCTAATATGACCTTCAAGTAAAGTACTTCAAGTAAAGTTCCGGTCTGCCAATGTTAACCAAAATTTATTATCTTATTTATATTAATATGTAAGTCTTACATACCTAACTTGAGTACCACTTCCGATAATCTTGTAGTGACTAAAAAGAGAGATTCACAACTAAATTTTACAGCAATCCTAAATACAAAACTCAAATTCAACCTTTCTTAATTTTTTAAAATAATATAAATCATGTTTACATAATTTAATTTATTAGAACTTAAAATTATAATATTAATTGTAATGTTAATATTAATTATTATATAATAATATAATTAATATTATAATATAATATTATATACATGAACATTTATTTATTTGTTAATATTATATTAAGGTGCATTTATATCAATCTAGGACTCCCTGGGTGGAGAGCGTTGATCCTCTTATAAACGCTGCCCGCTCTCCAAAAAAGTATATTTTGTTATTGGAGGTTCATCGCACAACGCCATCTAATAATAACGCAAAAGTAAGATTTTGCACCCTTTGTCACTGAATATCACTTATATAGGACCCATGGCTACTTTCCATAAACGTGAATATTTTTTTTTTTTTTTTCTTTTTTCCATATCTCGAAAGTGAGTTTATTTGTGAACGACCCAATGCACAGTTGCTGATGAGAAAATCAATTATTTCTAAAAATTTCCAATAATATGCAACTGCTTGTTCTATTCGAGTAATAATTGCTTGTGCGAACCTAATGCTAGAAAAAAAATTATATGAAAATGACCTTTTCCTCGTATTTTTATGAGATTGAAGCCGTGCGTAAAAAAGAAGAAAAAACAAGTAGAAAAGTTGAAAAGTAGAAAAGGTAACAGTGAGAGCCTAAGACATCTAATTATAATGAAGCATTGTCTGGGATGTTTCAAACTTTTTCATTATATCCCCAGTACTCATTATGACTTATTAAGCTCCTTCCTTAAGTCCCCCGTGTACAAATTAGACGACTTCGTTACAAGAAGTAGGGGAGGTATCAACTTGATTGGGTCTGATCAAAGAATGACTTGGAACGTTACTGTACTTTGACTTAAATGAGTAACAGAACTGAGGAGGCAAAAGAACACAAAGCCAGGACGCAGCTCCGTTTCTTTGATTCATCAGCCCAAATCAGTGTTTGGAGAACATCTTTACATTACGGTGTTCTTTATCTTATTCTTTCTGTCTTGGATTACACACTTCCATGGATTTCTTTTATGGCCCCTATGTATCCGTTATTTCTTTATAGATATTTTAAAACAATATTGAATTGGGTTTGTTTAATAAGAGTATACTTCTTATAATTTATTTCTTCCTCGTAATAATCATTACAGTGTTTAAAAATACCCATTGGTATTAACAAATTTGATTGTTATAGTTTCATAATAATGACTTTTATTTTGAGCTTTCTGACCCCAAGTAAGTTATTCTGCAAAATAATATAATGTACAATTTTATAAGGGCGCCAGGCTATTTCCGTTTAGGTAAAATACTTCAACAATCTTAAACTCACTTGAGAAATCATTGACCTGCGGGTATTGAGGGAGGAAGGATAGCCTTATGGGATGCACCAATTCAAGCAAAAAAAATTCAAGATATACATAAATTACGCATGAAAACAAAGTATATTATATACTCATATACTACATTGATTACATTTAAGATATGCTATCGTCTTTTCATTTATTTTAATATAAATTAAACAAAGCTGGAATAGATTTTAAATTCTCAAATAGAGAAATATATTTCCTTAAATTATGGTTTATTTCATTAAACCATACAGGACGAATTAAAAAATCGATTCAAATTGGGACTGAAAAACGTTACATATCTGTGTTCATTCCCAATTTGAGTATTAGATATTTTTACTGAATGGTTGATTTCATTCCAAGGATGCTAATAGGTTGAACTTGGGATTAAGAGCTAACTGAACGGTGAATCGGAGTTTGGAATTGGTCCAATTTCTACTCCTCGTTTTCAGAAGCTTTGCCAATGTCTTCGGTCTTCAACTCCGCTCAACTTCTTCACTTTTTCATGATCTCTCAACCAGCACCTTTTTATTGTTCTCGTATTGCAAGGAAAGCCAATCATTGCTTGAGAGTATTTATGTTTTGGTCGACTGTTGGTTATTGTAAGTCAGTATAAAGAGTTTTGGTAGTCGCGTACCAAGATGCTTTTGTTTGAGCATTTTACGTTTTTATATATTTAAACAAGGCTTTGCTCAGATATGATTCAATAGTATAACATTACTAATCAACCAGTCATCATATCCTTCAAATGTTTATCATAATGGTTAAAGCGGTGGCTCTACAAAAGTCTTATATTGAATCAGGTATAAATTTAACAATTTGGGCTCAGTTATTCCTCTTAAGTCTCAAAATTTAATTGCCGTGGCTGCCCCAAAACTTCAAGTTTGTCCTTTGGTATTTTTACCTCAGCTGTTTCAGTTTATGTAATATGGAATTCTTATGTGAAGAAGTGAGATGGCCAGACACTGAAAGAAAGCCTGAATTTCGGGTGATCAGTGAATGCAGAGAGGATCGGAGCCAATCATGAAAAATATACGTAATTATCGTCCTAAAATATAAAACCGGAAATGTTTTTAGGAATTGCGGATTATCTGTTTTATTTCTAGTGGAGAGCAGGATAGCAGAACTACCTGTCAGAGATCTATAGACTTCTGTGCGGTAGTCAGTTCAGTGAAAGTGTTGGATGTTGATTGGTTTTTTTTCTGGAACCTATAATTTGAGTCGTAATTACCGTGGGCTTTTAACTCTAATGTTTTCACGTTTTGGCGTTCTGCTTAATATCATTGTATAGATTTTAAACAGCTCAATTAAATTATATCAATAACATTATTGTAAGTTTTTTTTTAGATGTTTCCATTTAATTTATGTTTGCTATTTAATTACCATGCCAGAAAATGTTTAAGTAAGTTGGTTTAAAAAACCACCGTAAATACATCTTGATCTAAAACGAAATCCTTCGAAGGAAAAACTCAAATAGCCAGAGGGAGATTAAAATTAGTTCAATTATTCTCAAATTATGCCTAGATAGTAGAGACGTATCTATATAAGAATAAGAATAAAAGTTCGTTCTCTTCCTGTAAAATATTTGTTTATTTCTCAACACTTTTCGGTCTCTAGACCTTCATCAGACTAAAATATCATACAGGAAAAAAAAAATCAACAATCAACAACGATATAAGCTAGCAAATAAGAAACTCTAAAATATACATTAAAATATTATATATCCAATAATATTACATAAATACGTTAAAGTAAAAAACAATCTGGAACACATACCTCAATGTAGGTTAAACCTAAAACGGTCTTCCTCCGTTGTTGGTCAATAGAGGACTAAGTATTAAAACTATTCAGCAGATTGACTCTCCCACCTGCCTACGTCATAATTTCATTGGTTGTTACTATTTTAATAAATGCACACACGTTTTAATATTTTGTCCTCTATTGACAAACAACGGAGGAGGTCCGTCGCAAGTTTAACGGGCATATTACGTATTACGTTTACGGGCATATTTAATATTTAATGTATATTTTTAAGTTTATTTTATGCTTGCTTATATCGTTGTTGATTATTGTCATTTTTTCTTGACATTAGTTATTATTTTTTTTTTTGTATGCTGTATTAGCCTGATGAAAGTCTAGAGACCGAAAGTGGTTGAAAAATAAATTAATATTTTATAGGAAGACAATGTCTTTTTATTCTTATTCTTTGCTCAATTAGTTCAAAATTAATTTTGAATGGGTGATGTAGAGTAATTTGTAAGTGATATTAGAAAACTCTTATTTGTTTTTCAATAAATAATTATGTATATTTGAAAGTATCTGATATTTGATGTACACCGTTCTTGTTTTGTAACTAATGAGAAATAACATGCACTCATCTATATAGAAGAACGTTTAGTGGAAATATATACCTGCAAATGTTAATTAGCTTGGCAAAATGTGTAATTATATGGGTTTAATAATTAAAGTACATAGTATTTTATATATACACACACACACACACACACACACACACACACACACACACACACACACAATGGATTATGGTTATGATTGGGGGGAATTGAGATGGGTCTCTGCATGGTGGAGTGTAAGCTAGTTTGTATTACAGGCGCCCGAGTTGCCAGTCCCCTCGTAATGGTTTACGTTTCACTGCTCTCATAACAACTCCTAATCCCTGATAAAATGTTGGATTCAACTCTCTCGACAATTTGGTTTAACATTCAAATTTACTTATCTTTATTGGTGTATTACATTAAAAATTATTCTGTTTTTAATTAATATTTTAATAAATAATAAACACCCAAACAAATAATTATTTACTATTTTTTTTCGTTTACGAATGGAAGCATGGAAATGCAAAATTTGTCAGGATTTAAGCTTCAACTTGAATTATATTTAAGAAATATGACTTATTTATCAATCAAATTTGTAATCAAATCATATTTATAATGGTATTCGCAACCTGTAATCTGCAAACAAAAAAAAAAAAAATGTGAAAAAGGTACTTAGAATCTTTTGCATTTCCACGCTTTGATCATTTTAGATTTACATTCTGGTGATGGTCTGGGTTTTAATCTTCTGTTTATTATTATTTTATTATTTATTCTCCACATGTTGCATCTTCTATACCTCCTATAAATGAGTTGGTGCAGGCAGTTACATTTTGACACTTGCAGGGAACCTAGTAGAGTGAGTAAGATGGTTCTTGAGAAGATAAAATGTTTTAGTAAAATTTATGCTTATTTAGACAAATCGATCTAAGTTTTTATTCGATAAGATATGTTCAAGATAATTCATTACACCTCGAAATACATTTTTTCAAGGTGTTGTAGGAGATCAATGTTTTTTAATTATATGCATTAATTCAAGAAACCATACACTATCAAAAGCCCTTTGAGTATCTGGGAAGGCAGCGACAGTTGGCATGTTTTCCTTGAAACCACCAAAAATATATTTCGAGACTGATTTGAGCTAGTGTGCAGTTGAATGTTTACCTTGAAAGACCTCCAAATCGGTTATTTGGTTGTCTTTCATGGTAAACATTCTAAACATTCAAAACTCGTCAAAATGATGTTTACTTTATTTGGTTGATCTTCTGGTTTATTCAGTTTGTGGAATGCTATAATTTCAGCAAGTTTCTTTATGTTAGGAAAGAAGCCTAGTGTATCTGTTGTACACCGTTAAGAAGCTATAGATTTGTTAACTACTTGTTTTAGAACGACGTTGGTAATTAAATCATCTCCTAAAGTTTTACGGTTGCCCATTTTTTTTTTTTTTTGATGATAGCATTTTCCATAATTTGATTGTGGCTCAACAGATACTCGAACGTTTTGGAGATCTTTGGGAATATCCTCTTCCATGGAATTTGTTAAATTTGGAGTCCTGTGGCATTCTGTATTTTGAAATTCTATCTTCTCCAATAAGCGAAATTCAAACTAAATTTTTGGGGAAGGATAATTATATAATCTAATAGTTTTATGTCATAAATGGAATCTTCAGGCGAATGAGATTCCTATGTCTCTTTCTGAAATGAAGGATATGCATTTAACCTATGCTCAGCAAGCTTACGTCTTATAATCATCTAGCATATTTATGTGATTAAATCTAGCCTATAGCGTTTATGTGATCCTTCTTATTTCCTTTCCAATTATTCTTATAACTATTATCTTTAGTTGCCGAAGCTTGGCACTACCTTTAGAAAGGTATGATGCTTTATTGGTATCGGATCATTGTAATTGTAATATTACGATGGACATTGTTTTATGTCTTAGAATAAATAAATTGAAATAAATAAATTAATTGAAATAAATTATCTCGTCTTCTGTACCTTGTTTGTTTATAAATTAGTGTAGGATTTTACAGTATGTACTACCATTGGCAAGTATCAGATGTGAGGAAACCACTTTTATTGCAGCTGAATGGATATATAAAAACTGGCGCCCCAGATTGTGGTTTTACAATCTAAATCGCTTAATAAAATTGCAGCAGAACCAATAAAAATGTTATTGAAATCCGCTTGTAACAGGCTTTGATTCGGTCTCTGTATACTCAGAAACAATATGTGTTATTATAACAGTAGTAATTTATAAAAAAAATTACTTCTTTACAATTTTTTTATTTATTTTTTCTATTTACAAAATTCCTGTTTTCATTATTTCATTTCGAAATTCTACTTAATATCTGAATTATATTTTAGGAATTAAAGAACGAAATAACATCATTTATTTTAATCAGCAAAAATATTGGATTTAAATTTTTAAAGATAGTCGTGTAAATTTAAAAAATCTGGTGCGGTGTGCTGATCACCCAAATTTAACTTACCACCTTATTTTAAGTATAAATTAATTTCGCCTTAAATAGGGCTAGGGGAAGTCTAAATGTTTCCATTTAGTTTCCTTTTCTCCTGTATCTGTAAGTAAAAATAAAAATAAATAAATAACTAAATTTTAAAAATATATTACGTAAAATGAAATATTAATTTGCGTTATGAACTGCCAATTTTTATATTTATTTGCTACAGAAGGAGAAATTCTTTATAATTCAACGTGAAATTCATTATGAATGTTCCTAAATTAGGCATTCGATGACCTCAATGGCCCGAAAGGTTTGCTTTCTGTAGCAAAGTTAATCACGTGTTGAATCACTGTCAGTCTGCAGCGCTTGCTAATTATCAGTTGGTTCAACAAACAACGAAAGTGGGTAAACGTTCCCTCGAGTTTGTTGACAGATAATTGCTGTTGGCAGCTTTTCATATCATCATAATCTTTACCGGTTAAAATGTTAAGTAAAACATTACAATTATTAGTTAAATATTAGTTGCACTATTTAAAAAAAAAAATGGTTTATTTCTTTATTTACCTATTCATAATTTTCATCAGTCATAGAATAAGCGGGATATATTCAGACTGAGTCATACTTAACCATCCCTATCTTCAATCATCGATTATATTATTATGTACCAGTTGAAACATTCCATTCATCTCTTTTTAAGTTTTTCCTTCATGAAATATTCTGATTACTGCTGATAATTTTTGCAGTTCGTTCAAGTCAACGTAATGCAACCTTTTTAATACCCAATGTAACCTTCAGATGCCTCCAATGTAACCTCCGACGGGCCTTTCAGATGCTAACTGACTTTGGATTGAATTGGGATGTAGTCATAGTGGATGCGTATTCTTGTTCAGATTGAGTTCGTCATAACAGTTAAACAATAAGGTTAAAATGGAAGTGCTTACTCTGCATTAAGAATAAACATAATAAGTTAACGGATTGTTGGCAGTAAGATACCATAAAGTAGATACCATAAATCAAATGTTTTTTTTTGTTTTTTTAACTTTATTTTTAAATTCACACCTGTCTATTAAGACAACCAGTGAATGTGCTGGCTATGTACATGTCAACGTGGCATGAAAGGCATGAGAAAGAGTAGTACCCAGCGGCACCTCTTCCTGTCGTGATAATCGTATATAGTTAGTCTAGGAGATCCCTCATCCAGCTCCTCTTCAGCCTTCTGCGGGTGTTGTCAGGCATATTGGTTGTCGGCATATCTTGTTTGAGTGTGTTAGGATGTCCGTGTAAGTTATCGTGAAATCGTTTGTAGTGGATCCGTATGTGTTCGTTAACTGTAGGCATATTGAGGTCTGTATGTAACGTAAAGTTGCTGATGTACCAAGGGGCTTTGGTGATAGTCCTAAAAGTTTTTGACTGAAAAATTTGGAGTTTTTGTACGTGTGTTTTTTTGGCTGTCCCGTATATCTGTGAAGCGTAGGTCCAGATGGGCTTGAGTAAGTAAGTGTAAGTGTTCAATTTATGTCTAAGTTTCAATTTTGAACGTTTTGAAAGAAGTGAATATAACAGTTTAAGTCTTTGGTTTAGCGTTTTTTGTTTATTCTTGATGTGTGGGCCCCATGTCATTCTTCTGTCAAATGTCAGGCCAAGGTATCGAATTTTGTCTGTCTGCGGAATTATTGCATTGTCGAGGTATATTGGAGGACAGGTTTTGAATATCAAATGCTAAACCTAAAGTTTACATCATAAATCATTAATTCATAAATTACATAAACTAAAGTTTCAAGTTATAAAAACAAGTAAATTGGTACCAACGAGAGCAATAACACTTATAATAAAAATGCAATTATTACTTGTGCTTGTTTCTCCAGCAAACATATCCCACTTCTGCCAAGAATGAGCTCTGTTATGTTAATTTTGTTTATTGCATATCCCACAGATACTTATTTTCAAATACAAGACCAATTAACTTCTGGTTTATTATTTTCAATAACAGACCTTCGTAATCTACCAAGAAACAGAAACAACCCTCCATCAAAATTTGAGGTTTTACATTTCAAGATACATAGAATTGTACATTTCCAAGATACATTTTATTATGTTAGCCCTTGTTTCGTCTAAAGGGACGTTTTTGTGGACTGAAATGTTATTATATACTTTACTACGATAATTAATCGAATATTTTATTAAGACTAGTCCGAAATTCTCATGTGCCAATACTTATTGAGTAAATTAGCCACCCATTTTAGATTAATGTTGATATTATCAGCATTGTTGAACTATTCGACATTTTTGATGAAACTTTGGTGTAAATGTTTCTAATTGGTTTCTTAAAAATTCAGTGATACTCGAACATGAAATGATTAGAATAAACCTCCTTAAAACGCAATGATGCAGAAAGAGAATAATTTTCAAAAACAAGGAAATTCAGAAGAGAAAAAGTGGAACTATGACAAAAATACAATTTTTTTAAAAAGATAAATAAGATATTAAAATAATATAAGAGTCTACACGTTGTGTGAGTATTAATTATATCGACATCGTTTTTTTGAAAAAGGCTCAAGCACCAATAATTCGAAATTCTGGTTTCAATTTATTATGGAACGTAGGCAACATCTCTATTGATTCCCGCTCACGATATATCGAGAAAAAAAATTGGAAATGGTCTAAAAATCGAATATCGATGACGTAAGCCCCGAATACTAAACGACTCTGACCTAAAGCAGTGCTAGAAGCCTTAATAATATATTGTACTTATGAAGGTTTTGCCAGGTAAATAAACTCCTATTGTATACAATATAAAATTAAATAAAAAAAAAAAAATATTATTTGGGAAAAACAATCGTTTTATGGTTTCCTGCTCTTACGCCTTTTTCAAAAAACGCCGTCAAGATTTCCCAGGGTAAGTATACGTAGCCTACATCAATATTTTTAGATTCTGTACTTTGTATGTTGCATAAAAGTATGATCCCTTTGAAAGCTATCTATCTTAATATAAAAGTTTAGTGAAAGTAACTTTTTCATTACAGTGAGAGTATAAGGGATGTATAATATTCCTTTTGAGAGCTACACATCGAATAAACTATAAGACGCCTTATTCTTATTCAAAAGAGGGAAATAGGTACAGGTTTAATATCTTCCTTACTGGAGGCAATAAAGATAAAATTTGCGCGCGAGTTCATATTCACACTTCGTGGAAAGGGCCCTTAGAAAGTGGGGTACAAAGAAAGCTTCGAAATCAAAGAGATGCCTGGGTAGAGGAATCCTACGGCTCTGGTTCTTTGTGAGCATTCTTTTGGATATGGCGAACAGAAATGTGGAGCAGTCCGCCATGGAATTCTTCGAAAAAAAAAAAGTCCATACTTTTTACTTCCCTCAGCCCACTGAAAAAGATCTTTATGATAGGTCATCACATTTGTGCTAGAAAGAAATTTATCACTTATGGAATACTTGGAAAATCTTTTTGCCTAGGCAAAGTTTGAAAATTCGTATTCTATTTACTAAGATTCAAAATATTTAAATATTATACTGATGTGAAAATATTAGATTATTTTAATGATTACTTTCTATTCAACACGCCAATTTGTATTATTGATTAATTAAGTGTTTTTAGGTTTGATCACTGTGCGTTATAAAATGTAAATACATTTATAGATGTATAATATACATATATATACCGGCCTCTTGGGTTATATTTTTGTAAAACAAATTAAAAAAAAAAAATTTTATTATATGGTAACTCTGTACTAATATTAAGAGCGATAATACTTTGAACAAGTAATTTTGTGCTTGGGACAGGGGAAGGTAGTGAGTGACGTTTGGGATATTCTGCCTTAAATTTCTTCTAACAGAAATACTTCCAATGTGATTTCTAGTATGCAGCAAACAGACATGTTCAAAATAAAAAGCTGGCACTTGAAGGTTTACAAATAGAAATTTTTAATTATATGAGAACCCCTCGTATCCGGCAGTAAAGTCAACAGATTCATCGAATTACTAATGTGATTGAAAAAGATATTCGAAAACATTTCAAAACTGAACTTTTTCTAACATGCTAGGGGGATGCGTCCCAGTTTTAACCACTCAGAAAAAAATACAAAAGATAATATTTATTTATTTAGCCTTAATTCATTATTTGTTTAATGTTGTTTATTTATAGCCCTCCTCCCCTCAGACCGTTTTCAAAGTTTCAAATTTTAGATGTGGGGCAGGCTATACCCCAAAATTCTGAATGGTTGTGCGGGTTTTAGGTAGATTTACACCAGATACAAATTTGTTAATAACATGAGTTTTGTTAATAATTTTTTTTTTTTAGATTTGTTGTAAATAATGTCTATTAATAACTTTTTCTAGTAAAAATTCTGTAGTTTTGGGGTAAAATGGTACACGTAAATGTTTTGTGACAGTGGGTTGATGTTATATTTTGTTATTTTTAATAAACTTTACCTTTGAGAAAAAGGCTATTAGTCACTGAAAAAGTGCTCACATTCCATGTAAATTCTGTTCCACTTTTGTATTTCGTCTTCCATTGGCGTATATTTGTTTCGTATTTATATCAGCAATTTTTGAAATTAATATTGAGAGGTTATTAGACACTGAAGAATTGGTAATTGTACCTATTTTGTCCTCATCAAATTAATTTCAGTTGATTGACTACCATAATGATAAAATATTTATGTAATAAATATGGATATGAAATGTAAACTATCAGGAAAAAATAAATCAATATTATATGTAAAGCTCGGAGGATAGAAAAATACAAATCAAATTTTCCTAAGGATGAGGAAAGCTATTTCGAAATGTCGATGTAAAATGTGAAGGATAAAATAATTTATATATATGTGTGTTTCCCTTCAAGAGCCTCCGCTTCTTTCACAATCCTTCTATAAATATCAATAACCGTGTTCCGTGCGTAGTTGATCAATTTGAAGTTTGAAAATTAGCAAAATAATTTCTCTTCTAGTGCCCTAAATGACTATATTTATTATTAAAATTTTGTTGAATAAAATGTGCATCTCTTTTAGGGAAAGGTCTTTTTGTGGCCTTTTAATAATTTAAAGATTGTTTTTTAATTACTTTTTTTTTCTGCCTCAGTAAATATACCTTCGGGGATAATATGGACTCGTGTCACCTCAAAGGATCCAATAAGAAAATAAAAAAATGGTCAGGAAATTCAATGGTCTTATTCTCAAAAGTTCCTTTTGAAACCATTCAGCAGAATGGTGCCCCTTGATTAATTTGTATTATGATTAATTTCTCGTTAGGGGGGCAAGTGCAAGGTTTCCCGCGCTTTAAATGCTCCAAAAGCGGAATTTATGATATTATAATTTTGAAGTTTTCAGGTCCGTTTAATTATGAATTAATTAATTACGTAACCATCCTTTTAAATTACATCGCTTAAAGATTGTCAGATATAATTAAACATACCTGCCGTAAATTTTAATTTACCATCGACTGTTTTTGAAATAAGGATCTTTTGAAGAGGACCTCTATCCTCCTTATAACTAGTATTATTTTAAGAACGTTACAATATATCTAAAAAGTTTGATCGAACGTCAAAGTTAAAAATATCTAGCATATTCTAGAAGAAAACGTAACGCTCTGCAATTTTATCCTCTAGCACTTTTCTCCAGACCAACTGTGATTGGCATACATTGGGATCCATAGGTATACATAGGCACCTATTACAATAAGTTTTTTCTTATTTGTTTTTATTTATTGACCGCACCTCTAACCAAGATTCTCCTACGAACATTTTCCACGGACAACCATACTCTCACCATAATGAAAAAAAAAATTGTTTTGTGACTTTGGCTTTTAATTTAACACACATATAACACTTGTATTCCTGCCATCCAAAATCAGTGAACTAATTAAACAAAATAAATAAAGAAATTATGTGTAAAGCAAACTTAGTTGATAAATCAGTATACACTTGTTTTGTTTTATTTTTTAAATGTCTGTAGTTAAATTTTCTAACATTTTAAATATAGATCGTTGTAATTGAGTAAATAAAGTGAATGAAAATTACCGGAAAAGTGTTGACTGCAAGGGGAACAAGTCTTTTAATAATAATGGCCCAGGATTAAGTATTGCCAGCACCAATGGACGACAATTTAATTGAAGTGCAAAGTAGATGGTGGAGTAAATATTTAATTCAGCAGAATGGGGGAGAAAAAAGTTGTTTTGTCGACAGTTTCATTTAATAGGATATCTCCTTTTATTTTCTCAAGGATTCTTTGAGAAATTTTATTATATATATATATATATATATATATATATATATATATATATATATATATATACCATAAACTGGGGTAACTTTAGGACTGACGCTGTAGCTTTAGGATAGTCGGGATTTCAAAATATAAATATTTATGCGGGCCTATTGTTATCGCCTTTCGTTCAGTTTCCTATCTTAATTTGTCTGTAATGTCACTTTCAAAGCCCACTGTAGACAGTTTAACCATCTATTTAACCACAAATATTAATATTATCTCAACGACTTTATCAATGGGTCCATTTCTATATTGAAAACGTTTTGAAGGCTAAACTCAAAATAAATATAAACTTATTCAGTGTACTGGGGTAACATTGTGACGTTTTAAGATGGCTCAAATGCATTTTATGGCGAAACAGTTGGTCTGAGAGAAAAATGCTAGAGGTCAAAATTGTAGAGCATTATGTTTTCTTCTACAATATGCTCATTATTTTGAACTTTGACGTGAAACCAAATTGTGAGGTTCGAATAAATTAATGTGAGCTTATTAGGAAACGTATTTTCCGATAACATATTCATTAAAAAGGAGTACATAAATGCATTGGAATCATGTATCTGTTCTTGTAACCGGCATCAGTTTACGCGCCTAAGACGCATACGCGGCGTCAAAGTGTCAAATAATGGGTATATTACGAAAGTAATCGCTACGCTCTACAATTTTTTCTTTTCAGCCCAACCGTTTTCCCATCAAGTGAGAAAACATGTCTATCCTAATGTAACCCCAGATGGCGGGGTAACGTTGGAACAGAAAAAAATCCCTTCCCTCTCTCTCCCTGTTAAAGATATTTGAAGAATCTGAGTACTGTAAGGTAACTAAAGATTCTAGCTTCTATTTCGTTTAGGTCTAAAATTAAAAAAAAAATTCTGATCAGGGTGATGCAAGAAAGTATCTATAAAATATGTCCTAATGTTTCTCTGGTTAACGGTATATGCATGTGTGTATATATATATATATATTTAAATCCAGCTGTTATTTAATATTTCCCTCCACCCTCCGCCGGTTCCAAAACCATAGACGAATTTTTCGCCTGTGCAGAAGTGCACAGAATAGAGAAGGCTGTCTCTTGCACCACAGAGATAATTTAATTTCCTGCTGCCTTATAGATTCCATTTCCTGTGAGCTGAGGTAGAGGCGATAATTTGCAGACAAACCGCCCTATAATGGGATGCTGATAGCGAATCGGCTGTGTCGTCCTCTTGGCTGACCTCTGGCTCCTGATTTTTCTTTCTTTTTTTTTTCCTCTTCTCTCTAGGGGTTGTTCTATCTGATCTAGCCACCCTATTGCACTACAGCCTCGACGCTATAGATGCGGTATACGTTCATGTCTTGTTATATTAGTCAATACAATGGATTATAATTTTAATGTCTTCAGAATAGCAGAATGAAGTTTAAGCCCTGCAATTTTTTTTAAGGATATAATTGGAAGATTCCAAGAAGAAGATCATAAGTCTCTAAAACACCATTCAACGCACAGAATTCCCAAAATCGTGGGCAAAAGTCATAATATGTTCTTTTCCAAATATTGTTAATCGGAGTTATCCAAATTTTATTTAAATATTGAAGTTGAAACAATATTAATTCCTCTGAATATTTTGGTTGACGGGGGAAAGGAGAGATCAGAAATTATCATTTTCTTTTCGTAAGACTAAATAAACAATTTAACTATATTTGTGAAATAAACTAAAAACAGGATAGTAAAACATTGAAGACTATATAGTCCGCTACATATTCTTAGCCTACACAGATATGGAGAGAACGGTTCGCCCAAAAAGAGTGTGGTCCGCCGATTCGTTTTTGGCAAACCGTTGTCCCCAGGTGGACCGAGAGTCAATGCAGAAGTGTGTATGTTAGTATGTAAAGTTCTGTTGCTGACGTATCAAGTGAATGTTCGAATCGCTTTGAATTGCAAAATATGTAATTTGTTAAAATTTAATATTTTTTTTTTAAGATAGAAAGTTTTACTGAAAAATAATACAATTTGCCGCCATCAAGGGCCATACGTATTAGGTAAAAACTGTGAACATCACAAATGATAACCAATAATTAGATAAATTAAATAATAACAAAACTAGTAAAAAACTAAGATAAAGACAATTTAAGTTAAGTAAAAATAAAGTAAATCATCTTGATCACATTCCTTTCCAATAATCCAGGAATTGAAAGCCAGTGGAGCCGCAGATGCTCAGGACTTGGGTGGAGAAGATGGCTAGTATACCGGAACTACGATCGCATATTTAGAAAAGATTTCGGCGCCGCTGCAACTGGCCTTCGAGGAGGTTTAAAGGGATGGCTGGAACTTGATAGGGATTGTGCTAAAGAATGAGTATGATGATTAAGGTTTTGGTGAAAGCTTGAGAATTGGTATGAAATAAGATCAAGAATACATGGAATATTGGGGACTTGATGTAAAGGTCTTGTTTGTTAGATAATATGGATAATTGACTATTGCCCAGAAGGCTTTACACTGAAAGGATTGGATAAAATTTCAAAAGTTCAAACTTAATTAGAATTATATTTTGTATAACATACTTGTATGAGCCTTATAATTAGTCGTGGAAACGTTTGTAGTTGATCGGTATATGCTCATTTGTTGTAAATATGCATGTATGGTGCACATGATACTCGTGGGCGATGCCCGAAATGATTTAAAAAATTCGTAAATTGATAAAAATTAAATAAGGATTATACATTAAATAATTCGCAAATTTTATATCTTTTCATAATAGGTTTCAAGCCATTTTATACTCCGATTTTTCAAAGGAAGTTTTACAGTACGTGCTTTCCGATTTTTCAAGACGTTATACAAATACAAATTCTTCTATTGAGACCAAATTGATTTAAGGAGTGAAAGTTAAACATTTTGTAAAACAACTTTTAAAATCTAACTTACATCGACGATAAGATAATATTCAAACGTTAATAGTCATTTTATGGTAATTGTATAGTTATAATTCTCGGAGCTCCGACCTAAAAAAGCAAATCCAGGAAAAAAATAATGAACCAGAGATTGGACGCTGCTGATGGTAGAGGAAGGGAGGATGAGTGCACGACAGGCCAATATTTGAGAGTGCTTTCCAATTAATATAAGAATTGTCCCAGCCTTCCCTTCGGGGCCCTTCAGGGAAATTATCTCCCACTGTGGGTTTCCTACTTCTCTCTTCTCCTTCTTTTCTTCTTTCAGATCACTGATTGCAGTAATGGGAGGCCGATTTAACGACAGAGATATCCTTTGGGTCTTTGTGGGTATCAAAGTTAGTTCATTGTAATTGTAGTCTCTACTGTTCGAACCTATCTCACAATTTGAAAAATAAAAATTATAATTATTTCTAATACCGTCATTTTATTCACTTCCTTTTTCAATCGAGCACGCTCTTAAATTAAAAGCCTTCTTGTAGGATAGTGTTAGTTTGTAGTTTATAATGGAAGGATTTGAATCTAGACGAATATAAATATATCAGATATTATACACTCACATAAAATTGTATTTATGGCATAATAAGGAAGATTAGTGAATTTAGATATTATCGAAGAGAAATTTGATAATTTTGTGGAGTATCATGGCACAATTATGTTTGTAAAATAAATATTTGACCGAAAAAGGAACAGAGCAGCCATTTATTTTCGTTTCAGTTTATGAGGATTCTACGTCAGTGGCTTGTCAAGTTGAAGTTGCAGTTAGTCGATCTGCTTTATTGCATTAAGTGGAATAAATAATGTTGGGGCCACAGCTAGGTTGTCCTATGGACGCCCTTAAACAACGCCAAGGTTGTGCCGGTAATTGTCATATGATCGGTTTGGGTATTGGAATACCATGTTCTGTATAATAGGTAAAAATAAATAAAATTATACCTGAAAGATAGCAGAAGAAAGTCCCTCTTTCGCTCAGAAAATAGAGCCCTGTTTTCCTCTTCAGCTTGGCTCACAATGTCTCATAGACGGTGCTCGGCGGTCTCCGGTACACCGCAACTGGGGCATAACGGGTCGATGTCCTGGCCATGTTGGTTGAGCTTGGCACGGAACCCCCCATGCCCTGTGAGGAGTTGTGATACCAAATAATCCGGGAGGACCCGTTTTGCTTCTAATCGGGACCTGGCGGTGGGAAACTACTTCCGCAAGGTAGCACCTTTCGGGATTTCCACCCACCGCCGGTTCCATGCTTCTATTGTATCCTCTCACATCATCTTTTTCCAATTTCTGGGATCTTCTTTTATCCTCATCCAAATATTTGCTGATAGTCCCGCCGAGCTTTCTCTCTTTATTTCAAATTTCATTCCATCTTCCCGCAGGAGGAGATCGAGAGGTACTCCTCCTGCTAAGACTTGCACCGCCCCAGAGACACTGATCTGTACGCCCTGATGACTCGTAGCAGAGCTAACCGCTGAATGGTTGCCAGCCTGTTCTTATGTGGGCGTGAGAGATTCCGGCTCAGGATACCCAATATTACACCCTTGTAGATAGCCAGAGTTGCTGGGTTTCTGAGGCCCCAAAAAACACCCCTCCCCTCCCCCCCCACGCGACTAAGCTTTGATCAAACTTAAAACCACATCTCGCCCAAAACGCATCGTGATCTATATATATCCTTAAGTCATTTCACAGTTCCCGCCATTTTTCTCACCCTATCATATTGATATGCTACAAACGATTTATGATCAATCATACAGACACAAGAACTCAGTAATAGAAACAATGGTCATAACACGCATGGCTGACAAGACTAGACTCAGGCTAACCCTCAATCTATTGACAATCCCTCTGGTCAGGAAAGAATTACAACTGCATATTATTGTTACTTATTCCTCATTATGATAATTAAACTGACGATTACGCAATGTAGCTCAATAATTATCCTTGAAATTATATAGTCTGAGTGAGGGTGATTAAAAAAATTAAGTTAAGATAGATAAAAATAAATAAATAAATAAAATGATATTTGTTTTACCAAATTAAATTTTTCCTGATAAAAAATAAAACTATGATCCCAGATCTATTGGAAGATCCGCTTGTAGTAATAGATGGTAGCCTTCAAGGAGTATTAGAGGGAAGTGCGCCAAAAATGGATGGACCCATTGTCTAAAGGGGACCTCTTTTGATTAAAATGGTCTGTGCTGAAACCAAGTAATAGAGGCATGAAATGCATAGTAATACCAAGGACAGTGATAAAAAGAGGACTAACGTCAGGTTTGATAAAGATGAAGAAGTCTATAGCCTAAAACCTGTTATTGGTGTTATGGAAATTATTTGTGGTATGTTGTTTAAGTGTCACTATCATTTCTGAATGACGGTAAGTGTCTTTGTTATGATTATATACATAACAAATAGACTTGGAGAATCTGCAGTCATTCTAACGAGTTGAGAGATGAAAAATGAAGTTGTGAGAAAATGTTATTTTGTTTCTAAAGTGGACTCTTTTGTGTTCATAATAATATATTAACAAGTTTTATTAAATGTTTTAAATGAGAAAGTTATTCATAATTAAAAGTTATGTATATATTAATGCTATCTTATGTGCTGTAGATGCTGATATAGAAAAGAGATTATATTTTGCTTAAAAGTAGGAATTTAGTAGGATCCACTTTACGGCTCTAATGGGGAGAGAGGTCCACTTAAGGCGCAGATTTTCATGTCCATGAAAAATAACAACTTTCCGTAATTTCCAACAAAAAAAAAATATATAAACAATTGTCTTATCAAATGGCCTCATAACTAGATAGAAAGATTTTTTTTTTCAGCTATTTAAATTAATTTCACCATACCTATAATGGACTTATTGCGCCAAAGCAAATGGTGGTACACTTTCAGCGCACTCCCTTTAATTGTAATATTTAATAGATTTTGTAATACATCGAATTTAATCAATTTTATCATACATACATTACTTTTTATCATTACGATGTAGGACCGACTACTATTTTGTAGAGCATAAAGAATTGGGTGATTCCAGCAGCGATATTTTGTTACAATATACACACTGCAAGTATAAATCACATGATAAAGACATCGCTGATGGAGTGAATATGATCTATGTCTTCGATGGCAGCCCAGCCCCAGTGAAACTAATGGGCTGTCTCCTACACCATCGGAAATCGACAACTTCGGAAATCTCGGTCTACCGAAAGAAAAAACATGGAAGAAAAAAAAAAAATGGATCGCTCCTTTATTACTTACGCTTTTTAGATGGTTCTTTTTCTAATACATAAACATCGTACTGCTTTAATTTCATATTGATGAACTTTTTTTGTTCTTTTTTTCCGTTGATAATTTATTGTTTGATTCCGAGACTAGTAAAATCGTTAATTAAGTTTAACCATTAACAATGGCTACTATTAATTTTGAATAACAATTAAAAAATCCTCAAATTTAGAGATTTCTGCGTTGGAATATCTCCTCAATTAGAAAAAAATTAATATGGCCTGAAATTAAGTCCCGGATAATTGAAGAGGCATTAGGGAAGAACAAGCCTGGATATAGATGAATGCAAAAAAAAAATTCTTAAATTAATCATTAGCCGAAGATAATGTAAAAAATAAAAAATAAAATATTTGTGGTTAAGAAAAACAACATTAGTTGATAATTACCAAGAAAAAAAAATCTATTTTTTTGAAGAGACGGGTGGATATTTATTTATTACTGTGAAATAGGACTTGTACATGAAAAAAATATATATGCAACATTGGAAACTAAAAACAATAGTTAAATAGCATCAAACACTTGTGAATTAATACCACCGATCACAGGTTAATTGAGATAATAAATAACCTGTGTCATTATATAATTTTCCGTTATGGAACCTTCATTAGATGCTGAGTCACAACAAGAGTTTCTTCTTGACAAATGAACACGCCATATGCCTAAAACATCTGTTAGTATTAAACCTTAATTCAGTTTAATATTCCGGGAGTGAATTAATTTACTTGTTTACTATCTATATAATAATTAGCTTTCGCAGGTAGCAGTCCATAATCGTTGGTATGGATTCATACCCATGAAGGCAAGTTCACTACACAAACTTTATTAGGTTGATTGAGATAATAAAATGCCAGTTTAGCTCCAATAATTAATTAATTGATTAATTTTAGTTACAGTAATTAATTCGTTTTAAGAATAATGTCAAACTGGTGAGCACCGTTGCTACGTATTCTCTTATCCTTTCCTGTGGAATGACAGCTACTTCCTGTCGAATTGCTTGTATTAGATGGTCAGTATTGTGAGTACGAGGAGATATATTTTTTTTGCTGTATCCCAAAGGAAGAAATCATCAGGGTTTGAGTCAGGTGATCGGGCAGGCCAACCGATGTCAACCGCACTAGTAACAATGGCACTCATTTAACTGGCATTATTTTTAATACGAATTAATTACTGTAACTAAAAATAAAAATAAAATAATTACTGTAAATAAAATGGCATTATATGTACATCTGAGATGAGGATAAAAAAACTTAGCTTCAATTTTATTAAGCCTTGAAATGTACCAGATACATTTGTCGCACACTGTACTTTTTTCTTTAATTCTGGGAGAGTAATAAATAAAGTTTATTAACTGTTTAAGATTATTTTGTATTTTAGGGGTTAATAACCTTGAAATATACGGGGTATTACTGTCTGTATTATCAGTCTATTTAATTTTATTTGTCCAGCTACTGTTTGCTGCATACTGTTTCCCATACTTTTTTTACTGAAGCGATGTAGAATGAATAAATAAACATTATTATTTTTATTTTTCCCAGTGATTAAAACCATTCTTGGGACGGACCTCTCTTATCGTTAATTTAATAAAAAAAAAATATTAAAAAAAAATGCAACAGCACAGACAATAACAAACAAATTTTATGATGTAAACAATAAATAAAAGAAGAAATAGCCAAGCGGTTGAACTAACAATAGCTGATAAACAGATCAAATGTAGATTTAAAATAATAATCTTTATTTAAGCAGAGTTGATTTTTACAGTAAACACAAAGAGAATAAGCATAATAAGGAATAAAAAAATATATAAACATATATATGTATATATGTATAGGCAAATATATTTTTAATTTATAAAACCATCTGTTGCTATATTGTCTATCAATCTGAACTGCCAACAAAGTTTGCTTGTCTTCATGTGGTACTCAGAGATATTTCTGACCCATTCATTTTATTTCACTGTAATCATTCGAGAACAATATAAATATATTTTACATTATTAAATTTAATTATAATCAAAGTGTCATTGAAGACAATCAAAGCATGAAGCCTGTTCACATCTCAAAGTCAACTTATTATCCCCAGCCTAAAAGGGATGAGATCCTTAATATCTTGTAGATTTTTACCTTTTTTTTAATCAACCTTCTTGAAAAGTTGAAGGGTCTAAGGAAATTATTAGGAGGAAAATATCTGAGAAAAAGGGGGAAGGAAAAAGAGAACACGAAGAAAAAAAAATGTTTTTTGATCGGAGGGGTAGAAAATTAATTTATTTTACCCCGATAAGATGGCTATTTTGTTAAATTGTTATTAAATCAATATTATGTTTTAGCATTGTTCAGATATTTCCTTATTTTCATGGAATCAATCTACATAATTACGACATCCCATCGGCTAATACTCGTTCCAGGCAATTATTATGTTAAATAATAACTGATAAATCGCCATTATTCGTAACTTTTAATTTTGAAAAAAAAAAAGGTATTTCCTGTTTTTGCATTAAATGATTCACTGTTTTCAATCAAATATTGGAACATTATCTGATGGCAATAAATACGCTAACATCTCAATCGAAAATGGCTGTCCGTTTCTAAAAATACATTACTAGCCGAATAAGAGTTATGTCACAATAAGGAGAAATTTATCTTTTAAATAACGAATAACTACAAAAACGAATCGAAGAACAATTGATAAGGTATTATTCGTAATTTTTTTTTATTATTTGTATTTATTTTATTCAAGTCTGGCTGGCTCCAAGTCTTCTCGAACTTTGTAGATTTTAATCTATAAAGTTTTGCGTAGAATATTTGAACCGAATTATGAATCAAGTGGAGAATATACAAACTATAATCTATGAACTGCAGGACGCCGAATTACGTGAGCTGCGTCCGTTAAATACAGGTAAAACAGATATTGCCACTTCTTCCAGTCACTTCTATCTCCTAAAAAAATATTGCTTTATATATAAAAACTCGGTGGAGATCACTTTTAATTTATCTTACAAATTACAATTAATTGATTAATAAATTGAAGCAGCTAGCTCTACAAACCATTCATGAAGAATACCCAGAAGATGAGTGGATTCACGTTTACACCGACGGATCTTCAATCCCAAATGGCGGAAAAACTGGAGCTGGGTACTACTGCCGTCTATTTCAAGGACATTTAGCTGTAGGCTCTCCCTATAGTAACTATGATGGAGAAGTTGAAGCAGTGCATGCCACCGCAATCGAACTTAAAAGGATTGCTTCTCCTTCAAAAGCAGTGTTTCTGGTCGACTCGCAAGCCGCCATATTCAACCTGTCGCTCAACATCCAAACAGACTGCCAGAGGACGGTTGAGTGTAGAAGAATATTGGAAAATCTGGGAAATCGTGGATGGACACTAATGTTCCAATGGATACCCAGTCATGGAAATGAGGAAGCCGACAAACTAGCCAAGTTAGGAACTACTCTACCTCAACCTAGTTGCCCCATGTCTCTGCAAACATCCAAGGCACTAATTAGTGCAGCAGTCGGCAGATGGAACGAACAGCGCCTCTTCGAAGCGGCTGCTGGTAAAAAATGGGAGACATTGGTCATTGAGGGTCCCATCAACTTCTATATGATATTCGGTAATAAGTGATCGATTTTTGCATGCTCCTGAAAAATTGTACATAGTGCAGCTGGCCGTGTTTGTAACTAAGCTACTGAGTGTGTGTGGATGTCTTTGGGTGGGATGCTATCTATGATTGTGTATTTTTTTACTTTAAATGTGAGATATGCTCCATTTTGTTCTTTATATACATGTTTTTTTCCTCTCCTTCTGTCCTGATGATGGCTGAACTGGCGGAATATCGACAGGCTATTATTTTTGTTTTAGGTGTACTTATATTTGCAAAACATAGAAGCATCTATACGCGTTCAACTATACCAACTACAAACCCAGGAATAATATTGGGTTCAATACTTAGTAAGAATGTACTGCTCCGATGCCTCCGGTTGTACTAGGAGAGGATTTGGCCAGATCGACATTCAATCGCCAGGTTTTTCCCCTATTAAGGGCACCAACTTTATTGAGACTGGGTGAGTCTCAGAAGCGTCTCCCTATCCCAGGGTCGATTCACGGCTGATGTAACATAATAAATTATCTGCCAAAGCAGGACTAAAATCCCATGCCCGAGAGATTGGAGTACAGTGCCTTACTCACAGAGTTACCCCGCTCCTTATGTTTCCCTTTAATCATATTTAATTTATTCTTCAATCCAATGTGAAGTATAAATTAAAAAAATATGAAATATTATGTCTCTTCGAATGGACGATCTGTAGTACCCTGCATCCTTTAATTAAATTACCAGAAGAATTCTTTAACAGGAAGATAAAATTAAGATAAAATAAGGCCCATAATTCACTAGATAAAATACTACAACTTTTTTTATCTCGGACTACAGTTTTTAATTTCTTCTTAATGAAGTCAATGTCGCCTGGAGTCAATGCTCCGAGATAAGTAGGGTAGGGATTTCAGTTGGGGTGAAGATCTCCAAGATGCCGCTCCCTTCAGATAATTAACATTCTTAATGGCTGTAATAAAACTCGGAAATAATTCACGAGCTCCTCATAAGGAGAACTTTGACTAATAAATATGGATTATGAAGAGGAGTCGGCCAAAGGTTCCATTCGGCTCCTCCAGAGGAATTTTTAATCTGAAAGCGTTAATATTTCTTATTCCGGGGCCATCTTCGGGCGGCTATATTAAACCCAGGACGCCTCAGGCATAATTATTTTCCTTTTTTGAATGCGTATTCTACTTTAGATAGATTTTCCGAAATCAATCTAATCGAAGGCCGTCTCGTCTCCAAAATTAGTAAATTTCGAAGTCTTAAATGTTATAATAAATCATCTTCTAAAGAAACATTGCATTCAGTTTGTTATCGGCAAACTGTCTTTACTAGAAGCACAAAATAATAGGATGTTAGGATAAATCATTACAACATCTTAAATCTCAAACAAAATTCAAGACAAAGTACCAGTGAGCTTTACATAACAATTTGAGGAAAAAAACTGAGAGCAGAGGATGATTCTGTAATTGTGGGGATGCCAACTAAATGTTTCCTGTATAAATCGTGAGAAACACAATTAACACTCGTTACATCTCATTTTGTACATCCATCCATCCTTTTTTTTTTTCGTATCTGTATCACATCTGGACTTGCTCATAATAATAGTATTTTGACACACCCCATTTTCTTTTACTAATATCATAGATACATTTAAAAGTTTTTTGTTTTTAAAAAAGCAAAAAAAGGTGAAGACCTATTGTTATTTTATCATTTTTTCCTTATTCATTGAGAGTATTTTTTTTTAATCAAACAGGAAAGGAAGATAGATATTCGCCCCTTAAGATTTATTGTTTTGAATATATCGATCAAATAATCTTGACGGTTTCAATTTTTTCAATTAGATATGTTAAAGACTTTGCCATAATTTATTTATCTCGATAAAGGCCAGCTAAGGACCACGCGTATATCATTTATCTTTCAGCTCACACCCTCTTCATCTTTATCATAATTATATAGATATTTTCCCTGGCAACTTCTCTTGATAGATTAATTTCTTGAAAGATGATTTTTCATGAACATAACCGACAACAGCACAATTACGTTTATACCATATTCTATTTATTAAATCCATCAGCTTTTTTAGTTCAATAAAAACATAAGCCTATTCTTTGAAACCATTTATTCTTTGAAAAGGTGTGACAAATAGCATGCAAAATTTGCAAAAGCAAATAGCATGGAGTATGTTCTAGATTTGTGTATACCAGACGATCCAAGTTTATCTACCATTTGTTTCTTATTCTCTAAGGCTATTTTTTTAAAATTTAATCAAACAAAATTGGAAGGCAGATATCAAGTCACTAAAATTTATTTTGTAAAACATATCGATTAAAGAATTAAATAATACTGACAGTTACAATCATATTCCATTTAATATATTAAAAACTGTATCATAAGTAAATAGATATTTTATCTGGCAACTTATCTTTACAGATTTTTCTTCTCTTTATCGTGCCATATCTTGGCAGGATTTTTCATTAATATAACCGACAACGGTATATTGTCATTTATACAATATATTATTGTATAAATATAATACAATATATTAGATCTATCAGGTTATTTATTCTAAATATATTATTAATAAAATTTTAATGCATGTTGTTGATTTATTCTTTGAACACGTATATTACAGTATATAGCATAGAGTATATTTATATATATATATATATATATATATATATATATATATATATATATATATATATATATATATATATATATATATACCAGATGGTCCATGGTTACCGATAATTTTTTCCTTATTCGTTTAGGCTATTTTTTGTATTTACTTAATCAAACAGAATAGGAAGACAGATTACTATCCCATTAAAATTCATTTTATAAAATAGATAATCAATGAATGGAATAATTTTAACAGTTACAATTTTTTCTATTCGATAACATACCATAAAATCGTCTTCGAAAATATATATTTATACTAAATCGGATGGAGTATGTTATGTATTTGCGTAAACAGTCCTTCTTAAGTGTTAAAAAAAAAGAAGTATAAATGTATATATATGTACTGTGTCGAATCTAACATATAATAAACAATTATACATTATTATAATATCCACATATTTTTCTGACGCAATTATATTTAATTGTATTATTTTGTTAAAGACCATCTCTATTCCTGGTAAAAAAATAACTTTTTAAAATTGTCTCATCATATACATATTAACAAAAAATTGAAAAGTTTAATATTTGATGCTTCATATAAGAATAGGCATTAAATTTACCTGGAATAGATTGATTTGAGCTCGCAGATTTTGAGTGACGTTTGAGTGCTTGATCAATGAAGCGACCAGCAATGTGCTCACACATCACCTGGCCACTGACAGGTAACTGAAGTAGGCATTGTACCTCCAACTACTCATCCAACACTTCTTCAAATTCTGTCAGTCTTGTTTGCTTTATTTAGTACTGAGTTTAAAAAATATGGAATAACCAATTTTTTTTTTAATTATTGTTAATATAGGTCAACATAAGTAGGTTTTATAAATATATATATATATATATATATATATATATATATATATATATATATATATATTTTGAGTGCCGTTTGAGTTTTTGACGTTTGAGTGACGTTGAAATATATTGTATGTAGGTTAATATAAGTATTGTTAATTATTTTAAATATTGGTAATACAACTGCGTACATCTAAGTAACCTTAATAATTAAGTGAATTTGAATCAACATTTATCATAAAACATTAATCCGTGGCTGCGTGATCTTTCTCTCTCTCTCTCTCTCTCTCTCTCTCTCTCTCTCACTCTCTCTCTCTCACTCCTTAAATATTTAAAATATTTAAGTTACGCTGAGTTCCATTGTGCAATCACATTTATATAAATTATTTAAACTAATAACGATTATCTTAAATAACGAGTTCCAGCAAAAGGATAGAACCGGCATTGCTAAAGGGTGCCCCTCCCTCCATTATGCCTAAATGTCACAGCCTTTTGACGTAACGACTCCTCAGTTCGATAGTCTCAACCTATGATCATTTTCATCCGGCCCTTGCCTGTCCAATGATATTTAAAAAAAAATATATTACTTAGAGTAGATTTTATTTAGTATCAAATCTTACATTTAATAATAAATTTAATATTCTCCAAGTACGCTAGAAAATAAAGAAGTGCTTTTAAGGAGCACAGACTTGGTTGCAACCGAGGATTGTTGAAAAGTAACTAAATGAAAGGGCAGGATTAAAAGTTTTCCGACTTAGTCTTATTTAAATAATTCCAGTTACAAACTTCTGGGATAATACTAATTGTAACTTGGGCGGAGTAAAGGCTTATGATAAGGCTGCCATAGAACTTTTACACAGCTCCTACTCTTAAATCGATTTTAAAACCGCTCAGATTATCTCTGAGAATCTAAATCGGCCCGCGAAATGCGGATTCCCATCTTGTGGCTTCATGAACCAGGAAAACGGGCATGTGGTATTCTATTGCCTATGATGTTATTTACAAATTGCTTAACTCCATATTGTAGTAATTAACCCATTGAGTAATATTTATAGAATAAACAAGGTCTGAACCATTTTTTAAAACCAGATTTTCTATGTCAAGAAATAAATCTGGAAATTTTGGTTATTAATTAATCAGAGCAACAATTAAAGAAAAAAAAAAGAGAAAAACGTGTTAGGGTATTATTGGAAAATAATAAATCAGAATTTATACTTAAATTGAAAATTTTGATTGATCAATGAATATTTACAATGAAAACACCTCGTACGTCATAAGATGTCTCAATATATTTTGTATTTCATATTTAAATTCATGTGATCCTCATCCCAATTCACAATATTATTTTTATCTGTTTTTTTTAATGTAAAACTGTTTCAAATGAATATTCAGAATAACATAATGTTTTTGTTAACAAAAGTGTACTTGCTCGTTTCAGTAACAGGAATCTCCGAAATTTACTTTAAAAACAGCAACAAAATATTTCGAGGTTTTACTTTTGTCCATTGAAGGCCGCACTGTTTCATCGGCAAAAATCCTAGCTTAGATAAAAGTAAATTCAACAATAAAATATTTTCTTACGTACAAAATTTGGCAATAATTAAATAATTTAATGATAATAGACTATATATATTATAGCTTTGAATAATAATGTCATCTTGTGGCGATTTATGTTATGTAATAGAATCGAAAGTATGCTTGAATAATAATTAAAATGAAGACGAAAATAATTAATCTAAATAGCAATTAATCAACCCTAGAAAAATGCTTGATTTAGCTGTCGTGATAAATGAGGTGAATTAAAATCACTAATTTTTATGACGAACGATCCCAAATTCCTTCCCGTTCACTAAACTCTTATTTGTTCGTCAGTAACTCTTAAGGCTTTAATTTCTTTTTTTTACCATTTTCTTATATTTTTGTGGAAGTTTTTAATAACACCTTCATACTTCCTGCATTATTTCATTTTATGACGTTTCGGACTACACGTTGTAGAAACAGTAATCCGAAATGTCATAAAATGAAATAAATGCAGCATAAGAAACATGAAGATGCTACTAAAAGCTTCCAAAAACATTAAAAAACAAAAAAATTAAAAAAAAAATTAATCAATATGTTTGTTCTATATCTTTATATCAACCTGAAAATTACTATACTAAAATAAAATATAATATATAAACTGACTTTAGTCGTTGATTTTTTACTTTCTCTTACCTATATACGAAATATATAGTAAGGGGAAGTAATGCGATCGTGAAAATTTTCGAATTCGAGTTTTCGACGGAAATACACTTTTTAAGGCCCTCTGAATCCAAATGACCAAGTATCGCAAAATGCTCTGTATGTATATGAACAGTCTAGCTCAAAATCGAAAAGTTGTACGATACTGAAATTATGTATTTAAGGTAAAAAGTACTATGTTTAATCACATAAGCCTTATAGAATTGATTGACTTTTAAACCCAATTATGTTAAAAACTATTACATATGATTATACATACATATATATTTTATACACATATATATATTTATAATTATGATGTTGATAATTAAAAATATATTTTTTTAATTTTAGGTGTATGCGGAAGTCGAAGATTAAACGTCATTTACTAATGGTAAGCAGTTATTTCATGCATTTTGTTGAGTTTGTTGCTTATTTTATTACTTGGTGATTTACCACAATTTTTCGAGTTTACCTCTGAGGCGAATTATTTTCTTTGTGCCTTCCCATTTATTCGTATCGGCCAACTTTGTATGTTGGCAAGTGGATGTATCTTTTTTGTTTACCCCCATGTTCTGTAATATTTCGTTATATTTTCTCTTGTCCCTATAATCGGCTTTCTATCTTGCCCAATTTACTGTATTTATTTATTTATACAGTATTTATTTTTTATTTTATTAGTCGGTGCTTCTTTACTTTCATTTGGCAAAATGGTTTCTATGAAATCAATAAATGGAATACCAATATATTATATTATTCATTATATTAATATTTAGTTATACTTTAGACAAATTTTAAAACATGAGAGAACAATACAATATTAATTCAAATTAAAAAATGCAATAAGTTATAAAAGATTAAAATGAAAAGACTAATAATAAATTTATTTATTTAGTATTTCTCGACCCATTAGGATCATCGCCATATTATGTGACTATTATTACACCATAATGTAAAATTCTGATTTTCTGAGGTATTCCAAAAGGTTCTTATCGTGTTTGTATCATCCTGGTGAATTTCTTCCATTGTCGTACCCAAATTCAGGTTTTTCCTCAGAGAAGGTTAGACATTCCAAAAGCATGTACTTAACTGCTCTGGTAGTTTGACAATGGGTGCACGCAGAGGATTCCAGTCCTCACAGTAGGTAAACGTGGAAAACGCAGTGCGGAGACGACAGAAGATGAGTTCCCTTCTAGATTTTCGAGTTGAAGATTTCCACCGAGAGCAGTCTTTCTTAATTTCTGTAAGTATTTGTGGAACTCAAATCCCATTTTTCATTCCATTGTTTTCTTTGAAGTGAGATCAGCAGACGTGTCCAATCTTCTTTGGGAATGTTCTCAATTACTGTGGCTTCTGTGGCATTTTGATGTGGATCCAAGGTAGCAGCAACATCAGCTTTCTCGTTACCATAAATGTGAGAGGGACCATGTGAGGATTATTATTTTTTTCCTCCATTAATGCCCTACATAAATTAATAACTTATTTGACTGTCGGATGATGATTCTGTGATTTTGCAACTGCCATAATGATGCTCATAGTGTCGGTTTCAATGGCAGACCGGTTGTTAGAGTGGGCTATGCGGATGTACAACAGAGCTTCTTTGATAGCGTAGGCTTTTCCTGTGAAGACGGAACAGGCTCCTGGAAGCTTAGTAGTTCTTCGCTTTCAGTTATAACTAAACATCCCACAATGTCCCTGCTTTTGAAGCGTCTGTATAATGGAGGTAGCTTTTGTATAGTGTTTTGATTAGCGCCAAGACTATTTTCTATATATTGTTCTGCACCAATTAAGACGTCCTTCAAGTAATGCTGGGAGAGTGAGAGTATTTTATCAGCATATTTCGCTATCATATGCTAATAAATAAATAAAATAATAAATTAATCGATATAATTAAAGAAATTTTAAAATAAAAATTGGATAATCCAAAAACCAAAAAATTTGAAAAAAATAAAATGGTCTATAAAATAAAACAGCCGATGTTATAAAAAAAATAACTGTATAAAAAATAAATATATATACATCACATTTTAATGTAAATGGTACTTCTCTCTATCATCTTATATTCTTAGTTTAAGCTTTTGATTTATAATTTAATGACTTTATTTTACATATTATTTTGACTAGATTGGATTTGCTTAAAATGAAACTTGTAAATCGCTGTATATATGCAGTGGTCAGTTTGCTTCTCATTGATATAAACACGTTTTTTCCGAAATTCCTCCTTTTCTATCAATTTAACACTGCTTTATTTTGTTGGCGGTTTATTTATTTTTTATACTATTTGTCTCTTAAAATGTATTTATTTATTCAATTTATTTGTTATTTTATCTTTTTGTTTCAGAATTTTTTCCTTTTTTTTTTTTTTTACAAAATTACTAAGCATTCTTATTTATCTCCTTTTAACTACTATTTACATTAATATTTCGTTTTTCTCGCATTCCAAAGATCAAATTACATAATTAGTGCTAAAAATTTCGGAAAGGTCGTTAGTTGTACTAAAACAATGAAACCTATTTTTTATTTTAATATTATTTTTAACATTTCTCTAAGCACTAATTATCCTTGCGTTGAATCTTCATTAAAAGAATAGTACAGAAATTTGAAAAATTGATTTTCCAATCAATTGAAAATTGAGTATATATATTTGTTGATATGGTTATAAAATTAAGATTAATTATTTATTAAAACGGGAAAAGCATAATATTTGGTAAGAATATTTATTTTCGTAAATATACAGCACCTATAAAGCATATAATACTTCATGATTTGAAAAAGAAAATAAACTTTTTTAAATCCACTTGAATTCATGCTGCTTGAATGACTGCTTTAAACTTTTTAACAAAGTTGGATACAACTTCCGTGATTTCCTCCAATGTTTTTAAAGCTATTCTTACCTCTTGGGAGAGCTAATTCTGTTTCTTACACCTCTGTAAAGTTCTTCAAAGAGATTTCCTATTGAAATGCAAGACTATTATTCCCAACTTACAATTGCAATTAACTTACGATTAATCTTGTTAGTTGAGAAATAACAACCATAAAAAAATCTTTCCTGATTAAAGGAATAAAATTTACTCGTCAGATCAGAGTAACCTGCAGACTTACGATTAGTGTTTTAACTCCCACTGGAAGCCAGTGACCTAGAGATTTTATCGTTCGGGATGTTTATAATTTATTGGTTAGGGCTTATTGAACTCATGGTAGGAAATTCGGAAGAATGGTCTTGCTCTTAATACAACATTATTGCCGAATCTGAGGAAACATATGTACCTACTGTACGAACCATTTGGAAAGGGAGAAAGAATTTTTGAAGTTGCCATGTCAAATTAAATCAGTTTAGTAGATTTGGTATAAAAAGCTATTGCAATACTTAGTAATAGGTACCATATTTATATATACAATATATATTTATTGATATGTACTTATTATATATATGTATATATATATATATATATATATATATATATATATATATATATATATCAATAATTATATATAAATAGTTGTTCTACTCAAAAATATATTTAATTAATGAATTAGTTGGGCTATTGGTCCAAGAAAAAGTTAATAAGATTGACGAAGATGACCCTGGAAAGGACAAGTTGTAAGGTTAAAACTAGTGTAGGCATAATATAATAAGCACCATTTACTATAGGCTCACCAACACTTTGGTGCTGCGTATGCTGATGATGTAGTCATCACAGGGAGAACCAAAACAGCATTGGCCGGTGCTGTAGAAGAATTCAAGAGAGCAGCACAAAATTTGGGACTCAGAATAAACATTGAAAAGAATAAATTTATGAAAACATCTAGACATACCTGTGAGAGAAGAGATATTGTTGATGTGGGTGAAAACACGTTTCACAGCTGTAGTACATTTAAGTATCTGGGAAGAGTAGTGATGGAGAACAATTTAGAAGTTAATGGCTACAAATTAATGGTTACAGAAACCAGATGTTTCCATGCCCTGCAAAAAGCTCTCCGATACCAAAGTCTTTTCAGGAAAGCAAAGCTTTTGTTGTATAAAACGATAATTAGGCCGGTAGTAATATATGGCAATGAGACGTGGACTCTGACCAAAGAAAACAGAAGAGATCTTCAGGTTTGGGAGAGAACAGTCCTGAGAAAGATATTTGGACCCGTCAAAGAAGAGCACAGGTGGAGAATCAGAAGCAATGCTGAACTAATAGAATTGTATGGGGAGCCTGATATCCTCTGTGCTATTAAGAAGAGCAGACTAAGATGGTTGGAGAAAATGATGCTGAATGGTGCACCAGAAAGAAAAAGTAAAAGGGGCAGACCCAGGCGTCAGTGGATTGATTGATGAATCTGTGAATACGACTTAGGAAAGATGGGGATCGGAAATTGAAGGAGCTCACGGGGAATGGGGAAGAATGGTGACAGAGGCCCAGGTCCTGCAAGGACTTTAGCGCCCAACAGTGATTGAGTGAGTAGGTCCATAATAAAAGACACAAACTGCATTCTCTGCTTCACATCCTCATTCTAATGGCAACGTTTCGATCTATTTATATAAAAAAACGAGATCCTCTTCAGGCCTAGACTGGTATAGTGTAATATATTAGATTTTCTGAAAAACAACTGGGAACTTCTGAACAATATATCAGAGAGCACCTCAGAAACAACAGTGCCGACCGAAAGACTATCCTTCTAAAAGCACATTGTTTATCGTATTGTTTTGTAAATAATGAGTCTACCCTTCCCTTAATTCCTGGAACATGTTTGCGATGATAATATCTGATCTGCACAGGCCGATGGGTGACGAGAAATCTGAAGTCCGTTCAAACAATTAACAATCTAGTTTGCATATGTCTTATTTGAAAAAATAAAATAAAATAAATAGGTGATCCTATCTGTTGCTAATGGAAAGAATTATTGCGGATAAATATGAACGGTGTTGTGTGCATATTAACAAGAAGATTGTTGGGAATCGACCGCTTTCTTTCGTCAAATTAATACTAATGATGGCCTACAACATAGGCCTAAACGTCAGCATACATTAAAGTAGTATAATTTACGTTAATTTCTGTTTCTTTCCTGGCAGCACCTCCAACCATCATCTTGATTACTTAAAGGATAAATAAAATCCCCATCATTGTGAATAAATTATTTTATAACTACTTTTTCTAATAGTACTTTTTATGGAATTAGAAGATCAGTGCTACAATCCATCTTTCTACTGCAATCCATCCAGATTTTCAAAAGATAAATGATTATTAGTTAGCTGATGCCATTCGGAACCAGATATTTTGTTTTCGTTATTTCTGTACGGTTAAGATATCTGGTATATATCTTTTCAAATAGTTCTTTTAGTAGTTATTATGCCCGATAGAAATATCTTATACAAATCAGTTTTTAGATCCTTTTAAGTTAGTTAATTTTTCGAAAATGATCCGTGTGGTATGATAATTAGGCAATTAAACCCCGACGACCAAGATAACAGTCGTCGTAGTAATAAAACATTTATATATGCAAACATTTTTATTATACAGTTATCTTATCGAAACGTCACATTGATTTGTAAAAAGGAAACGGCAAAGGAATTTAATTGGATGGGGTCGTGTGTGTGAACGGTCTTTCATTAGATTGTGTAGGGGTTGTTGTTTTAACCAGCTGCCCAAACCTGCCTTCGTGTCCGTTACTGATGAACCTTGTTTGGCTTTAACAGGACATGCAGTTGCTACTGCCACGCCTCATTGTTACCTCGCAACAGTGGAATCTGCGCTACAGATGAATAGGATGCACTGGCATGTTTTTTATCCTTTGTTTGTTTTATCCTTTATCATTTTTTTGTATGGATTTCTGACAAAGGCACATTTCAGGGTATCAAATGGTTCTGTTTTAGTGAATCATGCTGTTATTCATGCTTATATATATATATATTTTTTTTTATTATTTCACCACCTTTACTAACTTTTAAAACATAATGTGATTAATTAGGGATTGATAAATTATTTGCCACTTCTATAAATTTGTTTTATTGAAAACTAGTTTCGAATGTTATACATTCATCCTCAGTTGAAGGTTAAAATGGATTATATTAAACAGAAAAGTTTGTACTGGTTTCTTCTCGTATTGAACTAACAATGCAAATAATTTATCAATCCCTAATTAGATTGACCCTTCTAAACCATCATGCGGATGTCAACTGTTAATGTGATTAGTTGTTTGACATTATCACATATAACTTTCAATATTCTGTTGTCTAAAGCCCCCGTTACAGGGTCAATATTATTGAAGCAATATTACTTATTAAACGTCGTATAAAAATGACAATTCAATATTCAAACAATAATATTGACCGTGTAAGAAGAGGGGGTCTCAAAGGAAAAATAAAACTAGCTATATAAGAGAAAATATGATTAATTACTTTCGTCGTACATTAGTTCCTTTTGATAAAAGTAGCTATGGACAGGATTGAGATCCTTCAAAGGTCCTTATGCTAAAAATAGTCCATAAGTCCAGACTTCGGTAGATCAATGTGTAATAAATTAGTAGACCATACTTAAGAAAAAAAGCATTTTTGAATGTTTCGTGGTTTTTTTAATAATAAACTCTTTATTTATTCCGGCACAAATCTTTTAGAATAATAATTAGCGATTAGACGAAAAAAATATATAATATATAATATACATTTTTTTTTTCATGGACCAAACCTCCAGGCGGCTATTATATTATATATATATATATATATATATATATATATATATATATATATATATAGAGAGAGAGAGAGAGAGAGAGAGAGAGTAAGAGTGTAGGATGGAGACAAAAAATGATGGTGACCCCTCCATTAACTTATAATAATTTAATTTTAAATTATAAAAATAAAGACGAAAACTTCTTATAAAAATGTATAAATCTGTACTTTTTAGATGATATTTTTAATATCCATTGTAGTAGCAGTATCAGTTTTAGAAATTGGGGTACGCTTTTTCGAAAAAAAGAATATTTTAAGTATTGAAGAAACAATAGATTGCACAAAAGGAGATTCTGTTTCTCTATCTGAATTTTTATACACTTTTTAAAAATTAATATGCACCTAACTGCTTTTTTTTCTTGTACTTCTTTTAGAATTGATTTAAAGGTTAAAAAAAAAAATCGGACAATAAATGATATTGTTTTTTACTGTTTTATAAAAACACTTTCAGTGATATTGCTAGATCAGTGGAATATTTAATTTAATTTGCATAAAATTACTGGTATTGAATATAATATAAAATGGACAGTGCATTAGAGGACTTGCCTTCATTGTCTACCTGTCTAAATATAGAAAAAAAAGATACTGGTTTGTTATAAGCCCAAACTAAAAAAAATAAGCCGTATCTCTGCTAATACGGGTCCGATTCGATGATATATTTTTTTATTTTGTAGGATAGTTTATTACCTTTAGATTGACTTTAATAAAAACGATAGTTGTTCGTTATATATCCCATAAAAAAAAAATAAAAAAAAATCTAATGACCAATGAATTTTTGTGCCGGTGTTAAAAATTCGCATTCCTTTGGATTTTTGAAATGGTTACTGCTTTAGGTAGATCCCAGCTGTCGATTTCCGCTCGCTCAAGAGGTTTGTAAACCCTCCATAATGGATACTTTTCGGTTAAGGTCGGGGCCTAATTCTAATTTAAATATATGTAATGAAAATGTTTCTTTTGGGTTTTGTATTTCCAATATTTTGGGATTATTGCACAGAAGAAAGTCTGTGAGATTACGTTAAGGTCCTGATCTGGACTGAAAACGAACCGTTGGGGGTTTGTATATCTCTTGAGCGTGTAGAAATCGGTAGCTGTGATCTAATTAAATCGGTAATCATTTTAATGATCCCAATGGATACAAATTTAACTTTTTTACGCTCTAACATTAATTCCCATGAATACGAAGAAGAAAATTGATGAAATTCAGAAAATTAAATTTTGTCGAAATGAAAATTTTATTATAGTCAATCCAAAGGTTATAAAATTTCCTAAAAAATAAAAAATATCATCAAAATCGGTCAAGTATCAGCAGAGATGTAGCTTATTATTTTTTCTGGTAGGACGTATAACAAGCCAGTACTAAAATAAAATTAAAACCTAATGTTTAACATTTTTTTCAAATTAAGAACTTGGTCATTCGGAAGGATTAATTACTTTTTTTTTAAAGCCTTTTGATAAAAGTTTTTAGTTCCTTAGAATTATTCCTTAGATCATTTAAACATTTTTTATTCGTCTCTATCGTAATCGTGAATATTTGAATATTTTAATTTAACTATTTGTGATTTACTTATTTTATTAGATTGTTCATTTTTTAGTTAAAAAAATGTGATTTTAAAATATTTGTGATAATTAATTTATCATAGATTGAACTGGACCACCATAAATTCCAAGAAAATATTTACTAATTTTTTTTTCAATTGTTGAATATATCAACGTCGTTTTTTGAAAAAGTTTTAAGAGCCAAAGATTCGAAATTTAGATTTCAATTTATTAATTAAAGCAAACTTTACAGGAAACACATGAAACGATTTTTCCCCAAACAGCAATATATTTTTTTAAGATTTTTTGTTGGATTCAGTAGGAGTTTATTAAGGAGTCAAAACCTTTATATTTCCAATGTATTTTTATGGCTTCTAGTACTGGTCAATGCGCCAGGGTGACGACTGAGAGTCGTTAATGTTTGGTGCTTACGTCATCGACAGTAGATTTTTAGACCGCTTTCAATTTTTTTTTTGATATACCGTGAGTGGAAATCGATAGAGGTGGTGTTTACGTCCCGTAATAAATTGAAATCTAAATTTCGAATTTTCGGATCTTAAGCCTTTTTCAAAAAACGACGTCGATATCTAGTTTTTATATAGGGAATATCAGAATCATAAAAAAAAAAGCTTTGCAGAATTTTTTTGATTATTTTTACAGTTTCTTTCAAAAAATTTGCATCGGTCTTTGTTACTAAAGTCAAGTGTATTTTTACTTTTTCCTTTTCCGAATAATCTGTCTCCTCTCCAGTACGAGAATGTGAACTGGCCCGGAATTATAAAGAATATCATTTCCATAACTTGAGCCGTGAAAATTCACTTATACGATGTCTGACCTAGCTATAGAATTCATAAACGTAAACTGGGAGATAAAAATAAGGCATTGGATGACGGAGGGAAGCCATTTAGTGGAGATTAAGTAGCTATTTAATGGGGACGAGATAGTGGGGGCCAGTTTTATCGCTGTCCTCACCAGCCCTAGCTTTCATCTGGTCCATGAAGTTGGTATCTTTTATAAGGACTGTCATCTCTGTATGAGCCGGCCTTCCCAGTCTAAATGGCCGAGCTATTTATGGTCAAGACATGTGTGGCTTTTATCATCAGTTTAGAAAGTTATTCGAGACACCGACAATGTCAGTAATGTGATCGTGTTAGATCTGGTTTATTAGCTGAAGAAGTGAGCTGAAGAATTTCAATTTTTAAAGCCTATCATTTTATGTCTTCTGAAAAAAAAAAAATCCACAATGAAAACAAAGTTAGGTTCAGTTTAATTATAAGAAGCATATGTTTGAGAACATATTTGCATATATATATATATATATATATATATATATATATATATATATATATATAATAATAATAAAAGACTTAGCGAACCCGGAGGTTCGATGCCGATACCACTAATCGCTGTCTACAAATCTCGGTCCACCGACTACCGTCCAAACCCAAATTCATTAGATCACTCTTAATACTATCCTCCCACTTACGTTTCG